>CM054183.1:35148974-35881474 GCA_028829895.1 Sinotaia quadrata | reverse complement strand
ATATGCTTCGCTTTTATTGAAGGAAGAAGAAAGAAAAAGCAACAAGAAAAAGAAGGGCTAGTCAATGAACGGTTCGAGAGACAAAATGCAAGTATAGAAATTGTCTGTTTTGAAAAAAAAAGATAAATCAATAGTTTGTTGTTATGAAGAAACGGAGAAATCAAGCTGTAGCTTGTTAAACTCTATTACAATCCAGCGATGGTTATTTAAGAACATATTTTTTCAATTGGCCTGGTTTGAAAACACACACACACACACACAAACTCACGCGCGCGCGCGCGCGAAAAAGAAAAATACAATTCAAATTATGAAAGTATGCAGAAACAGTATTCTCAATTATTACGTCTTGCGAGCTTACGTGCATGCGTGCGTGTGTATGTGGTGTGTGTATGTGGTGTGTGTGTGTGTGTGTGTGTGTGTGTGTGTGTGTGTGTGTGTGTGTGTGTGTGTGTGTGTGTGTGTGTGTGTGTGTGTATGTGTGTGCAACATCCGGTGTTTCTCTGAATTCTTTCAATAATGGAAGAGGGTTTTGGTGGTGGTGATGGTGTGGGGAGAAAGAAAGAAGTGAACAGCAGATTGCATGTAAAAAGGTTTCACTGCAAGTCAGTCCTAAATTCATATGCAGGCACACTCAGACTCGGAACATTACTCACACGGCCATGACCTAAAGGTCAAGTCTGTCACTATCATGATGTGTTCACCATCACATTCAGGACATTAATTCTTTCTAGCATAGAGACACCATGCCGCGAACATTAAATATACCTCTAGGGTTATATTCATATTTTCCCCGTGTTCGACTCTTCATTGGAACAACGTCTGGTTAACACAGAAATGGAGAGAGTGCCGAATTTTCATTTGCATTGTGTGTGTGAGAGAGAGAGGAAGTGAGTGAGTGAGAGAGACTATTAAGTTCAATACAGGTTTCTGTTTTTATGAGCCTGCGTTGACCTGTAATATTACCATGGCTTATTTGAAATTTGAGACAAAATCTGTATTCAGGTAAGTTTCTTCAACAATCCGAGACGTTGAGAAATATCTTTTCAAATGTACAAGTAGAAAAAAAGCAACCCTATCGGATCATACGACTAGATACCTTTAACACGGCTCTGAATATTCTAGCAAGTCTAGTGTCAAGACAGCGCCAGCGAATTGCAGCTCTTTCTCAATATATATAACGTTCTTTCTCAATATATATAACGCTCTTTCTCAATATATATAACGCACTTCTAAGCGTACAAGTAGAAATGTAAGTAATGAACCGATGACGCACACACACGTAAAAATGTACAGTATTATGTGACTTTCGATTAAAGAAAAATACTTTTTTATGGGACTTTTAGAACTATCACATGAGTATTAAAACATAACGTATTAGAGAATTTCCTGTTAGAAAAATAAGCCATGCGATTTTAACATGTGATTATTTTTCTGCCATGCCTCGTAAAATCTATTCAACAAATCTGCATATAAAGCTGAATGAGAGTAACTTTAAATTACTTGTAAATCTGGCCAGTACAATTTTGTTGCTGTTTATTTGCTTTTCAAGTTTTGTCGTATTTAGAGATGTTTGCATATTTGCTTCCCTTTATAAAAAGGCGCACAAATTATTAGCATAAAGCAAATATTTAAACGTCGGAGCTAGTTAAATATCTCTTGGCATTAAAATTCTGGACTTCTGAAAGCTGTTGACACGGAGAATTATTGGAGGATGGGGTCGACTTGTGTTGGGGTTGGGTTGGAGGTGTGTGGATCACAGAGAACTATTTAGTTCACAAAATCATGCCATGAGGCTAATAAATCAACACAACAAAACACATTAGGTTAAAAGTGTGTAGGCTAACGAAACAAACAGTTTACCAACAGTAGTTCTCAAAGTTGCTGATCTTGCACTTCCTAAATTTGATGAATAAATTTCTAGGCGTCAGGTTCAACTCAGTAACAAAGTTTCAGTTAAAAGAGTCCAACAACAAATAGTTTAATAGTTTAATTTAATTATAATTTTATATATATTTTAGTCAGGAACCGCATATATATAAAGAAACAAATACAAGGTCCACCAAAGAATAGGCGTTCTATAATAATCATAACAATTATTTTGCTCATTTGCATAGGGTGCTTTAGGTTTAAGAGAAAGAAATACAGAAACGTATCGCGGCTCCTAGAATAAAGTCTCACTGCCCTTTGAGTAGGGGCAAGGATGGGGAGGGTGGAGGGTGGAATCTCTCTCTTTTCCCAGTTTGAGAAGCACTGCTTTAAAGAACTTCAGAGCTAAGTTTTCTGGTTACTAATGGCGGCGATATTGATTGTGATGGTTAATTAACGATATGATTTTGCTGGATTAAAACCCTTTTAATGTACTACACCTAACGTCATCGTTGATAAATGTAATACCGGCAACGAAATAGCACTCAAAGACTGTTGCGCTTTCTTTTTTCATGGAAGGCTGATTTATTCGGTTCTTGTATGTTCGTTGGTTTGTCGTTTGATTCCTTGTGTGCTGACATGTTGACAGGAACGTTCGTGCAATTTAACAGCTGTTAAAAGTCTCTTTTGACCGGCACTGACTGATCAAGAGAGAGTTATTCCCTGACCAACAGAATAAATCGGGACCGTAAGTAAAACTGTCATTCGTTACCAAGGAAGACTGACGTCAGATTTTACCCCACCGCAGATATACGCACCACCACCAACCACAAACACATACGCACGCTCACAACAATGAAATATACACACATTTGCGTACACATACAATCACATACACAATGTATTACATACATACTCACCATGAAATACACACACACACACACACACACACACACACACGGGCACAAAAAAAGAACAATGGATATCAAGACAGGCATGACAGAAGAAGAAAGAACGCAGCTTCGTGACGTCACACGCTCTTCTATCCACGGTTCGGATTGACTCCAATGTCTATATCTCCACCTCTGTCACGTGAATGCACAAACACGAAAGACGCACTGGAAGGATAACTCTTGTCTGATTCTAGAGATAACTAATTTCATGCAGTCTCCAGAGACGTTTGCGTAGGAGATGCCAATATTTCAGGGATATAAAATCTGGGATTTTAATGCTGATTTGTACTTAAGAGTACAGTCGTTTAAATGCCATTTGTGTATGTGTGTGTGTTTCTTTGTAATGGTAAAATTCAAAAGTACGCTACAGTCTGCTTTTGCTTCCTCTTGGGTGCGTTTCTATGCTGTTTTAAAAAAATAATTCAAACCAAACTAATAACTGATTCCATAGAGGGACTAATATGAAAACCTAGCCAACACTCATGCTTCAATTCTTTTACCAATACTTCGTTTTTAATACAGAAGTTGACACGCTATTCCTACTAGAGCTCTGCTCCAGTTATTTTCTCTTTCCTCTTTTCCTGATTCACATTATGAGAGCAATATTCCATCATATGTAAATTTTACAGTTATTACTAAATTCCAAGCCTCTGATCGATAACATCTCTAGGCAGCAGGTTCATATGTTCTCTGTGATGACTGTTTATTTCCTTTCTTCACTTGAAATGGACCCGCAATGCAATTTAAAAAAAAAATAATGTAGATTAATAATTATGAAAATCCAGTTGTGAGTGGGGAAATATAATAATGAACGAATATAATATAATAGCATTCATTCAATGTCATGCATTTATATTTTGTAGGTGTTAGATTAATTTCTGTACAACGTCTGCCATGCACGTGTCCGTGCATACCTGCAGTGTGCGTTCATGGACAGGCCAGTGATTAGTAAAATGCAAGAAATTCGGATAGTAAAGGTACCTAGAACAGATCAACACAATTCGCTTTTTGTGAAGGCAAATAGATGTTAAAGGTACTTTTCCCTTCTTTCAAATATCCTTGTGACGACTGTGGAGGTGTTTTGTAACTCTGGTGCGAAATGTCGGCTCCCCAATAAGATGAATCAAAGTTTTCATTCTTGAACGAGATTGAATTTTTGTTATAGAAGCAATTGGGCCGAGAAACCATGCTAATGTCATAGTTTGATGAACATTCAGAGAATAATTATGATATTTCTCTCTCTCTCTCTCTCTCTCTCTCTCTCTCTCTCTCTCTCTCTCTCTCTCTCTCTCTCTCTCTCTCTCTCTCTCTCTCTCTCTCTCTCTCTCTCTCACACACACACACACTTCCAGTACAGTTTAGTCAAGCGTTATTTCTAGACGGTTCTTTTTTTTTTTTTTTTTTGCCAAGTGATATGTCTTCCAAATGGACTTTGAGACCCTTCGTGTCGTCATCAGCCACACCTACTGCAATGGCGTCTAGGAGTACTTTATTAGCAACACAAAAATATATCGCACAATCCGCTATTTCAATTGCCTTAATTAAACAGCCCGTTCGGTGTATGACAGATTTGCTAAACGGAATCAAAACACCGGATACTTTTATTGATTGTGCTTATGTCCCCAGACAAACACAGATCTCTCTTTGTTTGCATCTGAACTGGAAGTGTGCAGATTAAAGATACGTTTGTCGATGTACGTCGGTGCATGTCGGTTGAAATCGGTGTGAATGAGTTGATACATCGTGGAGATTGAAGATACGGTGATACAAGAGCTCGATAACATTGGCATTTCTATTTGTAATTGCTTGATTTTCTGACAGTCTGGTTACCCAACTGTCTAACTCAACTGATTACTCGATATTTCGACTGCACATCATTCATAGTACATCAGGGCTAAAATCTTTGGATAGGAAATTAGAACGAATATTGATTGTACATAATTCAGTTTATAACACGGCTAAAACTTGCATGGTAAGAAAGAAATACTGAAAAATAATACATACATTTTAGAAGAGAAAGAAAACTGCCCAACTGGTATTCAAAGAAAAGTAATTCAAAGAAAAAGTAAATAATTGGAATGGTACGTGACGGAGATGCTAAGACAGGAACTCAAGCAGCTAAGCGAAGGGAAAGACAATGAGTTCCGACGTGAGGGCAGTTTCATGCCAAAGCCTCAAACACCTCCACGCAATCGGGTTCATTATCGTTCATCTCTCTTTACAAGACCGAAGACCAGAGCTGGAACAGGTGATCCATTTCGGTCCAAGACACCACCACTACTGCATAGATATGTCCGCTTGATTCCAGTGTCTACGCCGATTCCTAACACACCCATTAGCGGGCCGTAATTACATCCAACGTGTGTGAAAGCCCCTATCCAAGGGAGATTGTTTTCTCTCTTTTAAAAAAAAAATTAAAAAACCGAACATACTGAGAGGAAGAAGCAGACATTTATTTTTAAATTATTATTTGGGGGAATGGGGAAATGCCTTTCATTACAATGAACAGTCTGTAGTGGACACAAGAGAGCTGGTGAGTGTTTTATTCTTCGAACGATAATTCGGTCGAGGAAATAATTCTGTAATTTTATCCAAATTTGTTTGGTTCTTTTTCACAAATAATAAATGAAATGAAGGAAAACAAGAAGAAAACTGTTTTTATTTCTTTTGTAATGTGTTTATAGATTTTAACCTTTCAATAAAACTAACTTTCCCTCACATATATTATTTTCTGGCCAGCTAATTCTTAATATGTAATAAGTTATATTCATATGTATATAACACGAAATGAAAGTCAGATGCTGTCTTTATGTAAATGCGCGGTACGGTGTGTGACATCATTAAAAAAAAAAAAATACAAAAAGTCATACTTAAATCGAAGTTTACTCTCTCTCTCTCTCTCACTCACTCACTCACACACACACACACACACACACACACACACACACACACATTAGGAACGTTTGTTTCCCTTTTCTACAGTGGCGAATAAGATATTTGTTAAGTCAAAGGTCAGATATCTGTTGGACTTTCAAAAAAGAAAAACACAATCCACTGAAAACTGACTTCGAAAACACTACCTATCTCTTTCTAAAAATAAATATTAATAACAAAACTAAGGTTAAAGTAAATAAGTAAATTATGTAAACAAATTATAAAGGCAAATAATTATTTTTGTTAAAAAAAATAAAATTAAAAAACACGGTGAGAAAAATGAAAAACTTAACAAGCCAGCAATCTAACGAAGGAAGGAAGGAAGGAATTCATAAACTACATAGCATTAGTTTCGGCAGCATATTTACTAACGATAAAAAAAAAAAACGTGCTTGAAAAGAAAAAAAGTCAAAACTAAACGCTAATTTCTTAGATGTCACGAATGCATCGCACAGACAGACCGCCATTCATTGTTCACTCACCAGGAAAGCTTTCATGACGATTTTCTCATGTTTGGGACCACACTCCATGTACTTCCCACAACAGCCACTGTCGTTGCGACACCGGTGGATCACAGTACATTCTGGATGAAACATCCGGTTTTGCTGCTTAGGATCTTCGATATAG
This sequence comes from Sinotaia quadrata, assembly GCA_028829895.1. Taxonomy (NCBI): domain Eukaryota; kingdom Metazoa; phylum Mollusca; class Gastropoda; order Architaenioglossa; family Viviparidae; genus Sinotaia; species Sinotaia quadrata. Next base: position 35,875,094 of record CM054183.1, on the reverse strand, counting down.
ACAATCTGTGGTTGTGGATGTTTGCACTGGGATGCTGGATTGGACTCCATTTCTGTAATATGGTGGATTGCCTCTTCCAGTTCTGTCGAAATATTGCACAACAAATGTAACCACGTCATATCTGGCAGACAAATAAAAGTTAACAGTTTCTCAGCAGAGAAACAGTGTTAAAGGTCAAAATTTCACCATTTAATTAAGCTAATTAATTAATATATTTAATTAATATTTTTAAAATGTTGTTGTCTTCTTATATATGTGTAGTTAGTTACTCGCTATCTCAAATACCATTGTTTAGTTGCGCATGAACGTTAGCAAGCTGCTGACGTCAGCAGTGCAATCCTTTTGTTATAACTTCTGATTGGGCCGTAGTTAAAAGGCTTTGCAATCCTTTTGTTATAACATCTAATTGGGCCGTAGTTAAAAGGCTTTGCAATCCTTTTGTTATAACATCTAATTGGGCCGTAGTTAAAAGGCTTTATGTAAGTGTGCTTTGAAATCACTACCTAGTTAGAATATTAGTTTGGTTACATCGACGTTATGCTACGTGAATGAGGACAATTTATTACTTTAGAAACAGGCTCGTTCAAGTGGCCGAGGATTAGAGTAGTACTAGAGACCGGGGAGTGAGGTGTGCTAAGCGATCTCTGGCCCTGGCGAGAAATCAGCAGGCAAGACCAGAGCCCTTTTGAAGGGAGGTCGACAAAGATGTCCACCTAGGAAAGAGCCATACTTGTGCACTGCAGTATGCCTAGGCAGTGGCCCGGGGTATCAGCCTAGCGGTTTTGAACCCATATCAACCAGAACACTCCCATGCATGTAGTCACATAATCCATAATCCCCAAAGCCAGTCGAAAGTGCACATAACCATCGACTTTTGATATGAATGACTTTTGGGTCCTTTTCCCATCATTCTCGCCTTTGTGCCTTTCAAGCGAGAAGACGCATCAGTCTTCACTCCTGTGGTCACCCGAAAGCCGAGCAACGCCCAAATCCTCTTCAGGGTAGAGAAAACAAGATAACATTCCAAACAGGGCACAAAGTCCCACATTGCTGGAGAGATAACAACTGTGATGGGAAGGATCATAATTTCTATATGAGTATCACTAAAAGACCTTAAATTAAACTGCAACAGCCAAGAACTGTAGGAGACATACGATGAATTTCTCATTAGAATTTTCTATCATTAAAATGAATTGCCTGTAAGGAAGGTTATGGATGTAAGCCAAGTGCCTTTCAAACGGTCTGTCAAGTCAACTACGGCAGAACAAGAACGACAAACAGTACTCAAGGTAACATGCATTAAAGAACGTTAAAACGAACACGATCTGTATATTTCGTTGTGTTCACGTGGCATATTCGTTTGACATAATTAATGTTAAATATTCATTCTGAATCTTCCTTGTCCTGTTTCATAACTAAAGGAGGGTGGGGGGGGCTGAGCCTCATGTAAAATAGGCAGACATAGAGGATCCTTCCTCCTAGAAGAGTGACTAGCCTGTAAGTCGAGGATCGTTGATATCATTATTAAATGTAATAATTAATTCCATAACCAAATTCTTACGCGCCGGGGCGCCAGGCAGAGCTATCTCTTTACCCCAGATTAAGGCGTTGGATGTTTGTGTAGCAAATTAAATTTGCCTCTCCCTGTTTTAAAATTTAAATGTTATATAAATTGTTAAATTGTCAGAGTAACCCGACCTTGGGCAATCCTTATGATGGTATTTTTGAAAGTGTGCGAATTGCTGTAAACGCTCGAGGCAAGAATATTCTAGATTTGCTGATGTTTTGCAAACTAGTGAGAAGTTGTTTTATTTTTTATTATCCAATGATTAAGATTTACGAGAACGAGACCAGCCAGTGGGTTGAGATTAAAAACAGGAACCTGGAGCTTAAGATGGTATTAAATCAGACTATGAGAAGACGGGATTTTTAATATAGACAGCATACTCTAACATTCCCCAGACCGCGGCCACTGAGATTGTTTTTGTTTCGTTTTTAAATGTGCGTGTCTGCGCAGAGCACAAGTTAACTATGTCAAAACGAAACGAATAAAAACTAATCACCTTATATTGTTATTCAAGGACACGGGTCATTGTCTGACGCGCATAGGAGCCCAGTTGCCTTGATTAGTAAATGACGCCATCATAAATGATCGAATGCATCCCATTTCCTCGGGCTGTTGCCCGCAGCTCACACGACAGGATACGACTAGAGTATGGGCGCAGATCAGATTTATGTAAGGAGCCGCTTGTAGAGCAATCTTAAAGACAAACGCTTGTAGAGCAATCTTAAAAACAAACGCTTGTAGAGCAATCTTATAAGACAAACGCTTGTTCGAACAGCGCGCACAACGCAACCCTGTTCGTAATACATTTTGCATTTAAAAATTTTTTAAAAAAACATATCCGCGTTTAGCAGTGTGTGTTGAGTGTGTATGTATGTGTGTTGAGTGTGTATGTATGTGTGTTGAGTGTGTATGTATGTGTTTCAGTGGTTGTTGGCTAGAGTCCAAAGTTTTCTTTCCGATTTCAAATTAATCCAGGACGTTTCTCATATCCTTACTCTTTATTATTCTATTTATATGACTGACATATTAGTTTGCAGTCCATATATCCATATACGTACGTAATTACATACATATATGTCTGTCTGTTTCTATGTACATCTATCTCGACACCTATCTATATTTTTCTCTCTAAAAAAAAAAACCCTCCTCACAATAGAGGCTAAATGATGTCTATAGGTTTAATGCGGCCAGGCTGACAGCGAGAGGATGCAAACGTGAAAAAGTTAGCAGAATTCTTGAAGAAAATTGATTATCCGTCAAACACATTCAGGGTTCAGGGTTCATGTCAGTATGCTCTTTGTTTTACTAATCGGAGCGTATGTACGTCAATGCTCACAAATTGCTGAGGTTGCTAAGACGGTGGGTTGTGGGAGCGAAGAGTCAGACAACGCAAACTCACCTCACTAGTTTCCTGTTCGGGCGTAAATTATATACATAATTTCTGAGACTCGCCTCATTTCCGACATTTCTCGACTTGGGGTTCCGCGAGAGATCATGGTAAAAAAAATTACTATATCTTCAATGCTCTCTTTTTCTAATTTTTGCAAAGGAGTTCACTGAGACTTGAAAATTATCTCAAGGATAAAAAGTGTTGAGAAAAGATGCTCAAGATATAAAATAAACTCTCTCTCACACACACACACACACACGCACATACACAGAGTCGTATCGGTATACAGTTACACAGAATAGATGTGAACTATGTCTTACACCCTAATGAAGAAAACCTACACGGAGAAGTGTGAACTAAATCTAAGACGAGGGATTGGGATAATTAAGACCGGGAAGCTGACAGAATGCAAAAACATTCAATTAAATCAGAACTGCAAACATCTCTTTTTTTTTTAATTTAAGAGATATGCCCACAGAACCACCATCACCGCCACCCACTACCTCAGCATCTTCTTCCTCGAAGACGACCCACAAATTTAGAACCGAGGGAAGAGACATCATCTTCAGTGATGCGCGAAGGTAGGAGATTGGATTTTCCTGTTACGTGTGTTAGGTTGCTATTAGGAGTGTAAGAAGACCAGCCCTGAACTGTGTTCTACGCAAGAGATCGGCTGGACCTGGCGGAGATGTAGAAAGTGATGGGGTTTTGCAGTCGGCTTTCTAAATATTGATGTCAGAGGCAAAGTACTTAACACCAAACTGCCATTTACGACTATATGGAAAGTACTTAATACCAGACTGCCCTGTATGACTATATGGAAAGTACTTAATACCAGACTGCCCTGTACAACTATATGGAAAGTACTTAATAACAGACTGCCCTGTACGACTATATGGAAAGTACTTAATAACAGATTGCCCTGTACGACTATATGCTCTCTCTCTCTCTCTCTCTCTCTCTCTCTCTCTCTCTCTCTCTCTCTCTCTCTCTCTCTCTCAGCATGATACGTTCTATGATATACCACGCACATACAAACACAATCGCACATAGACATTAACACGTACACATTCACACACTCACACACATTCATTCGCACATACACAGTCACACATACACGTTCACATGCACATTCACACAAACTTTCACACACACATTCAGTCATTAACATGTAACATATTCAAAATACACAATCATAATTTGTTTTTTTTTCTCTTGGACAGAAACCGAAATTTTTCCCATTATAAATTTTCTCATTTTCCAATATTACTTTTTTATTCCGGAGATGAACGGCAGGCACGAATATTGCCAGGCGCGAGTGTGAAACGGTTCAATTTTTGTTCACTCAATTCGGTGTTAAAGGCATTGTCGCAATACAATAACTGCTCTGAAGAGTACACAATTTAAAAAAAAATCAGTATCCGTATTCCAGATTATCGTTACCTTCATTCCGATGTAAATTATAGTTCAAATTTCTCGATCATATCATAGACACAGTGCTCTAATATTCAAGCTGTACTATTCAATCTAATGAAAACTAGAATTCCATTGAACTTATACATACACTAAAACAAGTGACCTGTATTTAGTGAGCATTGTACTTTAAAGCGCTGCAATACAAATTTCACTTTAATTTCTCCCACCATGGACAAAGAACGTTCCAGAAGGGGTCTCGTCACCCATACCCACACATCCAAGCCTTAGATTCATTAGCTTTCCCATGCAGCAGGACTTCCGAGCGCAGAGATTGTGTCCGAGCAATGACCATGGAGCGGGCCACTCTACCCCTTAAAGCGTACGTACTATAAGGCTATTGAAGTTTTACTGTGCGATAACAGCGTTTTACTTCTTGAGGGGGGGGGGAGAAACGTTGCCGTACAGTCTCATCAGTAGTTATACTATTATGAATGAAAATCATTACAATAGCCCTGTGAGAGGTGGTTGAGTGACATACGTGTGTGGTAGCATACAGTTGCCCAGTGATAAGTGGTTGAGTGAAATACTTGTATGGTAACGTACAATGAGGATGAAAGTGAAAGACTGGAGGAAAAAAGAAGCTGCAATATAGTGGAAATAACTAATTATGTCAGAAAGAATTATATGACAGTATGCCATGGTACCATGGCTTGTAGATCATTAATACGAAAGGGATTACAGTAAAATGAACACCAAATCCACAATTAATACGAGAGGACAGCAGTAAAATGAACATCGAATCCACAATTAATACGAGAGAACAGCAGTAAATTGAACATCGAATCCACAATTAATACGAGAGGACAGCAGTAAAATGAACATCGAATCCACAATTAATACGAGAGGACAGCAGTAAAATGAACATCGAATCCACAATTAATACGAGAGGACAGCAGTAAAATGAACACCAAATCCACAATTTATATAGAATAAAAATGGTGCTTGCATGCACTAACGAAGTTTCCATAGACATGAGCTCCACTTCACCCCACCCTCCAATCATACCTGATAATATCTGAACGAAATAATAAATCAAATAAATCCACACTTCCATACGCTTCAGCCGGTCAATGATTGTTTTAAAATTTCTACTGTCCGATGTGTTAACACCCATTTACAAAATTTCAAGGCGTGTCAGATAACATCATTTAAAACTGAGTAAATGTTATCAATTTTATAGTCATAACTCAAGGGGAAATAATTCAGAATAACAAATTCGCAAAATAATCATTTTAAAATGCATTTGCAATCATCCTAGACAATCTAAATGGAAATAAGGTTGCCAATGCACGTTATAATTTGCAATAATGTATCGTATCGATAAGGGCGTACTCCGAACAAAAAAAAAAAGGAAAGAAAAAAGAAAAATCCAAAGAAACTTCATAAATCAAATTAAAGTCTTCTAGTAATGGATTTTATTACTGAATTAACATACATATTATTATATTTGAATATCAAAAGTAACTTCAGATGCTAGTGGCACAAATTAAAGAAAAATCAGTTAAAATATAATCATTAATTTTCACTTTCGTGTCTCGGCTTCGTAAAATCTGTCTGCAATTGAAAACTGTCGTTCAAAATCCACGACAGCGCAGAGTTCTTTTTGTCTGGAATTATGAGCAATCTGAATTGCTGACATCACGTCATTCTCTATCCTTTCTCATCATGCGGATGCGGCGAAATCAAAGCGACCTTGACCTTACGTGAAACAGCTACATCCGGACTTTTTCGTTAACCGACTTATTCCTGAGTTAGAAGGGAAAACAGAAACATCATGGGCGGAAGATGAAAATGAGCAAGATACAGGCACGAGAGAGAAGAACAGAGCGGGGCGATGCACAGACACACAGAGAGAAAGTTTTGTGAACCTTGCTTAAATCGCATTTGAATACTGGTCCGTGATCTTGCTGTTCGCAAGGATTATATCGAAAGTCCTTAAAAAGCAGCTTCCTTGATGAGTTCGAGTCTGATTACTGCTGAAAGATTCTAGTGCAAGATTTCTAAAACACACCTACCATCCCCAGATTTCCTTAATTCTCTAGGGAAGAAGGGAAGGATTAGAAAAGTCACAACAATGATCCAACCAGCAGGAAATGTCATGCATCCATTTTCTCCGCCAGTTTCTTCCGCTGTCTGTGCAGTTTCCATAGCAACGCTAATCAAGCACAAAAGGGAAATAAGCGCATCGTGTTTGCCTCCCGGGTCGCTGGTCTACAGTCCCATGTCCTCTCACGAGACTCTGCGAGGGCACAGATAGCCACGCGAGCCACTCTGATGACGAGCGCGCTCTGGACTGAAAGTGACAAGCGGCAAAACAAACGGCCGGGGCAGGGGTTGGGGTGACGGATGGAATGGGAAGTGGAAACTTAACTGACACTGTCGCCGTCGTCTATCGATTCATTTCGGACTGAACGTCGTTGAGATAAAGAGACTTTCATCAGGCTGCAGGTGACTGGACCTGAATCGTCAAAGTTACACAGACAAAGACTGCGTATTGTGACTCTGTTCACGCTATCTTTATATTACTACATATCCAAGTGAGAGAAGGTGTAGTTGAGCAAAGAAATAAAACTGATAATGGATTGGGTGTGGGTGGCAAAAACTATTTCATATTTTGTTATTACTTGAAAAAACGGTCAATGCTTCGTTCGGTGCCAGATTGCATTGTTTCAGATTATCAAATGCCAAAAGACTTAGTTTGGCCAGGCGGACAAGACCTGAGAAACGGGTGATGCAGGCTTGGTCTGATATCAAAGACACTGAGAAATCTTGTGCGCTAGATTTGACTCGTCCCTCCTCGGACATCTTGAGCAAAAGGCAATGCCCTACTTCCACCCACCTCTTAGAGTTTCTACTTTTCACTTGATGACCTCAACGATGACAATGAAGATAAGACTCGTGGACTTGAGTTAATTGCTAGTTTTCGTTGATTTTGAGGGCGGTTGTTTTACATTGGATGAGTGATAAACCAACGGGACAGAGGTAGAAAAAAATGATGATAATTGTGAGTCCGTTTTATTTTTATAACCCAAATTATCTCATTTATACAATTCCAAAGTCATCTGACATTTTATCAAATTTAAACAACTACAAAAAAGCGTCTTTTGATTTATATAACTAAAGTGTTATTTGATATAAACAGCTTCAATGTCAGTGATTTATATCATAACTCTAATGTTATTCGGATAAAAGAAGAATCAGCCTCATCTGATTTATCAATTCTGCTGCCATAAGACTTCAGTCATCTTTCTATAAATCTGATTTATCAATTCTGCTGCCATAAGACTTCAGTCATCTTTCTATAAATCTGATTTATCAATTCTGCTGCTATAAGACTTCAGTCATCTTTCTATAAATCTGATTTATCAATTCTACTGCCATAAGACTTCAGTCATCTTTCTATAAATCTGATTTATCAATTCTACTGCCATAAGACTTCAGTCATCTTTCTATAAATCTGATTTATCAATTCTACTGCCATAAGACTTCAGTCATCTTTCTATAAATCTGATTTATCAATTCTACTGCCATAAGACTTCAGTCATCTTTCTATAAATCCAAAGCAGCCTGCTTTAAGTAAGAACAATAGCTTTCGTCAGATGCATATACACACCTGCAGTCGTGTTCATTTAAATAATTCCAGTAATTTGTCTTATTTATAACTTAAACCTCCACTTGATTTAAATAACTCAGTCTAATTTTTATTGTATTTAAAGTACACATGACGCTTTATTACGGTTTATAAAATTTACGAAGCCTCGAAATCGAGCTAAAAGAAATATATAACACGAAAACATGCTATGCAGGAACAGATATCATGAGGTAAAGAAATACAAAGTGAGCGTTTTCGGATAGTCGAACTGGGATTGAAGAATGGATATTAACATACAACTAACATTAATCAAAGTGATACTGTGTAGATAGGTAGATAGACAGACATACAGATAGATAGACAGACAGACAGACAGACAGACAGACAGACAGACAGACAGACAGACAGATAGATAGATAGATAGATAGATAGATAGATAGATAGATAGATAGATAGATAGATAGATAGATGCTGTAAAAGAAAGTTCTGACGCATGCAAAATTTAAAAAATAAAATAAATTGCAAATTGCAGAACTAAGCAACTCAGATCCCTATCTTTAGTTTGTTCTAAACATGGATTCCTTCAATCGCTTTACACTGATGCAATTAACGGAAACCTTGTGGTATTCAAACTGCAAATCCCCAAATTCCACTTTCAATCATGTGAAGCACCCTTGAAAAAGATTCCAACCCGGAGACGAACGTTGAAAAATGTTGATGACGTCGAAATGTTGATGACATCGATAAGAGTACGGAAATATCGCTTTCTAATAGCTGTCCAAAGCAACTGTATTTGGCGCCGTTCGGCAGGACAACTACTGCAGCCGCTATGAGTGCATGTGGAGAGACATCACTGGTTTTGACAGAATCCCTCTCGCTGTGTTTACAAGTACAAGGAATCCTCGCTAACTAGGGGAAGCAAATCTGCATGCGGACTAAATGTACTGGCCACTTGAAACACTCCCAAACTTTTCCCGCACTCGTGTCAATGCGCAACGATTAATTCTGACCGGAGTTCACTCCCCTGTATAGCGGGTCCCGATTTTGACTGAGACGACAAGAAATGAAAATCGTGACGAGGAAAAGAGCTCTTAAATAGACGGCAACAGCTTCACGATTCAGTCAATATCACAGTAATGGACCCCTGAGTTTTGTCTGATTTTGTACGAACAGGAGTGGACCATTAAAATTGCTATCTTTAATGGCCAAGTTTGCTACCTAGGATATATTTTCATTTAAGGGTATCTCAGTAAATGTGTGTGTGTGTGTGTGCTTGTGTGTTTGAAACAAAGTTATTTTTCTACCAGCCTTAATGTATTACTCGGCCTATGGTTTTACATACTTGTATGCAATTCGATATTTCTGTCCATAGTATATGTAATATGGACATTTTCAGGTCACTGTGGGTTTTTTCCCCTTGTAGTTGTACTGACATTTCGAGCGCACACTGTTGCAATGGAAGGGTAATTTAAAGCGTACACTTTTGCAATGGAAGGGTAATTTAAAACGTACACTTTTGCAATGGAAGGGTAATTTAAAACGTACACTTTTGCAATAGAAGGGTAATTTAAAACGTACACTTTTGCAATGGAAGGGTAATTTAAAGCGTACACTTTTGCAATGGAAGGGTAATTTAAAACGTACACTTTTGCAATGGAAGGGTAATTTAAAACGTACACTTTTGCAATAGAAGGGTAATTTAAAACGTACACTTTTGCAATGGAAGGGTAATTTAAAACGTACACTTTTGCAATGGAAGGGTAATTTAAAACGTACACTTTTGCAATGGAAGGGTAATTTAAAACGTACACTTTTGCAATGGAAGGGTAGTATTTTCGAGTGCACATTATTGCAAAGGAAGGAGAAATTGCTTAGCGTAACACGTCAAAGGAGACAGAGAAGTGGCCTTGTTTTATTTACATAGAACGTAATAAATCAGTTACTCTTACTTTCTCACTCTCGTTATATTTCTCAATTTTCTCCAATTCTATTTCTCCTCCTCTCTTCCTCTCTCTCTCTCTCTCTCTCTCTCTCTCTCTCTCTCTCTCACTCACACACACACATCATTGCAAATCTTTTCTAGACTTGTACAAGATAACGTCTGTGCCTTTTCGAAAGAAACATGCGTATGTAATTAGTGTAGTATATTTCTTGGCAAGCAAATGTAAATAACTACATCCAATGCATTAATTTTTTTGGTAAATAAATGTGGCTGAATGAACGCTAACTTTGCATAAATAAGTTTAGGAGCAAAGCAATAAACCCTAACTTTGCATAAATAAGTTTAGGAGCAAAGCAAAGCCATAAACCCTAATTTTGCATAAATAAGTTTAGGAGCAAAGCAAAGCAATAAACCCTAACTTTGCATAAATAAGTTTAGGAGCAAAGCAAAGCCATAAACCCTAACTTTGCATAAATAAGTTTAGGAGCAAAGCAAAGCCATAAACCCTAATTTTGCATAAATAAGTTTAGGAGCAAAGCAAAGCAATAAACCCTAACTTTGCATAAATAAGTTTAGGAGCAAAGCAAAGCCATAAACCCTAATTTTGCATAAATAAGTTTAGGAGCAAAGCAATAAACGCTAACGTTGCACAGGTTAAGTCTAGAAGCAAAGCAAAGATATTGAAGGGGATGAATGAGACTGATAGAGCTTGTTTATTTTTAGACTCGATGTCAGAATTCAAACAGAAAGACTACATTCTCAAAAAAAAAATTAAGACAGGTTATTGTGCGTCAAGAAAATATATTTATGTTTCATTTCATGTAACTGTCTATCTGTTCAACTATGATTTCTTTTCTGAGGATCCTAATTTTACATTTAATTATTTGAAATCATTGATTTTCTTCAACTCGCAAACTCGTTCATTATAGTTTCTCAGTATCTTTCTTAAAATGAACATGTCTGACTCTAAATTTTATTCAAATTGAAAGTGGATTAAATTTGCAGCATTTGCTTCTTGATGACGTTGGGGAAACGCCATCTGCAAATGAGGAATTGCAGGATGTATATCAGGAAGCAGTCGCCCAAATCTAACTCTGTGACTGCAGTTACATTCCCAACAATATAACAACAAATGCAAAGGACTGTCTACATGGTAATTTTGGTTTCCGAAGCCAGACTGAAACTAATGACGGAAAGGGAGAGGTCATGGGTAAACGGTGTGTATGTATGTGGGTGTGTGCGTGTACTTATCCGTAAATTAATGGAGAGACTGACACGTTATTATAATATGTAAAACGTAGGGTTGTCGTGCCTAAAATCTGCATGTTTTGGCTTTCGTTCTGTGCAGAACTTTGTTCTTAGCGTTTCAAAACAGGGTCAAAAAAAGAAATAGAACGGTGAAAGATGAAAAACAGGGTCAAAAAAAGAAATTAGAATGGTGAAAGATGAAAAACAGGCAAATGGAAAAAATCAGGTTTATGAAAGCTTAAGGATAGATACAAAGGGATTAAGAACATGGATAACTGGGAATATAGTGAGAGAACATATAAAAATATAGATTACGGGGAATATAGTGAGAGAACAAATAAGAACAAGGGATGGTGGGGTAGGAGGACATGGTAGAATGGGCTTGATGAGGACAGGGAAAGGTTTGAAGAGGCAAAATGTGAGACAAATAATATGTTCTCAATACATTTTTAGGCACACAATCTCCAACACGAGTCCAAGGCACAAACCTCTGATAATCCACTTTCCAATATGTTCTTTAACACAACTAGACATAAAATCCCCAACAATAGCCCAAGACAAAGACCTCCGGCTACTTCCCAATATGTTCTTTAATAGCACTAGACACATCAGGAATGCACATGCATCTCTTCAGTGTTGAGAATTTTATTCACCTCTGTAGACATCTAACTAAAGAAATATTACGTTTGTGGAGCAAAATTTCAATTTTCCGCGAAAATCGATATCTGATGCCAATCGCAAGGTCAGATGTCAAACTGATTGGTTGATTGTGATTTTCATCGAGATGCAGAATGCTTTCGTGCAGAATTTTATTTGTTCAATCAATTACAGTTTACTACCAGACGACCGTTAAATAACTAGTTTCCGTGCAGATACGGTTGACCGTTAAATAACGTTCGTAGATAATCAGCTTGAACTAGTTTCCGTGCAGATACAGTTGCGCCATAATTTGTTATACTATTGTAAACGCATGACGTTCTTGGTGTCGAGTGTGTGTGTGCGCATGGTTGTGTGCGTGCATGTGTGTGTACGTGTGTTCACGTATGTGTTTGTGAATGAGTGTGTGTGAGTGCGTGTGTGTATGCGTTTGAGCATGTGTGAGTGTACGTGTGTTTATGTATGTGTGTGTATAAGTGTGTGCGTGTGCGTGCGTTTGTATATGTGTGTGTGTGTGTGTGTGTGTGTGTGTGTGTGTGTGTGTGTGTGTGTGTGTGTGTGTGTGTGTGTGTGTGTGTGTGTGTACGAAGGTCTTGTTTCTTTAAAAGGTGAGAATCACGGCAGAAAATTGAAACAGAGCACGCGACCCCGTGACTTAGTTAAGTCACTATCTCGTGTGACGCTCTAAAAGTGCAGAGAACCATAGTGTTTTATTTTTTGTAATGTCCTCCCTAAAAATGCAAGCCTCCTGGTCTGCAACACCGAGAGTGTGGCAAGTGCCTTTAATTCCCATTACTGGCACTAACAAGTCCTGGTGAAAATGTGACCATGGCTGGCACACAAATCTAATCACGCAGGTTCTGTAAGCATTACTTTAAAAATTAAAAATAAAGTCTATTATTTTTTTTTAAGTGTCCATTTCTTTCACGACCTTTCAAAATGCTGGAAGAAGAGGAATTCGAAAGGAACAGACTTGCCATCATCTCCCCTGGAGGTAAAGCTGGTCCTAGGCTTTCAGAATAGCCTGTCGACAGACAATTTTCCTCGCAGATTTGGGTGACGGTGCGAAAGAGTCATCTCGCTAAGAAATCTTTGTGATGCTAAGATGACTTACTTAACTGACTTTAATTGCATAGTTGGCGTCACTGTTTGTAGACGTGGTAAATTAGTGATATAAACGACAGCAGCAACAACAACAAAAAATAAAACACCCAAGTAAAAGTTTAAAGTATTTCTAACTACAATACTTGACGTTATAATTATGGGTCCAGTGGTTCTGTTAGTGCGGTTCACTTTTCAACTTAGACTAAAGCACTTCCGGTCTATTAGAGAGCCTTGGAAGAAACCAAGAGATTACCCAGTGCTATGTCTTTTACACTTTCATTTTTCTTTTAAGATTTAAACTCCGATTAGGGATCCAACTCCACTGAGAAACAGGTGTCCTGAATTCTGCACTACTCCACGTTTCTTGACCCCGTTTTTTTTACAAAGAAAGCGACCGCTCTTAAAATCAGGCCACCGTGCGCAAAATTTTAATATTTCTGATTTTATACTTTAACTAACGAATCGAAAACTTTTGTACTATTATGTGCTTTTCGGCTTCTTAATTGTAAAGATTCCGTCAAAGTCGAAAAACGTTTTCCAGACATTTATATTTCATCCAGTTCGCGGCATGATTGCAAACATTGGCAAAGTGCAAAGAAGTCAGCGAAGCGTGCAAGCTACTTGCACATGGTGTCGCAGGTGTGTGGTCTGCGTACAGTTAAGACAAGTGAACATGATGCATTGAAGCGTGAGATTTACAATCATTGCAAAGAGAAGGGGATTTAAACCTAGTTCCAGACCTTCACACTCTCACCACACTGTTTATGTTTTGCATAATTCATATAATAACTTGAACATTTCACAATTTGCACTTTTTCATAACATTTATGTTTCAAGCAAGTTATTTAATTGATTTTGCTTGAATGCTGTTTGAAGTTAGACTAAATTTGGGAGAACTCCAAGATACGGTTTCGACATCAAGGATTGGAGACCAGTACTGACTGCAATCGTGCGCGACAAGTTATAAAAGAGGTCAATGTGTCATTCTGAGAGACAGGAGAACTGGTCCTAGGGCTACGATTAGTCACGAATTGCTCCTAGAGCTAAGACTGGTCAAGAACTGGTAATAGAGCTAAGACTGGTCACGAACTGGTAATAGAGCTAAGACTGGTCACGAACTGGTAATAGAGCTAAGACTGGTCACGAACTGGTCCTAGGCTATGACTGGTCACGAATTGCTCCTAAAGCTAAGAATGGTCACGAACTGGTCCTAGGACTACGATTAGTCACGAATTGCTCCTTGAGCAAAGACTGGTCACGAACTGGTCCTAGGGCTGCGACTGGTCACGGAAATTTGGAATGACGTGCTCGCTTATAGTTTCTTTTTTAAATCGATCATGACTATCAGGAAACAACAAAAAAAAAGTTGGGAAAATGACTCATTCTACACGGCAATAGATGTTATTTACTTATTTTCTTGATCGGGAATGGAGATGGGATGGAGGGGTATTAACGATCCCACCCCTCTTAACCGCTGTCACCCCACCCGAGTCATTTCATGAAAAGGGAGAGAGATTACAAATGTCTTCATGGCAAGTTCTAGCAGTTCTGAGCATGCCATCCTAACAGCCGCCTCCTCCGACACTTCTGGGCCTTTGCAGAAGGCCATTAGCCGCCATATTTATTAGACAGTCCTAACAAAAGTTTCATACAAAACCTTTAGCTGGACTCCTTTGCCACTATGCCTGCTTCAAGGTCAGTCACTGAACGTAATCGACAGTCGTAAAACCCGGTCTTTTGCCGGAAAGCGGTGCAACGAAAGATCGACCATGACCTTAATATTGACCTTGACTTCGATCCTTCCACACCAATTTTCTCAATTTTACATCCACTCACCCACCAATCCTTTCCCATCATTTCCTCTTCTATGGCCACGGATTCGAATCAAAAACGGTGCTACACAACAACAGTTGATTATGTTTCCACTCCCTCAGACATAATGCTAAGTATGTACACGTATGCACCACACACTCAGACATAATGCTAAGTATGTACACGTATGCACCACGCACATACTGACGTAGGAATACATTCAAATCCAAATACATGCGCTAATATTATATCAAATGTCAAGGACATTACATCGACGTTGTGGTCGGTTGATGTAGCTTTAACTAGCACAATGTTCAAGTTCTGGGATCGTCGCTGAGATTGTTTCATAGCTGTCAAACACATTCAAAACGCATTCGTATTACACATACACACACACACACACACACACAGAGATGATATTTTATCACTCATCTGACTGATTCAATTTATGGAGGCGTGTCCGGCTCAGTCCGGTCATAGGACGGGTAACCAAACTCAAAAGCCACAATACACAGAAAGCGAGCGAGACAAAGAAAGTGTGACAACATGCACATTACGTACATTAAAGGAGAAAAAATCGGACAAGTTGCACACACACAGGCAACAAGAAAGAAAAGATAAATACAACAAAAAAGACAACTGCCCATGACAGACCGAACACGGACTAAAGAGACAAGTAAAAATAAGCTACATACGTGGAGAAGAAATGGGCAGAAGGACTCAGAGAGAGCTATTTGAGAACGAGTGATGGACCGATAGATACAGAGAGAGAGAGAGAGAGAGAGAGAGAGAGAGAGAGAGAGAGAGAGAGAGAGAGAGAGAGAGAGAGACGGCGAATGGACGCTGCTGATCGCATAGATTTATATTTATAAAGTTGTAGGAACTTTTATAAGTTCTGTAAATCTATTTATAGTCATTTTACAAACTATGTTTAATTACAAGTAACATTGGATGCTTTAAGCAAAGCAAACAGAAAATAAACTTGTCTCTGCATCGTAAATGTGCTTTCCAAATTACTTCCCCTATGTAATAACGACTACAGGGGCCTCTTTGCATTGTCTGATATTTCGACCTCAGCCTGTCTGATCTGCCTGTTAGCGTGGTTCTTCAGTTAGTTCTACCAGTCAGGCTAAACGATTCGAAACGTGAAAGATTAGAAAATCACACACAAAAGTAAAACACAACGCAACATACAGAAAACACAATACAGCACTCACCAATTTTCATCACTTGTGAAGATAAATTACAAAATACTGCCGAGGAAGAAGCGGAGGTAATATGTCTATCATATGTCCTGCCATGTAAAGATGGCGCGAAATAAAACATAACAACAAAAAAAAAATCCAGAGGTACCAATCGCCATCATAACCTATCATTTAGAGACGGCGTTAATATAAAAATTAAAGATTCGAGGAAATGGACCCTTCTGCGCAGCTGCCAAACAGGAAGTTAGTTAATAAATAAGTAGACAGTGATGAAAGAGCTAACTAAAGCACGGCAAGTAAAAAAGACGCAGTATAGTAGCACACTTATAGATAGATAGATAGATAGATAGATAGATAGATAGATAGATAGATAGATAGATGGACAGACAGAGAGAGACCGATAGATCGATAGATAGGCAGATAGATAGATAGATAGATAGATGGATGGATGGACAGACAGACAGAGACAGACAGACAAATAGATAGATAGATAGATAGATAGATAGATAGATAGATAGATAGATAGATAGATAGATAGATTTTTAGACAGATGCAACAATCGATAGAAACAGACAACATAAACTCCATAATCGGATGAGAAACTGTACAATCACGTTACGCGACAATCAGTCAGTCATCCCGTTTTGTCCTGTGTCACTTAAGATCTTCTCGCTGTTTGCTAATGCAAGCTGTTGTCGGATCATGGCCAGAAATGTCTTCAAGAACCTATCAATACGTCATGCAAGCAGTTGGACCACTGAGCTATATACAAATGGAGAGGACATCCAATGATAGAAACTGTTGCCGATGTGCCGCTAACGGAAGTTTCGGTACGACCATTTTGAATATACCAGCCTAACACAACAGTACTGAAGACGTGTTGGAAAGCATTCGTTATTTTCAAAATATGCCTTAGTTATCTTTATAAATTATATGATCATATTTAATAAATTTTATTATACGTTTATTATAATAATTTTGTTTAAAGTGTTATGTAAGGATAAAGTCTGTTATATTTTAAATGCTGAAAATAAAAATTTTCAAAATTTAATTTATAACAGTAACCTACACTTATAAAATATCATCACTAAATAATGTCAACAATAGTTTGCCATCACATTCAAAACCAACCATTTGTGTTGGAAAATATATAATGAATGTTTTTATTTTAATTTCTTTGTATTTCAGGTTTATTATTTTGTATTTTAAAATCAAAGCACATACTACACGTGTATGTGTGTATGTGTTGGTGTGTGTGTGTGTGTGTGTGTGTGTGTGTGTGTGTGTGTGTGTGTGTGTGTGTGTGTGTGTGTGTGTGTGTGTGTGTGTGAAGGTGTTTCCTGTATATCCTGGAAGCATTAGTGCGGCCATTTTGGAAAAACCAAACATTGAAAACAAGAGTGCTGTAGGCAATGTGCTGAAAAGCATTCATTATTAACAAAATATGCCAACACACATAAACTTGTAAATATGTTTATATAAATTATACAGAGTATTTTTTGTTGTTGACATTATCAGTAATGGCAAGGCCTGGAGACAGAATCACAGTCAGCTCAAAGATCAGACTGGTGCGCTCATTGGTTGTAATCTGTGTTCTTTTATGTATGTGACTCATGGACCTTCACAGCGTATCTCAAAGGAGGATACAAGCTACTGAAATGAGATACTTTTGAAGATTGCTTGGCATTTTGTATAGAGATCATGTCACGAATGATGAAGTGAGAAACAGAATTAGGCAAGCCATTTGGGCCCTACGAAGAGCTATTGTCCATTGTGAAAAAACGCAAACTGAAATGGGATGGGCATGTCACACGATCAGCAGGGCTTGCAAGGTAATGTGCAAGGAAGGCAAAGGAGAAGAAGACAGGGGAAAAGATGGGAGGATAACATCACAGAGTGGACGGACTGAAGCTGAGCGATACAGTAAAATTAGCAGAGAACAGAATGGAATGGAGGAAATTTGTTCTCTTGTCATCAGTGGTGCGCCAACGGTCGGCATGACTAAGGGAGAGATAGATAGATAGATATTTAGATAGATATTTAGATAGATAGATAGATAGATAGATAGATATTTTTCTCGATAATGAATATATGTGAGATGAAGAGTGTGTGTGATGGAAAATTTACTAAATATAAATATAGTAAAAATAATTTCCCGTCATATTACTTTTCTTTTAAATTTGTCATGTTCTCCTAACTTTGTCAGAGCAAAATTTAAAGCATCATTAATATCACCGTTAGTTTTGTATTTCACTATGGCAAATATTGATATAGGAAAAAATCAGAATTGTAGAAAACCTTTCTAATTTGCAAACAAAAAAAAAAGCGGTTGAGTTGTAAAGAAGTGGAAGTGGAAGTGGTATACGACTGTAACTAAAAATAAGTCTTTACTGATGCACTACAATGGTCATTAGATACTAATCACCACACTACAAATACGTACATGGACTTTATTTGATAGAATGTTTTTAACATGTGTTCAGTAGATAAAACATTTTTTTTTAAATTTCTGACAAGTGCATGGTCTAGGTACAATTTGATATATCGAACGTGTGGTTGTCATAGACGCCACAGTGCTTCGGGCTTTTCAATATGGCGGACATTTTGTGTTATGGCTAATGTATGGTGAGTGAATGTGTGTATTAACTGCTGACGTAGGGTGAGTGCATGAGTTTTGTTATTTGCTTTTAGCTGTTTAGTTCGAAAAACTGCATATATTGGACCAGAAGCGTGATTGTAATCGCTAAAATTGGGCTGGGAGGTTTCAAAAGCGATCGAGGAGCACACATTTATAAAAATTAAAATAGCGTGAAATTTAATCTTCCTAGATATTCAATTTCATTCATCCAAAACCCCGCCAGACTGGCAACGGTACCGGCAGATTGGATGTATAATGTTTCAATTCTGGCGACCTTGACCTGTCTTCTCTAAGTTAGGGGAAAGAAAGAAAGAAAGAAAGAAAGAAAGAAAGAAAGAAAGAAAGAAAGAAAGAAAGAAAGAAAGAAAGAAAGAAAAAGAAAGAAAGAAAGAAATGTAAGAAAAGGGAGACAATGGAAGAGAGGAAAAATTTGTACTTGGATCCATATAGATAAGTACAGATATTGATATTGATATTGAATTATCAATTTTAAGACAAGGGGTGGGGAGTAAAGAGAGAAACTTCATATACGCGTGTTCGTGACGGACACATGTATTGTGAGCGACATCTGGAGTGAAATTATACAATTACATGTAATCTTTATTTGTCCCTAAAGACAGAATAGCTGCAGATTCGTTTCCTATCTGTCAGTGTCACAGGAATGGCGTCATTTTCTGTAGTTTCGCTAGATTCAACCGTTCTCCGTTAGGTCTAAAAGGGTTAATTAGAGTGGAAAACAATAAAGACTGGCCAACGCTGGTCGCAATGACCTAAGAGACAAGGCAGATAATCATATTAGACATAAGATACGATCAGAAAACAGAAGCTCACTATATTTTTCAATCATACCTGACACGCGTTTCTCACCTTCTAATTCACTATCCACATGCTTGTCGTCGTTGTAGTAGCCATCATCCATCTCCGAGCCCGTATCACTATCGTAGTCTGACGGATAAGCATCTTCATTCTCCAAGCTGCGTTGAAAAGTTTCTTTTTGTTCTTCTCGTTTTTTGATGTCATTGGTCAAAACACTGTTCGTGGTCGGCACTATTCGCGTCCGAAGTAGATCCTTCAGGTTAGAGTCACTAATGTCCTTGTTAGCAATAAATATCCGTAGAAGATCAAACTCGTTGCGTATCATCCGAAGCCGGGCATGGAACTCGCGCAGAGGAACAGGGTGCATGTGCAGTTTCTGGTTGTAGACAAAGTTATTTAAAGATTTCATTGGTTATGGGAATTAATAATTCTAATAATATCAATAACAAAAATAACATTTATTAGTCATGATAATATTAACCTATTAGTGACTGAGTATTTGAAGCCTGAAACGCTGCCTTTTATTAATCAAAATCTTCTTTTTTTTATTTACAGTCACAGAATTTCAAGTTATGCGTTTATCTGCTTGTCTTTGTTTCCATTTGGAGATGACTGTGTGGATTCGAAGGATATAGGTTGAAAATGTGGCATTATTTTTAGTACACAAACGGAATCCGTCCTGATTGTCATTTCTATTAATGTACTTATTTTCATAAACGTATTGATGATATCTATCTATTTATCTACCTAGTTGGCTGATTATCTATCTATCTATCTATCTATCTGTCTGTCTGTCTGTCTGTCAATCTATCTATCTATCTATCTGTTTGTCTCTGTGTCTATCTATTCATCCGTACAAATGCTAACTTACATACACATATTTAAGTCTATGCATTCATGATTTTACATATAAATATAATTCAATCGCTTAAACATTCATGAACAGATATAAACACATGCAGAATTTTGCTTTCCTAACTGAAACGTAGAGACCTACTCATTCATTTGTACAATCACTAATACAAACACACACAATCTATCGTGTCTTCATATATCAGGCACGTGCATGCTAACAAACACAAAAATACATGCATAGAAAATAATTCATTCATACACATATACTTACTTATTTATTTACAATATATATGTACACACACACACACACACACACACACACACACACACACACACACACACACACACAGGCAGACACTTGCATACAATCAAAATTAGTAGAAGACATAATAAAAGACAACTCGTGTGTATCATTAAAATTAAACTTGCAATCTTCTCTGCTATTGGAAAGCGCGCGTGTTCTTCTTTGGCAGGCATAATGGCTTTCTCATTTGTGTTCATTACACTTCTACTTGGATTATGTTCATAGCTTCGTGGTGATAAATCTTGATAGTACACCCCTCCCTCCAAATAATTACCAATTTCTGAGATGTGCGCAGAAATAAATCGCATGGTTGACTTCGCGAATAATATGCACAGAAGAACATTAATTTTCCTAACTATGACGTCACAAAGTCAGGAAGAGACCGAAACTGTTTACAGCACCAAACAAAGAAAACGTGCCTGGCGGAAAAATCTTTTCTTGGATACTTCTAGTTGTTAATAAATAAGAAAAATATCGACAGGCAATGAGCCATAAATAAATACTGACTTATAAATAAATAAACAATGTAAAAAAGGAAAATGCCCTTTTAAAATACATAACAATCCAATTTATGTTTGCAACAGATATAAATAGAACATACTGATATGTGTATCAGAAATAAGCTATGACTCATAGTTCACTTGCTCTAAAACTACACAGGATACTTACTATATGCAATCTTAAGAGGAATGCAGTTAACATACACACATATTTACTGTGAGCAAAAGTGTAATAAATAGAGCGGGAAAAAAATACTAGATAATTAGTGAAATTACTGCCTATCATGAGCGGTGTGTGTGTGTGTGTGTGTGTGTGTGTGTGTGTGTGTGTGTGTGTGTGTGTGTGTGTGTGTGTGTGTGTGTGTGTGTGTGTGTATATGTGTGTGTGTGTATGTGTGTGTGTGTGTGTGTGTGTGTTGGGGGGGGGGGCATACTCATAGATATGGAAATGTATCAGTATACCTCCTTGAAAAATGTAAACTCACCACGGACTGTGTACGGCGGAAGTAACTCATCATCCACACTTTACGGACAAGGCCGAACGGACGTTCGGAAAATAATATTAGTCACAAATGTCGACCACTAATTCTTTTGCCGTAATAAATGACTTAGATAAGTTACAGACAATTATATTCGAGAGCGCAGATGTAAGCTAAAGGTAATTTAGAGTAGTTTTAAGAGTTAATGTTTTTTTCTCAATTAAAACTCCATGCTTTGTGGGAGAGCCACTGAAGTATTAAATCAGAGTACATTGTTCAAAAAATAGAAATTTAATAAGAGATAAATATGGACGCCATGAATGGAACAGCCTTATAAGCAAACCAAATGAATGTCCCGGGCATTTGGCGACTCTTAACGGAAAACTCGCTTTCAATGAAAAACTTTAAAACATAAGGCTTCCCTGTCAATAGTCTTTATAATGTATAATGTGATCATCTTGCTCTCAATAACTACCCACCCATCCATGCTCCAAACAATTCGCCACAAACCAAGTAATAGAGAAATCCCAGAAAGACAATGCAGCGACAAATACCGGTCGATAGGGAAGCCTAACACGGTACAGCCTTTGCTCTGATATGCTGGCAATGGACTGCACTGATTGTCAATTAGGCCGTGCTTATATGGGCACTTATCTACATCGGTATCGGTTAAATTCTTTCCATGTATCAGTTAAGCATTGCTCCCGAGTGGCACTTTGTACAGTTTAGATTTCAATTATAAATTAAAACTAATGATTTTTAAAGGATCAACGTTGCAAACCATTTAGTGTTTTGATTATATCAATTATGGTTTTAAAGTTTTGTGGCGAATCTTTAGCTAGCTCAATAAGAACAAAGCGGAACATTGTCAAAGAACTGGTTGCATAACTCAAGACACATGACTACTTTTCGATATCGACATAAAGTGAGGCGCAATGCATTCGTTTTCTTTTTATTAATAACACTACTATCCAGACCAACCCTTCTGCTAAATGTGCATGTACAGATCTAGCTGACAAAGTGACGTGAGTGCCGAGATGGAGTCAACTAAAGAAGCATTCTAAGTATCACGTTACGGCTTTAGCACGTTCGATTTTCAATAAAAATATTTAACCCCTCGCCCAGAGGACGGCACCGGCAGAGACCACTATTATCTACAAGAACCATAATACATTTGCCCCCATTGCCTGAATTGTCTGCTTGTTAATTAACGCCTCTACAAAGGATACCCATCATCACGTAGAAGGTAACTCGTCCGTGAAGTAACGGCAGAAATAAATGAAGGGAAGTAATCCTGCTACTCTTGCAGTGTCCCAGATTAAGAATGAGTTAAGGTTCTCTGGCTTTTCCACTAATTTACGCGTGCCTGAGAGAAGGGCACGGGGCGCGGCGTTGCCCCAACTCAGTTGTTGTAAATGATGTAGTGGTCAGTTAGTACACACGAAAGTATGGCAGCAAGATAAAATGGCAACATCAGAGAAATGTAATACTATAGGGAAATATGTAGATATTTCTAAAAAATGAGGAAAATAGACATTATGTCGATGAGTAGTGAGAGTGAATTCGCTCTCAGTTGTTTGCAACTCAATAAATAATAAATACTTAAAGACATAACGACATAAATATTTTTTTTTAATTAATGACTATATAAATAAATGAAGAAATAAAGTCATATAACTAAATAAAATTTATCATTAAACAAATACATGGCAGCAATAAATCAATAAATAACTGTAATAAACTGTAAATAGAAGTAAGAAATCAATAAACAAAGAAAGAAAAATAAAGCAGTAATGAGTATTGTAAAGGAATAAAATTTTAAAATACTCCTTTTCTACTGTGGTGACAGGCTTTGAAAGTCGGGGGTGGGTGAGGGTGGGAAACATCAGCATCATAGTTTTTGTCATCTTCAGTACCTGCCCACCAATCACCTTATAGATGACAGGACACGTCTGTCATGGTATACTAGTACCTGCCTACCAATCAGCTTATACATGATAGGACACGTCTGTCATGGTATACTAGTACCTGCCCACCAATCAGCTTATACATGACAGGACACGTCTGTCATGGTATCTAATACCTGCCCGCCATTCAGCTTAAGTTATACGTGTCACATCTGTCATAGTATCGAATACCTGCCCGTCATTCCAATTCATAAATGACATGGATGTAAAAATTCCAATCATTTCATTGTACAATTAGTGTGTTCATTTGAAACAATCAAATTAATCAATTTAAAGTTTAAATGAAATACTTAAGAGTAGATTCTATTGAATGCAAATACAGATATATTAAAGAACTTGAGAAATAAAATAAACCAAAATAGAGATTTTTAAAATCAAATGAATCATGTAAGTAAAAAGAACTAAACATTGAGAAGAATTTAATAGCTTTTTGTCATCTTTCCTTTTATATCTATTCATATAGTAAACATATGTTTGTCCCCTACAAAATCTAAGAATTCTCATTTTCAGCCCAATATATATTGATGACAGGAGGCTTTTAGAAATTATTATGCTCAGATGCCTGGACTGGGATTTTAGGCTCCTTTCCCCCCCCCCCCCCCAAATAACGACAACTCAAAAACAATGTATTTCATTTGACGTAGTGGTATCCCCTTTGGAAGGTCTGCTGATGCTCTGGGTAAATAGAGGGCTATTACCGGACAATACGCATGTGGAATTTTCGTGAAAAATGATTTTCCGTACTGATTGTATTTAAAGTGAACATATTATATACAAATGGATTCCAACTGATTTATCAACAGGTTTATATATATATTAATACAGCACTATTTAAACGACTCTTATTTCTTTATCAAGTGACGAAAGCTATTAAAAGTTCAGTTATGCTTTTACTGGGGTAATGCCGAGTACATCTGCTAGTGTGTGTGTATATATCTGAACTTTAACATAATAAATAATTGCGAAGTTGAAACAAAACTTCTGAACAATATTCGTTTCAAGCTACAATCTGAAAACATTCAGTTACGTGTACAATTTTGAATGTTTTGTTTGCCTAATGCAATGCTCAAATCTGACTTTGTCAGTTGCAAATCCTTGGCATTACGTCAATACTTACATTCTGCATATTAAAGCCTCCAACCCAACCTAACTTAACCCTGAACAGATTACTTGTAACGTAAAGATATTCTGACTGGGGAACACAAACAATATTCGTTTCAAGCTACAATCTGAAAACATTCAGTTACGTGTACAATTTTGAATGTTTTGTTTGCCTAATGCAATGCTCAAATCTGACTTTGTCAGTTGCAAATCCTTGGCATTACGTCAATACTTACATTCTGCATATTAAAGCCTCCAACCCAACCTAACTTAACCCTGAACAGATTACTTGTAACGTAAAGATATTCTGACTGGGGAACACAAACAAACTCATCGCTATGTTTCGTGTATTCTTTGATGCATTTTACAAAACTGAAAGAAAAAAATGTCCATATAATAATAGCAGGCCATTGAAACAGAACAGAAAGGTAAAATGGTTAGGAAATAATTATAAGCATCAAAATACAAAAAAGAAAAAAGAACGTTGTACTTCGGTAGGCTGTATTTTTTCATTTTGACCGTTAACTCGAACGAAATAAATAAATTTTAATAAGAAAACACACTATCAGGCGGAAGGATATACGATATTCTGACGTCTACTACGCTTTGACGTTGAACGGCTCCGACATTTCATCAGCAATCATCAGTGATGTCAAAACACCGTCTTCCGATTGCAACGTAACTGTAAACAACTCTAGTCAGGGTAAACAACTCGTGACAAGTCGGTGAGGCCAGCGAGAGTAGTGCTCGGTTCTCGATCGCAGTCATAACCTAGATCTGGCTCAAATAAATAACCTCGTGGTAAGCAGAAAATAAATATCTTTTCACTTGGACAATATATGGTTCAGACTTTGAAACATTAATTCTAATTAGCATGACAAAACGAAATATCTTTTCACTTGGACAGTGTATGGTTCAGACTTTGAAACATTAATTCTAATTAGCATGACAAAACGCGTCCTTGGTGCGAAACTAATAATTATGTTGCAGAATCCGTTTCAATACATGTAATTTTTAAAAAAATATATTTTAACAATCCGTAAAGTCTCATAAATCATTGCCAATTTAGCAAATTTCAAAAGCCTTTCATCAAATTCCGAGAAATAAACCGTTATAACGATGTTGGACGGGAATGGATTGAGGCTGAACCGTAGAAAGAAATATAATGCAAAGTTTAATGAGTTCAAAAGGTGTCAAAATCGTAGAGAACCGTTTAAACTTTGCCTCCTAGCTTTAAAGGATTAACGGTCTCTAATTATGTCAGTCAGTTTTCCTAAAATTGCAGTTTTTTTAATTTGTTTTATTAGCTGTGTGAGTGTGTGTGTGATCGAATGTGCGCGCGTCTGTGTGTATGCGTGCTTGTGTGAGAGAATGCGTGTGTATATAAAAAACGTGAGTGAGGATGGTAAGTAGGGTAGATTGAAAGATCTAAGAAACCGACTGTTCGACCGATTTCAAACTGATTCGTTCCCAGTGCGCGGTTTCTGTGATCAATGTTCGTTTAGTTGTATTATTCTAACGGCTCAACTCGGTGTACAAGGATTACAAGTGATAAAAGTAAAAAGAAAGATGAGCCGCTTAAATACACGTTCGTTGTGATTTTGCCTTACAGGATTTGTGTATGCAGAGCAAAGCTTTACTTTATGACCTTGATAATACTCGATACGTTTAGACTGCTCATATGTCTCATTTCTATCAGCTCATCAAAGCAATAACGTCGCTATCATCATCATCATCATCATCATCATCATCATTATATCATTTTATTATTAGTATTATTATTCCTTTTCCCAAGGCTTCTGTTTACTGTCGGTTATGAACCAAGATCTCGAAATCTTACCAAGATTTTGGGAGATGTAAGGTTTTACGGAGGATGTGAACACTTCCGAGGAGGGCTGCTTTTAGCAGTGGGGCAAATTTTTATTCAAATATCCTTCCAAAGATAATATCACTACAGGTATTATTTCTGCTTTCACATTCCAGTCTTTGAATTTCTAATCTAAGATTTTTTCTCTTTATTTTGTTGTTGTTGTTTTTTGTTTCCATCATTTGGAACAGCCAGATTGACGATTGTTGCTGTTCTGCTGGACTTACCGACAACTACAATATCGGGTCTTCGTGCAGGAATCACTCGATCCGTCCTTCTTTCAAAGCCACACAGTATTTGACTTCTGTTTCAATTTCTTCCGGTTGGTGCATCCATACACTTTCCGGGATTTTTACTCCATAGTTCTCACACAGATTTCTATCTAAGATTTTTGCCACTTCGTTGTCTTTTGGTGTATTCTGTTCCAGCCAGAAACTGATATCCAGACATTATATGTTCTGCTGTTTCATCCACGTTTTTGCAGAGTCTGCATTTTGGAATCTTTTGAGATTTTCATGACTTCGGTTCTGTGTGATTTTGTATATAGGGCTTGGTCTTGTGCTGTGTTATTAGTGCTTCTGTTTCTACTTTCAAACCTGTTCTTTTAACCACCTGTATGTTGATTGTTAATTCATTAGCTTGTCGCACATATTGACCATGGAGATATTTTTGGCTCCATCTATTTGTTAATGTCTGTTTTGCAGTTTTCTTCCAAGTTTCTTTGTTTTTTTTTATTACTTCTAATAGTGGCTCATCTTTATTGTTATTCTAAATGTAGTCCTCAGGCCGCCCATAACGTTTTTTTTTATTACTTCTAATAGTGGCTCATCTTTATTTTTATTCTAAATGTAGTCCCTCAGGCCCATAACGTTTCCTTCGATGAAATCTTTGGTATGCCTGATTCCTCTGCCCCCCATTTTCCGAGATACATATAGTCTATCTACATCTGCTTTTGGATTTTTAGGGCTTTATAAATTGTGAGTAAATTGTAATTACTCACAATTTTCTTGTTTTTCGATCTACTTCATTTATTTCATTTGTTGTATAATCTAAAATGCCTCCAGTGTAGCTAATGGCAGTTATTGCGTAAGCATTAAGGGCTTGTATTTTATTAGCCCCATTTAGCTTTGACTTTAGAACTTGTCTAACTCGCTTTTCATACTCTCATTTAGCTTTGGACTTTACTTCACTCTGTGTGTGTGTGTGTGTGTGTGTGTGTGTGTGTGTGTGTGTGTGTGTGTGTGTAGTGGGGGGGGGAGTCGTTGAAATTGTTGAAGTTCACTTAGGTGATGAAAGGAAAAGAAAAGTAGTTAAATGCATTACTGGACTGCATTTTTGTGAAAAGATATCAAGTCTTAAAAAGCAGATGTTGGAAGCTGCAACGGGATTAGTGTCACGTTATTCGTAACTAAACAAGAACTGAGATTACTTGAAATTAGTCGTCTCCTAAGTACGATCGGTTCATTGTTATATACAGGAGGATGCAGTCGTGTCCATATTGCGAGCGGATCATTAATTTCACATTTTGAAATAAGTGAGTCGGTAAATAACAACAGTTCTTTGGTGTGTAATTATCGTGATAGTGTTAAAGTTATATTTTAATATGCTTTCTTTTTGACTGGATTGTAATTGGACTTAATATGCTTACTATTAATGAATATATCTAAACGCTCTCAGTTATTATAATTGTAGGCCTACATAGAGCAAAGCATATCGACTTAATCATTACTACAGGGAATAAACTAATTGGAGGCCTATCAGTGCTACAGTAAATAAAACAGGAGGCCAATCAGTGCTACAAGGATCAGACAGAAGGCCAATCAGAGCTACGGGATTAAAAAAGACAAGAGGTTAATCAATATTGCAGAGAACAACCATGACAGGAGGCTAAAGAGTGATACAGGGACCAGACAAGAGGACAGTGAGTGCTGCAGGGTACAAGCGGACAGAAGGCCAATGAGTGCTACAGAGAACCAAGGGAACAGAGAGGAGGGCAACGAGTGCTACAGGGAACAGAGAGGCAGGAGGTCAAATGTGTTACAGGGAAAAAGCAGACAGGAGGCCAATGAGTGCTATAGGGAGCAGACAGGCCATGAGGGGCAAAGCGATAGAGCAGAAGGTGCGACACTAATCTTACATGCAACTGACAAGGATTCGACCCCTCCTTGGTATGAAAAACTTATTGGTTATATTAAACCGCTCGGATGTTCAAGGTTTTAAATTTAGTCTCTAGTCTGAATGATGGGAAAGAAAAAGTGGGTACTGTGTGCTACTGTCGGTGCACATTAATAAACCATTGACATCTAAGACTAGAGAAAGAAAGCCTTTGGCCGCTGATCCTTGACACAATTGCACCCAACAAAAATCCGCAAAAAGTCTGTAATCTCCCCACACGTTGACATTATATCTCAGTTACAGAACATAAATCGCCCGCCATCAACAAAAGCTGGAAGCGACCTGAAGCTCAAATTAAACAACAGGAGGCCATATGTGGCTTCCACTTAAACGCTCCCTTGCCATTCTTACTGTGGAAAGTATGTAGGCCTGCCTTTGAAGGCGGCAAGCAGGCATGCTTTGCTTCCACTGATCGAGCCAGAGTTGTCGGTCCCGGCTTGGCGCGCCCCACTTTCATGCTTGGTTGGCATGAACTTTGAATTGCAGTGTACCAGCACTGCTATTCATAAATGCACTGCTACTGAGCATGAAGAAAAAAGTCCGTAATACTAAGGACACTGTAAGACATTAGGGAATGTCAGTCTAATTTATCTCCCCTGTACAGCGACTGAACCCGGACTTTCTTGACAGGGTCAGTGATAACGTAATATAGCCTGTAAGTTTTAGTAATGGGCTGGGCTTACTTCACAGAATCAGTGATAAGAGAATATGTCATGTAAGTTTTAGCAAACCAATATTATTTCTTTCCATTCCCTGTTCCCGAATTTTTTCTGCAGTTATAATTTTTGTCTGACTAAATTTCAGAGAATATCTGATGGTGTATGGAACAGCATATTGCTAAATATAAAGTGAAATAAATAAATGTTAAAATACAATTAATCCATAGACATCATAGATTCCATCAGCAGTCTTGAAGGCATAATACAGTTTCTATATACACGATTTACAATTATTTTAACCCTTCGTATCTTTGTTGTAACTGTGAGGATGCACATTAACCATTACAATTCAAAAGAACAATCTTTAATTTATTTTTTGCCATTGTTTTAGTCCTAACAATCTTTAGCTTAATTTGCATTGCAACTAAGCAGTCCAAATCCAGATTAACATCAATTTTAAGCTAATAGCCCAAACTAGTTCTAAGCTTTTCGTTTAATTTTGTAACAAAATGACCGACTTTAGTACATCTGAGTGAAGGTTAAGCTGGCAGTATGAATGGTGTCTTCTTAGATGCAAATACATCGATTTCATTGAATTTAAATAAAGAAATCAGGTTGTAAACTAAACAATTGTAATAGTTTTTACTTCGAACTCAAAATTAAACTAAAGAATAAATAAACTGATGCTGTTTGGTGGGAGAGGTTGGGTAAGGAAGTATGCAATGCATAAAACAAGCAAGAAGAATATGGGGGGGGACGGGGGGGGGGTAATCACATTTTGCAGTTATGAAATTAAGCAGACATTTGAAATTCTATACTGCTTACCATTAACATGTTAGTGGGTAGCGTCCCTTCGTAACCACTGCCGACGTTCACGCTCGATCCAAACCCTCCTATGACGTCAACGTCGCCATGTTGGCCACTGATGCGGTAATCCGTGACGCTAATATGAGCTAGCAGCCCGCCCAGGCTCGTAAGAAGCAACAACAGCAAACACCGACCTACATAGCGCATCCTTAGCATCCTAAGAAAGCCTCGTCTTCGGCAGCATGGGCCTTCCGTGAAGCGTTCTAGCTCACCCGAAGCAGTCTGCGAGCTATTTCGGACAGCGGACCGAGATAAGGGTGAAGACTCTTCACCGTGACGTTCAATGAGCGCTAAATGTAAACACGCTTCATTGGCTGGTTGCTTAGAAGTCCTAACTGCACATCGCTGGCAGGAACATCCATTCGACTGGTAAGCGCTATGGGAGTGAGAAACACTTATCCGCCGATTATTAAAAGACTCTAGGGGTACCCTTCCTACCACATGGCTACTGGTGGCACCATTTCCAAGCACCGATGTGCGAGACTGAGACCTGCCGCGCAAGTAAGAAGAATGTGCGTTTGCGAAACGGTGGCAAATGCCGTCACTCGGGCAATCACACACGTAATCACTTTCACCATTAGTCAACGTTGCGTCAACGCGCTGTAGCGCACTGCACGGCACTGGCGGGGGTGGCCGGATGGCTGCGCCTGCAGGCGTATCCAGCCACAGTGAAGTCCGGTGTACCTGGTCAGTGTTGGCGGGCGCTCGACTTATATCACAGTGGTGGTAGCTCCGTGGTGTCCGCTGCAGGCATCGTCGTTTGGCGTCGCAGTGTGCTAGGTGGCGCTGGGGATGCTCCTCGAATTCCGGGATCGTGTTATCAGTGACAAGACAAGAGCCGCGTCGGAGGGCCGCGCCGCCTGACTGACGACAATAGCAGTCATGGCACGACAAGAGGCGCTCCTGCACTTCGTCCTGATAAGTGTTCTCAGTCCGATGACTTTCGTGAGATAAGTCATGCGTGGAGACCGTTGGAGAAGGCAAGCGGTCACTCTGATGAGAGGTGGAAAGGTGTGGTGATGGCAAACACTTGGTAGAAGAGGTCGACAACGACGACAACACTGGTGCCGCTGTGGAGAAACGTGGGGACGGAATATCTGTATGAAGACGGGTTGAAGCGTCAGATGCCTCATGAGGCCCTGTGCTTGCTGGCGTCGCAGAGAGCGGCCGGTTGGACCGCTGACTGTAGGATCTGCAGAGAGACAAAAATAGAAAGAGTGTTACGTATAGTGCTTTGCTGTTGATTGTTGAATATTTACTTTTAACCACGTGGGCCCCCATCCCGAAACTCTTCACGGTCTCTTATTTTCTTCCTCACAAATAACATCTATAATTGTATGCTTAAGCATGAAGGAATGAGAAAGAGAGAAAAGTGAGAGAGAGAGAGAGAGAGAGAGAGAGAGAGAGAGAGAGAGAGAGAGAGAGAGAGAGAGAAGGGACTGGGAAGGGAGGAAATGAAAAAGAGATAAAAAGGGGGAGAGACCGGCTGACAGATAGAGAGGGTGATTTCAAAAGAAATTTAAACTGGGAAACAAAACTGCACGCTGGCAGAATAGAGTGTGTGTGTGTGGGGGGGGGAGCTTCAGAGTATTAAGGGAAGAGAAAGAAAAACAAATATAGGGAATGGAGGAGAGAGAGAGAGAGCGAGACAGAGAGGAGAGTGAGACACATACACAGAGATTTAATTAAAACTTTCTGAAGCACAGAAGCAAAACTATTTAACGTAAACGTTTATAAAATGACATAATTATGAAAGTAAAAGTGTGATTGAGAGGAAGATTAAATCAAGAAAGAGAAGAAGAAGAAAAACAATTAAAAATATTATTGGAGAGGAGAAGGAGAAATGGGAGAGACAAATTAAACAATTCTTGTTTAAAAAATATTATAGAGAGAATGAGTGACTGAAAGTAAGTAGACCAATTGAGAGGAGAAATAAGACGAAATCCAGAACGTAATCCACGAGGAAACATAATCATTCATAAATCAATCCAAAACTTAAACTTGTGAGAAAGACAGAAAAGATATTGGAAGGAGAGAGAGAGTGGTGGAAAACAGAGAAAGGGGAAGAGATAAAAAAATAATAACAAAGAAGTAAAGAGAGACAGAGAGAATCGAGTTAAATTAATAAAGTTCACATAAATATATTTTTTTACTAATTCTTTTTAAAACAGTGGAACGAAATTGAGGGGGGGAAATGAGAAGAAAAGAGGGGAGAAAGAGAAGAAAATAAAAGAGGGAGTCGAGAGAAAGACGGAGAGACATATAAAGAAACAGATATAAAGAGAGAGAGAAAGAAGAAAATCAACAACATAAAACTTAAGAGTCTTTAACGACTAATTTTCAAGACATTATATGTATGAAGGGGCCGAACAGACCAACAACTGAAAAGATCGGCTCGAACAGCAGATTCAAAATTCGCGTCTAAATCTAAAAAGTGTCACTTTTCATGGAAATTAAAATACGCAATCACAGTGGTCAGCATGCATCACCGTACACGTCACTTCAATAAATGCTAAAAATATCACTGTAGCTCTGATGTCAGGATGCAAGGAAGCGCACCCGTTCACCTTGCGAAGGGTAAACACAAACACGGCTACGGATCCAGCCCCTCAAAATCACTTTACCATCATAAATATAGTTCGTCAGTTTACACAGATATCACCAGTGTAAATACAGTTCACCGGTATAAACTCACCAGTATACACATAGTTCACAAGTGTAATAGAATTCACCAGTGTGCAAACAGCTTTATAATTCACCAGTGTGCAAACAGCTTTATAATTCACCAGTGTGCAAACATCTTAATAATTCACCAGTATGCAAATAGCTTATCAGTGTAAATATAGTTCACCAGTTTACATATAGCTCACCAGCTTGGTGCCAGTGTTGCAACTGTGATTCCTTCCTGGGATTCCAAAGCCAGATAGCTTGAGGCCGGGTCCTGCAAAGACTGTGAATGGTGAAACGTCACCGTTTATAAAACTCAGTAGGGTAGAGATTTAAACAGCCGCAGGAGTCCAGACCAAAGCAAGTGGAATCTCACCTGGTTTTGGCAACGGGAAGCTTATTTACAAATGGCACCGCATCCTGCAGGGCAGTAGGGCCTATCCCAGGGACAGTCTCAGAGTCAAAAAATTATGTATCTTGCCCGTCTGGAACGCCAGAGTTCGGGAAATGTTGATTTATGTTCTATAGCGACATGCTGGCAAGATGTATACATCAGCTAATTGCACCAATTTCTGACATTGTGTAGGTGAAGAGGGTGGGAGAATCTGGTAGGTAGATGTAAGTGGGGTGAGAATAATCAACTTCAGCTCACACCCTCGGGAGTGTGGCAATAAGTGTCATGCTGCTCTGGAGTAACAAGTTATCATTTCTGTTTTTATGACGCTACAAGGAAAGATCGCATTCATTCATTCGTTCATTCAGTCGTTCAGTCATTTTGTGACTGTTTTCTTTCCTCGCTTAAGTCCATTCCAAATGAGAGAACTTGCGGCGAATGTGAGCACTTTTGCAAGGTCACGAATTGTTACATAAATATTAGATAAAGCTCAGTCATTAATCTGTAACTGAGTACTTAGATCATAAGAGGTTTACATATATTTCTCTCAAACATATGTTCCTGTAAGTTACCGCTTTGCCCTCGAGCACTCAGGCGATCTAAGAAGAGTGCACTTTATCCTGAAGCACTCAGGCGATCTAAGAAGAGTGCACTTTATCCTGAAGCACTACGGCGATCTAAGAAGAGTGCACTTTATCCTGAAGCACTCAGGCGATCTAAGAAGAGTGCACTTTATCCTGAAGCACTACGGCGATCTAAGAAGAGTGCACTTTATCCTGAAGCACTCAGGCGATCTAAGAAGAGTGCACTTTATCCTGAAGCACTCAGGCGATCTAAGAAGAGTGCACTTTATCCTGAAGCACTACGGCGACCTAAGAAGAGTGCACTTTATCCTGAAGCACTACGGCGACCTAAAAGGTTCCAGTTTGTCCTGAATTCTCATGCGCTCTTCTAATAGGTTTCCACTCTACCCTTGGAACTCTCAACAGTCCCTTCCCTCACTGACAATCAGTTTCAAACACGAATCGACCTCTCTCCCTGTCGCAAATCGTCACAAGCAGCGCACACAACTCTAGCATCAACTTTGCATTTCATTCTAAACAATCCAAGACACATTTCCAGTCTCATACATAGCGATACTTCGGTCAATGGTGGTTCTACGTTTCGCCAAAACTTCGACGACTTCGCCACCTCGAAGGCATCTTGCGCTCACCACCAAGAAAAAGAAATTATAAGCTGCTCTATTATTAGAAACGGCATAGAAGCAGTCAGCATGACTTTACATTCCCCAACACACACACACACACACACACACACACCAACCCAAGTGAACTTCTGTTTCAATATATTTGCCATACGGTGGGGCTAGGCAGTGCATTGTTGCAATCTGGTAAATCTACAGTCTCAGCTGTTGTTACCCCACAGCCGACCCTGTGCAGCATCGCAGCGCCAATAGCATAGCAAGGTCACGAGTTTGCAGTTCATCTCACTATTTACTATTCATTGTTTGAAGGACACGAGTTTGAAGAGGCAACAACGGAACACAGACTGATTCATCGCTCTTCTGCTGCCCTGAAAACATTGTATTGAACAGTTTTCTCGTTTTTGCTGTGTTTTAATTGTTTCTGTTTTTAATTTAGCATGGCTTTAAACTTTCTATATATTTTCTTTTAATTTTCGTGTGTCTTCGTTCATGAGGAACAGATGTGTGCTTCTGCTGTATTATTATGTCAGAGTTGTGCAGCATATATTTCAACAAAATCTATATTTAGTTTTCGTCTTCGTATATTTTAAGCATATGAAGATATGCCAGAAGGGGAAAAAATTGCAAATGTTAACATTCCTAGCAAAAGTGAGGGAAGTCAATGACTCGCTAATGCTCGGCAAACAACGCGTTCGTCAAACCGGAGGTATATCTGTACACACTCGAGATTACACCCCCAGCAGAAAACTAGTTTTGGGTCAGTCGTTGGTCCATGTGTCGGGTTCAATAACTCGTGTGGTTTGTGTACTAGCTTGATAGCTTCTTTTGATGATTTCCTTCGACTTCGTGTTTGACACTCGCAACAACAACAAAAATACCTCCACACACACCTCTACCTTGGCGTGTGTAAGATAAACGCTGTCGACGGAAATAAAGACAGAGATTTCTAAAATAAAATTGACAGAAAGTGGAAACAACTTGCAGCAGGCGCAGGTGGAACGCAGCACAGAAGGGGAAGGAAAATTCATCATTCTATATTTAGCAGGAATGTAGCTTTCACTTCCTCGCGCTCAAAACCTGGCGAGCTGTAAATAAAGCTGCTAGTGCTATTGGCAGCCATCAAGAGCAAAAGTTTTCGGAAATTTCCAGAGGTCAGTTCATGCAAATCGGTGGTGACGACTTTATAGGACTTCCTTGACCTGAGACGGCGCGTGACGGACACGGCAAATCTTACAACTGCTGAAATATTCTTGAATGGCGCGTTTCGTCATTGAGTCTGACTTCGAAAACGACTAGGCGTGTTTGCTGACGACACTTTGGTTGTAGAGATTAACTGCAACCATGCAAGGCAGCCGGGCATAGCTGCTGGCGTGTGCCAATTATAACACGAAACAAATTGTGTTGTTACTAATTAATGCCAGCTGCCTGCAACCATGGCTTCGACCGTGTTCGCTACGTGTAAGATACTGCACGCATTTCTCTGTGCTGTAATCTTCATTACAATCTCGGGACCTTTTGGTGACTCATGTATATCATGTATATACTGATACTGACTTTCGCCTAGTGATTGTTGTCTCTGCTAAACCACTAAATATTTACTGACTATCGACTGGTGACTGTGTTATAACTTCTAAACTACTCATATTTACTGACTATCGACTGGTGACTGTGTTATAACTTCTAAACTACTCATATTTAATGACTATCGACTGGTGACTGTTATAAGTGCTATGCCACTCCATGTTTACGATTTTCGACCGATGACTGGTGCTAAAACGCCGTGTTTTTAATGACTTTCGCCTGGTGACGATTATAATTTCTCAGCCTTTTACATATTTACCGACTTATGACTGGTGGCTGTTATAACTGCTAAGCCACTCCATATGGACTAACTTTCGATTGGTGGCTGTTACAATTGCCAAAGCCATTAAATAGTGACTGACTTTCGGAACTGGTGACTTGTTATAACTGCTAAAAACCACCACATATTTACTGACTGGTGATTGTTTAAATGCTCAGACACACATCTATCCATCCATCTATTCCTTAGTCTTCCCGACCGTTGGGGCAACACTGACTACCTGACAACCACACTACATGTAGACACACTTATTTACTGATATTTAATGGTTTTGACTGTTATAGTTGCGAAAACATGTCATTTTTACTGTACGTTAAAACCGCAAAGCAACAAAATATTTTATACAGCAGTATAAAAGCAAGAGAAAAGCAATCTACTCCAGCCTGTATTTAAACAAATGATCGACAACCTTTGCTACTCTTTTTTTTTTAAATAATCGACGAGAGGCCTCATTATTCGCTTCCTTGCTTTGGACCAGCCACTGCCTCCACATAGATAGATAGATAGATAGATAGATAGATAGATAGATAGATAGATAGATAGATAGATAGCTAGATAGATAGATAGATAGATAGATAGATAGATAGATAGATAGATAGATAGATAGATAGATAGATAGATTTCGGGGTACGTACTGTTGGCAGCTGAAAGTAATGCCATGCAGCCCACATATAAGTCTTCCATTACTTGTAACATATTCCTTCCAGGCTTTAACGTCCGCGACAATATGACTATTGTGAGATTTTTTCCCCCTTTCCTTCATTCCCTTCTTTACTCACAATATTCCAAAATTTGTAGCAGAACAGCACATGAACTCAGACGTTCAGAATTAACTAGACAAACGCCAAGAGCCAGGGTTTGTTCTCGTCGAAAGCGAAAACGGACGTGCGTCAATCGGAAATTAGAGAGTTGTTAGTGACAACCGCGCGTGAACGCACAGATAACATAATGCAAGACTTTTGTGACAATCATCGTTCCAGCCAATCCCGCCACAACATTTCTGTCGTCACGATGAAATTTATGAGGGCAAATTTTGTATTTTTGTCTGTCAGCAACATATTACTGTATTTACTACATTACTATATTCGTACAGCCATGATAGTACACGGTTTTGTCTACACGAAGAAAGTTTTGTCCACACGAAGAAAATTTTGTTAGATAAGGAATCGTTAACGAAGTCCATCAGAGATGGACTATTTTAAAGACCTCTCCCTCACTTGTAAACCTGTAAAGCGATTTTCGCGGAGTCAGTACTGAAACGGTATGAATGCCAGCTAAAAGGTGTCTCGGTCATCGTGTGTGCACGGACCTGTAATGAATTTTCTCGACTGTGTCACAAGGTCACTGGTCTGAGGCTGTACGACTTCACGCATTGTTTATGTAGCTGCTATCACTTAAATTACAGAAACAGCATGGTATGAATAATTCGCGTTAATCGCTTCCAATGACGTAAATAAGCGGCTTGGAACCTATAGTTTTTCAAGCCTAACTTCATTCCCAGAATTGTCTTCTCATAATAAGAATGAAATTCTAGACCACCGGACAAAGAACAAAGTGATATTTACCAAAGTTTGGGAAATTATCTGCCTATTCTTCTCTATCGTCTTTGCCATAAAATTTGAAAGAAGTGGAATCCTCTTCTTATCAAATACGATCGTACGAGCAAAGAAGGAATGGGGGAGCCAGGGAGGGAAGGAGCTTATTTAATAAGAATCAGACTGCAGGAATATATACTTTCAGCACGCCTAACCAGTTTATATGAGTTTTTCTCTTTGCCTTCCTGTTCTTTTCTCAAACCAATGCGATAAAGCCTACAGAACACTGCAGGTGCTCGCGTTGGAAGAAAAACGTTTTAATAAACTCTCCGTAATTGGCTGCAACCCTATCGCTTGTCAGCTGCTTGCTGATAGTTGTATTCCATTCTTTGGTTCTATATTTGTATGGGGTTTTTTGTTGTACTTTTGCACTTTGTAAATTTTAACTTCTCATTCTTTTCTTTTTACACAACAAAACAATCAAAACACCAAACCTTTGTGTACTAAGGAAGATATTCAAATGGCTGATTATGCTCTGTACGTACTCAGGACATCTAAAGACGCTCTAACTTACTGTTGTGAGTGGCAAGCAATATGGCGTAAAAATATTTATATGTCTCTCTCTCTCTCTCTCTCTCTCTCTCTCTCTCTCTCTCTCTCTCTCTCTCTCTCTCTCTCTCTCTCTCTCTAACTATCTTTGTACCTTTCCATCAGTCAACTCATCTATTTATTCGTTTGTCCATAATCAGTCTGTATGTTCGTCAGTCGTCACTCTTTCTCTCTCTCCCTTGTATCTATCGACCGGAGTCTAGTGTATCTACGGTTCTATGACGCATCTGTAACTGATTGAGTGACTGATCGATCGACTGATGGACTGATTAAATAAGTGATTGACTGACTGATTGATCGAATGATGGACCGATTAAAAAATGATTGACTTATAGAAAGGTGAAGTGTGCGCTATTTAAAACGATATCTTGTCGCTATTGTTGTGTTTTACCAGACACACGCAACAAAATCAATATCGTAAGTGTCAATTTCATTTCGATTAGCAAGCATGTGGTTAATCAGGTGAGGACCTCTGACAAACACAAAAACATAAGTCAAATCTAATTTGTTGCTGTTTTTTCAATTTTATTTTTACTCCCCTTTTTGTTGGAATGAATCTATGTTTTAATTTTTGTAAATATAAGTTAATTCTCCTTTTATACAACTATTTTACTGTACAGTGTTATTGTTATTCTTTCTAGTTTGTTTTTTTTGTAAAATTATAACACTAAAATATAATCATCTTGTATTCTGAATTCGCGGTCCACTGCACCAGCTTGTCACTTGGCCGCAGCCGCAGAACCTCAAAGACGAAACCTCATGACTTTCAATTCGCGTCACAGCATGTTGTATTTCCTGCTTGAATCAAAACGTTTGCATATTTAAGAATTACAAAATAAAAAGCACGAGAGTTTTATGAACATGTCCCAATATTTGTGCTAGTGTTTTTTTTTATGACGGGCTGCTGGTAGTGGTGTTAAATTGTGGTGTGAAATTTATTTGTCCGTTTGGCTTGCTTGTTTGTGAGACTTGTCGTGCACATTATTAGCAATGAAGTTTCTTTTCAAGACTCTTAAAGACATCCTGAATGTCTGCCAAGAACAGTACACGTTTTATTACAACAAACTCCTGTCAGCTAGTGCGTGTCGCAGAACACAATACATACAGACTTTTAAATTTGCTCTTATATCGGACTCCAAACTGATTATTTAAACCTAGAGTTTATCCTTGCCAAATGGGTTCCCCTTTTCCTGACTTAACTAAAACAACGACGTCACAGAAGCCATATTTATATTACATCCGGGTTTTGCGTGCCGTACTTAACTACACAAAAGCAGATGGCATCGATGGAGCTAAGTGACGTTATTAGACGACGTTTTAATGATCTCTCACGACTTCACCTGCGAAGATCTGACCATTAAGCGACCACTCAATACCC
Organism: Sinotaia quadrata; assembly: GCA_028829895.1. Classification (NCBI taxonomy): domain Eukaryota; kingdom Metazoa; phylum Mollusca; class Gastropoda; order Architaenioglossa; family Viviparidae; genus Sinotaia; species Sinotaia quadrata. The sequence goes on along the minus strand of CM054183.1, from coordinate 35,835,225 downwards.
CATCTCTCTCTCTCGCTCTCTCTCTCTCTCAAAAATCTTCACCAATAACACTCTAAAGTAAAAATTTGGCATGGTGTAATTTGCTTGGCTTTTACTCCTATAGTCTCACAGATAGCAAGAAGGAAAAATAAATATGAATGTAATTTTAAGCTTCTGCATCATGATTTATATTGGCAATTAAATGTTATAAAGATGGATGGATGGATGGGTGGACGGACGGATGGGAGGATGGATAGATGGATAATTGCCTCTCCGATAATTTTAAATTACCATTTCAGAGCAAACTTATATATATATATATATCCAGTAAAGACTAATTAAATGAAAAAGAAATTAGCATTAACATTCTTCGTGCTTGTATTTGTGAATATTCTCGAGAATACTTAAATCTTTTTCTTATGAAGACTTTCAATATTCGTATAATACCTGTGAACGTTTCTTAGGAAGACTTTCAATATTCGTATAATATACCTGTGAACGTTTCTTATGAAGACTTTCAATATTCGTATAATATAACTGTGAACGTTTCTTATGAAGACTTTCAATATTCGTATAATATAACTGTGAACGTTTCTTATGAAAACTTTCAATATTCGTATAATATACCTGTGAACGTTTCTTCAACAAATTGCCGAGAAATAAACTGCGCACTGGTCCAAGCACTGAAGCAGAAACATCCTGTTGCTAAGTAGCATCGTGGTCTAACCGTGTTGAATGCAAGCCAACTTGTTATTAACACGATTTAAAAAAAAAAAATAAGGAGACTGTCATTCTAATAAGATTCAAAATACCAAATAACAGCCATTTTATGACACAACAACTGCATGATGAAATTAAAAAGTCACTACCCCCCCCCCCCCCAAAATTAATTCTGTTCTTACAACAACATTCATAAAACTGAAATGGGCAGGTAAAAATAAACAATGCCAAGATTGTCAGACTTCAAGAGTTGTAGTTCTTGTTCAACAGTCGTACACATTAAAAACGGCAGAACATTTCCGCAAACAGTTCCGAAAAGGATCGAATTTAAGGAAGAAGCTATAAACAGTGACTTTACTGTGAAGTTATATTAAGAAACGAAATTGCGTAAATTATGAGTTATTTTCACGTTGGAGTGCAACGAACGCTAACTCGTTCAAAGTGCGCAAATAACCCACTTTTTTCCTTTGAAGGCCCGTAACTCGATCATGCCTGAGAAGTCTTTTCCTATATTACGTATTGTTTTTCCACAGATTTCATACATACGTGTGTGTGTGTGTGTGTGTGTGTGTGTGTGTGTGTGTGCGTGCGCGCGCGCATATGTGCACGCGAAACTGTGCTTTACAAACAGATGGATGGATGGACGGACATACGGACGGACGGACGGATGGATGGATAGATAGATAGATAGATAGATAGATAGATAGATAGATAGATAGATAGATAGATAGATACTTACGCACACTATATGATTAAAGTACAAGTGCTTGTTTTATTTAACGGCAGACTATATTGCTTTACACCGCAAGAACTATGACAACCAGAAGGCAGACGGAAGGCGGGTGTGGGGAGAGAGAGAGAAGAAACAACTCTAATACTAGGCTGTCGACACACAAACTTGACGTCTTAACGCACTCTCTTTCTCTCTCCCGATCACTCGGTGTGCTGTAAACGAATAACCAAACTATAGATCAAAGTTAAAGCACTCTGGTGCACGTTTTCGGCTTGTCTTCCTAAACAACCAATAGTCTGTTGCACACGCGCATTAACAAAAATGCATAGTCGTTCGCTAATCAGTTTGTCGCATGCGCAAAGCGTTCCTGAAGTTGATTTAAGCCTACATATTTTTTTGTTGATGATGCTATGCTTTTACTAGTAGAGCCTTTTGCCAATTTCAAAAACATTTAATTTTATTTTTCTTTCTGTTTCAGTAACAGAAAAGAATTTAGCAGTACTCCAATTGAAACGTTAGACATAAACACACTTAATGTGCACGAGAAAGATAAATAAATTATATCCTTGCGCATATTTTAAGTTTCGTAAAAAGCTCGCACCATTGTGACACTCATCAATGTTCAAGAGATTGAACATTCTTCAGTGTTAAAAAATGTTCCAATCCAGTCAGAACTAGTTGGTTGTACACTGCAGCGATGCCAGCAAAAAACGCTCACATACACACAAACACAATCAAATATAATGACACTCGCACACAAATATTTTACCGCGAACGCATGCGCGCACATATAAACAAACAGGCATCTCTAAAATTGAAGGCACTAAATGCAATCCTGTGCAACTGCAAACAAATCAGTGATTCGTATTGCTTGAGTGTATTTTTTGCTCGATACTTAATTTTCCATTCATTCTACGAGGCTGGCACCGAGCATATATGGTGACAGGCAATTCGCTGCCAATGCACCATAGATGCAAAAATAACGACCACGATAACGACACGACACTTGATAAGTAAAGCGGCGACGAGATTTGTCCGCGAAAGCAAAAAATGCTGGAAATGATTGTTAAGCAGAAGTCAAGGACGCCTTTAGAAATGAGATGTTATCACGCGATCGAAAATAAGGCCTTTAAAAATTAGTGTATAATCACCTGTTCGAAAACAAGGACATGATCATTGGTACAGAACAAGGATTTAGCAACGAGGTATGATCACGTGTCAGAACAGCATGTCACGTGAGTATAGTCTTGCGCACATCCAAAGATGAAATGAAAGTCTTCACTGCATTTAAATTAGAAATACCAGTCTCAACGAAAGTGATAACTTGTAGAATTTCTCTTTACGTTTAAATATACTTGGTAGCAGGCCAACAACTTTCCCTAGTTGTTTGGTTTTTTGTGTATTTGGTTGGGTTTTATTTTAATTTTTATTTGCTTTGTTTTCTACATGTCGTTTGGGTTAGTTCTATTTTTTCCTTTTTTGTTCTACTTTTTGTTTTGTTTTGTTTTTGTTTGTTTTTGTTATTTGAGTTCAGGATTGTGTTTTTCCGTATCAACACACTTTAAGTATGTGTTGATTTCGCGCACCAATAAATATTCTTTACGTCAATCTCAACAGACAAATCTACACAACCTGCATGAACACTAAATTGGCAATATGAAAGTTGTGTTTTAATACACCTTCCCAAAAATATATCATTCATTCTATAGTCTCGCTACAACATGTTTGGAGCTGCTTTGGGAAATTATAAAAAAATTGCAAAATCGCAGAGTTTAAAACAAAATTATCAAGGTGTAAAAATGTTCTTACCTCATCTGTTCCATTTGGACTTAAAACTGCGCCGGAACACACGAGACTCACTCCTCCAAGCCTTTCAACACTCTGACTCCAACTAAACTCTCCCCCCATTCCCTCCTCTTACATAAAAAGAGCGTGCCTATTTATACGCGTTCGGTCTTATTTTTAAAAAACACGTACTTGTTTTTCTGTTGGTAAAGGACTAATACGAAATAATTACAGATGCAACACACCTTTTTCTCTCATTTTATTTTTTTACTCTTAATAAATTCAAATGGAATGATTTTAGGGCAACTACTATTTAAGTCTTATGACAGAACGCAATTTTTGTGGAATTTAGCTTTTAGTGCTTGCGATTCAAAACCCCAAGCTATCTGAAAGGCGAGTCAAGTTGAAATCTACACGCAGATGTTAAAAACAAACAAACAAACAAACAAACAAACAAACAAACAAAACAAAAAAACAAACAGATTTATGTCAAGTGAAAATCCTTAACCGGCTGAATGGGAGTGGTGATGGGTAATGGTGGTGACCTCTACAGCAATAATGTGTAAGTAGACTTCGACTGATGTGTATGACTCGCAATTTAGCAAAACACGTGTAGAATTGGAAATGGGGTAGAGAAGAGCGCACTGGGTTACGCACCAAACCATTATTTGCAATTTGTTCAAAATGAAATCAAAATCGAATACTAATGCGAGTGGTTTTGCGTGAAAGAGCTTCTTACGTAAAGCTCACGTGACTTTGTCCTAAACTGTCTCGGGCACTGACAATGAGACTTCACTTCCAACAAAGTGCGCATGCGCGCATCGGGCTCAGTGCGAGGTTGTAAGATTGTATTAGAATGAAAAGCAATTTTCCAGAATGGAAGAGCTGAGAACGAGTGGTCTCTAGCATATATTTTGCCACTTCCGTTCATAACACAGCTCTTCAAATCTACTTCAAATCTTGCTAACGAGGTCGCAGCTACGACATTCTTGTAGCCACTTCTTTCGCTGCCACAAGTGAAACTTACATCGACTCCTGATGCAAGAAGTATTTTTTTAAACTTAACAAACTCGATAAAATTGTTGAATAAAATGCCCTTCAATATTGATTTTAAATCGTACCAAAATAAAATGGAATTATTAAATGGTAAGTTAATGTATGAGGGATTAAATAAAGCAATCAATGCTTCTTTTTGAGTGTACTTATACTTAAAAAGAAGGGAGCAGGGTGGGTGTGTGTGTGTGTGTGTGTGTGTGTGTGTGTGTGTGTGTGTGAACGAGTGTGTTTTAGAAATGGGAAAAGGAGACTCAGAGGTGAAAAAGATGAGAGTGGGTAACGCACTGCAGGCGTTTCCCACACTGGCAGCCTTTTCAAAATAAACTAATCACGCATTTTCGTTACCAATACAACATAATTTGGCATCAATTAATTTATAGTTTGGACGTGCTTAAAAAAGATAAAAAATGCAAAGCTAATGCTAAAAGGAAACAAAAAGTTAAAATAAAAGTAAACATTTAGAGCCTTTTACAAACATATCGCTATCATTTCTTCTTCTAAATTCCAAGACTTCCAGAAATGTAGTACATGATACCAGAGTTGTTTACAGATGTAAAATGTTAGGCAACTTTACAACGCACACAGCGTCAAGCATCTATCTAATGCCCATTTGTCTTTATGTTTTCAAGATAAATATTCCAGTGCCAGAAGAATTCAAGCAGCCCTCACAATTACCGGTTAAGAAAGTTCAACATGTATTTTCAAAGTGGCAGCAGAAAAAAAAAGTTAATCGTCTTAAGAACAAACACAGTAATGGATCCTGCAGAGCAATGGAAAAATACAACGTGTTTCATGAATGTGCTGTAGGAGTCTGCTCTCAGCATAACATTTATTCCATGATATGGTTACTTGATTTTTTCCACCATCACATATGAAAGAATGTCAAAAATAAATGGAAGCAATTGTTATTAATATTTATTGTTATTAATTAACCGCAAAATAAGCAGCAAATTATAAGCCTTAATGTTTAATTAATGAAATGGCAAAAGACAAAAGGCTTGTGTTGTGTGAGTTAAAACTTTGCCTATGGTAATGCTCTAAAGTCTAAACAGAGAAACTCACTGAAGTGTTATTTGTTTGAGCGCAAGTTTGTTGATGCTGAATGAAAGAAGTAACATCCTTGTTACAGTGAAGTACCCTTAGCATCAAGTGACGTTATGATAACAACCAGATGTCCAAAAGTGCCTCATTGGGTTTGTTAGAGAGGAATCCCTATGTATGACTGACCCTGTTTAGCCTGAAGGAATTTGTCCGTTTCTTCTTGTAGTGGCATGCACAGGATTAAGCTCAATGAGATTAGCCACAAGAGCAAACTATATTTCTATACCTTAAAGGAACATTGTTAGCTATGATTTAAGTAAACCCTTTAAGATCTTCACAGAGTTGGTATATCTGTATGGTTTCCTGCCAGCTTAGCATTAGAATTGTACAGAGTTGGATATCAGCACGGTTTCCAGCCAGTTTAGTATTAGAATTGTACAGAGTTGGATATCAGTACGGCTTCCAGCCAGCTTAGTATTAGAATTGTACAGAGTTGGATATCAGCACGGCTTCCAACCAGCTTAGTATTAGAATTGTACAGAGTTGGATATCAGCACGGCTTCCAACCAGTTTAGTATTAGAATTGTACAGAGTTGGATATCAGCACGGCTTCCAACCAGTTTAGTATTAGAATTGTACAGAGTTGGATATCAGCACGGCCTCCAACTAGTTTAGTATTAGAATTGTGCCTCAATAATGTGAGGCTGAGAGCTATCACTAGCATATTTTCAGATGATTTGAACCTGACCGTCCTAATTCTGGGGGCCTGAATCAGTAAGTGTGAAGATACACATGTAAACCCTTCATCATTATCCTGGTTTTTTTGTCCTCCTCTGGTTTCTGCACGAAAGTCCTGAATCTTTACATTCCCTCTGCCTACACCAGGCTGCAGAATGGCTACTTAGTCGTGACAAGGAGTGGTTGGAACCATCAATGAAAAGACGCGGCACCCTTCAACTCTGAATTCGGTAAATGCTGCACTGCTCCCAAAAGGGCAAGATTACATCAGAACACGTGTGCCGGATAATGATGGAGCTGCCGGATAATGATGGAGCTGCATATTCTGTGAAAGTGAGCAGACCCTGAGCGGACCCAAACTGTTATATCATGAGGGATCAAAGAAAACGCACTAGCATAAAAGGAAATTAGTTGAATTCTTTATTTTGTATACCCTCTTTTAAGTGTCACTATGATTATTTCTTTTCCTTTTTTTTTTTTTTTTGTGTGCTCAATTTGGTATTTATCTATTTCTAGACGGTGCAATCGCTAAGTGAAGAGAGAAGGAATTTAAACTAAAGAAACAAATGTGTACATTAATCATCTAGCGTATCATGTAAAACTATACAAAGAAATGTGTAGAATAATTCACTAGTGTATGACGTTAATTATACAAATAAAATGTAGGATAATTTACTAGTGTATGACGTAAAACGATACAAATAAAATGTAGGATAATTTACTAGTGTATGACGTAAAACGATACAAATAAAATGTAGGATAATTTACTAGTGTATGACGTAAAACGATACAAAGAAATGTGTAGAATAATTCTCTATTGTTGTGCATTGAATGTAAACCAATCTTAATGAAGTGGTCTCCATTATTTACAATTTAATTATTAGTGTAAGTTGCAATTTGTCGTACAGTTATGTGTATATGCAAACTACTTATTAACTTAAATGCATTTATATAGTCAAATGCTATTTGTGATTATTATTTTATGCAATAAATTGTTATTTTTGCTAACATTTATGCTTTGTGATTTTTTTAAAGGGAAGATGGCATGTTGATTGGTGAATGAGAAATGATTATTGTTATCTGTAAAGTTGGACAACTAGCATACCTTTAGTAAGATAACGCCAGAGATAGACAGATTTGCCGTCAGATAGATAGATAGATAGATAGATAGATAGATAGATAGATAGATAGATAGATAGATAGATAGATAGATAGATAGATAGATAGATAGATAGGTAGATAGGTAGGTAGGTAGGTAGGTAGGTAGATAGAGAGAGAGACAGACAGATAGTTAGATAATGTTACAAAATAAAATACTCAAATCAAATTCGACCGGCTATTCTCGTCATAATTACATAAATCAATCACAGCAATCAGCGAAATCAATAACTGGAATAACCTACTTTCACAAACTTCCATCAGTCAAAAACCAATCACTGGAATAACCTTTGTACACAACCTTGTACCAGTGAAATCAATGAAAGGCATAACTTCTAAGGAAATAAATCTTTCCCTCCCTTCACTCTGATAAAACATTCTCAGCATTTTAGAATGTTAGCATCTATTCATTCAGAGCCGTTCACGTTTAGACACGTGAAACTATACAGAAAAACATGCACAATTATTTCTTTTCACAACAAAATTATCACTACCTGTAATGATTTATTTTAATGCTACGGAGGGGGGGGGGGTGCTTTTAATTTTATTTGTATATGTGTGTGTGTGTGTGTGTGTGTGTATCTGTTTTATTGGTTTAGGCAGTAATTTTTTTATTTTTTTTTTTTGGGGGGGTGTCCGTCTTGTTTGGCTTTATTTTATTTTTTAAAATATTGTCATAGTGATTTATACGACCATGAACTTCTAATGTCCTTAAACTGACTTCACATAACAGTTCTGTGAGTAACCTTCACAGAGTCAAGGTTAATGTCAGACGCAATGCCTTATAACAAAAAAAAATAAAATGAACTTAAAATTATGTAAAATGATAAACAAAACGTGCAGGGGTGGGAATCTCATCACTTTCTACCTGGAGATAAAGATTGTAAAAGTGTGCGCGTTTTGTGACGTGTTTATTATTGAATAACAAACATGGGAGAGAATTTAGTTTTAATGAGACACGATGGGAGAGAGGAAAGATTGATTTGCTGTGTACTGCGCCGCCGAGTCCTTGAGGTCTCTTCTTGCCTTTATCGTTCTATTACGCAAGAGATCTGGCAAAAGGGAAACAACTTGAGCGAAGTTTTATTTATTTATTTATTCGGTTTTTTTAAACATCTCTTTATAGCTGTTTAAGTGTCAACAATTTTTTCTTTCCTTCTTAAATGTTTGTGGCGCACGCATGTATGTGTGAATGTGTATGTGTTGGCATGTCATTGTGTAAATCTGTTTCTTCTTATCCTGATTACATTTTCATAGCTAGTTGGTTATGAGAAAATATTAATTAGAAGATAAGAACAAATAAGAATAGTTTGTATTACATCGAATTAACGACATAAAAGTTGTATAGAATTGTATTACATCGAATTAACGACATAAACGCAATGAATCACACAAAGACACACACACGTGAACGCTTTTTAAACATTGACTGTTCAAAGAAACGTTTCGATGTATAATGACGTCATAGGGCATAGATTTAAACGCCAAAACACACCGGAATGAGCACAAATACACTAGTACACGTGAACACACACGCATATAAATGCGCGAACGCACCACTTTTCAAAAAAAGACTTATCGCTGGAAGAATGATTTAAAAATACGGCAAGTATCGTGTGCAACATTACTTTCCAATCATGTGGTTGTTTAAAAAAGGTAATTAATAATAAAAATAAAGAGACTAACTTATGCAAATTGACAAGTTCATTTGCACCTAACTCAAAAGTGTGTGTGTGTGTGTGTGTGTGTGTGTGTGTGATTTCAAGTCCACAAATTCATCCCTTTGAACGCTGTTTACCTCGTATCGCGTGAATCCTGCGTCTGCAATCATGGCTACTGTTGACAATGATTTGAGCATTAATGATATAGTTAAGTCTTTACATTTTACAAATTCCACATTGGCTAAGATACGGTTTTATTCACTGCCCCCGGTTACCTCTTGCTTTTGACAGGGAAACAGTTCTGTCATTAATTACTGAGAAGCATTAGCTTCAAATTCTCTTTCTCTTCCGCTAAATTATTTGGTCAAAATTTTTGCTGAATTTACTTAGGCAAACAACTTCAGGGAATGTATTTGGTCGAATAATTTTATACCAAAATAACTGTCTTATTTAAGCATGTTCATATATTTAGTCAAATAATACGACTTGTGAGCCTAACTGCCATGGATATTCCTTTGGCAATAAGGAAACAGCATGAGCCTTCCGTGTGTTAGGTTCAAACCCTGCTTTGCGCCAGTTGCAATCTGTCTCTCGACGGATTTTCACCTGTATCGTCTCAACGGCAATGTTTGTGAGCTCAGGCACCTCTGAGGATTAGCGCAAGTAGATATATATGCATTATTTCCACACCAATTATCTACCATGATATGCTTGTAGACTCAGTGACACGCAGCTCTGAACTACATTCCCAGGAACATTCCTATTCCTGGGCACGTATATGTTTTTCATTTACATTTTCAATGATCTCTGACCACAGGGGTTCCTCAGAATTTCTCAAGCAAGTGTCAATGATCTCTGACTACAGGTGTTCCACAGAATGTCTCAAGCAAGTGTCAATGATCTCTGACCACAGGTGTTCCACAGAATGTCTCAAGCAAGTGTCAATGATCTCTGACCACAGGTGTTCCACAGAATGTCTCAAGCAAGTGTCAATGATCTCTGACCACAGGTGTTCCTCAGAATTTCTCAAGCAAGTGTCAATGATCTCTGACCACAGGTGTTCCACAGAATGTCTCAAGCAAGTGTCAATGATCTCTGACCACAGGTGTTCCTCAGAATGTCTCAAGCAAGTGTCAATGATCTCTGACCACAGGTGTTCCTCAGAATTTCTCAAGCAAATATCAGTGATGACTGACATCACCATAGCTAATGTCAAAGGTCAACGATCGAAAAATTCTTGTTTGTCTGACGTTTGGGATAGCCGCTGTTTTCTCTGGGATTGCTGTACGAGATAAATACCTCCTTGCTTTGGTGACCTAATACAGAACTCATTTCGATCGTTTCTGATCTAAATAAATTGCATTCTTGAAATTATTTCCACCCTCGTTACACTTTTAGCGGATACAAACAACCACCCATTACTCCCTTCCGACCTCACCCCCACCCCTTCGTGGCAGCCATTTTGGCTACCACTGCAACAAATGATTAAAGGCAAAGAAACATATTTTACATTTATCACGATTCTTGATTTACATAAACTTATATTCTAACATCAAAACATGTCCGATGGTTTATGGACATCAGTAAAAAAAAGTAGCAGATACAGGGTACATTCAACAGCGATACAAATAGTAAATACAGGGTACATTCAACAGCGATACAAATAGTAAATACAGGGAACATTCAACAACGGTACAAAAGTGGGGTACTTTTCAAAAGTATTTTCTTAACGCATTATCAGTTTCTGAATAATGACCAAATTCTCTAAGGACAAGCTATCTGCAATTATAGGAACGACAGATTTTTTTTAATGCATAAATTTGATGTAAAGCAGGCCTTTAAATCTGGCTTTCACTGGATATTATTTGTACATATCAAAATTTCAAAGTAGCATTTGTAATATAGATTTGTTACAAATAATAGCCATAGGGTACATTTAACAGAGGTACAAATAGTAGATACAGGGTACATTTAACAGTGGTACAAATAGTAAATACAGGATACATTTAATAGTGGTACAAATAGTAGATACGGGGTACATTTAACAGTGGTACAAATAGTAGATAGAGGATACATTTAACAGTGGTACAAATAGTAGATACAGGGTACATTTAACAGTGGTACAAATAGTAGATACAGGGTACATTTAACAGAGGTACAAATAGTAGATACAGGTTACATTTAACAGTGGTTCAAATAGTAGATACATGTTACATTTAACAGGTAAATAGACCATCTCCAGTGTATCTACTTTTACGTGTTTGTTTGCCACTTTGCTCCTGTTTATGTTTCTAACTGTATAACGCGACCCATATCATATGTCATTAAAAGTTAAGGTATTAACTAGAGCAATGAAGGCATCACCAATAAATCCCCACTTGCAAATTATCCGAATAATTATTCATGCATTACATTGTAGAAAATTAGTAAACAAGCAAAGAACTTTTTATTACTCCAGTGTTTGTTAATGGTGTGTATGTTATTTGTTTTGTTGATGGGTTGTGTGTGTGTGTGTGTGTGTGTGTGTGTGTGTGTGTGTGTGTTCTATCCCCGTCACTCCGTTCATAAGAGTGTAGGGTGACTGCATACAGATGTTTACCACAACAAAGAGGATACACACTGTCAGTCTACGGTCAAAACGGGTGGGTCTGCGCAGCAGGGAAGTACCCACATTAGAGAGATTCGCGATTATAAATGAGAAAATTATCCGAGACAAACCTCGCGAAAATGTAACTACTTCTTCTATTACACATAGTGTGCCGAACAACGGCCACGTATTTGCGAGCGCTCCGAGAACGTGAAGCCCTAGAGGTTACTGAACGAGTGGACTGTGTGTCACAAGTCCAGTTCGTGACCACACCTGTGGCGATTGCTAAAGTCCCGTGTGAAACTCACATGTGCCGAATACTCAAGCCCAGTGTTAGACCCACCTGTGTCGACTCAAATCCACTGTGCGACCCACTTTCATCGAATGCTCAACCCAGTGTGAGACCGCACCTGTACCGAATACTCAACCCAGTGTGAGACCGCACCTGTACCGAATACTCAAACCAGTGTGAGACCGCACCTGTACCGAACAGTCGACTCCAAAGGAAGACCGGAACTGTGCCGAGTAGCCGTGTTTAATGGGAGACTTCACCTATTTCGAGTATTCAATGGGTTCATGTCACGTGCTTTTCGATGTGTGCTGTGTGCGCGTACGTACCTTTGTTTATAAATGCGCGCTGTGCATTTTTGTGCGCGTGCGTGACTGTTGTGTGTGTGTGTTGAATGTGTGCGTGCGTGTAGATTTGAAGTAGAGAAGAAATACGAGAACTGTTCATTTTCCGGTTATAGAGAAATTATATTCTTAAAATGAACCATTTTTAAAAGTAAGAAGTATTTACTGTTTGCTTATCTCTATAACTACAGTGTACATTCGGCATTGATCTCAGTCATATATTTGGGAAACCGGAAGTTTAACACAAACACAATTATCACAAGAGCCCTCTTTTGTAAGATGCAACCACAATTTCGGGATGTTCAAAAATTAGAAGACAAACAAATAGCGACAACCAGAATCTTTTTAAATCTATCTGAAGTACAACTGAAATGTTAACTATAACAAACACTATGCAATCATTTATGTGCACTCCCCCACCCCCTTATAAACGTTACTTAAAATAGTGACCAATTCTCTGGTCTTGAGCGCAATAACCAAACACACTCACACACACACACACACACACACACACACATAAACACACACTCACAAACACACACACACGCACACACACATGCGCACATTTACGTACGCATATAATAAACACGGACACACACTCGTACACACACCGATGTTCGAGTGGTAAAAGCTTGTGAAAGGCAACAAGGCTGCTTTTCTGTGCACTGTGATTCTAATTTTTTAAAGAAAAGAAAATCTATTTACTGACATTAAATTAATGAGAGAAAAGAAGCAATGTAAGAATACATGAAAACGTAATTTTGAAAAATTAGGCAAACTATCAAATAATAACAACGAAGCTACTGAAGCTGATGGTGATGACTTCGATAACAATTATAGCGATTGTGATTATGATGATGACAAGGAGGCTGATACTGATGACAATGAGTTCAGAATTAATAGTGCGTTCCTTAAAATATTTGACCGGAAGCTATTCCAATGGAAGAATGGGACGCTGGGTCACGACGCAAAGAGCAAATTCGCGAGTCACGAGTCCAACAGAGTGAGCCGAATATAAAGATCGCCAGTAGTAATGGAACCAAAAGATAAGTAACAGCGACAAATTATACCTCACCTAACACACACAGTGATTCGTGTGCACTTGAGATGCATGAGCCCTATAAATGATAACAGGCCGTGACAAGCAAGAGCCATATAAATGTTAACAGATCAAACAAAAACCCTATAAACGATAACTGGCCATGGAAAACAAAAGCCCGTATAAGCAGTAACATGCCATGACAAACAAGAGCCCGATAAGCAATAATAGGTATGATAAGCAAGAGCCCGATAAGCGGTGATAGGTATGATAAGCAAGAGCTCGATAAGCGGTGATAGGCATGGTAAGCAAGAGCCCGATAAGCGGTGATAATAAACATTGAAGCTTTTCAACACCGAGTCAATCACTAGCTCCCATTCAACGAGCTTACCGCCGATACAATAATGGATACATTATGGCCTTAGGTCTTAATCAATATGGAAATATAAACCATCCAGCCATATAACAGTGGATTACTCTAAAGATCAAGACTAAGAAAATAATTAAATTATATGATAGTGTCATTATTTTCCTCATTCACTTCAATTATAATTAATTATCAACTAGTTATCGTACGATTCAATAAGGACCTTTGTTTCACATATATATATACACTAACACCTAAATAAATTAAATGACTAAAAAAAACCACACACCTAGATGAACTATAATTTATATATATAAAAAAAAAATCATACCTATTCGGATTCTGTAACCCCTCTGCCCGTCCTTCCATTTTTATTAACAAACATTTAGACACTTGTAACCATATACTTTGCTATTGATCGAAGCTCTGCTGGTTTCCGTTTCTCATTCTCTTCTGAAAACTAAAGCAAACCACAAGTATTGCGTTCTCGTAACACGTGACTCAGTGTGTGTGTGTGTGGGGGGGGGTGCATGCGTGTATGTGATGATGCAACTGAGTTCTCCCTCAGTTCATCAAAATAAGCTACACTCTTATGCCCACAAACACACTTTTCCCGCCTAGTGCGTGGCAGGCCAGAAAATGCGGAATGTGTTATGACTGTATCAATAACACTGACTTTTTTCTTGTGTAGACTATGACACGTCAGTGCTGTGAGTTACAGGTACGTAGATTAACGTGTCTGTTTAATAGAAGGAAAGACTCTAAATAATGCAGTACTTATAAATGAGAGTGTGAAATGTAGGGACGGGTGGGGCGGGAAGGGTAGCCAATTTCTGACATCAAGCTTCGTTCCGCTACCCGTCAAAGATTCGTCTTCACTGGACTATGAAAACTTTTAGTCAACCCATTTCAACGATCTTGCACTGCACTCCCTGCCAAACGTGAAATCCGTGCGTCAGTGTCACGTGCGACAAATAACCACCTCAAGTTATTACAAAAATGATATTGATATTTCTTTACCGTTCTACATAATACACATGCGTAACAGGCCTGCTCTCAGACGGTGGTCATACATCATAGGAGGAACAGAGCCGTCAACTTTTCTAAAGTTGTTTCTTTCTTCTGCCGACTCTGGAGATGTTTTCCTCGTTTTAGTTCAGTTCTCACCATTAGATTTTGAGCTCGACTTACTCTCGGGAGCGCCTCCGCTGTAGTGCACAAAAACAGGGGATGACTCATCGTTTTGCTCGCGGCTAGAACTGCAAACACTTTAAAGAAGGTGTAACTGCGCGCGCATACACGCACATACACACATACTAACACTAATAAAACTTGAGACTAGATATTTACATTTGATTAGAAGATAGATAGATGTTGGTGTATGTTTTGCAGTTATTCAAGTGATCGTATTTATCCATTTTTTAAGTCCAGTAATATGCACATTAAGTTGTAGTTATGTGGGTAGCGGTGTGTGCTTTTGTGGTCACGCAATGTTCGGCAACAGAAAATATGTGCTAAAGGGCCTCAGCAGTAGTACCGAATTTTAAATTTTAAATTTCTCTAAAACAGTTTCAATTATATCTTCTCTTGATCTCCAGAAACTCAATGGAGTGCATCATGGTGGGCCTCCTGCATGCTTTCACATCAAAAGTGTCACGCCACTCGTCTCGATCAAAATATCAACGTCACTCGTCTTCTGTTATCTAACGGTCGAAGCCACTAGTCTCATGTTATCAAAATGTCAACGTCACTCGTCTCATGTTATCAAAATGTCAGCGCCACTCGTCTCATGTTATCAAAATGTCAGCGCCATTCGTCTCATGTTATCAAAATGTCAGCGCCACTCGTCTCATGTTATCAAAATGTCAGCGCCATTCGTCTCATGTTATCAAAATGTCAGCGCCATTCGTCTCATTTTATCAAAATGTTAATGCCACTCGTTTTGTTTTATTTAACTGTCTACACCACTCGTCTCGTTTTTTCATAATGTCAGCACCATTCATTACGTTTTATCAAAATGTCAGCATCAGCCGTTTTATGGTTAATATCAGTGTCACTTGATTTATCGAAGCATCAGCGTATTTTTTTTTAAATGGCAGCTCACGCGTATCAAAGTCTCGCGTTATTCGTTATACCAAAGTGCCAGCGTCACCAGTTGTTTCAAAATACAAACGCTATTTCCTGTATCGAAACGTCAACGTCACTTGTTTTATCCAGTCAGCCGTTCTCAACAAACAGCGTCACTTGTTGTATCCAGTCAGCCGTTCTCAACAAACAGCATCACTTGTTGTATCCAGTCAGCCGTTCTCAACAAACAGCGTCACTTGTTGTATCCAGTCAGCCGTTCTCAACAAACAGCGTCACTTGTTGTATCCAGTCAGCCGTTCTCAACAAACAGCGTCACTTGTTGTATCCAGTCAGCAGTTCTCAACAAACAGCGTGCAATTGTGAGCATGGAAAACCAAGTAGGGGCATACGACCCAAACACGGATGGCATGGAATACATTAAGAGCTATTGACTTCCCTTTTAATACTCCTGCGCATGTTTTGACTACAGTACCCTTTACAGTCTTCACGCATGTTTTGACTACAGCACCCTTTACAGTCTTCACGCATGTTTTGACTACAGTACCCTTTACAATCTTCACGCATGTTTTGACTACAGCACCCTTTACAGTCTTCACGCATGTTTTGACTACATAACCCTTTACAAAGTTTACAGTCTTCACGCATGTTTTGACTACAGCACCCTTTACAGTTTTAACGCATGTACTTTAATAAATTGGTGATCCATTTTTTAAAAAGTCTTTTATATGCTATACTTTAACACATCACACTGAAGATTTGCTATTTAAAAAAAAAATCAGTCACTCCTATGTTAACCTTAAACACATCAAACTGGTGATTCGTTATCAAACAACAGTTAAACTAAACTTTGCCAGGTAAAACTGTCACCCATACGCTAACCTTTAACAAATAAAACTGGTGATTCGTCACCCATCAATAGTTATAAATCCTCTAGCCTTTAACACACTAATAAACTGTTGATACGCCATCAAACAAACTTCGTGGAAATAGATCAATGACGGCTAACTAAAACGAACGTACTTTTAGTGTACTTATTCGTGCTGACTGTGCAAAATAGACACGCTTAGTTCTGGACCAAGGACAGCGCTTAAAAAGTCCCCCAAGTGGCCTATGTACAGCCGCCTGATTACTAGCGCACATTAAACATGTTTTTGTTGTAGTTTTGCTGTAGAAATCATTAGTAAAGTTATACTGGAAAAGCAAACTATTTCTCAAGACTAAAAGCAGGAGCTGACACTGCAACAATTAAAAATAAATATCTCAACTGTCGAAACTACGGATGTTCAAACAAATTATTTGCGTTTCCTTAATGCTACCTTCAGCGGTCCATGAATGCGCGTGCAGGAAGTAGTTCACTCGAAAATAGTTCATTGCTAGACACAGAAAACATGCCCTTCTCAAAGTCATTCATTCTTGACACAGAAAACATGAACTTTGCCCAATTTTCATTAATCATGAATTCAAATGTTGTTGTTTATTTTTAAATTCTTTTTAATTTCCGCTATGCCGAGTAAAGAAATGGAACAAACGTGGAAATACGGGAGGTAAGAAACACAAACTAAATGACTGTACTAGTGTGAGGATTACCTCCCCTTTCGTAACTAAGATTAATAGAAAGAGTACAAGCTTACGCACTACAGAAGTGCATGAAATGTACTTTTATTAGATGTCATTTCCTTATTCTCATATTTTATTTTATGAACAAAAAAAAAAATAATACTCGGGAGGCAATTTCCTTGCTAAAAGATAAGTTTATGTCCAACATTCTTTTCCTCAGTGATCTCCCCTTTAGCAGCCAAGCAAGACTAAATCTTTCACATCTTTAAACCGCAGTTACCGATGCTGATAGCGGATCGAGTGAAAAAACAGCAACTGTCTATTTAAGGTTTTTAAACAGTAACAAAGATGAAATAAAACACCTGTTGGAGATTGTAAAGTAAGCAAAGACCGTACGATCGCAGCGATAAAGTCTCTTGACACTGACTAATTAACATGTATACATCGCCATTGAAGTCCTAAATATATATGTAATTATTCATTATAGTACTATCTTTGGTCTCAGGGTTATATTGAAAAAGTAAGTAGCTGTATACACACACACACACACAGGTATATGGTCCAGTGTGGTATCAACTTCGTTCGTTTGTTTTGGTTCATTTGTGCGGACTGTTTGTCGTTTGGATATTTTTTCCTTCCTCTCGATGTTATTAGTCTGTGTATTAGCGGCTTTATGAGGTTTTTCTTTTTTCTTCTTTGTCTCTGTTTGAATTTTCTTTTCCTCCGTTGTAGTCGTTTGAGTTTGAGTTTTCTTTTCTTCCGACACTTTAATTAGTCAACATGGTCATAAAGGAATGTATGACGTAAAACCTCTAATTAGTCTAATACATCGCCACGATCAAAAGGAATGTAGCTGTAATGACACAAAACCTTTAATACATCGCCACGCTCATTAAGGAATGTAGCTGAAATGACACAAAACCTCTAATACATCGCCACGCTCATTAAGGAATGTAACTGTAATGACACAAAACCTCTAATACATCGCCACGCTCATTAAGGAATGTAGCTGTAATGACACAAAGACTCAGTCTAATACATCACCACGATCATGAAGGATGCAGATGTAATAACATAAATCCTCTAATACATCGCCACTGTCATAAATGAATGTAGCTGTAATGACATAAAACCTATAATACATCGCCATGA
Source organism: Sinotaia quadrata (assembly GCA_028829895.1). Lineage (NCBI taxonomy): Eukaryota > Metazoa > Mollusca > Gastropoda > Architaenioglossa > Viviparidae > Sinotaia > Sinotaia quadrata. The sequence continues at coordinate 35,816,931 of CM054183.1, read as the reverse complement.
TCATATAGGGGTGTAGGTGTAATGACATAAAGCCTCTAATACATCACCACGATCAAAAATGATTGTAGCTGTAATGACATAATTCCTCTAATACATCGCTATGGTCATAAAATAATGTTCTGCCTTCCGTCCACTTCTATAAAAAGAATGTTTTGTCCTATATCAATGATTTTGAATATGTACATACGTCTCTGAGAAATATTATCTTTGGATCTTTATAATTGTGAGCAAAAATATCTTGGTAGCCATAATAATACACGCGCCTTGTTCTTATATCTGTGAGAGCAAAGGATTACTTTTATTTATATAAGCAGTGTGTTACCGTGTGCATGGACAATGTGTTTGTTACCTTGTAACTTAATCTGTGTCAACATATGATGGCATTGTGGTTATGAATGTGAGAGAATAGCATTACCTTGTACCTATGTCTTAGTGAGTATAGTAGTTACCTTTTACCTTTGGCACTGGTCGACCCAGACCGGAGACTTCGCACGCGTTCATTGGCTCCCATGCTGCGTCTGTGACTGCTGCTGCTGCTGCTGCTGCTATTTCGGCGACGCAGCCTGCCCAATTAAAAAATAAAAAGTAAATTGAAAAAAAACACACACAACCGGGGTCTTAAAGAGAGCTTCATTAGTATTTATACATCTATATGAAAATATGTTCGCTCAATTAATGTGCATTTTCCGAGGAGAGATAATTTTGCACAACTGAGTTCGTTGAAAACCACAAAGATAAGCTCGGGATGTCATAGATGATGTAGCTATAAGAGCATCGGTGCATGGTGTTTTAATATAAGCCAGAAATCGACCAATCCAAAACAACTATGCTAAAGAACATTAATGCAAATGAAATGGTTATAACTGAGAACCGTTTTTATTAATATGAAGGGTAATGAGTAAGAAATGTTACTGTTGTCGTAATTGATTTTACACACACTAAAACAGGGGCGGGCAAACTTTTGAGACCGCGGGCCAGATAAAACTGTTGGAACAGTTCGCGGGCCGGATAGACGACCAAATATCACAAGTCCAGCAAGTTCAGAATATAAAATGAGAACAAAAGTAATTTTTAAAAAACTAACTCTGTTTCAATGAAAGATTAATGAGATGAATGGTGTTGCTTACAATGAATAAGTGATTCAATGTCTGGCTGAACTGATGAGGTTGACAAGCGAAGAATGTCATTTAGATAACGTCAGAGAGTTGAGAGCGAAGGCGACTCTTTGTATATTTCATCTTTGAGAACAGTTGTTCACAGCAAAATGTGCTTCCGAACATAGCTACAATGCGCTGAACATGTTTAATAAAATGTGGAAACTTGCCTGATGGAAGGATGACATCACGAAAAAAAGAAAGAGGAGAAGAAGTGCGGAACTTTGCTTTTAACTCATCGCTGCATTGCATATCTACCAACTCCATCTGCAAGGAAGCTGGAGCGTCATCCACTGTGATTTCAAAAGGGGCACTGAACAACTTGAAATCTGCAGAGAGTGGTCTGATACCCCCAAAACGTGAGGAAAATTCTTCCCTCAGTGAGGTAATGACTGCACCACAAGTCTCCAAATCGACATCTGCTATGGAACAAGCAGCAAGACATGGAAAATGCTGAAACTGACCATTAGACAACTGGAATTCCCACAAGCGTAGTAGTTTCACTTCAAATGCTGTGATGTGTGAATACATTTCAGGAACGAGAACATCCTTACCTTGCAAATTGACATTGAGGATGTTGAGGTGTGTGGTGATATCCGTGAGAAAGGCCAGACGAGCAAGCCATTTTAGGTCAGTGAAGTTATCAGCATAGGGGAGGTTCTTTTCATGAAGAAAGTTGAAAATTTCTTGTTGCAGGTCCCACACACGAGAAAGCATGGCTCCACAACTTAGCCAGCGGACTTCACAAAAGTAGTACTGTTTCCCAGTGATGGCTCACATTAAACTCTTTGAAGACAGCAACAGTTTTCAAACAGATCAGACACTGAGCTTGTCCAAATTGTTCTATGAAAAAGTACTTCTCCGTCCACTCAGAGTTAAATGTCCGACTTTCCATATCCACTTTAAATTTTTTAGGATGCAGGGTTGCAGACATGATTGTGGGGATGGGGGAATAATGACAAAGAAATAGCAGAAATGCAACAACCAGTTCGGTTGTGATGGCATAAGACTGAGTTTCAAATTCGCGCACACCTCTGTTTACCTCCAGCCCTCCTTCCTCTCGCCCAATTAGGTGAAGGTCAGGTCACGACTGAGGCAGAGTACAGATGCTGACATACATTATTATTGTAGATCTATCCTAGGCCTAGGAGAGTTCAAAAGTCAACGAACTATAAAGAGATGCTAGTGTAATATATATATAACCGCAGGCATAAATTGTACATGTGCACACAATTCTGTGAGTAATTCAAAATGTTAAAATTACATGTAGTCTTTAGACTAGTTTAGCCTTGGCTGTTTGACAGCATATAACAATGCTCAATTGTCTTAGTGACTTTTGTTTTGCGGGCCAAAAGCAATAAGTGTGAATGGCTTGGCGGGCCAAAAGCAATAACTGTGAATAGCTTGGCGGGCCAAAAGCAATGTTAACTGTGAATAGCTTGGCGGGCCAAAAAAAAATGCTTCGCGTGCCAGGTTTGGCCCGCGGGCCAGAGTTTGCCCGCCCCTGCACTAAAACGTGTCTTGGGTTTTATATTATGTCTATGCACGTGGTTCTTTTCCAGTACAAACAGTTGCCTTTTCTAAGTGCATAAACCTGTTCCTTTTTTAAAATACATAGGTTCCTTTTTAAAGTATTTCCTTTTTTTAAATACACATACACGTTCCTTCTTTAAATATATACACATGTTCCTTCTTTAAATACACACACACACACACACACACACACACACACACACGATCGTTCTTTAAATATATACACATGATCCTTCTTTAAATACATACACAGACACACACACACACACACACACACACACACACACACACACACACGATCGTTCTTTAAATATATACACATGATCCTTCTTTAAATACATACACAGACACACACACAAACACACACATACACGATTCTTCTTTAAATATATACACATGTCCCTTTTTAAAATACATACACACCTTCCTTCTTTAATGTATACGCATGTTCCTTTTATAAATTTATACACCTGTTCCTTCTTTAAACATAGATACAGGTTCCTTCTTTAAATATATACACATGTTCCTTTTTAAAAATACATATGCTTTCATTTTCGTTCTCTTTTCTTACTTTGACAGTTCCATCTCCAAGAAGTCTTATGTTGACACGGACAAATAACGTCTCATGCAAGAGACACGACATCATTACAATCAAAATTTATAAAGGTCTCGAAAATGTTCACAGACCGCGAGAGACAGTTGCACCAGGTGCGCACATCGTGCCGATCTGGCCACACATTACAGAGTTACGGAACTTGTGGAATACATTTATCCCACCCAATTCAACCAAACTTTAGTGTTCGCACAAACATAGCTCTAAAGATTGTACAAAACTAAACTACAGGCACAGCAAGAGTTTTAATCAATCGCGTGCGCGTTTGTGTGTGTGAGTGTGTGTGTGTGTGTGTGTGTGTGTGTGTGTGTGTGTGTGTGTGTGTGTGTGTGAGTAATGACGTCAACGGTCCTTAACTCAACATTTGTGACGTATAAAACAGAGAACACAAAGTCTCATGACCTTACTTAAGCGTTCCCACAGTTGTTTCAGAACATTGCAGAACATATTCATCGAAAGGAACTTTTGATTGGCTCACCACTGGTGAAACGGATTGTAAAAGAGTGATTTGTGAATCGACCTTATTGTTATACTTTTGTTATTATTATTTATTTTATAATATTATTATTTTTGGTTCTCGGAGTGAATGAGTGGTGAGATGGCGAGGGTGGAGTGTGTGTGTGGGAATAGCTGAGGGTAAAAGGGGGAGATTATGGCTAAATTACAAGTCTCACTGTAAACATTTTTTGCTATATATAGCAGCATTAAATTTTTTGTGTCCCTTTCGTGCTTATAATAAAGGTTCTTTATATATAATGCCATTCATAAGCCAGTTAATTTAACTCATTGCCTGTGTTTTTAGATATATATATTTAGTCAAATATTTGTTTTTTGTTAACCATTACTTAAATCAAATGTGAGAGGGTAAGGAACGCAAAATCTATATGAAGGAAGACCAGTATAAGTGTCTAAAAGTACAGGTAATCATTCCACTTTGATCTTTTTGCTCTAACTCCAAAGTCCTACTCACCTCCTGTGTCGTGTCACAAGTAATAAAAGTGAGTACTGTGAATGTCCGTCTTATTTAGACATATCTATGTAGCTCTTGGAAGAACTGCCTGTCACTGATCGAGCAAGATCCTTGCTTCGGTGTAGTTATTACATTCATTCATTTTGGGTTGGTTCTGTTTCAGTTAAGTGGAAAAGCCATATTTCAGGAATTTTCCTTATTGTTGTAGTGATGATGGTGCGATAAGCTTTTTCTTGAAATATTGACGCAACTCCTATATTTTGTGGTTAACTTTCCTTGAGTGCGGTATCTGTGTGAATCCTCCAATCTTTTGTTACAGTTAACCATTTCCGATTTGTAGCTATGGAATTCTTCCTAGTTCTGTGGTTCGCATTTTCCTGCAAGGACTTCCTTCAAATATTTGTTTTCTGAGTGGTTTACCTTTTTTGGTAGTGATGCTGTGTCAATCTCTTTTGCTGTTGTAAAGATATGTTTATCAGTGCCGTTGAGTGTGGCATACCGGTAGCTGACCCCACAAAGCTTGCACACAGCTTTAGTACTGACATACGGTAGATGACCCCAGAAAATCTAATGTGTGTGTATCACGTTTGTATGTTTGAGAGAGTTTTGTGTTTTCTACAGCCATTCTTGTGTGCATGTCCAGTTCTGTGTGGTTAATTCACAGTCGTACCGTTGTTCGGTGTACCTCTAGGTATTTTCCTCTTTTGTGTTACACGTGTGTGTGTGTGTGTACTGTTTGGACTTTAATGAAAGTGTTACAATTTTTTGAATGGTAGCTGTTTTAATTATCAGTTGAGTGAAATAATTTATGTGGTCAACTTATTTTGATTATTAGCTGATAGAATGCTCAGTTTTGTATGGTTACGTTTTGGCTTGTTGGATTTACTTTTCGTGCGGTTAACTGTTTAAGCATCAAAACGTGTGATTTTTTTCTTTAATTTCTTCTTTTCTTCTTTCCCTTCCTCCCCATGCTTTCCTATTTGTATCTAAAGTAAAAACATTTCGCTTTTAGAACTACAGCTGTGGGGAATCCATCAAATTTTGTGAGGTCAACGGTCGACTACATTGTCAGTACTGTAGTGGAGCTGTGCACAAGCCATTAGATTTTGTGGGGCCATCTACCGGTATGTCAGTACTAAAGCTGTGTGTAATCTTTGTGGGGTCAACTACCGGTATGTCAGTACTGGAGCTGTGCTCAGGCCACCAGATTTTGTGGGGTCAACTACTGGTATGTCAGTACTGAAGCTGTGCACAGGCCACCAGATTTTGTGGGGTCAATTGTTTTAATGCTAAAAGAGTACGCAAATGTACGGTCGCTGTTTCAGTAGTGAACCTGTGCAACGAGAAAATGTCAATGTAAGCGGAATCTCATCTATATGGAATTTTGACTTTAATCGTTTATGAAAGCCTTCAGTCTATAATGACTGTTTATGCAGCCTTGGCCACCTGTACGCTCAGTCTAGCCGGGCAACGCCTCTGGACTGGAATTCAGTAGTCTTTGTCAGCTTTGTGGATGGGTGTGGAGGCAAACTTGCGTTTGAACACGCCATTTAGAGGACGTTAACCCGAGATTTTTTCTAATGAGGCCAGTCTTATGCCAGTGCACTGATGATTGATTTGGCGATAAGTCACACTCGCGAGTCAAATGAAAGTGTTGAGCTTACCAAGCGAAGTTTTGGCGATCCAAATGTGCATAGCTGTTTTAATTCTCTCTACGCAGTTAAATATTTCTATGATATAACGTTGCTACCAGTTAACTTTAGCCCTGTCAACCGACAGAGAAGCTATTTTTAGACTTCGCGCTGTTGGCTCTTGTCTACAGTACTAATTATAGAAATTATGTTTTCTTCCCTGACGAGCATTTCCGTAGCACAATTTCCGTTTGACCTCTTTGACCTCTCCCCTCCCCAACCAAGTGGCGGATCAAGGAGAGTGGGGATAAAGGACGATTGCCCACCCATACCAGGTCACCCATTTAGGATGAATGACACTAAAATACACCCCCCCCTCCCACCTACACAAAATTACTCTTAAATGTAAGGATAATAGAATAGCAGCAACCACGACGACCACTCACACACAATAGGGAAAAATAAGAAAAGATTTTAAATATCGCAGTCTAATATCGCCTTTGCCATCCACAACTTCTGAAGGAAGTGATGTGGAACCGTTCCGCGCCAATGGGGATTTTTGTTGCCGTTGATGTTGCAGCTTATTTGTCCGCAAGTTTGGAAAACACTTAGTTGCTGCTGATGTTATTACCTTGTTAGTTCGGCGCGAATCCACCCATTCACTACCCCACCCCCACCCCCACCTCCAAGAAAAGCGTTCTGGATCCGCTATTTTTTTAAATCTCCAATTCAACCTTTAATCGACTAAATACTCCGTTAATCTTTAATCGGATGACCAATTCATTAATCTTTAATCGGATGGCCAATTCTTTAATCTTTAATCGGATGACCAATTCGTTAATCTTTAATCGGATGACCAATTCGTTAATCTTTAATCGGATGACCAATTTGTTAATCTTTAGTCAGCTAACCAATTCTAGGCATATGAATGAAATTCCACCCCGTCGTGCTCCACATTTTAAAACCGAACACTGCGACATATTTCAATAACTAGGAATTATTTGTTGCAAGCAACAGTTTGCAGCCATTCTCAATCAGTAATGCACTGCTGTGCCTCAAGAGGATATTTAATGCCAGCAGATTAAACAATTAAACGGCTCTCTTTAACGTTTGAAAAGGTTAACAAACAAAAACAATAGTTTAATCCAGTATTTGTAGGTATCTTTTCCTGGCGAACATAAATTTCGGAATAAACAAGAAATCTGACTCTGAACTCATTCTCCCAACCTACCCATCTACCTACCAACCTATCTGTGACACAACGCCACACTAGTGATTGGTTAAGATTATTATTATTAATAATCATCCATAATTAATTACAAAGTAATAAGAGTCTTATGTTATAAATAATTCTCCAGAAGACACCACTCGTCTCTCTCATTTGGTGGATATGCGGACGCTGTAAACGACTTCTTACTTCCACAACATTCAAGACAAACATTTACCGTCACACAATATTCCGTAGGTGGAAAACTTCTTATCAAAGGAGAAGATAAATCTGTCTTTAATTTATATTTAGCAAGCCCCATTCCACACACTATCTCACCAACATAAATTTATTAAATCAACTATCAAACATACATATAACACATATGCATTAACTGTGAAGCACAACCATTTAACACTGTCCGTTTTCCAGAAGCACCTAAGAATGTGTTTAGGTTGCCGACACAATAAATGACGTTTCACCATTAATAAATTCAGGAATGCCTAACTGGTATGTGAATAAACACAAAGCAGAAAACAGCACCACCTAGATGAATCAGTAGACCCCACATTGTCAGCGTCCAGAATCGTTTCATTACTTCAATTGTTTGCTTTGGGTTGTTTGTTTTTCTGTTGTTTCATTCTTTTCTTGGGACCTGGGGTGATGTTTTATTGTTTCATTCTTTTCATGGGGCCTAGGGTGGCAGTGCTGGCTTTTGATTTGATGTCAAAAACAGTGACATTGTATTAGAGAGACATTGTGCTAGAGTGACACTGTACTAGAGAGACATTGTACTAGAGAGACTTTGTGCTAGAGAGACAATGTGTTAGACACTGTGTTAGAGAGACAATGTGCTAGAGAGACACTGTGTTAGAGAGAGAGACACTGTGCTAGAGAGACAATGTGTTAGAGAGACACTGTGCTAGAGAGACAATGTGTTAGAGAGACAATGTGTTAGAGAGACACTGATAGAGAGACAATGTGTTAGAGAGACACTGTGCTAGAGAGACAATGTGTTAGAGAGACACTGTGCTAGAGAGACAATGTGTTAGAGATACACTGTGCATCTTACTTTTATACTTACACTGAATACTATATTCTTCTCTCTTCTAGATTAATAACACTCCTTCTTTTATGTAATAATACGCTTCTATACTTGTACTCTCTTATATATCACTCTTCTGTATTTAGACCATAACTCTTCTCTATTCTATACCAAAACACTGTTCTCTCCTCTATACAATAACACTCTTCTCTCTTTTAGCTCTCAATAGTCACTGTATGTGTGACTGTGACTGTCCCCTATATTCATCCTCTTTCCTGTTTCGGTTATATCTAAAAAGCAAATTGCCCTATTATAAAAGAAAATGCCGATAATTCATTAGTAAATATAGTCTAACCATTTTCTCCCTCCTCCCCTCTTTCTCCCTTTCCCTCTCCCTCCCTATCTCCCCCCTTTCCCTCCCTCTCTCTCCTTCTTCCCCACTCTTTCCTCTCCCCCTAATCAGGTTAGAGGCAAATTAAGCTGTAGATACAAATAAGACTGCCTGTATCACATAGCGCTGGCTATTACGTATGCGCGCATCTTTACAAAATTTTTATTCTAAATTCCACTTTCCAGTTTCGTGTTTACACATTGGAACTGCGAGCATACCGTAAAGCCATCTGGCAGTCACGCCAGTGGGAAAAACAAATTTACGTAATCCAATCGAGATGCCGTATTAACCTTCAAAAGAATCTGAACATTTTTTCCCTACTCCTTATCTTGAAATCATTTTAATCTCTTTTAATATGTCATTCAGGTATGTGAACCATGCGTACCGGCCTAAAATCATTTACCTCCCTTGTAACCGCTCACGTTTGGTTTTGATTAGAAGAGGAATCAATCCTTGACAACGTTTATCGCCTCCCCTTAGCCCTTGGTGCCGATGTGGCTCATGACGAACATTTTAGCTATCGTATTTATGACATGGCATAATCTAATTATGACATGTTTACGCGGTGAGGTTGGCGGCCCAGATGAGTAGCGGTGCACCGCAATGAAGGCATCAGGTTGGAAGCAGGGAAACTACCTAGATTGGATTGAATATCCCCTGCGGTCCATTTGTTAGAGATAGATGGGAATATGCCGGAATGCAAACTGAAGGTCGTAATTTTAATTTCTATAATTTCCAATAAATACTTTCAAAATGTCTTCTATTCACAATCTTGTATTGGTGTCCTATTGAAGAGAATCAAGGAGGGTGTTGCAAAATTTCTTTTTCATGGTATACCTCTTTATTTCATTTTTATTGTTCAGACATTCACAAACTTCCGAAAGAATTATCTTGCGCAAGGCATGAATAGTTGCAATATCCAGGATCAGGATATTTACTGTTCGCATCACAAGGCATAGCTTTGAAATTTCTTAGCACAGTGTGTATTCACTGTTCACACCACAAGGCAAGATCAATATATTCGCTGTTCACATCTAAGTGACACCACTTCGACTGAAAGTCTTGGATTCAATTCAAGAACGCAAATCTTGAAAACTGTCAACTCTGACGTATGGTTACATGTGAGTGCAGGAGGAGGGAAAGACGAGAAAATTAAAGTATTGCTTAATTACTCCCCTTGCCTGTTTACTGGAAACTAACCCCGTCTCTCAGCCACACGAGCACACAAATAATAATAGACGCAAGGATGTACACTGAAGATGATATGTCACAAACTGTCTAGTCTTATAATAATAATTATCTAGCTCTAAGCTCCCAGACTCCAGTGGTGAATGCAGTCCATATTACTAATACACACATGATATAATGGGACAATATAAAGAGAGTCAAAAATTATAATTTTAAAGAGGTTTAATAAAGAGAATAAAGAAAATAAAATAGGAAACTGAAGTAATCAAAATAAAAAGTCGATTTAGTGTCATCACAATTAGGAGTTTTAGTGCACAAGTATGGCAAAGCTAATGTAATGCAGTGCAAAATAATGCAATGCAGTGTTCTTGTAATACAATGTCTTCTGAGATTTTCTGAATCAACTTATCTGGATCAGAGGAAAATCTGTCCATCAGCTTCAAAACAGCATCAGTGATTCAGGCTCCTGGGTCCTGGGAATGAATGGTAATTTGATGACTCAGCAAGGAGCAATGACATATGCAGATGTAGCAGTTGAGATGGACAACCTTTCTTTCATTTGGGGCAACAATGCATAGAGGTAGCAGTTACATGAACAGTCATGTTCTAGAACTGGTCAGGCCACAACAAAGTGCCAGGCTGGAGATAAATAACAGTTTCACCTTTTATGCAGTGCTTAAGGTTGTGCAGCTAGACAGTTTTACTTGCATTCATTCGGACAGTTTGGAGAGAGGAGAAAAAGCAGAATAAACTCACTTTCACACACTCTTTGCTCAAACTTTAATTACTGTTTATTAATACAAATGATTTTATGACAAATAAATATATATATATAAACAAGCTGTGAAATAAAGAAATGATAGTTTTAATAATAGGCTTGAGAAAACATTATACTAACCTCTGCTGTCAATATCTCACTGAATTGTAAAATCCAGGAAATCCCACAAACAGGTTTACAATCTTATAATTATTTTGTCTGGAAAAATTTCTATAGGATGTAACTTTGCTTTCTTTAGGAGATGCTTAGTGTTCGTCTGAAAAGCAATCTAAAGTGGGTCTCTCAGGCATACTTATTTACATACCCTAACAGCTGTTGATTGTATTTTAATTAACCTCAATTGACACTTCTTTGCATCTGGTCCCCGCCTCCCTGGCCAAACGACAGTCTCACCTATTAACACTAAGATTTTGTGTAAACTTTTAGCACCCAAAGTGAGTGACAAGCTCGATTAGGAATTACATAACTAGCTTGAAGCTAAGTTTAATTAAAGTGTCAGGGTTTCAAGTTGTAATTATTATATTTAAAATATTACTATGAAGTATGATACTTTTATTTTTTATTATCTTAATAAAAAGCATGAGAAGGTGGGTGAACATGCCACACCAACAGATCTAAATATCCTACAACTATGTAAAGTTGCCTACATGCAAAACTGTAAAGTCATCCACAACATCGTAAAGACATCTATAGACAAAATCGTACAGGTGCCTACAGACAAAAATCATAAAACAAAATCATGCAGATGTCCAAAGACAAAATCGTAAAGATGTCTACAAACTCATAAAGACTTCTACAGCCATAAACAACAAAACATACTGCCAGCGGTGAGTTGAGTTTCACAGCAATGGCTGTGGCAGATGATACAATAAACTACGGTTATCTGCTATACAGGCCCATACTTTTAAAGCCAGTGACACCAAACTACTGCTATCAAGTTCTGTGAAGAATTTACTCCAGTTTAATATTATGTATGTCATTCTTAACTCTTATGGGCATTCTTTTGAGCAGAGTGTATGAGTTAAGCAGGGTTTGCGGGCATGACACTGTACTAAAATATATATTTCTTTTTTTTTTTTTTACAAAAACAACAATACTACCAACACATAGAATTACTTTTGTATATTTCTATTTTGTGTTACATTTTTAATTTATTGTGTGATTCCTTTAGAATGTGTTTGGCCATCTTTTGCATAGTTTTGGGTTGACCATGACGTTTCTTGTTAAAACTTGCACTTAGTGAAGTGCAGTCAATTCGCTAGATCTAAAATCACAACACCAATGAAGTGCAGTAAGTGAGACAACTATGAGTTAAACAATGTGTGATAATTTCACAACTACACCATATTGATGTAGGTTTGAACCATTAAATCTTTGAACGCTTAGCAACTAACAGAAATTTTTAAAAAATGCGTTTGTTTATCTAGAATTCTAGATGAAATGGAACACCTAATCGAAGTGTGCAATTTGCTCTGGAAATAAGGTCTTTACTGCACATACTTCTTTCAAGTTACATTTTATGTGTCAATACGTATTGCCAGGAGAACAGACACACATAAACACAATATATATACCCCACAAAAAAAACAACGTTTGATGACATCAATTATCGTACATGTTTCTATTTTCTATCTTTTTAATCTCTGATTTATTGGAATTTGTTAAATTCTAATCACATTAGTTTTCTCAGTTATTACACATGGAACATAGTTTTTTTCTAATCCTCATTTTAATGAATGTTAAATCGTTAACATTCACCACTTCTCCTTGTTCAGATCAGTCAATAATTTTAATTTTTGCATCACAAAACCGTTGAACCATTGATAAGGGATATAATATAATTATATTATAATTGACCACAGCTGAAAACAGGCTCAGAGAAATATATTCCAACCTTAAAGGGACCATGCAATAAACAAAATCAGAACCGTCAAACTGACATATTAATGGGAGTGATAGTGGATAAACCTAGTTGAACAATGATGTCTGCACATGTGAGATCTATCAAATTTATCACTGTCGTATCATGGATGTTTTGATGCACTTGCAGAAAGACTAAAAAGTAATATCATACTTGGTACACTAAACCAAGGTCAGAACGTCATATCTGAGAAAGTAATTTCGGCAACCTCCGAAGATGACAGCTTGCCATCCCACTTCACTGATAAATGACGTGAATAATGATGACAGCTTGCCATCCCACTTCACTGATAAATGACGTGAACAATGATGACAGCTTGCCATCCCACTTCACTGATAAATGACGTGAACAATGATGACAGCTTGCCATCCCACTTCACTGATAAATGACGTGAACAATGATGACAGCTTGCCATCCCACTTCACTGATAAATGACGTGAACAATGATGACAGCTTGCCATCCCACTTCACTGATAAATGACGTGAACAATGATGTCAGCTTCAGAACAATGGACAACCCTACATTTTATATAGTAGAATATGTTAGCAATAATTTAATAAGAAACACTTACATGGACAGAAACATAATGGTGTAATTAGCTTTAAGTTTCTAACTTCAACTGCCTTCACGACCTATATTACAAAGAAAGACATAAGCAGACAAAAGATATCAAGGAAGGATAACTCTCTGGTAAAATATCATTCAATATATTGGTATACCTTCTATAAACAAAAGAAAAATATTTCATATTTCCTAGCCGATAATACTGATGAAAGACTCTAAAATGTGACCTAATGAAACGTGTAGCACAGTTATCAGTTAAAAAGAAATAAGTTCATTTGAATAACTAAGCACTAAAATTTATATTCAAGATCTGAGCAAAGTGCAGTCCAGGGTGATATCTATCCACTCCAACACACACACACACACACACACACACACACACACACACACACACACACACACACACAATTATCAATTTTTACAAAAACTAAATTTCATTTGAAAAACAATTTCTAACGTGTTAGCATAAGGCCAAGACACATTCAGTCATTGAAATACTGAAAACGAGGACGGACAAACCCAAGACACATTCAGTCACTGAAATACTGAAAACGAGGAAGGACAAACCCAAAACACTGAAAACGAGGAAACCCAAAACACATTCAGTCACTGAAATACTGAAAACGAGGAAGGACAAACCCAAGACACATTCAGTCATTGAAATACTGAAAACGAGGAAGGGATTGAAACCTACGAGATCTAAAATCTACCTAAAATCTACAAGATCTGTCCATAAGATCAGCCATCTAATCTCGCGTGAAGGTCAATGTAGACGTACTCCAATTCGTCATTTCAGACAACTAAAGGTCAAGGTTATTCTCGAGACACCTAAAGTCAAGATTATTCTCGAGACAACTGAAGATCAAGGTTATTCTCGAGAAACATTTAAATAGTGTTGTCTGCAGCTCATGCAATGTGAATTTCCATTTATAATGACAGCCAAGCAAATGATTAGGAGATATAAACTTAAAATGCCTAAGTTTAAGGGATTGTTTTAATAGAAAGATTTTTTTTTGTTCTTTTTTCCTAAGAGTGTCTCTCTGATCCTCTAAATACAAAAATGTATCTTTGAAACTAAGTATTAGTGAGTGCAGTGTATTTCGCATTTCGCAATACGATGATTGATAAGAATGCATATCTTCTCATTTTAACCCATTTTTAAAGAATGAAATTTCTTTAAAATTTCTTCCTAGAGCATTTATATATATATATATATATATATATATATATGCTTGTTACCAGTTTTGCCAAAAAATCCAACAACAATGCGGCTCAGTAGGTAACTAGAACCGGCCTAATTGCGAGGTGCATTCGACATTATGAAAAATGAAATAAGTACAAATGTTAAAAATAAGCATTACTTTTCTTTTTTATAAAATCTACACACCAAATAAATATGCATTAGGAAAACTAGACACTAAACAAAGTACATTTTCGTCACTATATATATCAAATGAATAAATATGACCTTTTAAAAGAAATAAATATATGCTGTTAAAAATACACACCAAATAAATATATTATGAAAAATTACTCCAAATAAGTGCGCATTATGAAAACCTACATATCAAATAAGGGCGCATTATGAAAACCTACACATCAAATAAGTAAGCATTGTGAAAACATGCAATATAAATAAGTTCTAAGTATGAAACACTTTACATTAAATAAGTACTCAAAATGAAAACCTACACTGAAAATAAATGTACATTATGAAAACCCACATACCAAATGAGTAATCAGTGTGCAAACTACACGCAAATAAGTACACAATATACAAACTACACATAAATAAGTACATAATATACAAACTACACACGAAATAAGAATACAATATGCAAACTACACACAAAATAAATAAATAGAGTACAAACTACACATCCAATAAGTGCACAATAAGCAAACCACATCAAATAAGTACACAGTAATTAAACCACACATCAAATAAGTACACAGAAATTAATCCATTCATCAAATAAGTACACAGTAATTAAATACACATCAAAAACACATTATGAAAAACTACCCAAGAAATGTACGAGATACGTAAATAAATAAAAAGTTTGGAGATCTTGGACTGAATGACTGCTATCTAGACAAATTGTTTGGACCGCCTTTCGTTTGCTTGTTAACACCGACAGATTCGAACCGCACCGTTTCTTGAACCCAGATAATCTGCAGACGAAAGATCAGCTGACTTCTTTCAAGACCCAGCGAATGGCACGTCTATACACGTCAGCAAGAAAACAAGGTTAATGTTGTAGTAATTATTTCTTGCCTCAACCTGTTGATATAAATTAGACAACGCTCAGGTTGGGTTCCCAGACTTTGCTGTTTGTGATAGCGCAATGATTATTTTCACATTTATGTTTCTGAGGGGGTAAATAGATATCAGAGACTGAATTCTTGTTGTAACAATTTTACTATTTTATTCCCCTCTCTATCTTTTCACTCAGACAGAGAGATTGGTTTTTAAATTATTTTATTCTGGCGATCGATTTAAATTCACTCGTCGAAGGCCAGCGTCCTTACCTACGTGCGTGTGTGTGCGTGCGTGCGTGTATATATAGTTTGAAACTGCGTTAGTAAACAGAAATGATGTGAGTGTGTGTATATAGTTTGAAAGTCACGGAGTTTTAAACTGCGTTAGTAAACAGAAGTGATGTGAGTTCAAAATCCGTTGTGTTCGGATTTACTAATGTTTACGATATCCAGCTTTACCTAGACACGAACTCGATTAGATTAGTTACCAGTACTAAATACGATCAGTAATTATGCGATAGATAGATAGATAGATAGATAGATAGATAGATAGATAGATAGATAGATAGATAGATAGATAGATAGATGGACGGACGGACGGACGGACGGACAGACAGACAGACAGACAGACAGACAGACAGACAGACAGATAGATAGATAGATAGATAGATAGATAGATAGATAGATAGATAGATAGATAGATAGATAGATAGATAGATAGATAGATAGATAGATAGATAGATAGATAGATATGCAAAAACCACTATACAACATAAAACAAACAAGAACTAACATCTCAAACCCACATCCCTAAACTGTTGCTGATAAAATGCACTAAACTCTGTTTACTCAGTAACTTCACGCATGTTAAGTCCTAAAGTACTACGAGTTTAGTAGTCTCAGGGCGGCCTGACTAGGTAGAACTCAAGGATTAAATGGCCGGGTTTTTTTTTCATTCTCATGCTATGGCGAACGCCTAGCTCAGAGCGACTCGGAACGAAAGGCAACGACCTTTAACAGAAAGACAACAAAAGTTCGGGGAGATAAATTATAAGATCGTAAGATATCGGTTAGTAGAGGGGTCCTTAGGGCGGGGAGAGGCCTAGTAGGGCAGTGGAGTTCTTATTGCTGTCCATTTGACAAGGCGCGTTCTGAAGTACAACGGTTTAAAGTTGCAAGTTGCGCGAATTAATCGTTTAATTGGTTAAAAAAAAAAAATGTAATCAGTGTGTTTATATCTACTATTCTTCGGCTTAGCCTACCAGAGGAAATGTCGGCAACAGATTGTCATGGGAATGGATACATTTGAGCTATTTTTTAAAAAAAATTATCTAGCAATCTTAGAATATACGTGAGGTCATCAGTGTAAACTCTTCTATCAATATTATGTTACAGATTATGTCCGAAATACTTCCAAAACAAACTTTATAGCATTATGTACAAACATCTTTACTACAGCCGTCATAAAAACATAGCCTCCCACCCACCTGACAACCTACAACCTCCACCTTCGTTAATATTTGCAAAACATATTCGAGAAGACAATGATTAAGTGTAACCGTCTGTTAACAACGCTTTTTCTTTTAATGAAAATTGTTTAATTTTCGATTTCGTCATGAAAAACAGATTAACATTCAAGGACATTGTACACAGGTATTGAGAAGAAGATACCCGTTTCTCTTCAATGCCACTCCATACGCCATGCATTGGAAGAAATCAGCACGTTACTCCAAGATTTGGGGTAGGCAATAGAGCATGGGAAGCTCCCATAAATTCCAACCCAAGAAAACATGCTAAAAATGTTAAATATGTTTTATGCCTATTAAAAACATCTGAGAAATGTAATACCCATTCAGAAATCTTAACCATCATAGTACTATTTCAATATCTAAACAGACATATGGTGTCTTTTTTATTGCCCGTGCATTTGCGTGTGTGTGTGTGTGTGTGTGTGTGTGTGCGTGCGTGCGTGCGTGCGTATGTGCGTGCGCGCGTAATGCAGGGCTAAATGCTCGATTTATTATAGCAAAAATCCTGAAAACACACTGAGAAAATCCAGCAGACGCCAAATGATTCAGGAGATAAAAGGATGTTCCATAATCCAGTAAGACATTTGTAAATAATGGCACTGAGGAAAGAAACCCTAACGTGTGCGGACTCAGTCCCAGACCTCTGCCAGGTCGTTATCATTGTCAACGAAACGCCGAAGAAATCCAGCATAAGAAATGACCCCAGCAAAACTAACAGTTCCAGACTATATTTAGCCACACAAGATCAGGTCTCATCTCACGTGTGTGTGTGTGTTATACTTTCCCAGTTCAATTCCTGTTTATGTTTTGTGTATATAGGCCACCTTTCATTCCTACATTACCATCAACGACTACAGACTGTGCTTCCTGAACGTGTTACGAGAAGAGCGAACTGCTGTGTTCAAGTAGTAGTATCTTCAAAACAAACATGGCTGCAAATATTTTTTAAATTAAATTTTATTGTTAAAGTGATTTTGTTGTTGTTGTTGTTGGGGAGGGGGGTGCTGCAGAAACACCATCATCTGTTTATATAGAATGCGTGGCTGAATTGATTCCATTTCCAAAATGGCAAACATTGCCACGAAGTCATGCGCAACAAATGTGAAATGCACACTGACAAATTTAGACTGCGTCTGACCTCGTCCTTTCAAAATCTGGCTTAGCTCACTAGGTCTTTAAAAAAATTGACACTTCTTATTACGTCCATAACAAAATCTGAATTATCAACCTAGATGGCTTAGCTCACAAGACATTTGAAAAATCTAGCAGGGTTTTATTTTTTTTATAGAACATAACTTATTAGACTAGGTCCTTAACAACAATCGAGCACAAAAGACTGTCATTAACGTATGACATGGTTTCTTACGTCATTAGAAAATCTTACTTATCAGACTACGTCTTTACAAAATCTTACTTATCAGACTACGTCTTTACAAAATCTTACTTATCAGACTAAGTCATTACAAAATCTTACTTATCAGACTACGTCATTACAAAATCTTACTTATCAGACTAAGTCATTACAAAATCTTACTTATCAGACTAAGTCATTACAAAATCTTACTTATCAGACTAAGTCATTACAAAATCTTACTTATCAGACTACGTCATTAGAAAATCTTACTTATCAGACTAAGTCATTAGAAAATCTTACTTATCAGACTAAGTCATTAGAAAATCTTACTTATCAGACTACGTCTTTAGAAAATCTTACTTATCAGACTACGTCTTTACACAATATGAGTTTCAGATTCCGAATTTACAAAATCCAATGTTTCAATCGCATTCATACAAAACTTAATTAGGTAAGTCTTTATACAGTGTCACTTATCAGATTGTAGCAAATCTTGTTCAAAGAAAACTGATTTAGCTAAACCTTTACAAAAATGACACAAATTTCTTATAAAATTCGTACATTTTTTTCGTATTTGACTGTCATTAAGAAATACGACGTATTATACCAACTCAAAATCTGCGGTATATCATTCTACGCCCATGAAAAATCTGACTTGCGTTCTTACAAACTTTGACCTAGTTTGTTATGTTTTTACAAACTTTGACCTAATTTGTTATGTCTTTACAAACATCGACTTGCGTTCTTATAAACTTTGACCTAGTTTGTTATGTCTTTACAAACTTTGACTTAGTTTAATGCATTCTTACACATTTTGACCTCGTTTTTATGTCTGTACAAACTTTGACTTAGTTTAATACGTTTTTTACAAACTTTGATAAAGTTTGTTAGGATTTTAGGAACTTTAACTTAGATTAATGCTTTCTTACAAACTTTAACCTAATTTGTTATGATTTTGCAAACTTTGACTTAGTTTAAATGCTTTCTTACAATCTTTGACTTAGTTTAGTGCATTCTTACAAACTTTGACTTAGCTAATTACGTTCTTATAAAATATAGCTTGTCAGACTCCATCATTACTAAATCTACTTTATCAGTCTCATCTATACTTTATTTATGGATTGTGGCATATCAAAATCCATTCTATTAAAGTTTGACTTATCAAACTCTGTCATTATTAAATATGTCGGATTATACATTATCCTTGAAAAAATATGACAAATCACAATTTGTCTTTAAGAATTATGATAACATGTATTGTCCTTAAAACACCGCGGTATATCAATCATCGTGTGTCTTTATAAATTAGAAGCATATTACACTACGATTTTTGAGAATCACATTATGTCTATCAAACTATGACACATTAGACTAAGCCCTTCCAAATTCTGATGCATGAGACTATTACGTCATGGAAGGGAAGCAGGTCTTTGCAAATTGAGTCATAGAGAACAAGGTCCTTATTAAACTTCATTAAACGTATGAAGAATTAAGGTCATATTTATTGACGAGGTCTTATGCTTCGTCTTTACAAAGTGACATCCTTCACACACTGGTGTGAATGCTCAGATTGAAGTTTGATATTTGTGATGTGCAAACATGTAAGGTCCACGACGACCATAACGACCAGTAACAGTGCTAGTTCACTTACACCATTCCTCTTTTTCCTCCTATCCACAATCATCCTTTCGGACTTTGCATCTTTAAGACTGTTTCGTCACTGCATACCTATAGGTTAGTATAACATATTAATATAACAGAAAAAGGTAACAGTATTTCAGCAAATGAAACAAATATGGCGTCCATGCCAATGAATCTAGTACCGACTAAACAAAAATCCGTTTGTGCAGGTGTTCGTTTATGCAAGTGTCCGTTTGAGCAAGTGTATGTTTGAGTAGTTTACACATTAGAGCAATTTTGCATTTGAAACTAAATAATATATAACCACAAAAATGCTTCGTCTAGCAGGCCGAGTATAATCCATCAGAACTGTGTGCATTTCGTTGTTAATATTGATAAATGTTTATTTTAATTTCTGTATGCGTCTTTGTTATGATTTTCTGCTCGAGCAGTTGGCAATTGGCTTTCAACAATGGAGCCTCTAAAATGTGCAAGTGTTCATGATTGGAGAAAACATAATAAATTCAAATACAGAAATAGATATGGCAACACAGTGACTGTGACTTGACGTTTGACAAATCTTGTCCATGTCTAAGCTTACAGGGTGAGACTTCGGGTGCTGTAGTGACAATTGGCACCCATTTATAATGACGGTCGTAAACGTCACAAAACCAAACGATACTTCTACTAGCTCATCTCGTGCTATTGCAGACCTTACTATTCAAGATGTTTGCACTAATGTCAAGTGATATTGCACACCTTACTATTCACGATGTTTGCACTAATGTCAAGTGATATTGCACACCGTACTATTCACATTGTTTGCACTAATGTCAAGTGCTATTGCACACCTTACTATTCACGATGTTTGCACTAATGTCAAGTGCTATTGCACACCTTACTATTCACGATGTTTGCACTAATGTCAAGTGCTATTGCACACCTTACTATTCACGATGTTTGCACTAATGTCAAGTGCTATTGCACACCTTACTATTCACGATGTTTGCACTAATGTCAAGTGCTATTGCACACCTTACTATTCACGATGTTTGCACTAATGTCAAGTGCTATTGCACACCTTACTATTCACGATGTTTGCACTAATGTCAAGTGCTATTGCACACCTTACTATTCACGATGCTTGCTCAAGTGTCTCCTTCTAATGGAGTCTTTTCCCGCATGAGATACAAAGGTACAAGTCTTGACTCTTTCAATTTAGAGAATTTCGATACAAATCATTATTATTATTATTTAGAGGAAAACAAAGCAGTTATTATTTAGAGGAAAACGTAGCAGTAAACTGTTATTTTATCCTCGGTTAACTGTTTCTCTGTCGTCAGAATTATTGGGCGATGTTTATATTGTCATGATTTGCTTTCAGAAATAGGATGCCAACGTAATTATAAGGTTTATTTGTTTCTAAAAAGGGAAGTAAATCCGCTATGTATTGCTTTAGAGTAGAAGCCCAAGGGATATACATTTTTAAAAATGCTGTTCAAGTGCCCATGCCACTTCGACACGTGTACTACTTGCAAACAACGTCATCCAACACTTACAACGTCATCCAACACTCACAACGTCTATCCAACACTTACAATATCATTCATATATTAACATCGAATCAATTAGATATCCATTCTTTAACATAAAATAAAGAAGCCATTTAAAGCGCGCTCGACATACATATACATATATACTGACCTCGCTACTTCAGACGACCGAGGACCGCGGTGTCCGGTCAACATTTTTAAAGGAAATATTCGACCGCTGGGAGGGACCGAAAGAAAGTGTGTGGTGCCACCACTCGAAGCGCGCAGTACCACCAAAGACGTGCAGTACCACCACAGACGTGCAGTACCGCCAAAGACGTGCAGTACCACCAGAGACGTGCAGTACCGCTCAAAATTTCCACTGCCCACTCCTGCTCCCTGCTAACCTCGCCGTCTGCTTTGCCATGGGATCATGCCCGGCCGGCTAGAAACCGATACAGTCCTTGTCTCTCCCGATGGCAAGAGCGAGAGCAAGGCGATACCGATAGTCTCGCGTCTCGCAGTCAGATGTACTCGGCTGATTACGTCCAAGTTGACACGGATCAAGTGTCTTCGGTAACGGCTGCTTGCTGTCGAGGGGAGAAGAGGAGGAGGGAGGACATGGAAATAAACGATGGGTGTATATTCTAGTTTGTGATCCAAATCGATAGCTGAAGTGGAAGTATATCTTGCATATTTTTAAAATGCTTTAATGCTCTTTAGGCCGATGACGCACGATAAAACGACAATTAAACTGCGATCGATTTAGTTTGAGCAGTGTGAGGGCTTCTGATATATTTCACTCGAAAACTTCCCTGTGGGAGACAGAGGAAGGAGATATGTAGGTTAACAAGTATAAATAGAAAGATGCATCTGTTCTGGCGTCTTTTATCGGACTTTGTTTATTTTACTTCAACAGCATTGTGCTTAGGTTAACGTATAAACGGATATAGGTGACGCATATCAACGCCACTTTACTTACAGTCCCCACCCCCACCCCACCCCACACATACACTTTTGTAAACAATGACACATTAGGAACATGAACATTAAGAATCGTAAGTTCCTGCCTGACTTAATCTGTTTATTTGTCTACGAATTATTGAGAAGATGAGTGAAACAAATTCATAATAATTTAGGAGCCTATACAACTACCCAGAAGAAGCTCATTTGCACACAGGAACCCCCACCACCACCCTTGTTACAAGGTGGTGAAATTCATATTCCCGTTTGCACAACATCGAAACTGGTAACACTTTACATACACAGTAACATATCTAGTAACAACTCAAAGAAATACACGTCATCATACGCGTAACTCAAAGAAATACACGTCCTCATATGCGTAACTCAAAGAAATACACGTCCTCATATGCGTAACTCAAAGAAATACACGTCCTCGTACGCATAACCACAAGCACGTTTATTCCCAGTCCTTCCAAGCGCGCGATAAAACAAACTCGTGTACCCAGTAACGCACTCGCGTAGACAAAGATCTTATTCATAGGGAGACAACTTTGTCAATGCTTGCTGAAAATCACTGTGCTCAGTCACTTTGTTCCATCCTCCTAGTTTGGTTTTGAAGAAAGAGAGAGAGAGAGAGAGAGAGAGAGAGAGAGAGAGAGAGAGAGAGAGAGAGAACAGTTAACTGCGAAAAGTAATAACCATGTAACGTTAGGAAACGGACGCCATGACAATGACTGTCTCGATTCTGAAATTCTGCTGTCAAGTGATGGCCAAATTGCAAGCATTAAATGGCTGTCTAGCGTTTCAGCGCGACTAATGTCTGAAGTTAAAGGCAAGCCTTTGTCGGGCAGCTAACTCAAATGTTGTTGCCCAAACAAAGCAATTCCATGTTATCAGTAATGTCAGAGCGTAGTCGTTTTTTATTTCTCCAGAAAAGACGAGGACGGTAATGCGTTGAGAACGGACACACTTTGCTCGGGGTACCGACATAGCATGCTAATTATCGCGGTAGCTGGTCCAGTTATATTATTTGGAAAAAAAAGATTTAGTGGAGTTCTGTCTATAATTATCAAACTTAACGCCATATTCTGCGGCGGCCATCCCCACATTCCACTCCCCTAGTAATATGGAAAAGCTGAGGGGTGGGTGGGCGAGCGTATAAATCATTTGAAAGTGTATTTTCTTCCTTCTCTCCCCTCTTGTATATTAGGCAAATGTCAAGTGTTTTATTGCTGTTGTTATTGTTGAATATGATTAATGTTGAGAAGGAGAAGGAAGAGAAGGATATAGGAGAAATTATATGTTTCTGTTGGCCGACATAGCTGGAGATGGTGAAGATGCCACTCGCTTCAGCCGGTGACGTATGCTTGAAGAATTTTATATTCATTATCTTTGACCTTTTCTGCGCTGACCGCGTAAAGTGCTACGAGTGACGTCATCAGTGGTATTGCCAAAAGAACAGATAAAGATTTTGAAAATGAGGTATCTTTAGCAATAAATGTCACACCAAGTAAACGACAATTTCATCTGAATTTTTCTTTATCTTTCTTTTTTTTTCTCCTGAGGGGGTCCTGGATTCATAATGTCTCAAGAGAAAGACAATGAACGGACGGCAACGCTGAATTAGCCCTCTGGCCTCAGTCGATGTTAAAAAAAAAATATATTTCTAACCAATGTTTTCATAATTGAATTTATTGTTGTTCCTGAAAAATAATCGTTCAAAAATAAATGTATTATTAACCTTTGTTCTGCACTATTATTTAAATTAATCGTGGTCTTCTGGAAGCACGCCCAATTTCACAAATTTAAGTCTCACACCAGCAATAAAAATTAAGCAAGGGAACCAAGATGCATAATGCACTAATAAAGAAATAGGTGAATAAATAAAATGTGCTCACCATTTTCAGTTTAAATAATATTAATATACCTTGCTAATATTTACGTGACACCTGAAAATGGATGAATGCAAGATACAGGTAGATAAAAGGTTAAGGGTGCTGACGCCTATTTCATTGCACTGGTAACGTACGAACATTGAGGAAACACCTTTTATTACACTGTTAACGTGCGAAAATTGAGGAAATACCTTTCATAACACTGGTAACGTACGAACAATGAAGAGGTACTTTTTCATAACAATAATAACGTACAATCACCGAGGAAATGCCTTTCATAACACTAGTATCGTACGGGCAATGAGGCAACCTTTCATAATACTAGTAACGTACAAACACAAGGAAACACCTTTCATAATACTAGCAACATGCGAGCATTGAAGAAACAACTTTCATAACACTAGTAAGATAAGATAATTGCAGGGACACTTCCTTTCTTAACGCTGGTAAAGTAGAAACTTTGCGCGGACATCTTTCATTTGGCACTGGTAACGTACGAACAAAGCGCGAACACTTTTCATAGCACAGGTAACGTACGAACAAAGCGCGAACACTTTTCATAGCACTGGTAACGTACGAACAAAGCGCGAACACTTTTCATAGCACAGGTAACGTACGAACAAAGCGCGAACACTTTTCATAACACTGGTATGGTTTGAACAATGCCCGGACACCTTCCATAATACTAGCAAAGAACACTGTGCTGACACATTTCATAACAATGCAAGTGAGGAACATTACGCGAACACCTTTCATAGCACTGGTAAAGGAGGAACATTGCGTGAACACCTTTCATAGCACTGGTAAAGGAGGAACATTGCGCGAACACCTTTCATAGCACTGGTAAAGGAGGAACATTGCGTGAACACCTTTCATAACATTGGTAAGGGAGGAACATTGCGCGAACACCTTTCATAGCATTGGTAAGGGAGGAACATTGTGCTGACACATTTCATAACATTGGTAAGGGAGGAACATTGTGCTGACATCTTTTGTAAAGGACAACCGTTGAAACACATTTTTTAAATAAAATTGGTAACAAATATTGTGCAGACATCTGTTTCATAAGACTGGTAAGAGATGAGCAATGTTTATGCATTGTTACGGGACCCTTCTCTATAACCACGGTAAGAGAGTAATGTTATACCTTATGTCACCTGCGCGTCACATACACAGTGTTCTTGACATATAGTGCTTCCGGATGACTGACTAGTTTGGAGTGTGTGACATGAAGCGCCAATTAACTATGAGAATATTATTATTCATCCAGGAAACGCTTTTTAACAAGACTGTATTGCGCTCCGGAAATGTCGGGAAAGCATGGGTGCGCTCTTTAAAAATTGTAGAAGAGGAAAAGAACCCGAAAGGTGACAAAAAGCGATATGCAAAATTTACTTAAGAAATAAGAGAAAGGTGACAACGAAAAGCGAAACGCAAAATTTACTTAAGAAATAAGAGAAAGGTGACAACAAAAAAGAAATAAGAGAGAAGGAAGAGAAATTAGGGAGTAAAAATCAGTCACAGGACTGGACAGAATGAAATATGTCGGGATATGCAGGTATTGTTCTGTGCGCGTGAACGTCTGCGTATGTGGACAAGCTTTTAATGAGTGTGTTTTTGCATGATTTAGGTTAAATGTGGTCATGTATGTATGTGTGTGTATCTGTACATTTGCTGTGTACTGTATGTTGTGGTTGTGTAGGTGTCTGTGCTAGCGTGTGTATGTGTATTTGTTAAGGCGTGTAAGTGTATTCTAGCACTTGTGTGTGTGCGTGTATATATATATATGTGTGTGTATGTGTGTATGTGTGTACATGTGCATGCGTGCGGAGTGCCTTAGTATCTACGTGCGTCAGTTTGGGCGACATAATCTTCATAAATTGACACTGGAAACTGCTAAAGACACGAGAAAATAATACTTCGTATGTAACTATCTCCATAACGCCTCGTAAACATTGGCTTTAAATGCAAGAACGCAATTTCAAAATGGGTGCTTCCTCCCATTTTCATTTCGCACACTTTCGATTTCACATGTCCATACGAATATGCAATAATAAAAACTGGTGATATTCAGGATGCAGAAGTAGTAATAATGATAATAATAATAACAGCATCAGTAATACTTAGTAGCAGTAGTAGCCGCAGTAGAAGTAGTAGAGCAGTAGCAGTGGTTGTATCAGTAGTAGTGTGAGTAGTAGTAAAAATAGCAGTAAAAGTAATAGCATCAGTAGTAGTAGTACACTAGCATCAGTATGAGAAGTAGCAATATAATAAATAACAATAGCAGTAGTAATCGGAGTAGTAATAGTAGTAGTAGTAGTATCAGTTTATTTATATAGCAGCTGTAATAGGAGAAACGACAGAACAGTAGTACATGTAGTAATAACAGTAGCATCAGGAGGGAAACATAAGGAGAGGCAGTAACAGACAAGAGATGCAGCAGTAACATTCTAGCTGTTGATATTTCTAGAAATTATTCCATTGCGTACAGTAAATGCAATTAATGAATGACGTCAAAAACTTGCAAGACAATGTTATTACAGAAAGGTTGATGTAATTAAAATCCCACTGAAAAAATG
The DNA here is from genome assembly GCA_028829895.1 of Sinotaia quadrata. Taxonomy (NCBI): domain Eukaryota; kingdom Metazoa; phylum Mollusca; class Gastropoda; order Architaenioglossa; family Viviparidae; genus Sinotaia; species Sinotaia quadrata. The sequence goes on along the minus strand of CM054183.1, from coordinate 35,790,198 downwards.
TCCATATTTACCAAACATGTGGACTTAACAACTACTAGTAAACAAGCGCACACAGACACACAAACACGTGAAACAAACGTATCATTTTTCATACAACTTACTGAACGTTACAGTTATCCCTTCAGAGTTTTGAATGCTGAATAAAATATCTTTAGTAGTTCCCCATCCCCTCCCAAGGTCACAACTGACTCACTCTCAAGTACATATGCTGATTTTGACAGCTGGACACATTATTACACCAACATGGCAGGATTACTGACGGACAAGAATTGTTATATGTCTAACGATGTATAGACATTTCCTGCCGGCTGTTGTCTGAAGCTGGGTAAGAGGAAGTAGAAGAGTCAAGGTCATCAGGACTGCTAGAGCCTTCAATGTATGACGAGTAACTGAAATAATAACTCATGTCATGCAATGTGGCAAACCGGAAATATGCCATGAACCAAGCAAATAAGACCTGATTAAAACCAAAAACACATACAAATAGGAGCAATAATATAGTTTATAAGCCAAACAAACCAAAACACGACAATACTTCAAGGGAAATTAAAACAAACAAACCAAAACACGACAATACTTCAAGGGAAATTAAAATAAACAAACCAAAACACGACAATACTTCAAGGGAAATTAAAACAAACAAACCAAAACACGACAATACTTCAAGGGAAATTAAAACAAACAAACCAAAACACGACAATATTCAAGGGAAATTAAAACAAACAAACAAAAAATTCAGTCTGAATTGCTTAAACTTAAAACAAAACCGTTTTTCTTTTTAAAGAAAAAAGGTTTTACTAAAGACAGAAAGCAAAACTGAACATAAGGAAAATAAGAATGTAAATTCATCAGTTAATTAAGTGAAATATTATATGGTAATAAATTATAAAAGTCAATAACATTCCGAGCAATAAAATGGCAAAAAGCACACTGCCTCTCACACAAACACTCATACAACTATCTACCATTTACTTACATGACCAGACCGGTCGTCGCATTCAATTCTCGCATCATTTCGGCTTGATCACATGTCTCCATCGAACTTTTAATCGAGTCGAGTTGCACGTGCGGCTTTCTGATTAACCCTGCGCGGCCGCACGCGCACTTTTGAAAAGCAGTCTGAGGGCAATCCACTTTTAAGGAACAATCCGCACGGAAAATTACCTCGCGCGCACTCCGACTGAAACTGTTTAGCAGCAGACAACTCTAAGCCGCAAATCTTCACACAAATCTCATCAATTTCAGCGGACGCGCCGTTCGCACAGCCGAGTGGAGTTAGTCGTCACACGTGACTTAAAGCCTGCCGTTACTTTTTGTTCAGGATGACAAACGCCGATTCACGTATGATAACTCGTCCACTGAGAAAACGCAGTAGCCTCACAGAATAGAGTATTCACGTCATTTACCGCAGCACTCCCCGAAAATGGGAACCTCACTTGGCTGGCAGGGAAATCCATGATACTATGACACAGTGACGCCCATAAACTGGTTCCAAGTCGCATTTTCTGTAACAGCAAAAAAGACAAACAATTTTCTTCTTTTTTCTTAAAAACCATTGCCCATGAGATATCGCTTAAGAAAATAATAATTATTAAAAAGCAAATAATTCCAATTAATCACAACATTACTTGTTTAATGCTACGGTGTTGTTTTGGGGTGGGGTTTTTTTGACGTTTCTATTCCAGTTTGCAAAGTGAAGTGAAACCAACACCAAGTTGGCAAAATGACGTGAAACAAACATCAAGTTGGCAAAATGACGTGAAACAAACATCAAGTTGGCAAAGTGACGTGAAACAATCATCAAGTTGGCAAAGTGACGTGAAACAAACATCAAGTTGGCAAAGTGACGTGAAACAAACATCAAGTTGGCAAAGTGACGTGAAACAAACATCAAGTTGGCAAAGTGACGTGAAACAAACATCAAGTTGGCAAAGAGCACAGTACACCACGCTTCAAAGGATTCAAACTGCGCGTGCTTTCTACGGTGATGAGTGGGTGGGTGGGTGGATAAGAAGTGGAATGGCCAGGGAAGGGGGTGGTGGCACACAAAGAAAAAGAAGAAGAAGAACAGGTTTGTTTTTTTTAAATCCTAACCAAAACAAACTGAAAATCCCGTCGAAATTACTCCCCGCTCGATTCTGTAAATCCAATTATGTGTACATGGATGCATAAAGCATTTTACGATGATTTTAAAATACGTCTATACTGTTAGAAGAGGGTGAACGCCCTTACGTGCTCGCTTGCCGTTGACAGAAAGATTGTTTATTGCCTGTAAAGAAAAGCAGAGTTTGTATCAACCAGCGTCAAATTTTAACAATACGATGGTTGATAAATGGAGAAAATCGATTGTCACTTGTACAAGAGACGGAAGACTTATGCTTCATCTTTCAAAGAAACAAGACATTTTCACTTTAAAATTAAAAAAAAAGGTGTTTGATATGTTGAGCAGTTCTGATAAATATCAGCAGCCTACAAGTTTTGGGTGGTGGTGGTGAGTAACGTTACTTCTGTATTAATCCTGTGAAAAATGTGTTCTTATTTTCGATCTCGTCAGAAGATGACGTAAATGTAATTATGAGCAAAAGTGACGTCAAACTTAGATGGTTGATCGTACTTTGCACTTTTTTACCCAAACATCCCGTTTCTTTTTATCACTGGCAACTAATCTAGACCACATTGTTCCGCGTCATTGACTGCACATCATTTCAAAACAAAACCAGTTTGTTCTGTGTCAGCAACATGTTATCACAAAGCATATCGCTCACCTTAGTCACATGTCATTTCTTCAAGCAAATAACGCTTAATTAAATAGAAAACCTTAAACTATTTTTTTTTAAATTATGTGTACCATATTAGTCCTAATTGGAAGTCAATTTGGTTCGCCACTTAATTATGAGAGGTAAGCCAAACATATTTAGTTTAGAGAGTACCATTTTATAAATAATTTTAATCTACAAGGGTAACATTAAAAATATGTTTCGACTAAAATACCGTTATTTATTTAAATATTGTAATGTTATCAGAAGCCAGTTATTATTTATCTTGATCATTCCGAGAAGCCCCCCACTTACTAGTACAAACAAGACACCATTTATTAAATATGTAAACAAGACACCATTTATTAAATATGTAAACAAGACACCATTTATTAAATATGTAAACAAGACACCATTTATTAAATATGTTTAATATGAGACACCATTTATTAAATATGTAAACAAGACACCATTTATTAAATATGTAAACAAGACACCATTTATTAAATATGTAAACAAGACACCATTTATTAAATATGTAAACAAGACACCATTTATTAAATATGTAAACAAGACACCATTTATTAAATATGTTTAATATGAGAAGAAGCGATATATTCATTGTTTCTTCTGCCGTAAAATAGTGTCACTATTATCGAAGCGAGCCTTCTTTTAACCCTCGCTCTAAGCAGAAGAATTAAATAATAATAATAATGCTGATAACGACGACGATGATGATAAAGATAATAATAATGACAGAGAGTTATTTAAAGTACCGCTTCATAATGGTACTTGAACTGAGCATTTTGCAACCGGGTGGAAGTCTCACAAGCCCAGTATGAAAAGGATTTGTGAGTTAGTGTGGGGGAAATAATTTCCAGTGACTGTTATGATCGGGGGGGGGGGGGGGTTGAACCCGACCATCAGAAAGTATGGTCATCTTCTTCCAAGTGAAACTCTAATAACTTAAGGTAGTGGATGTCTGCAGAATTGGGCCACAAAACTAAAACTTCTCAAATTGTTCATTACCACAGTGAGGGCCAATTATGATACATTTTTTGTGTATTTAAATTATAAAATCATTGCTGGGGATTGGGGGGGGGGGGTGATAAAGAAGGATCCGCCTCGGGTGCCAAATGCTTCTGGTATGACCTTGTCTTACGAATGCCAATGGTTCATTCGAGGGACCACACAAGAACGAACCAAACTGGAACTCACGCTTCGAAAGCACTGATTGGCGGATAAACGTTTTCAGCAATTTGCTCCTTACAACAAACAACAAAAAATACGTAAACAAATGTGGAATTTTTTTCCTTCGTTTCATTTTTATTTTGTTTCCGCGAAGTGATGTTTGTGTTGTTCAAATCTTTCATTAATTCTTAAAGCACTGTTCCCTTGTTAACAGGTCTTCCTCCCTACCCCCCCCCCCCCCACTCCCACCCACAAATACACACAAAACAAAAAAAAGAGAAAAGAAACCTGGAGAAAAAAAAATTAGGCGTTTGGTTCCGTATACTTTCTCACCCTTCAGCTGAATTTGAAAACAGGGTGCTCGCCCTTTTCTTCGTTCGCTTACGACATTAAATACACAAACAAATCTAAGAGTAGCGCTCCCATGTCTTATCTCGTGCACAGCTTTCGGATTTATCTTCGTAAAATAATTAAATTGCGAAGGCTGAATCATTTTATTATTGTTTTATTTTTCTGAATTCTATTTTCTTGAGAACAATTTATTCTTGTATTATTTTTATTTAGTTTTTGTTTTCGAATATAATTTTCTTTATTTCACCGATCGCAACTGAACGTTTTACGATCTGTTCAGTTTAAAATGAATACGGAAAAAAATGGTAGGAGTTATCTTTTTTCCTTCTGTTTTCGAAAGATAATATTTATTACGTCTTGCTCAGCGAATGACAAAAGAAGAAAGTCGAAAAATATGTGAAGCTTACTGTGGAGGTCGGATGTATTTGAGATAATGGCTATGTTGAAAGATCACACTCTGATTAGTAAACGAGCGCCGTTTCCAGAGTGTTACTGCTTAAGATTGCAGAAGGTCGGCTACTTAATGCTTACACCAGTGCCATCAGCTTTATAATAGTAACACTCGAAATGTAGGAAGAGGTTTTGAAGTAGTGAAGAGCTACCAATAAAACTTGAAACCAAAGACCCACCTTTATTCTGTTCTCTATTCTTTTATCGATATTATTATTATTTGCAGCAGTAGCGTAGAATGAGAGGAAGTATTAATGGTAATAGCAGCATCAGAAGTAGTACAAGTAGTAGAAGTATCACAAATAAGAGTAGCAGCAGAAGTAACAATAGTAGTAACTGTAGCAGAAGGAACACTACTGATAGAAATAGTAGTATGACACAGAAGTATTAGCAGCAGAAGTAGGAGTAACAATAGCAGAGTTAATAGTAGGAGAGGTAATAGTTACAGCTGAATTGATAGTAGAAGAATAACAGAAGAATTAGTGGTGCTGGCGGTGGTGGTGGTGGTAGAATTGGCAATAGCTAAAAAAGATTTTGAAGAGAAGCAGGTATGGCAGAATATGTGATTCTTTGTCTCTCTAAAAGAGCTCCAGACAAGCAATACCATTTTATTTCAAACTTTTGGCTAGAGTTGTGGAAGAACATGTTCTGTTATCGCAGCTTGGCTTGACCGTCAGCAGACATCGCAAGTAAATATTTATTATTTGAAACTGGGAAATAGAAGATTAAGAAAGTTGAACAATCTTAAATCGCGCCGTCTTGATAAAGACACTTTAAGAAGCCACACGCTGGATAATTCTTGGATAAATCTTGGATAAAAGGGGGAAGGGAGGGGGCTGAAAGATGGAGCTGTACATAACCACGAACAACAACGGGTTGGTTTACAATGACAGTTATTTATTCTTTTCATTTTTAGTAAAATCGAGTAATAAACTTCCCCATACTCAACAAAAGTATGTTGGACTGGATGTCCAGAGGTAGAGCTTAATAATTATTCTATGGAAATTCACAATCAAATCAGGAAGAGTCTCAAGTAAGCATTACGTAGGTAAGCTAAACTCATTTACTGCATTAATGCCGGATAATTATTATGCGGAGTGAATGAAGTAAAGTGTAGTGAACATTTTATGAATTATTATGCGGAATGAATGAAGTAAAGTGTAGTGAACATTTTATGAATTATTATGCGGAATGAATGAAGTAAAGTGTAGTGAACATTTTACGAACTACACGGAACCGTGGAAGATGGTCGTAAATCATAATAAGGATAAACTAAACCCTTGCAATATGTATTTAACATACACGGGCGCATAACTCTGTAAGCAGTCCTAGTGTAATATAGATATAGTAAATCCTGGCAAAATATATTGTTTATAATAGTATTTTAACAATCCATAATTATTGTACGGTTAAACTAAACCGTTTAAATTACTTTATACCTATAATAAAGATAAATGGCACACACAATGCCAGTCTATAAAAGTCACATTCAATGCCAGATTATAAAAGACACGATCACTGCCAGTCTATTAATAACACATTCAATGCCAGTCTATAAAAGACACACTCAATGCCAGTCTAAAAGACACATTCAATGCCAGTCTAAAAGACACACTCAATGCCAGTCTTAAAGACACGCTCAATGCCAGTCTAAAAGACACACTCAATGCAAGTCTAAAAGACACACTCAATGTCAGTCTATAAAATTCACGCACAATGCCAATGTATAAGTAACCCACACACCGCTAGTTGATAAATGATACACACGATTCAGTCTATAAATGACACACACAGCGATAGTCTACCATGATTAATCGGATTACGAAACCTTGTGAGTCAACTTATAAATTATATATGGATCAAGTCGATCTATAATTATAATACGGATCAATAAGACTTTATTAATACATCATTGTTTTATATATAAAAAAAACACTCTGTGTTATCTAGAATATTACTTTACAATACAAACATCCATGGGATATTAAATTATATTTTGATCTAAGCTCAACTTACTATGAAGTGGCTTTCAGAGTTACATCAATTTCTTATGGACGCAAAACAACTCATTATATCTTAACGTAGTACCACTTACGTCAAATCTTGAGACGTCTGATTACATACTCAAGCACCAACAGCAGCAAATGAAAGCAATAAAGCAGTAGAAAAAAAAAGAGGGACTCAGACCATGCCAAACATACCAACTCCAACTATGAGAGACAACTGTCAGGTCCGCCTTCAAGCCAGATTCATACACGTCTGGCTGGCTGACCAAGAAATACCGAGGTCTTAAACTCTCAGGTTATCTCCCTTACTTTTTAATCGCGTTCACCCTTAGGTGTCGATGCCGGTTGGCAATTGGACGTTTACGAAGCCAGGCAGAGGAATGTTTACTCATCAGATCGCCACGCCTCTTTCAGTATATATTGAAAAACTTACTCTGGAGACTGCCATCATGGACTCTCCGCGGTTTGGTTGTAGTCGTTGGCACTAAGAAAATAATTACAAACTAACCTATTTGCTCAGCGCCAACGTTGAGAAATTACGGGATGATGCTGGGTGAAAATAGGAATATCACGCGCGTGTGTTTGTGTGTGTGTGTGTGTGTGTTTTGTGTGCGCATGCGTGTGTAAGAGAGAGAGAATGAATGAATTAGTGCATTTTGCATATGCATGGGTGGCTATGTGAGGAGAAAATAGCACTGAGTCAAACTTCTCCGAGATATCGATGTAAGTGTGCAACAGTTCTAGTGATCAGTGTTTCGATGGCGGCTTTCTGTGTTTACATGCAGGCAGTTGGAACTTGCATGAAAAATATGCTGTATAACGCGAGGCTACGACTACCAATTATCATAGGTTGCAATTAATTGTTGCTTATCCACGATTATACTTCATCCACTAGGAGTAATAAGTTACAACTAGACTTACAGTTTTATTCACATTTTAAAAAAAAAATAACACTTAACAGCATCACGCAACTAAACAAAGACTTCCACGTCAGCAGAAAAAAAAAAGAAAAAAATTTTACGCTAAATCAAAGAACAATGAAAATCGGATAAATATAACTGCGTGACTGAGCTACCTTCTTGCAATAATCAACAGCTGAAAAAGCAGGATTCCTGAATCCTGAGCTGTAAGCGCCCATCCTCCTTATGCTGCTAGAGATCCAGTCGGCACTCCTGCAATGCTTGACTCAATGTCCTGTATTCACGCATGCGCTCAGAGTAAATAGACAGAATCTGATGGTGTTTGTAGTGCGTGTGTGTGTGTGTGTGTGTGTGTGTGTGTGTGTGTGTGTGTGTGTGTGTGTGTGTGTGTGTGTGTGTGTGTGTGTGTGTGTGTGTGTCTTTGAGTGTCTGTGTGTGTGTGTGTGTGTCAGGTTGGAAATTTTGTTGCGTGTATGCGCGCGCACTTGAAATTAGTATCTTAATTATAAACGGACAAATTAAGAAATGCATCACTAACCTCTCTTGAAAAAAGTACATATCACGACACCTAGATCCTTGGTTTAAAGGTCAGGAGCAAGTGTAATCACACCTCACTTTATACCCAATCATCAGCTGCAAAGAAACGCGAGGAACCCTTTTGCATTTTCATTTGCCATGAAAAAGGCAAATCCGAGATTGGGAATTTTCCGAACCATGATCCTATTTAGTCTTGTAATCTTGGTACGATGTAAAATAAAGGCACACCGACAAAACATACAATATAGTGACTGTTACTGACCTTACACAGTTGAAGAATGCGTGTCTTATGTAACCCCTTTTTTCTTTTCTTTTCTTGTCATCAATGACTCACCACTAACGCTCGACGTACTAACTAATGCCGACACACGAGGCGCTACGGCTTGCTTATTTGACCCGCATAACCCAAATGCGAAATTATTTTTCATACCAGATCTGCGATACATGCTTTTCGAAAAGTATACAAGATCTCATCTTCAAAGTTCTGAAATCTCAACGCTGTAAAAAGAGACTGAGCCGGAACCTTAGTAGGGTCACTCACTGCACTCCTAACCCTTCTCTATAAATCAGTAATGGAAACAGCGTTACACTTACTGCATAAAATTAGTAATGGAAACAGCGTTACACTTACTGCATAAATTAGAAGAAGAAATCGTGTAAACGCTCATTGCAATGCATTACAATGCAAGCCATTCTGCAAATATTAGTAAAGGAAACAACTTGATAACTCATTCCAATCATAATCTTTCGCAAGAATAAGAACACGAAGCAGCATCAAACCTACAATCGTAACCAGTCTGCATAAATTAGGGAGAGGAATCACTCTCACACTGCAGTCTTGATCATCATGCATAAATTAGAAAAAATCCTCACGCTAGCTATAATCCTAAGCATGAAATATTTCACCAATAATGAAAACAGAATCAGTAATACAATTATGTGTTTAGCAGTATCTTATATATATATATCTTGTAGCAAACTGCTCAGACCATATCAGTTTATTGCGAACGACTTCCTGACTCCTAAAATAGCAAGACGAAAAAAGAAAAAAAACAACAACAACAAAACACGTGTTTATGAAATGAAATTTGCGACCAGTGTGCAACATAATACTGTAACCCGCCTAATAGTATTATATCTTTGCTAGGCTTGAAATATAAAACATAGTCTTAGTTTTCATATCACAGATAGACAGACAGACATAGATAGATATTCTTATTAATTAAACTAAGGCACCATAAACTGAAACTGAGCTGCAGCCAGAAGAAAAGCCGCCCGACTGAAGTTGGTCGAAGTGATATAACACTTAAAGTCGAAGCACAGGTGATGTAATGCGAAGCTAAGGTTGATATAAAATGGATTCAGATTCCTTTGTTATATTTCAGTGTCATCATAGACACACATTCTATCTTTAATGCCCCCCACCAAAAAAAAAAAAAAAAAGCTTTAAAAACATAGTTGAACTACATACCACAGAGATATGTGGTTGTTGTAAAAGTTAATTTATCTGACGTACCTTTTATAGGTGTAACATAAATAGCATTTTTGTTGCAGATATTTTCCACATGAGAACACCTGCGCTGATGTTTGAAAAGTCAGGTCGGCTCAGATTGGTCGAGATGTTTCATTACAAGCTTGCTTCGTTTTACAAACATTTTTTTAAAAATTTGTATTAGGGTCACCTCTCTCCCTTTTTCTCTCTCCCTCTCTCTATTCTTTCTCCTTCTCCATATCTCAAGTGAGGCAGTTAGAGGCTACGGACCGTAGATAATCAAAGTTACGGTTCTTTCCCCTTTATGAAATCGCGCGTCGTGCACAAACAAGGGGCACTTCAAGCCCTGATTTCTTTCCTCGACTGAGGCACAAATGCGAGCTTTAACCGATTCATTTATGATTTCCTACCTATTATCGGAAAGTAAAGCGCGGTTGACAAATAGCTGGATAAAAAGACTGTGTAAAATGTACCGAGTTGGTTATCAGTACTGATCGTGTCCACAACACATTCAGCAACGGGGCCGGGCAACACTAATTCAATCCATGGACTTTTGCCTGGACTAGGCGAGGGTTTGAGTCTGAGGTTGAGAAGAATGAAGCCGTATTTCGGAAGCACACAGGTGGCCGAGGCTCACAAACACAGACCATCTTTGACATACCTGATCACCTGTGTAAGTCGCAGATCTTCTTGCATTGACACTCGCGCTAAGTAAATCGGTTCCTTACCACCCATCTATTCTCCACTATCTTCGAGTCACTCCCGGGAGTCAGAACCAAACAATTTGCTTCAAACTTTCAAGACCATCAAGATAAAACTAAGCAAAACAGAAATGAAATAAAATAATGTTTGCTAAACAAAGGTTTCATTTTTTATTCAAAGAAAAATCAGAGTTATCTGTCGTTACATAGTCCAACAGGACTAAAATGATCTCTTTAATTGTCTAATCATGTGACTAACTCGTTTCGCGTTAAAGGTAAAGTAGAGAATTTTAATGGCCTAACATTTATGACCATGGGTCAGATGTTGCGTTTCTCTCACTATTGCTTTCTTTTAATTTGGAGACTAAGGAAAAAGGACAAACTGAAAATTCTAAACAAGAAAGATCTGTGATTGAAAGACTGTCAGAAGGGTATCATATCGTCCACATAATTAATATATCTTTTTAGTGTCAGAGGGCAAGTCACAGATATTGCATTTAGAAAGGCTTGTCCTTTGATCTTCTTTATTAAAGTGCCCTTTTGTCCATATATACAAGACTCGCTTCCAATTTTTTTAAGTGATTGCATTTCACTTACATAATGTAGTGAAGCTACTGTAGATCAAGTGATAATACTTAGCTGAGTATTTATTCTTCTGACCATGTGACTGGACTGGTACATGTGCGTTATCACTCCAAACTTTGTCACAGATATAAAAGAGTTGTTTTCAATGTCATCAAAACCAAATGTACCAAAAACACTTCCCCAGACCAGAATTGTTGCAAAGGCTGTGTAACACCAGCAAATAAATGGCATAAGCAATAATTAATTATTATATTTATTCTTAAATTTATTTCATTTCTTGAATTTAATTAAATGTCCATCACCCTCGTTTTCGAGATTTATCGGCACTACTTAGAAGGGCCACCAGATGTGCATTCTATTGGCCTTAGTCATGCATGAGCAGACACCAATTACCTGCAGCCACTTCTCTCAGCCATTACTTCCCTTGCATAAATAGAAACCAATTCTCATAAGTAACCAAAACTTAAAACACAGGCCCAAAGCTAGCCGGCATTGTCTACGAGAATTCCTAGGACTGTCAGTCTGAAAGATTATCCTTTCAAAAGAACAGATGTCTCCCCACATTTAAGAATTTGGGAATAACAGAAAAATGTCTCGAGGCCCTTACATCAGCCAGTCAAGTACATTAACCTTTTCTTCCTGATTTAACGTTGGAAATTAGGCATACTCGTGTATATAAACTAGCCCAAAATTTGTGAACAGACATTGTCTTGAAACATATATCCTGATTTCGTGGTTTGAATTGGTAAACAGCGTTTTGAGTATGCTTTGGAATAGTTAATATTTTTGTATACCTAGAAAATTAGAGAACTATTTTTTTTTTCTTAAAGATGATGCTCGAAGGATCTTGCTGTAATTAACATTTGTTAAGTTTAGTTTGTATAATTGTATTCTCCATTTTCAGGAAATCCTCTAAACTGCATATTTGGAAGGAGAAAGTTCTGATGTTGATGAAAATGTGTATTTATCATATGTACACATTTCATTTCAGCTCCTTATAACTGTATTTGTCTTCATTTAGGGCAATCCTGCAATTATATTTCTGCCTTTTTATTGTGGCTAAAAAATGTATTGGTTTGCAGATACAATGTGTACATTAATATATCTGAGAGAGAAATGAGGGACTAGTTTATTTCTTATACCAATGGCTCATACTTGCATCACTTGTTTCCCACACTACTTCAAGCCTTCATTTCCAGTCTGTTTCTACTTTATCGACCTGCTGTCTGAAGTCTATTTACTTCATTTTCCAGTCTGTTTCTACTTTAACGATCTGCAGTCTGAAATCTACTTACTTCATTTCCAGTCTGCTTCTACTTTAAGAACTTGCAGTCTGAAGACTACTTACTTCATTTTCCAGCTATTTTCAACTTCAACGAACTGCAGCCTATTTCTTTTCTTCATTTTTCCAGACTGCAATGTAACATTCTGCAGCCTACATTTCTACATTCTGATTCTTCCAGCCATCAGTTGCAATATGCTTCATTAAAGACTTTAAACAAGTCTTCACTCTTATGCTAACAAACATGAAACAGCATAGCTCTTAAAGTAATGCTACTATCCAACTAACTATGCATCAGTGCCACTGAGAGCCAGCCTACTGTCCAGCTATCTATTCATCAGTGCCACTGAGAGCCAGCCTAATATTCAGCTATCTCTATTCATCAGTGCCACTGAGAGCCAGCCTACTGTCCAGCTATCTATTCATCAGTGCCACTGAGAGCCAGCCTACTGTCCAGCTATCTATTCATCAGTGCCACTGAGAACCAGCTTAATATTCAGCTATCTCTATTCATCAGTGCCACTGAGAGCCAGTCTACTGTCCAGCTATCTATTCATCAGTGCCAGTGAGAGCCAGCCTAGCGTCCAGCTATCTATTCATCAGTGCCACAGAGAGCCGGCCTACTGTCCAGCTATCTATTCATCAGTGCCACTGAGAGCCAGTCTCAACAAATGACACATGCTGCCGACACACCAAGTGAGTCAACTCTGTCATTGCACCTAAACAGAATACCAGGTGATTGGCTTCTCAAATCTATACTCCCTTAAAATGTCTCTTGTGATTTAACCCTTCTATTTCTTAGTTTTCATCATGTTCATAACCTTTAGTAACTGATAAGGAGTTCGACCAAGTATCCATATAACGTTTTGTACTTCTCGATCAGCAGAGACTCTGGAGACTCTGTAATGAACTATATTTCATCATAAACACTTCAAGAAACTATAACTATTTAATAATAATACATCAGAATTAGTAGCAGATTTTTAAAACTTAATCCCTAACCTTGGTTGAAGAGACTATTTTTCTTTTCATGTTTGCCTGCCTTGTGACTACTATTTATTGTGTATAAATTACTTCTTATTTAACCTTCGTTGTGTTGAAAATTTACACTCCCACTTCTGTATTTAGACAAAGAAAGAGATGGTGGGGGGCTAAAATTTAATTGTGTTAATGTCAGACAATAGCATATTTTGGGAAGTGTCCCCCTGAGGTGAAGGAGAATGAGTGTGGGCCAGAATTCCTATACTTTCTAGAAGTGTGGGGGGGGGCAGAATTCCTATACTTTCTAGAAGTGTTCGAACTTGCAAGGAGTGATAGGAGTTCTGAACCGGTAACACTCAGAGGCAGATAGAAATAAATCAATTTATGGTTTAATGTCTCTGAGGTTTGACCGAGTTTCCTCCATCTGCAAAAGTTACGAAGACATGTACGGGTGGAAGTAAATAGATTCGGGGTTGGGTAGCTAATAGTTTAAACCACCCATCACAGGCTGCTAAAATCAAGAGAAAGAATACCCCAGTTTGAACTGCTGCTGTGAAAGGTCAGTCAGATTTATCTTAAATAAAGCTTGTTTTATCCATATGTTCATTCCACGTATTTCATTTTTATTCATTAGTATTGTACATCTGTTGATTGTCCTATTTTATTCTCATCTTTCATAAGTTATTAATGACTTCTGCCAGTATCATTAAGCATCTACTTCCATACTCCTTGAAATTTAGGGAAATTTCTTTGTGTGCATTCAGCACTTTATGTCATACATATTTTTTTATTCTGTGCCACTTAGTGCTGTGCCACTATATTTTGCACACCTTCATGCCGTGCCACTCTATTTTTCACACCTTCATACCGTGCCACTTTGCACACCTTCATGCTGTGCCACTTTATTTTGCACACCTTAATGCTATGCCACATTATGCATTGCCACAGTATGGTGCACAATTTAATGTTGTGCCATTTATAGTGCATAATACTGAGCTGCACTCTGCATCTTAGGCTGCGTTATGACTTCCATTTCTGACTGACCATAGGAAAGTACAGGTCAGGGCCATTGCCTCTCCTCACCCATCTGACGTCAGCAATGAATAAAGGTGTTCTTCACGGACATTGCTTGATATTCGGCAAGTTCAAAGAGCTATGTACTGACACAGCCTTTAGCCTGAACTGTTTATGTGTGATTATGCTTTCAAATGATTCTTCCATAAGCCTATTACATATTTTTTCTATAACTAATAACAAATTCATAAGCATCTTTTAGTATCTGTATGGTATTATTAAATATTCATTATCGACTATTTATTTGTTTCAGTCAGTCTGATAACTGTTTCTCATTTAAGACAATCTGTTTAAGAAAGGGTTAAGGATCTGTGCCTTACTTAGTCTGGTTAATACAGCCAACGATAATGTTTCTAGTCAAGGTCAGTCTGGTAGAAATGGTTCAAATGATGTTTCTTGTTTAGGTCAGTCTACTTAAAACGTTCAAAAGGATATTTCTTGTCAGGTCAGTCGGTTAAACACCCCAAGGATATGATTGTCATTTATGTCAGTCTCGGTTAAAAACTATCAAGAATGGTTTTTATTTAGGCCAATCTAGTTAAACATGGCCCAAACAGTATTTCATGTGCTTCTTTATATTTGTTTCTAAATCTCTCTTCCTCTTTAGTAATCTTTAAAAGAAAACTAATTAAGCGCAGGTTAATGTTAATAGTGTCTTTTTTCCACCAATGATGACAAAGTAGTCTGGGCGTATCCGCACTCTTTCCTAGAATACCAGAGACGATTGCATGAAGACAACATTCAAAACTGAAAGGAAGCAGACAAACAAATTAAAAAATAAAGACACAATGTCTATCGAATTTTAGGAACACACTACAGCAACAGACCCACAACCATAAATGCCCAAGCAAACAATCCACATCCAACAACTTGCTCAAAGAAGAAAAAACGCTTTTGTTTACTCTTCTAGATAATTTTTTTTAAAGCACCTATGTAACACCTTCAATTAAGACGTTGACGCGAGGCAGTAAGAAGCATTGGCCCTTCTCGGAGTTCGTATTATCTGAAGAGGTGACGGTGTAGGGCCAACAACTCATTTCGTTATCTGCTTTCCGCGAATCTGTTGGCAGTCTGTCGCAGACTTTGCACGATCGACCGCCAGGCAACGTTACTGATAGTTGTAGCAGGTGGTGATTCTAGAACTTGGTCGACGCTGGCCGTGAAGGCCGGGTGGATAGGAGTGTACAGATTGTGAGATTTGGTTTCAATATTCCAGAAACTAAGAACAAAACTAGTGGCAAAGGATTGAAATATCCACTGAAGATCTTTGTTTCTTTGAGAGGAAGAACAAGGGAGGGAACTTTTCGAAATTCCCAAGATCAGTGCATAATGAGTGCAAGCGCGTGTATCTTGTGTGTTTTAAAGTTCTTTGTGTACTTTCTAATATATGTAATATGCATGTGAGTGTTTATGTATATGTGTTTGCGAATATGTGCGTTGTACAGTTGTGTATACGAATTCCTGTGTGTACTTTTGTGGGTACCTTCTTTATTTGTGCATGTATTTTGTGTCTTGATGATGCGTGTTATTTGTTCGTGTGTTTTGCGTGTGCATGGTGTATCATTGTGCGGTTAAATTATAACAGCACGACAAGAGCATACACGAGTACCACATGGGAGACTTCAACGACACACTTAGGTTCCAAATTTTATGCAAATGTTTTACACAACAAAATATCAGGATAATATTGAAGAGTTATCACACATTTCTTGGAGTTCCTCCAAAGCATAAACAAACGTATCTTTAATAAGCATATCAAGTGCTGGGTTCAGTTTCACCAAAATATGTTTTTTTTATTTTTTTTTCTTGTTTACGTATATCTATCTATCTTTTTTATGTTCTTAAAACTTTCGCCCAGG
Organism: Sinotaia quadrata; assembly: GCA_028829895.1. Taxonomy (NCBI): domain Eukaryota; kingdom Metazoa; phylum Mollusca; class Gastropoda; order Architaenioglossa; family Viviparidae; genus Sinotaia; species Sinotaia quadrata. The sequence goes on along the minus strand of CM054183.1, from coordinate 35,774,013 downwards.
TAAAAAAATAAAAAAGAAACAAAAATACATTGCACTCGTTTGTATTCTAAGTACTTAGGAGAGGATGTAGACACACGAATGTCGTTAATTATTGTATACATAGTAGAGCCCAACATTTGTATTCTAAGTACTTAGGAGAGGTAGAGAGACACGAATGTCGTTAATTATTGTATACATAGTAGAGCCCAACATTTCTCAACATTTTCACCCTGGAGCAACCTTTGAAATAATCTTCATGCTTCAGGAAACCCCTGCATAAAAAGTGTTGTAACTACGGTGTTTTATTTTTCTTTCAATTACGAACTCTCTGGGAACCATTTCATTTTTCCAGTTTAGGTTTTATATCCGCTACTACACTTTTTTTAATGTTGCTGGCGTGTGCAAGTCATTCGGAAGATATCTGTGTTGTAAACTGGAAATATATTTGTACGATTTGGAAGACTAAGATGAGAATATAGATTAGGGTGGATTCTTATGTGGATTTAGGGAATGTTGTTACGAACTTTGCCGTTGGTTTTGATGTGAGTGATGTTTGTGAAAACTGTTGCGCTTTTGCTGAAAACGTTGTTTTGGACTTTTTACGGTTGATATGGATGTTTTCAGTTGTACCGTAGCGATTCTCAACGTTCAAAGGACCTCTAGCGCACGGCCCGAAACACTAGCACCCACACACTCCCATCCCCGCACCCTTACTCCTTCAGATGCTGGAGAGTCACCAGTCTAGTGACTATACGTTAAATCCCATTCACCCAAAACTGGGACTGAACCATAAACCTGAGCAACAAGCTTGTGCCTTCCCTGCCGTTGTATGCTCTTACCCGTGTCCACTGAAATCTTTCTTGGCCACAGCCAGCAGTTTCTAACAAATCAAGGGGAAAGAAAGAAAACAAAAGGAAGCTCTGGAAAATACAACAGCCCAACGCTCTCTTTATTTTCATCCTGTGTTTAGATTCCTGCGCACATGACTACTATACTGAAGGCAATGTTTTACGGCATGTTTTGTCAGCTTGGATTAATGATGGTAGGTTTAGTTGGTTCCCCGAGCGGCTTCATGATAACTAATTCAGGAACTTCATCTGCCTGGACTGTATCTTATCTTCCACTCGTTGTGGGATGATGGCAAGAATATTTCACTGGATCTAGAATACTTGGCGATTGTTCTCTCTCAAGTGAGTCGAGGCTGGAAACGTCAGCGGCGTTAAACGCATCTGCTTGAGCAAATCTTGGGATGCATTTGATAATTAGGAGGTGTAGAATGAAGAGCAGCAGTAGTAAAGTAGTAGTAGTAGAAGAAGTCGGACAAAGAGTGAAATTAAATAATAGCTAGTAGTGGTAGCTGAACGAGTAGTGGAATTAAGTGGTAAATAGTCCTAGTAGTGGTGGAGGTAGTTGTAATGGAATTAACTGACAACTAATAGTAGTTGTTAACTAGTAATTAATAGCAGTAGCAGTGGAATTAACTAGTAACTAGTAATGGTAGCAGTGGAATTAACTAGTAGTAGAAGTAATGGAATTAACTATTTACTAGTAGTAGTAGTAGTGGAATTAACTAGTAGTAGAAGTAATGGAATTAACTATTTACTAGTAGTAGTAGTAGTAGTGGAATTAACTAGTAACAAGTAGTATAACAGTGAAATTAACTATTTACTAGTAGTACTAGTAGTGGAATTAACTAGTAACAAGTAGTATAACAGTGGAATTAACTAGTAACTAATAGTAGTAGCAGTGGAATTAACTAGTAACTAATAGTAGTAGCAGTGGAATTAACTAGTAACTAATAGTAGTAGCAGTGGAATTAACTAGTAACTAATAGTAGTAGCAGTGGAATTAACTGGTAAGTAATAAAAACTAGTAACTAGTAGTAGTGGGATTAAGTGGTAAATGATTAACTGATAGTAACTAGTACTAGTAGTGAAATTAACTGGTAACTAGTAGTAGTACTAGTAGTAGAATTAACTACTACTAGTAGTAGTGGTATTAACTGATAACTAGTAGTAGTTCTTGAATTATCAGTATCAGCAGCTGCTGAAGTAGTAATATTTAAATGTTTACAGTTATTTGTAGGACTAGAAGTGTAAGAAGAGGTAGTGCAAACACTAACAGTAGGAAGAACATTCATAGCGATAGTGATGGCTGTTTTATTAACAATAGTGAAAGTAGTAGTAGCATATTTGGATTACTCATCCGCCTTCAACGTTGATTTCGCAGACAGGCGCAAGCGCCAAAGAAGCAAAAATGTTTCGAAAATGAACTAAAAGTGATAGTGCCATATCTAGAACTGTCGAGTTTTCCAGTAAATATTGATGGCTATTCTCGGTTAAGTTTTTTTTTCCCCAGGCAGTGTCTATCTACCTACTTTTTCTAGCTTTTAAATGCTGGACAATCGTGAACATGCAAGCATGTATCACAGGGGGCCACATTTAGAATCCAAATTTTCATACTAAATACTACACCCAAAGGCTATAGTAGCAGAAGTAGCAGTAGTAACAGTACAAGTATAACAACAGTAGCTTTAGAAGCAGTAGTGTTGGCATCCATAGCAGCAATACTGGTTATAACTGTAGTGCTATCACTGGTTTGGTAGCCGCAGTAATGGTAAAAATAGTAGTGGTAGTAATGTAGTTGTGGAAGCATCAGGTGTGGTAGTAAACAGTATGATGTAGCAGAAGTAGTGGTAATAGCAGTAGAAGAATAAGGAGGAATGGAAGACGTATGTGTAATTGACGTAGCAGTGGAAGTAGCAGCAGCAGTATGTTATGTTGCAGCCCTATGAGTAATAACAACAGTAGAAGAAAGTAGCAACAGTAGAAGCCACGCAAGGTGGTATATCAACCTTGGTTGATACAGTAGTTTATCACTTGACAAATTACTGGATGTCCAAACAGCTCAAGTACCTCGTTAAAATAATCGACTCCCCCCCCCCCCCCTTCCCCTCCCACACAAACCCCTCTTGCTATATTTTGGGAAAGAGTTTCTTGTTAGGCTTGGACAATCATTGTCACTAGAACAGTGATAGACTTGAAACACCTGTAGGCAACTCTCAGTGTATCAGAGTTTTAAGGCCTGCCAGTGTAGATGACAGGAAGTACATTATTCTTTGTCTTGTCCGTCCTCCACAACTTCAATCTCCATACTGCCATTTGCTAAAGCCAGCTAAGAACCAGAAAGCAGTGGCTATCTTTCTCACTCTCTGTTATGGCTCATTTCAATGACCATAAATGTGTCAATTAGCGTAAGAATAACCGGAACTAAAAATAAGGCCGTGGCTTGTCTTTGATAAGCTCCTCTCCCTCTTCCAACACATACCCCTCCATCGTTACACGATGTTACTAATCGATCAAAAGAGAGATCAACCGACCCTGATTAAGGATGTCTTAAATAAATAAGACGGTAGCTCGCACACACTTGCGATCACAGACATCTATATCCTTTCATAACACTGAATAAAAACGTGCTAGCGTGCATAGTCAAATCATGCCGATAAACATTCAAAACTGAGTAACAAGGAACACGTATTGAATGTGGAACGTGACATCACAAGAAATGAAATAATAATCACACTGAACAACAAACAAAATAAACCATAAATGTATAAAGGCATAGAGTAGCAGAAATATATAACACTTCAAACTGCCATATATAAATATACATCCGAGTTGTCTGTAGAAATAGGTCTAGTCAGCAATAACATAATCATCTCAAATAATTTGATCTACGAACACCCACAATCATCATAAACCAAAATACCCTTTGCTATATCTGGTCCCAAGTACACGCTGATCGTACTATGGCGTGGAGTGAGACTTTCAAAACAAAACAAAACAATATTACATTGGCCCTCTTGTTTTGATCCTGATCTGAAATACCAAGCGTAGTATATTGGTTTTAAGTTCATTTCACTGACCTTGAAGATAAAATTGTTCTTCTCCCTCTCTCCCCTTTCTCCATACACACACACACACACCACACAACACCACACAACACACACACTTTCATCACATTATTTTTTTGTCTTTTTTAAGTCTGTGTTTTCATTTTACCATTAACTAAAATTTCATCTCAAATGATCGGTTGCCAAAATGACTCACCAGGTGAAAAAAAGAAAAAAAGAAAACTTCTTTGGGTGTTTTTAAAAGATTTTGTTCCTTTCATTTTTTTGTTGTTGTTTGTTTGTTTTTACGAGTTTCTAGCGAAATAGTTTGCGGGGTTCTGTGGTTTGAGGGCTTTCGCTGCTGCATACTTTTTGTGCCGCTTTGTTATAAGAAATTTCTTAACTCTCGCCAGGATATACCTTTTTGGATCTTTGCTCCATTAATAAGTGACATCATGACATGTGTAACAAATTTCGTCACTTCTCTGATCTAAGGCATTTTGTTTTACTCAACATATTTATCGAAAACTTTCTTTTTGTATTCCCCCATAACAATGCACGCGATAAACAATTAAATAAACCCTATCATTTAATGATTAACAGGGTCAAGCTGTAGATCTTTGTTTATATCAAAGTATAATACTATGTCAAGAATTTTGTGTTACTGTTTACGGTTGGTCAGTTGTTTTGTTTATTTATTTTTCATTACCAAGTGCAAGCGTACAGGAAATATCACAGAAAGAAACAGAATTTAGAAATGAGAGATATTCGCTTCGATAATGAACAGATGTTTTCATTTTTTGGTTGTTTAAAAAAAAAAAAACCAGCAGAGGAATGTAACATACATCAAACGATCGACAACAGCACCTACCCATAATATGTGGCATTAATGGGAGTAAACTCCCTTGATTTATGCGCAATGCTTGAAAGCAATAGATGCATGTGTGTATTTACTAACCGAAATAAGCAGCCAAGATAACTGCTTCAGACGACTGAAATTCATTTCAAATGCATACGTGTACAATGAATATATTTTCCAATAGTGAGACAATGGCGAATTAAAATAATTATAATAATAACAGAACTTCCTAATTATAGAGATTAATTTCTGATCCATGCTGCATTTAGACACGGTAAATGTGTCATGCGCTTCTTTTAGTACGCTTTAAATAAGAAATGCAAATAAAACTTGTGGCGGAGTAAATTTGTCTGTCCCTATTTCTAGAATTAACTGTTATGTAAATTGTTAAATTGTCAAAGTGATCCGACGTTGGGCACTCCTTAAGGTGGCATTTTTTGTAAGTGTCAGAGTTTGGAGTAAACAGCTCGAGTTGAGAATATGTTAGAAAATTGCTGACGCAATCCAAACCAGTTCCAACTGGAAGAGTAGTTTTTATAAACATTTTTGACTAATAGTTTCACACTTGTTCATACCAATCAAATCCAATGGGGATGGACCGGGAGTCTCTTTGTTAAAGAAGTACTCTATTCTAATCACTTAGAATTTGAACGTAACTCGAATCCGGTCATAAAGGCAATCGTTAGCTTATGGCAGTGTTTTTCAAACCTTTTTATTGGAACAGAACCCTTCGGAGCGTTTAGATTGTTCGCGGAACTACATGCTGTGACACACAAAAAAACACTAATGGATACAGGTGTATGTGTGTGTGTAACAATGTAATTGTAGCCCAAATCAAAAATAAACTCGTGTTGCCAGAATAGCCGATATTACTAGTTACTAAGTTACTTTATTGTTACCCGTTAGTATCAGTTTGCAGTAGCAAACATTTCAGTGCGAAACTTGTGCTTGGTGATTTCTACAGAACAGTTCAATTCATGGCCGAATGTTCGAGAGAGACACCCGAAGTTCATCTTCGACAGACAAAAGTCGCTCTCGTTTCTTGTGTTTGATGGAGGTCACAGCAGAAAATCCCAATTCGCACATGTAAGAAGTTGAAAACTGCAACAGAGTCGCAAAGCTTTCTCAGCGATAGCAGGGTAGTCGTTTTCAACTAATAACCAAAACACATCCAAGTTCAACTCTGCATGTTTTAGCTTCAGCGTTCTGTCACTTGTAACGCTAACAAGCTCCTCCTCTTCCTTCAAAGTAAACTGTCCTTGTCACGGTTCAAATTCCACAAACGGGTTTCTAACCCAGTCGTACTGGTCAACAGATATCGACGGAAAATATTTGCTGAAACTATTGAACAGAGCGTCCAAACGGATCACAATCGATGGAAGAATTTCTTGGTAATTGTTTTGAACAACACTGGGAAACATTTCCAAATTTCCAGCAGATGCATGCTTCTTCTAAATTACCAATTTCTTCAGAAATGCGTTTATTCTGTCAGTTGAAGTCAAGACATTTTCATGTCTGCCTTGCATTACACTGTTCAGAATGTTCAATTCATGAACTATATCGGCCAGATAAGCTAGTTTGGAACACCAACACAAAGCTGCTCAGTACTTCTTCAAAATCCTTCAAGTTTTCACGAGAAAAGAACATCAGCATCTCCTCTCTCAGCTTGTACAAGAGATAAAACTTTTCCGCGAGACAGCCATCGTATGTACGTGTGTTGGATGAGTGTGACATGGTTCGCTTCCATCCTTTCACAAAGTTTGGCGAAGTGGCGACATTTCAGAGGTCTTATCTTCCTATAATTAATGAATGATTTTCACCATCATCTCCAGCAATCTTTTTGGTTGATCTTTGAAAAATCATTTATATTTAGCGCAATTGTCTCTGTAATTTACTGTTTCTAGTATTGTTACATGTTCATAATTACTGGTGAATTAACCCTTCTGGAGACTCGGTACACGCCATTCTAGACAGATGTCCTAGGGACGATTGATCTCCATAAAAGTAAATGTATTTCTTATGAAGTTAGGTTCTAAATGATTTATGAATATTGGCTACGATTCATAACAGTCTTTACTCCCTAGACGGTATCCACAACAATCCTGGAATCTCTTAGGCTAAATACTACTATATCAAATCTAGAGGCATGCATAGGGCTGTTGGACCAGACCTAGAGGTACGCCAAACACTACTGGATCAGATCCCTGCATGATTATCCCTAATCATCTACAAGAATCTTCGATCTTTGGATATCATTATATTAACATTAATGACTGATTATTCTTTTATCAGTCATTTTTAAGAAGTCATCAAATATATTTTTCTAAAAATAATCGCCTTTACATGTCTTTAAATAAATCTTTCTCAAAACATCAGCAAAACAGTCATCTGTCTTATGTTTCTTCTTTTTTTTATAAATCAACAAATATTTAACAGAACGAATTCATTTTTCAGCAAAAGTTGTGTTTGGTATTCAGAAATTCGAACGTAACCCACTAATCACAAATAAATCGTCCAACAATATTCAACATAGATATTCGTCTTAGTCAGAGTTATTATATAGAGCATATTATTTTCAACATCAACAGGACAAATTTTTGCAGATTATCTATTTTTCCTAAAATTAATAAATGCAATCCTTTCCTAAACGTCGACGAACATTGTCCAAAATGTCGTCGTGTCGTCATCCAGGAATCGTTAAACTTTACCAGGAATTTCGCAAAACATCTATCAATTGCCCCCCCCCCCCCCAAATCTACCAGGCATTAAAACGAGATTTTAATAAGACCTGAAATACAGGCTCTGTTCATATTGATAGACTTATATATGTATTGACGTAAAAAATATTCTCTAAACTGACGTCATATTGATAGGCCTATATACGTATTAACGTAAAAAAAAAAATAATAGGCTCTAAACAGACGTCATATTGATCAACAGGAGGTGAAGTGCGCACATCATTCTGAACGAATTCCAGTGTGGTGTGTTTGTACGTGAGTGTGTGAGCGGGAAAGAAGGTGTGCATGCGTATAAGTGTGTCTCTGACGTAAGCACATGGTGCCCAATTGTGAAGATCTTGAGTTTGGCTCAGATTGTACCTCTTGCTAGTGACTTTCTCAATGCCTTATTGTTCATTTAGCTTTCGAAGTGTTTTATTATTTAATTTAGTCTATTCCCTTTTTTCAACATTTAAAAGGAAGGAAAAACCCAAGACAGGTTCGCCAGTTGCGCCGAAGCCACAGTTGATTTCCCTCAAAATTTCAGAAACCCTATCGTGTAGCTACTTGATACGGGGTAAGTGGACCCCATCAGAAGAAGAAAGAAGAAAAAAGAGACATATGTTTTGGCACAGACATAGATCTTGGCAATAATCATAATGGGCTAGGTGCCAAAACTAAGTCGTTTAAAACCTGCAGCCAGCATCTTCTCCAGGACGACACGGTTAGTAATGATTTATCAGCTCGCCACACATGCTTTGATCAAGCAAGATTGCTCACGTCCACGAGGGACTAATCTCTTTATTCAAAGACTGAGTGTCTGTTACGAAAAGAAGAAGAAAGAATAAAAAGAAGAAGCGAACGAGATTTCAGAAAGTAATTACGGGGATGGACGGGGGCGGGGGTGGTGGTGACGCGATGATGTGAAGTCCGTGCTTGTTCGGAATGTATGGGTCAGTAGTGTTCAGAGGAATTGTGACATGAATTCACTTTGTATATCCGAAGGCTTTTCTAACACTTTCACGCTTGCAAATCACTATGGAGACTATTTTTAATCACATCTTTTGAACACTTCTTTCTTTCCCTTTTCCTTTATCCGTCCTTTTCGTTTCGACGTGTAAGTCAAGGTCATTACTATTTGAATGTGAAGGTTGGGAGAAATGTTTCCAGAAGTTATTTTCATCATTGTTGAAAGAAGGTTGTGTGCTGATTGTAAGACATCCCATCGTTCAACCAGAATACAGATGACGGGTGGGGGTGGGGGGGATATATTCAGACAGACATGATTCCTCATTAGATATACCAGTAGGCTTCAGCCATTTTGAGGATAGAAAGAACCAGTGTAGAGACACCGGCCATTGACCACGATAGGATAACTTGGCACAGTAATACCAGACATCGGACAGGACAGGGTAATCCAATTAGAGAGACACCGACTATGAGCCACGACTGAGTGAACTGACACAGAGACACCGGCCATCGGACAGGACAGAATGAAACTCTATAAAGAAACCAGTCATCGAACAGGAAAGACGAGCCAATACTGAGACAAGACAGGAAGAACCAGTACAGAAACAATGGCCATTGACTACGACACGGTGAACTAAAATAAAGACACCGGCCGTCAGACAGAACCACTTCAATCACTTGGAATATGTCCTGGCACCTCTTCAGAGTTAAAGTTCAAATCTCTATCTCGTTTTCTGTATAATCATTCAAGATAAGCTAGATAAAAGTTACAAAATAATTATTGAAAAAAATATATATAAACACCAACATACTGTTTCATTCATTAGTCTGTTCATAAGTCCGGAAGGGGATTATCTTTGTCGAGCTTTGTTGACTCACGTAAATGCCTTTCCGGCGACCTAAGATATATATATAAATGTTGCAAAGAATGGAGAATCGGCAATGACATTTATATATTGATTATATTGTGTCATGCTGTCGAGCAAGAGTTAAAGCAAAAACGAATTAAAGGCGCCGGGGTCAAGAGATGATTTAAAGCACTAAAGGGTGAAGACACTAGACGGAATGCTTGAGAGGGAAGTTTATGTTGTCTCACTAACCCATTTATATGAAGTACTTGTAATAGGCGATAACTGGAATTCAGCCAGTCCTATGATTAAGAAAAGTTCATTCCTATATAGCTATACTATTCTCTAGAGAAAGCAGCTTGAATGGGCATGTCATGCGGAACGTTACCTTGCTGACAAAAGCGCTCTGTTGTAGTTGTAGTGGCCAGGAGACATGGTCGCAATCACCGACATGTAATTTTCAGTTTGGTTGTGTCTTTCATAATTAAAAGCATGTTCAGTGGATAAATTACGTGTATTTAATAAATTAAATCATTTTCAATTAGATACGTGCCTTTTATAAATAAAAAATATTGATTTTCAATATTTGGGTTTCACATAAATTTAGAAGTAGACTACAGGTACTTGATATAGTTGTAATCTAACTTAACACCAGTGGTTTCAGATTACCACTGGTGTTTAGAGTAAGAGTTTTTCCTTCTTGTAATTAAAAAGGCCATGAGTGTTTTTGTCTATCCTCTTTTCACTGGGTCTTCAAGAAGGTTAAAACTGTTTGCGTCAGAACAATATCATCTTCACCAGAATTAGCATTATAAAGATCATCTTCACTGATATCATCTAGTTTTCTTGTTCATTTTTAGTTATTAAAGTTACAAGCAATTAAGACATAAGGATAGTTTTCTTTATAATTATAAATTCACATATATAAATAAAAATGACAAGTATTTGCTAAACTTAACATTTCAGGATTTTTAAAATTAAGTAAACCTCGCATTACACAGGTAAACACTTACGCACGAACGCACACACACACATCTCCTCACGAACTAGTCAAGACCCCCGAGACCTACGTGGAAATATCTCAGGAATGTTTCGGTCCTCCTTTAGTATCTTTATGTGCGGTTTTCAGCGTTTTACGCGAAAAAGCTGATAACGGTTTTTAAAGTGTATCTACACGTCGTCAGCTGATGTTTCTGACATAGAAGGGTTAAGACATGTTCGCCCTCTTCGTGGCCTCACACAGTTAGCAGTAATCGCTTAGTGATCCTGGAAGTGAGCTGCATTTTTTTTTATTTTCGACCAATGGGAAGCGTTGAAGTTTACGAAACAGGAAATGACGTGCAAAAACAAGATTTAAAAAAAAAACCTCTGCGGTGATTTGAAAAGCGTTTACCCTTTTGAAATGAAGGCTAGCTGTCCTTTTGCGCGATGACAGCGATCGGTAACAAATCTGCCAGTTACACCTACAATTTCGGCTGACGACCACGTTACGTGCAAAGCCGCATGCACTATTAATACAACGTCATTGAGGAAAGCTTCCAAGGTCAAACCAGTTGACAGGTCAAACCTAATCAATGAAGAGGGTGTGTCGATGTGCGGATGCACCTGTCGCTTCTGTCTACGCAGCCAACGTTCACCACAGAGCTTCCGCACACTATTCATTGTGATGAGTTATTTGCTCTTGATTGGCTAAATTTATTCGATGTATCCAATATACAGGGTGTCCAAAAAGAAATGCAAGTCATCAGCAATGCATGTACACTGTATATAAGTATTTTTTTTTTAATTGTTCAATACGTTAGTCAACATGCGGTGCACATAAATATATTTAATGAATTGTGTTATCATACACAATTATCAAAGTTTAAGTTGAGATTACAATATAAAATTTTTCATAATGTCAATAATATTGCATATATTATCTATGCTGCAATGTTTTGGATGCATCCTATAAGTTAGTAAATCAATTAGACTAAATTTCTATCATAAAATCATTTAAACTTCTTTGAAAAAGTCACAGAGAGAGAGAGACGGGAGAAAAATAAAAGATGGGGGAGGAGGGCGCTGTGACCATATCAAAACTTGCTCGAGCAAAACCGATCACACTGCATTATTAATTCTAATTATTAAATATTTTTATAACAGTTAAGTAAAGAAATAAAATTCCATTGGCTATTAAGTAGTAGCATTTAATGAACACAATGTGTATTTATTAGCACTAATTCATAAACTATAAACTTGACCAGCATATACTGGCACTGATACATCTATGAAGAAATAATGGTTATACATTTATTAGCACTAATTCTCCAAGGAGAGTATTAAAAATAATATAGTGGTTATTTATAAATACTAATTACTAAATAATAAACTGATTGGATATTTATCAGCACTAGTTAATAAATAACAAACGTAATGGGAATTATTTATTTCCACCAATTCTCCCTGGAGCTTTAAGTGCATACAACATGGCCCAAAACCCAAACGACCGAGGGGGTGAAGATTAATCAAGAAGGATACCAGTGACCAGAATGAGACTCATCCCATAACCCTGTGCATAGCAGGCTAGTGCCTTTTTCCTCACAACCAGTAAGCTACCGAACAATCTAAATTAATTCACTAATATTTATATGAAAAGAGAAAGAGTTGGCGGGGGGAGGGGGGGGAGAGCAAAAGGAAAGACGATGGTAAATTAATATCGATAATGTAGGGATATATTATTGACTTCCGTCTACTCCAGTGCTTGTGTGGGGGCCTTTCAATTTGGGATGTCCTGGATAGGTCTGGAGAGACTTGGTTCCCCTCGCTAACCTGGGGGCTGGGGCCCGGACCACCTTGCGGACTGCTCATTGTCAATCCAAAATTTATAATAGCCTCGTTTATGGCAGTATTTTATATAAATATGGGGGGGGGGGTGCGCAAATGATAAATCCAAACTCTCTATACATATTGTTTTTAGTGACGTTGTATTCATAATATGGAAAAAATATCAGCCGCAACTTGAAACTAAAAGAACCTCAAACTTCTCAGACATTTACTCTCTTTGTTTGTTTTCTTTTTCTAAAAGAGAACATGAGTACATGAGTTAAGAGAGACAATTTTGATACATAGGCAATCAGATTTTCCGTCCGTGCTCCAGGCTGAACCAGAAAGCAGGCGATATCTTTCCCAACCCACCCACCCGCTCTCACCTGAACATACTTCACTCAGTACGATTGTAACATGGAAATATGAATTAAGACGGTTTTGCCTTTGACCTTCATCAATTCATGTTCAAGGTCGTGTTTTAAACAATCTAAGTCTTGTACTGAAAAACCTTAGCCGCAGTATCTTGTTCCGTAAAAGTAAAATAATTGAAGTCATTTCGTCGTCTGCACGCTACACCCACAGTGTACATTCATAAATCTAAGAAACTGGTTTAGTGATATGAAGGCGGTGACTGTGCATTTTGAACTTATGAGATACATAGCTCTTTACTTTGGAGTTCGACGTTTTGTGAGTTGTTGGTAAGGGGGTGGAGGACGTTCTACTATGTGCGCGCGTTTGTGTTTGTACAGAGTATGAGTGTGTTTCTGTGTGCGTGCGCTATATTAGAATGTGCTATATGTGTGTGTGCTGTACATGTGTTTGCAGGTTGTATGTGTGTGTGCTGTACATGTGTTTGCAGGTTGTATGTGTGTGTGTGCTGTATGTATGTCTGCTGATAGTGTGCTTGTGTGCTGTATGTGTGTTTGCAGGTTGTACGTGTGTGTGTGTGTGTGTGTGTGTGTGTGTGTGTGTGTGTGTGTGTTTTGAAGGTTGTATGTGTGTATGTGTGTTTAAAGGTTGTATGTGTCTGTGTGCTGTGTGTGTGTTTGCAGGTTGTACGTGTGTGTGTGTGTGTGTGTATGTGTGTATGTGTGTTTTGAAGGTTGTATGTGTTTGGTGTATGTGTGTTTAAAGGTTGTATGTTTGTGTGCGCTGTATGTATGTCTGCTGATAGTGTGCGTGTGTGCTGTATGTGTGTTTGCAGGTTGTACGTGTGTGTGTGTGTTTTGAAGGTTGTATGTGTGTATGGGTGTTTAAAGGTTGTATGTGTGTGTGCGCTGTGTGTGTGTTTGCAGGTTGTATATGTGTGTTGGAACGCGTTTATATATGTGTTTTATCTAAGATATAATTAGAACTACATCCATCTAGCGCCGCGTTTGCACAATGTTGCAGGTTGCCTTAAAATTCAAGAAAAAAATAGCCTGTAGGTTGCGTTGGGCACACACACTTCAACTTCGACCATTAGCTATATTACACATTTTTGTCATTTTTAGCAGCCTGAATTTAATACTCCTTATAGTGACTTCGGAATATAGGTCACGTCCCCTTGCTCTAGGTCACGACCGGAATCTGCATCAGTCCATAAGAGCAATGTGCTGTACATATGATAACAGTTTATCTAATATCAAGCGTGGAACTTGACACATCGTCACAAGACCAAGGCTGCGTGCAGTTTGGTGTGACGTGCAGTATACCAAATCTCGAAGACAGGAGATATCTTCCACTATACAGCGTCCATCTTGAAGTCATGCAATCAAACTTTCAGGCGACCAGCTCGACATATTGATGTACAATGTACCTTCCTGTGTGTACTTATTTCTAAGAAGTAGAAAATACTCCAATACTGCATACACACGTCTAATACGGACAAAAGTGCCCAGTATTGTACGTCTAAATATACTAATGCTAGACACTACAATACCTTTAAAACAGAGAAAAGTACTAAATGCTGTACATGATTACAGGTAAGATAGAAAACAACTTAGCAATGTACATACATATACGACAAAGGCAAATATTTTCTACACTGTACGCACATTTAATGCATGCGATTAATATATATACCCTGTCTACACTTTGATATACCTTTCACTATTGCAATGCCACTATATTAACCGTTTAGACGAGAAAATGCTACCTGTGGTGCATAGCTCCAATACAGAGTTTATAATGTATGTCAAACGATAAAGAACTACATATTATACATAGCTCCAATACAGAGTTTATAATGTATGTCAAACGATAAAGAACTACATATTATACATAGCTCCAATAGAGTTTGTAATGTATGTCTGTGACGATGTGTGACAAATTCTGTGTCATGACCTCGTGACCCAATTGCTCGTTTCAAAATTAAATTTTTGAACGGACCTTTGTTGAAATTCACCCGTGATACATCAGTATCGAGAGAAGCTTTCTAGCAAGGTCGGATTGTTGCATAACTTTAGGCCAGTGTCCAGCACCTTCGAGATCAACAACATACCACGTGAGCGGTCACGTGATGCGTTCAATGCAGTTTCATAAAATATGATCCTAGGCGAAAATCCGTCACTCATTTCCAGAACGGCAGACACACAAGGCAGCTTTAACATTAGCTCCGTCCCGCCGCCATACCAGAGTCGTAAGAGAGTCGAAGATGAACCCGCGCTAGAGCAGTAAAATCTACTTTGAAGAGGTAACAATAACACGTCTACTTCTTACAGTATCTATTGCATTTATTGATTGTATTTTGTAATTGAATTGATGTATGTATTTTGTGCAGCTAGCGCTAATTTAGCCAAAGCACGTGTTTCGATGTAAAGGGACAAATCTAAAAGTTATTGTATATAAATTATTGTAACCTTTTCTTATCTTTAATTTATATAATCTTAAATTCACTAGTGCCGCCAGTATGTCTGTGCACGTGGTGAATTCTTCTTTGTAATTCAAATTGTTCTTGCATATAATTTTTCGTGTAAAATTGTAAAGCATTCATGCTTCATTTTGAATTAATCCTTTGTGTGAATTCCAATTTTTAATGCTGTAAATATTTGAGAATTCATACGTTCGTGTAACGTTATATGTAACACACACGTGGACCACAATGTATATTTAAATATAACCATATTTGAATTGTAAACGACACGATAGTCAAAGATTCTAAATTCAGAACCTTAACAAAGAAACATGTGCTTGGGTTTTGCGAATATACACGCAAATAGTTACAGAGCCCAAAATCCTTTGTTTCAGCCGGGTTCTTATGTTACTCCTCTCTACCTTCGTACTTCTTGAGTCGTACACCGACTCGGGTGTCTTCATGACCCATACGTGAACCATGCAGAAGTACCTCGTGTTAACTACGGTTAACGATTCGTCGCAAGTACATTAGCGATGCAGTAATTGAGTGGACGATTGACTGTTATGCTATGCAGTACTGACGATGAGCCAAAGGATGTGGACCAGTTCTAACCAGTTGAACCCCACGCGCGACCAAAAGTGTAGTTAAGTATATCTACTGTGGTCCAGAATCAAATGACTATTTGGCAAGAGAATTCTCGTTAAGACTTTTAACAAAGACGGTAAAATGAGAGAACAACGCTGTGTAGAATTAAGACGTCGTGTTCGTAATTAATCGTTGCTGTTAATTGTTAAACTTATTAAATCTTATTTCATTTTGTTAAGAACCTCCTTTTGTAGTAATTTGTATGCATATAGACCAAAAGATGAGGATTGGATGGGGGCTGTCTGAGCTAAACGAATGACGTAATGAATGCATATGAATCTAAGAGAGTTTTTAACGATTTCCAATCTAGCTAATGTACGCAAATTATCAGTTTCGTAAATCTGTGATCTAGACTACAAAGATGCATTTTTAATTTAGTCGAATGATGATTTGAGCAACCAGTCTGTTTAGGTTAAACGAGAGGGAATTAATTTAAATAGTAAATTAAGTTTCTATAATTTCCTAAGCAGGGTCTTTAAATAAATACTGGAAACGTAACAAGTGGGGGAATCTCGTCCGTGGATTGATATGTATTAAATTGTAACATTTTTTATACATAGGGCGTATCATAAACCTAGAAACGAACGAACGAACTGAGAATTGCCAATATTCTATTGATTCAGGATTGTTGAAATATTTATCTTGCTTTTGTTGTGACATGTGCATGTATTCTTTTGCAGAGTAGCGTGCATGTTTAATCAATGTTAATATGTTTAAGCGTAGTTAAGTGTTTAATATTGATTATTTAATGATTATTTGGCATGGTGATGTTAAATATTTCATTGTGAGAAGTCGACGTGTTATACCGCCAGCTAGGAGAGTTACCGGTAGTAACAGACTTCGGACTATTATATTTAGGGTGCTAAGTATAATGTGTAATGTTGTATGGTTGGAGCCGTGACATTACGGAAGCCTTGGAGACAACAGATTGTAACCAAGCAGGTGAACGTGTAACCAACGCGTAATTTATTTCGGAAGGTGTTCTGAGTAAATTCAATAATTTTTGTAAGGTCGTAGCCTAAAAGTTATTGTGGGATAAAAGCGGAGTTTTATCGCCTACGGTTAGATACACAATCACGAGAGATATTTATTGTAGCCAGACGCGCTAAATAAATAAGATGGATCTCGAACAGACTATTGCGAGTCTGAGAGAGATAGGTTCCTTAATCGGATACCGAACGGAAGACGAGGTAATGAACTTCGTGAGAACTGAACTAGACAGGAGAGAGGAACGCGAAAAGAGGAGAGAGGAACACGAACGAGAGATGGAACGGATAGAGATAGAAGATGATCACCTTACGACTTTGATAGATCTAAGGGTCGATGAACGGATGGGGAGCTTACAGCTCATGGAGATTCTAAAACGCGAACAGAAGATAGGCATATCACTAGAATATAGAGGTGAACAGCTACGTATTTTCGTCTTGCTAGCACTCAATGAAAAGGAAATAGAACACAGGGAAGAAATTAGATCTTCAATAAGCTCACGAGCAAAACAGTTGTGTGATAAAGATTTCCAATTCAAAGGGGAAGGGAAGGCTGAAATACGAGATCTAACGTTCGAAATTAGAAAGTTGAAGAAAGAGAGGCTAGTGCTTATGGAAAGGAAAGGAAGTCTAGAATTAGAATGGTTGTGGACAGAAATCAAAACAGAGTCTAAAATTGTTGGGAAAGATGACGGTACTGTTGACAAATTACGACAGGAAGGTCAGGCCGTGAACTTTGACTTGCCGAGGTCAAACGCCGCGAGTGGTGTGGAGACTGACACACAGAAATTAGTCGCACTACCGAACACAGCAGACGAATTAGACAGTTTGATTGAAAACAAAAACAAATGTTTTGACGAAACCATTACAGTTCAACATGCTAATCTGTGTACAGAAACAGTTAGCGCACCAAAGCTTGATCTTGAAACAGAGACAAGAAAAGACACTGTTGTTAAGGACTTAATAACACGTGTAGAATTTGGACAAACACATACACCGCCGTGTACGTGTGACACCTTGGTTGACGGACTGAATGCGCATGATAAGATAGAGACAGATTCTATCGGTTGTGTACCGTTAAGGTGTGATGAAACTTCTAGCAACACAGTGACTGATTTTTCTGACAGGACAAGTATGCATGAGAAGATAGAAACGGGTTCTATCAGTTGTGTATTGTTGAAAGGCAGTGACACATCCACTGAGTCTACTGACCGAACTGTTAGTTTAAGAGAGAGTCATGAAAATGTGCTCGCTACGAAGACTGACATCGGCAGATCTCGATCTCCGATGATTGACGTGAGTCATGACGTAATTTTGAAACACAAGATTATTGCGTTATGCGAGGTTTCGAGTGCTAACACATTGACAGCCAGGGAAACAGAAGTATTTGATCCAGATGACAGCATAGGTAGCATTACAGACAAAGACAGTGTGCCTATGATAAATTCATTTACTTCAGATGACATGACAGTTGTCAGAGCTGAGACAGAGTTCTTTTCCAAACGTGACATGGAAGAAGATATGATCGAAAACTGTACAGGGACGAAATCTAGTATTTCTAACATAGAGATATTAGGGACGGTCGATGATAACAATGCATGTGTACTGACGTGTATGCACGCAGTTGTCAGAGACATGGCAGAACTGTCTGCAGATAAATCACTTAACGGAATTAGTGACGTAGACAGAAGCCACGGTACATGGACTACCTTTATTGACTCACCTGTTGAGATAAAGGAATGTCATGAGTACGTACCAAAAACTGAGACAAGTGGAAGTAAGGAGGAGGGGGTTTCATTAACTGATATGTTCCTTGGTTCACTGATGATAAGTACGGAGTGTAATCCCGAATTGATCAAAGACACAGTACAAATGAGTGACAGAACTAGATTGATAGATAATGAAAACCGGAGTGACGGACTGATAACCAGAGTAGGTGGGGCATCAGGGCTGTTACTGTCATCAGATGCAGAGAATTATGATAGAGGAAACAGTGGGAGTGTAGCCTACAACACACAGAGAGTAGACATAGTGATGTTATTCAGTGTAATAGAGACAGGTAACATTCACTGCCAGTTAGTGACTGAAACTGACAGAATTTCCATCATAGATTCTGACGACCTGATGAGAGGACATATTGAATTAACTGAGTCAGTGGAGACAGATTATGTTCGTTCAATAAACGGTATGGTCCAGGGGAGACAATCAGTAACTCTTGGGGAGTTTAAGACAGAACCCTTGTTCATACAACCACAGGAGTCTGACTTGCTAGCGAGTGAGTCTGACCACACAGTGACTAGAAAATACTCGAGTGGAGAGTTAGACAATTCTAGAGTCACAAAAGAGACACAGACTTATGTTGTCAAGGAGAGAGACAAATTGACAGACATAACAGTCGAACACCTAGTTGTGAATGGGTTAAAACAGAAAACAACTAGTGGGATGAGGTATTTCACTTCAGTCTATGATAAGATCAGGAGAACGGAACCTCCAGATATAGGGGAGAAGCTAATGTTGCAATTCAGGTACTTCAGAGAGACTGGTAGCCATGACAGAGTACATTTGCAAACCTATGACGTTAGACTAGATGCGAAATGGACCCATAGTAGATCTGACGCCATTCCGACGAAAGACGTTGAGTGCATGCGAACTAGAGACGTTCAATGTGTACACAATGACGTAACTACAGATGCACGAAACACCAAGAGAGCAAATTTCCATTTGTGTGAGCTCAGTGACAAGGCTAAGAGCGATAGATTTGAAATTCAGACTTCGCATAGTCAAGGCCACAGTGACACTGACATGATACGAAACGTATCGAGAAGTTTGAAACTGTTAGATAGGGTAGAGAACAGTCATGCAGAAACTGACACTACCAAAAACATTTTAAACTTGACAAGTACTTTGGAGAGTTTTGAAAGAGATCATGACGATAAAACACTTCAAGGACGTACTTACCGGACAAGAAATGGAAAGTCTAAACTTGACATGCAATATATTGCACCTCACAGTGACATTCTGACGAACAGAGTAAGAAAGAAAGAATACAGTTGTCTTGCCGTAGACATGTTGACACACATGGGCGACGACGTGTATTGGGGTTGGGACAGAACTACGAAGATTGTGCTAGGCAGGATAGTACAGCAGTAGGAATAATGATTTGGTACCTTCTTTGAATTTTCATTAATTTCTTGTTGTACAGTAGTTGGTAGTTGTTATTGTAAATATGTTGGACATTTCATAAAAACTTGGGACTAGCTATGACACTGATTGGATTGTTTAGTGTTGTAACTCTGAATATGACAGGTATACTGATAGATAGTTCATTGAGTTGGTAATTCATAAACTCTGATATTTGGTTGATACAGGAAATCAATATCTGGAACTTTTCATAACCTGCATATTGATAGTGTTGTTCATTGGAAGTCAATTTTTTGATCACACTATTGTTGGATACGTATTCAGTGGAATTGGTTGATGTTGGATTTCTATTCTGAATAATCTGATTAGATCGAACTAGGTTGTGTGTGAACTATTGATTATTGGGACAGATAGTGAGAATTTCAGAACATGTTATTCCATTGGATGGATGTCTATTCAATTAGACTGAACGTTCTTCTTAAATCATTTTTATTTGATTTTTTTCTTAAATCATTTTTCTCTGATTTCTTGAAGTGAGAAATATTGTATGAGAGTGCCGTTAATCTAGAGTTGATTTCTCTGCCGCGTTACATTATTTCTGGTTATGTTGAAATTTTTTAATTGTAAATTTTTTCTTCATTTTGCACTTCTACATTTTATAACACATAATTTGTAGGAGGCATTTATCTTTTGGTAAGATAAACGCCTCAAAAGCAAGGGGGTGTGACGATGTGTGACAAATTCTGTGTCATGACCTCGTGACCCAATTGCTCGTTTCAAAATTAAATTTTTGAACGGACCTTTGTTGAAATTCACCCGTGATACATCAGTATCGAGAGAAGCTTTCTAGCAAGGTCGGATTGTTGCATAACTTTAGGCCAGTGTCCAGCACCTTCGAGATCAACAACATACCACGTGAGCGGTCACGTGATGCGTTCAATGCAGTTTCATAAAATATGATCCTAGGCGAAAATCCGTCACTCATTTCCAGAACGGCAGACACACAAGGCAGCTTTAACATTAGCTCCGTCCCGCCGCCATACCAGAGTCGTAAGAGAGTCGAAGATGAACCCGCGCTAGAGCAGTAAAATCTACTTTGAAGAGGTAACAATAACACGTCTACTTCTTACAGTATCTATTGCATTTATTGATTGTATTTTGTAATTGAATTGATGTATGTATTTTGTGCAGCTAGCGCTAATTTAGCCAAAGCACGTGTTTCGATGTAAAGGGACAAATCTAAAAGTTATTGTATATAAATTATTGTAACCTTTTCTTATCTTTAATTTATATAATCTTAAATTCACTAGTGCCGCCAGTATGTCTGTGCACGTGGTGAATTCTTCTTTGTAATTCAAATTGTTCTTGCATATAATTTTTCGTGTAAAATTGTAAAGCATTCATGCTTCATTTTGAATTAATCCTTTGTGTGAATTCCAATTTTTAATGCTGTAAATATTTGAGAATTCATACGTTCGTGTAACGTTATATGTAACACACACGTGGACCACAATGTATATTTAAATATAACCATATTTGAATTGTAAACGACACGATAGTCAAAGATTCTAAATTCAGAACCTTAACAAAGAAACATGTGCTTGGGTTTTGCGAATATACACGCAAATAGTTACAGAGCCCAAAATCCTTTGTTTCAGCCGGGTTCTTATGTTACTCCTCTCTACCTTCGTACTTCTTGAGTCGTACACCGACTCGGGTGTCTTCATGACCCATACGTGAACCATGCAGAAGTACCTCGTGTTAACTACGGTTAACGATTCGTCGCAAGTACATTAGCGATGCAGTAATTGAGTGGACGATTGACTGTTATGCTATGCAGTACTGACGATGAGCCAAAGGATGTGGACCAGTTCTAACCAGTTGAACCCCACGCGCGACCAAAAGTGTAGTTAAGTATATCTACTGTGGTCCAGAATCAAATGACTATTTGGCAAGAGAATTCTCGTTAAGACTTTTAACAAAGACGGTAAAATGAGAGAACAACGCTGTGTAGAATTAAGACGTCGTGTTCGTAATTAATCGTTGCTGTTAATTGTTAAACTTATTAAATCTTATTTCATTTTGTTAAGAACCTCCTTTTGTAGTAATTTGTATGCATATAGACCAAAAGATGAGGATTGGATGGGGGCTGTCTGAGCTAAACGAATGACGTAATGAATGCATATGAATCTAAGAGAGTTTTTAACGATTTCCAATCTAGCTAATGTACGCAAATTATCAGTTTCGTAAATCTGTGATCTAGACTACAAAGATGCATTTTTAATTTAGTCGAATGATGATTTGAGCAACCAGTCTGTTTAGGTTAAACGAGAGGGAATTAATTTAAATAGTAAATTAAGTTTCTATAATTTCCTAAGCAGGGTCTTTAAATAAATACTGGAAACGTAACAATGTCAAACGAGAAAAAGCTACATATTATACATAACTCCAAGACAGCTGACAATGTACGTTTGACTTCTAAGTAATTGAAAATATTTTCAAAGTGCAACCATCTGCATCTGACCAAGTAATTCTATTCATAGAATTGCGTATCAAAATAAAAGAATGTATATATGGAAAATGGTGACAGAGTAATTCTTTCCTATCCATTGTCAAACTTTGCCCACCTAATCACAAGAGGTAAAAACAAAAACAGTTGTTGTGTCGAGTAAATGTATCAGATCGATTTCAGCAGGTGAAAACCGGGACGTTTCCATGTCATTTGCATACAAGTTGAAACTTTCACATTTTGCTGATTATCAAATATTACTGCGCAGGGACAGGGTTATGTTTAGGTCATGGTTATATTTAGGTCACGTCGCTCTGTTGCGACCTAGTAAAGACAATACTTCATCTTACATGGAATGTACGCTATCAAACCGTACGCTGTCGTGCGTGCCACAGTAATCCACAACCGACGGCCATCATACCACATTACTCTAGTTTTCATTGTTGAATGCGAACATCGCCATTTTCTTTTCGCAAACGTCCTGCATACGGCGTCAAAAACAAATTTAAAAGCAGTACGCTAGATAGATTTTTACAGACTAGTAAAGTTAGCTTGTTTTGAGTAGATATTATTTTCCGATGTTATTTATTCAAATCGTCAGGAAGCGAAAATTCGTCCGGAAATGGTTAAATTTCTGCTAGCCGAGGAGCGGCCATTAAAACTCGGGATACTGGCAGTTTTTCTCGTTACAACTGGCGATGCAGATTTTATAGCTGTAGTATATAAAGATAGACAGAGTAAACAAATACAGCACAATCTTGATAGAAATAAAAAGAGAAAGAAAATGTTTCGTAACGTTGAACATCAAGTAACAGACACTACGCATCAAATTATGTCCCTTAGTTACGATATATGTCCTTTAAACCGGCACCAGCACACGAATGCATAAGACTGCAATAAGCCCTCGAAAAGTCGTGACAGATTTACGGTCTATCCCCAAAGAATGCGAAACAAATACCAAACAAAATCTACAAAAGTTCCCCGCACCAAAAAATAAGTTAGAAACGATGATACCAGTAGAAATAATTCCTCAGCCGACATGAAGGAGGCTTACCTTTAAGCTCGTTCGCAAACAGCCAATAGGATTCGTTTACACAGTGCTGTAAGGCAGGATCAAAGTACGTACACTATCTGAGCTTTCTGAACGCTACCGATTATGCAGGGGTTTTATAAAAGGACGTAAGACAGACGGAGGATTTACGTTTTCACACACGCCTGTCTGGCTACAAACTCTGAAAGCATCGATAGCGACTGGCCTCTTTCAAGGTCAGCATGGGGAAGAAAGCAGTTAAAATAGTCTGGAAAGTCTGCTGTCGGGTTTTCCGATTATTCTGAAACGGTAGTCGGTCCATTAAAAGCTGACATCTACAGTCTTGCACTCTTGTGCTCGAGGTCGTTAGAAGAAAACAGTTTTTTTTTTGAAAATAAAGAGTGACTGTAAATACTTTGCCACTAATTAACTTCTACGACGACTACAACAACTACTACAGTTTTAATGCTATTGTTGCTTACTTCGCCTTACCATTCATACTTGCTACTACTCACAAGTGCTGAAGTACTAATGCTACTACATTTCTAATACTGAAACTATTCACTATTGTTGACTACTACTACTTTACAACTAAATCACTATTATGACACTGTTTAGTACCACTACCTTACTACTATTGTGTCTGTTTACTACTAATACCTTACTGTTAAATTACTACCAATGACTACTACTGCGGCATAG
This sequence comes from Sinotaia quadrata, assembly GCA_028829895.1. Lineage (NCBI taxonomy): Eukaryota > Metazoa > Mollusca > Gastropoda > Architaenioglossa > Viviparidae > Sinotaia > Sinotaia quadrata. Next base: position 35,750,092 of record CM054183.1, on the reverse strand, counting down.
TATGCCCACTTCACGTTTTATTAAGTCATTTAAAAGAAAACATTATTCTAATTTGTAATAATAGTTTGAATCAAACAATAATAATTTAAATAGTCATAATAGTTGCGACTTTGTCATTTTAAATCTTTATAAACAGTGTTTCCAACTTGAAGGTTAACAATTTAATTAGACTCAGCTTCCAGCTAGTTATGTAATTCCTAGTTTAGCTTGTCCTGTGCTGTGACCCCAACAAGTTTAAACAAAATCTTAGTGTCAGTACCAGAGACTGTCCTTTGGCCAGCATACCCTCTGAACAGATGCAAAGAAGAGTCAACAAAAGTCAATTAAAAATATGGTCAACAGCTGTTAGTATATGTAAATAAGTGTGCCTGAGGGACCCACTTTAGATTGCCTTTTGGACCCACACTAAGCATCTCCTATAGATAGTGAAACTACTTCCTATAGTATTTTTTTCAAAACAAAATAAGTGTAAATCTGTGTATCTGTTTGTGGGATTTTTGGATTTTATCATTAATAATTTATTGTCAGCAGAGGTTAGTATTGTGTTTTATCCAGCCTATTATTATTAAAACTAATCTTTCTTTCTTTTACAGCTTGATTATATATGCTATTAGTTATATATAATTTGTATTAATAAACAGTTAGTTTGAGCAAAAGTATGAGAGTGAATCTGTCCAGCTTTTACTCCTCTCTCCAAAATGTGTGAATGAATGCAACTGACACTGTCTAGTTGCATGAACCTAAGGCTCCTAAGCACTGCATGAAAAGAGAGACATTATTATTTAGCTCCAGCCTGACACTTTGTTGCAGCCTGAATAGTTCAAGAATAAGACTGTTCATATAACTGCTACCTCTATGCATTGTTGACCCAAATGCAAGAAATGTTATTTGTCTCAAATGCTACATCTACATATGTCAGTGTTCTGTGCTGAGTCATCAAACCAAACATCCATTCCGATGATCCAGGGACCTGAATCACTGGTGCTGTTTTCAAGCTGATGGACTGATTCTCCTCTGATCCAGATAAGTTGAATCAGGAACTCTCAGAAGACATTGTATTACAAGAACACTGCATTGTATTATTTTGCACTGCATTACATTAGCTTTGCCATACTTGTGCACTAAAACTTCTAATTGTGATGACAATTTTGATTACTTATATATTTACTTCAGTTTCCTATTTTATTTTCTTTATTCCCTGTATTAAACCTTTTTTTAAAATTTTAATCATTGACTCTCCCTATATAGTCCCATTATGTCATGTGTATTAGTTATAGAGACTGCATTCGCCACTGGAGTCTGGGGGCTTAGAGCTAAATATTAATTATTGTGTGTTTAGACGGTGTGGCGAGTCATCCTCCTTGTGCATCTGTTTATTATTTGTGCGCGTGTGTGGCTGAGAGACGGGGTTAGTTTCCAGTAAACAGGCAAGGGAAGAACTTACTACTAAATTACTATTCTTGACGATTTTTACTACTACTACCTTACTACAAAATACTATTAATGACAGTGTTTACTACTACTACCTTAGTAGTAAATTACTATTGTTGATTATTTTTACTACTAATAACTTACTACCAAATTACTTTCTCTGACCAATATTGACCTCTACTAACTTACTATTAAATTACTGCCATTGACAACTGATATCACACTAATTAATACTATTAATGCAACAAAATTAAGTTGTTTAAAATAGGAGATCATGAGCTTACATACGCTTACTGTCTCTGCAATCCGTGTAACAATATTGAGAGCGATACGTAAACATAAAACCAACGTAAAATATTTTATTATTTAAAATTTAAATAAACTTTCCATCCAAAGATCATAAGAAGTTTTTTCTTTTATTTCTGTGTGTGTGTGTGTGTGTGTGTGTGTGTGTGTGTGTGTGTGTGTGTGTGTGTGTGTGTGTGTGTGCACGCGGGCGATCCGTGTAAAGTATGCGTGCATTTATGTGAACAAGATACAAAGAATGCCAGTCTTTATTTTATTTTTTTTTTAGAAAAATGAAAAATGCATATGAATGATTAATTAGTGCATAAATAGAAATGATACACATGAATAATTCATAAGAACATAAATAATCATTGATTCATTTCCATGAAAGATGTGCAGGTTCTCTTCTACGCCAGATTTCTACAAGCCACTAATACCAGACTCTCATTTGTCTCTTGACGTGGAAACTGACGTCACAAACTCACTCAAAGCGTTGTATCTCTCCCCCGTCATTCTTGACTTTCCTAATGGTTCCACCTTGGCGTCAGAATGTCCCAATTGGTTCCTATTATTAGATCTAAACTTGCAAACCCTCGTGCATTTTAGGTCATAATTTTCTTTTCTAATAGCTCTTCGTCTCTGAATGTCTAGTGAGTTTATTACTTCTAAATCTTGATAAATTTCTATACCGCAGGATAAATTTTATTTTTACTTGTAACAGCTGTAAACTTAGTAAATGATGTTACATTTTCTGCTTGTTTGTTTCTGCTATATCCCCTAAGAGTCACATGTTCTGTTTATATTGTTTGCCTGAATTTTTCATACCAAAGATGTCCCCTAGCAGCTGCATTTTTTGTTTATTTATATTGTTTGCTTGAATTTTTCATTCCATAAGATTGCTATTTCCCCCTAACAGTCGCATTTTGTTTCACATACCCCCAAATTACCACAGTCATTTATTCCAAACGGCCTGGATCTGACCTTCAGATAAGTCCATACTGGTCGCATCAAAGACTTCTTCTTGAAAAAGACAGACATATCTCATGAATTCATCGTTTCCTTTCTCAGCCGGCTGCTACAGTTCGTAAGCGCTTACTAATCCCGCTCCCAGCATGAAACAGTCTTCTGACAGTTTTTCCATTTAAATTTCCACTGTCAGAGTGTTTGCGAGTGGTTACAAAATACCAACTACATTAGTTTCACAGTCAGATATTACTGAAGACAGAAATAACTAACTGGTAGCAGCAATACATTTACTATGTTAATTTATTCTACGTCATTTTCTAAGTTCATCGACAGGTTGGAGTGCAGTCCATTGCTAAAGTTATCTGCAGAACACAAACACACTTCTCCTACATATGCTGCTAGAAATCAAAAGGAAAAGAAAAAAAAGACGGGAATGAGAAAGAAAGAGGGGCGGGGGGGGGGGAAGAAGAGTGGACATGAGAGAAAGGAATGAAAACAGATGATGAGAAACAGAAAGAAGAGGGGAAAGATAGAAGAATGGTTTCAAAGAGAGAGAGAGAGAGGAAGCAGAGGGGGGACAACAAAGAAACAAAAAGATAGGTAAAAAGAGAGTGAGAAAGAAGAGAATGAGATATAAAGAGAAAATCAAAAAAATTATGGACGGATAGATAGATAGATTGAGAGAGAGAGAGAGAGAGAGAGAGAGAGAGAGAGAGAGAGAGAGAGAGATATGAGATGAGAGAAAATGACAAAGAAAAGCATAACGATCATGTTCGGGAGTGGGGGTGGGGTAAGTATTATGTGATGCTTTAAGGCGTTTAAGCCGTTCTAAAGTCCCTATCTTACAATGCTTCACTTAGGTTTTAGGCCATTATTTCTCAGTGTTATAATCAGTCACAGCCCTAAGTGGCTCTTACGCATATTTCTTATAGTTATAGTCTGACGTACGCTGCTCGATAACTTTTGAATCGACAGACACCTGAATGTTTTACCTGTTTACAGTTTTATTTTGTACGATAATCTTAAGACAGTTTTGGCAAATAACCATCTTTAATTGCAGCGGCCATGTGAGGGATTTTTATCTGATTTTATCCAGCGTACCAAATTCCATAAGCTATACTCAACACATTCACAAAATTTCTTTATGGTCAAAACCTTAGACAGTCATACTCACAAAATCTCCCGATGGAGAAACAAACAAACCAGACGAAACGTAGGCAACAAACATTACATCCATACAACAACAAAAATTCTTTTTTCAATACAATGGCTGGACAGAGTGCAGAAACACTAAGCTGACAGACAATGACACTATTACCTTGACGCCGTAATCAGCGAAATGGAAGAGAGAAAAGGAGAGAGAGAGCGCTGTAAAGTGTCACGTGTTCACCAGTTAACAATGCAGTCGTACAAAGTCGAGAGAGGCTATCTTCCCACAAGTGCGATACAATTCTGCTCTGTCTCTTCTTGAGAGGAGCAATTTTAATTACGACTATGATCCTATTACAGTTTTTTCTTGCATGATTGTGTGTGTGTGTGTGTGTAGGTGTTTGTGTGTGTGTATGTGAGAGAGAGTGTACGTAAGAGAGTGTTTGTGTATGTGAGTGTGTGTGTGTGTGTGTTTTGTGTGTGTGTGTGTGTGTGTGTGTGTGTGTGTGTGTGTGTGTGTGCGAGAGAGTGTATGTGTGCAAGCGCGCACTGGTTGAGAGTGTGTGTGTTTGCGTGCGTTTGTATGTCGTATTGAGGAAGCAGAAGAAGAAAGAGAGAAGGAAAAAGAAAGGTGTGTGGATATAAGTTTGGTTAGTGACTTGAGAAGCAGCTAAATAGCAAATATACAAAGAAGGGCGAAACGAAAAGTGAAAATGAAATTGCACTTGACAGGGTGTGTTGTTGCAAAACTCTGCAAGGGGCACAACCTTCACAGTGATTCATCAAGAGAAAGCTCCTGAGTTACTTGTCCAGGCTAACTATTTTCTGGACAAGATAGACAAGACACGTGTGCTATATACATTGTACTAAAATGTCATCTGAAAGAGAATATAATCTGAGAAACAATAATAATTACAACATTATAATTTATCTACAGCCACTACAATGAACTATATACAGCATCATATCCCAACTTCACGTTTTCTTCGTCAGTTAAAATTAAAAATATAAGAAACCTAGCAATCAACTGTCTAATAAAATTCTCAATACGAATTAAAAATCACGGTCACCAAGAATGTCGAGATATCTCGTGAAATGTCACAAATTCATTGCCAACAAAATCATCCTGTTTCTAAAGTTCTAATTTAGGAGAAATAGTGTGCAGAAAACTGCATTTGTTTGTTTAGTAGTACAATGTGTGGTGACAAATATCTCCGCCCCCTACTTTTATTTGTCACTTGCTTTACATATTTACTATCCATATCCATATTTTTATTTATGAAATATTTCTTTGTAGTAATTGTGGAGCACCTGCTCGTATTGCCGACATTCCTATGTTATATTTTAAGTAGACGTCATGCATTGCTCATTGTGCACAAACGCAATGTGGAAAAGAACTGAATTCTAAAACAGATTATTAGACATTGCCCGGTGTACCATTGAAACGGAATGACCCTGATCATAGAAGAACTCATTAACGTAAATTCCTGACAACACCACAAATCACTCCATATTTTGTTGCAAATAAACGGTTTACTGAATAACGCAAGCTTTCCTAAAAAGCCAGTTACTCAGCCAATGGTCACACACTGGCCAACTACAGTTAACCAATGGCTGTCTACTGACAAGCTGGATTAGGAGAATACAGTTGGGAAACCCTTTTGCAGGCAATTATCATTTTCACAATCACTGACCAGGGAAACCAATGCACAGTAAGACTTGTCTTGTACTTTCTCTTGTCTTTCTCCATCAGGGAATTCGGTGAAAAGTCCTGACCATGAGTAGGTCACAGAAGTTATAAGTCTAAACCTGTAATTTTCATGTTTCTTTACAGTGAAACAGAAAGTAAATTTTATGGCTTTCTTTCAGCTGAGCGACAATGTATTTCAATTTATTTCAATTTTCATGTGTACCTTGTGTCTGTTTTAATTCGAAGATATCGTTTTTATTTTGTTTAATACAAATATTATGCAATTGATGCTGGTTGATTTTTTTGTTATTAATGTGTAGGTCATTGTCAGAAGTTTGTAAGTGAGTCTGATGCAATGAATCTGGATGTCTGATGTCTGTAGAATAACATCATAATTCAGAGCCATAACGGTGATCTATAAAATGTTGGTTATGACTTAGATAATTTTATATTTTCCCTTGGTGTCCTTCATTAAAGCCTTCTTTAGAGCCCTTCTTTGAAAATGATTTTTTTAAAATGAAATAAATGCTGGTGAGCAAAATGTAAAAGTATACATTTTTGTACTTACAGTCTGTTATGTTGTGCATTAGACACATAGGTATCCGCATGTTACGTCACACACATGCATCCCTCAGAAGAAGTGTGAAGCATGTACACTTTAATTCCTGTCTTTCTTAATTCCTTTAATTAATTCCTTTCTTCTTTTTTATCGCTATCTGCAAATAGAAATTAAACAACGTCACCATTTCCTAGTTGCTATTAAAGGCAAGACAAATAGAAATTAAACAACGTCACCATTTCCTAGTTGCTATTAAAGGCAAGACAAATAGAAATTAAACATCACCATTTCCTAGTTGCTATTAAATGCATGATAAACAACAACGTACAGCACATTCTTGGAAATTGTAAATTTTTCTTGCACTGAAAATAAAGTGGATGAGAAAAACTACATTCATTAGATCAAAACTATTTTTACTGATTATACAAAAGATTTAATGTAGTGGGATGGGGGAATGTAGAGGTGGGAAAAGGAGGAAAACAGAAAAAAATTAGGGTAAATGATATTCTACATTGCATTCTATGTCATATTTCAGGAGAACCATGCTGTCATCCCAGATTTCTGAACTGTGATGCCAATGCCACTTAGTTAATGGATATTATTATTATTAACTAATTAAACATCTATACTAATTATATGTGAAGAAAATCTTCATTTATTTTATTAATGATCCATCAGCAGGATCATTAATAAAATAAAGCAGACACCACTCGTCTCTTTCACTTGGCAGAAATCTGGGCACTCTAAATGTTTTATCTCTTCTACAACATTAAGCCAACATTTACCATCACACAATGTTTCTGTGGGTGGAAAACATCTTACTAAAAGAGAAGACAAATCCATCTTTAATCTATATTTATCAAGCCCCCATACACCCACTTTCTTCTCCAATATACAATTATCAATATGTGTATAAAGATCAATAAAATTAGCAATAAATTTATTAAATCAACAACCAAATATAAACATGACAAAAACAATAAAATAGATTACTTGACATCAATATTTCCATGAAATCACAATCGAATAATTTCTACAATTCACAGTCAGTCTTAAGCTTCAAATATAATTTAACAAATAATGTCAATACAAATCACTGGATAGTTTTATCAGAGATTAGAAATGGAGTCATTAGAGGTAAGCGATAATAGTTTTACATGACCTTATTTAGGCATGGTCTCAACAGTCTTTCATGTCTTTTTTGTAACAATGACACAAATTATAGTTTCCATTTTCCATGTGTTTCCCTCCTCACATTGAAACAGATTCTCTGTATGTTCACTTTAAGTCAACCTGGGCTTTTTCTGCAGTACTAGTTCATTCAAGAAAAACAGTAATTGTAGAAATTTCTAGCACTTCCTCATACTAGAAATTTTCTCACTGTAGTGAACATATGTTGTCACCATGCTTCGACTAGAGTGTGTCCTCTTTACACTTACACTGCAGCAAATGATTCCTCCATCTCCCTGGTCACATGGCCAACAGTCAGTGAACCAGTAGACTCAAACAACATGTGAAAATATGCAACTGGAAAGGCTGCTTGCTTACTGCAAAATATAATCAAAATGCAAACCTAAGTTTCCAATTTATCACTTTATAACTCCATTCTTTCTTACATTCCACTCTCAACTTACAATTTCTTGCAATGGTATTTATTCGCCTGATACATGCTCACAGCATAATAAATACAACATATCAAAACAATGTCATGGTGTTAGCACACAAAATGCAAGCAACTTAGTTCAAACATTTGTAGAAATAAAAGTCAACTCACATAATACATCACTACATAAAACACAAGTACAGCATATCAATAGTAAATGTATATGAAATATTTCCAAGTCCATTCTCTCTGTCAGCTATCACCATCAAGCTATCGGCCACCTTTCAAAACTGGACTTCTTCTCACCTCTCAAATTCAAAGTGATCAGATAATAGAATTTTCTACAGCAAGTAAACTTTTATATCTCAGCCCATTGGCTGATCTCTCGTAAATCATAACCATTGGATTTTTTTTTTAATGCTCTCTGGTTTGCATTACATCAGCAGTTTCTAGCACATTCTTGCCTCGAGCGTTTACTTCAACTCAGACATTTTCAAAAATACCATCATAAGGAGTGCGCAAGGTCGGGTTACTCTGACAATTTAACAATTTATATAGCAATTAAATTTTAAAATAGGGAGAGACAAATTTACTCTGCCACATGAACATATATCTAATCAACCCTCTGAAGCCTTGAAAGGATTGAAGTAAACGGGGCGATTCGATATCAGACAGGAGACTTTAGATAAATCCAATTAACAGTTCTGATGGTAAGTAAGTTAACTTGAATTCTTGGCGATATTCATAAGGGAGAATTTTGTATCCACTATGTCGCAAAGGGAAATGCGAATACGTCGCCATCCCTGTAGCTTCACCATAAGAAAGCAAGCAAGATTCACCAGACCAAAACATAATTATCCCAGATCTTCACAATATGACTGAGAGAAAAAAATTAAGCAATAAAAAATGGAATTTGTCTGCTGCACTTGTCAGAAATATGTAACCCCATCCCATGATTCCTTTATGATCTCGTGGAAAATACACGAATGCATTTCTCGTATATAACTGTTGGATAAGTAGTTTACTTCAGAAGTTCAAGTGTCACGGCACATTCAAATGGATTTATGTTTTCCGAGAAATTGGAAGACTTGCTTCAGGTCAAATTGAGATGTGGGGGGGGGGGGTAGAGGAGGGGAGCAATTATTAAGATGAAAATAAACAATAAGTGAAAATTATAAGCTTTCACACTGACAGTCAAAGAAAATAAAGTGCAATTCCGTAATAACCTAATATTCCAAAAAAGAAAACAGATGTAACAAAATCAAATAAAAACTAATGGCTTATAAAACTGGGCGTTTAATTACGTCGACAGCAATTCCATGGCATAAGCAAATTTGTTTTTCTGTAGTTCATGCGCGATTTACTTTTCTTTTTGTTTCAAATTTTAGCACTTTGTGAACCGTTACGAGCATTCAACAATTCCGACTTTCTAACTAGCCTACGTCTTTGAAGATATTCCGCCGTATTTGCACAATAACTAAAACTGAAAATGTTTTGGGTTTGAGAAAGAAAGAAAAAAGAGAAGAATAAAACAGGGAACAGCCGGCATGACCTAATTGTAAATTACGGGACTAGTTAAGAGTACAGATGGCAAGTTTCTTAGCACAGTGGCGCTCACGGGCATTCTATGCATTTCTTTCATTTACTTTTTCTTTCTTTTTCTTTTGAAGGAAGCCAAGGGTGTGGTGGTAGAGTTAGGAAGGTAAGGGCTTTATTGGAGGGTGGTGGTGGAAATGATGACACAGCAGAAATATCGCTGACTTTTCAATCCAAAGATTGTTCGTGCCAACGACCACCAATCACGTATGCTTTCATGCAAGAGACAACACAGAGAGGTCGAACGTGGAAAGATTTCACGAACTTTGACCTTTTGCCGGCTTTGACTACCGAGTTTGTGCAAACTGTAGCCCATTCCCAACAGATTGTTCCAAACCAACAAGCGAATTTGCTGTTACCAGACCCAAAGTCTGAGTCCCCCCATAAAACCTTCTCATAAATAAAAAGGTGGGTGGATGGTGTACTGAGGAAGATCTGAAATAAGCAAATAATCTACGCTATTAATTACGGTAATTTGCTCTTGCCGGCCTTACAACCCCTCTGAAGATAACGATTCTGCCCCTAATGATAATTCTTTCTCTCACCCTCTATACATTCTCAGTGCATCATCGTATTAATGTTGTTTACTATCTGAAGGTAGAACTAGCGAGAATCGCCCTTTTAATGAGTTACTTCATTTATTTATTTTTAACTCAAGATGTAATTCGGAACTAGTACGTATCCTTTTCGGAGGATATAAATAGGCGTTCTACAGTTTAAATCTTCAGGGTGTATATCTGTTGACAAAAGCACGTAGTGTTTAATTTACAGTATCAGTCAACCTAATTTATAATAATAAACTAACATTATCCAAATTAAATTTTTATATTTGTTATTTTAATATTGTTCAGGTTAGCTGACTTTTTTGTATCGTTATTCGAATTGTTTTCGTTTTCTGAATTTCGTTATTTTAATTTTTATTGATTTTGCTATTTGAATGTTATTCTTTTCAGTTTAATTTTGTTTGTGTTATTTTAATTTTTCAGGCATAAGTAAACAGACGGTATGTGCGAACATTTAATGTAGTGTTCATGATTCGTAAATACTATAATCTCTATGGCAATTTTATAAACCAAAAGTAAGAAAATATTTCATTATTAGATTTGGAAATTAGGGTGAAAGTTTGAGATGAAATAGGATTGGAATTAATGACCAGTAATGTTATTTAGTTTAGACTTGTTTCTGTTTCATTTGTTGATTTAAAATTTGCGGGCATTTTTCTCTGCAGTATATAACACGATTCAAAATAGTCTCCCCGATGAAAATTGGAGCGGGGTTGGGGGGGGGGGAAAACAGAAACGGAGTGGACATACTTCCACCGCCACAAACACCTAACCCTTTATTCGTTTTACCCAACTGCCTTTCAGTTACAGGATTAGCCTGGACTGGACTTTTATCTCTAAAATTTCATACACACCAAGGCAGTCGTTAAATAAACAGACTTAATCTGGAGTTCTCTTTTTGGTCCTTGATCAGTCTCTCACTGCTCGCACCGTCCCGTCCTACCCCATCCCCCACCCCTCTATAAAGCGATCAGCGCGTGACCCACATTCTTACTTTGTACTGCAAGCACCAAATAAATAGTAAAGGAACGGGAACTGAAGTGGTGGTGGTGGTCGTCGTGCAGGTGATGGCTAGTGGGTTGATTGGAGGAGCGTGACCATCTCCTATGACGGTGTCAACAACCGGAACAAATCGCTTACAGTATGTAATGATATCACACCCTCAGGCCCTAAGGCGTCGAACCGATTAGAAGAGTATATATATATCACATGACGACAGTGAAAAACGTATTTGTACTTGTTCATCAGCGTCGGCATCAAGGTAGTCGTCATCGTCATAGATGTTGCCATCGTGGTCAATTTCTTCATTATTTCTTTTGCAGGAAGCATACCGATACTAGGCTCCAACATCACCCCCACTCTCTCTCTCTCTTCCCACCCCCACTCTCTCTCTCTTCCCACCCCCACTCCCACCTTTAATGAAGATTTTTTGAATCACGTATACCAGTTATGACCTTCATTTATATTTCACTGTTTGTTACTTTTCCCTCGTATAAACATAATGACATGCGTGCACTTAATTATTTTTAATTTCTACTTCTTTTTTTTTAATAAAACGAGGTAGAATTTTTTTTTTTTTAAGACGCCTTGCTAAATGTCAACGGCATACGTGCTACTTCGATGCACACGCTCCCAAATATTCAAATTAACCCCATTGTTGCTTATCTGACATACAGTATACAACATATCAAAGCACTGTAATCATTTTATGCAAGGAAAGTGTGAAAAGAAAAACTTGACTAAACTTGCAGTAGACTGGTATCTTTATTAGTGTCTGAGTTGTCAAATGTTAAGTGTCTTTCCATTTTATAAATGCTAATAAAGTAAAATAAAACTTTGTTGGAAACGGAGTAAATATTTTAACTGCCCGGCAATGCTGGGGGGAGGGGTGGGGTTAAATTGTTCCTAATCTTTTGATCACGTCAAACAGCCCACTACAAGAGACTTCATGAATACAAAGCAACGGCATTCTTTTAGGGGTGAAATCGAATTTAAATCCATTCAACATGTTTCTCTAGTTTTTAATGTGAAAGAATGAAACTTGTACTAATCTGAAGTTGAACATTAATGTTTTTTTTAGTAGTTGTCACTGGTTCCTAGAGAAAACGAGGTTTTGCCTCAAGCCTTATAGGCGTGCTCGTAAGAACCCAACGCATCAACATGTCAGCGCACCTGACATACAGTCAAATGAGATGTTCGAAACGTGGGCAACAACAAAGATAGCACTAGGTAGGAGGACGGTCATTATTTTGTTCGGGATAGGTCTGGCGGTACTGCAGTGGATAGGACGCTAGCTATTTCTGAAAATGAACGAGTTCGATACCGGCGAGAGTGAGTGAGTGAGAACAAAATACGTGTGATCCTTAACAGCTCCCTAGTTCAAGGTGCTGGGCATGTCGGATGGGGTGAACGCATCGGGTTCAGTGTACTGAACCAAGTGCACGCTAAAGGCACATGGAAAGTTAACAAGTCGGGGAAAGTAGGAGCCGTGGCTGCTATCCAATCAGAACATCTACCCAGCATCACTCAAATGTCCACTCTTCCCATACAGGGTTCTATATTTCTCTCTCCTTTCCAGAATAATTAAATCTCTGGGCCTAATTGTAATTGTGCTCATCTGCGAAATCAGCTAGAGTTGGAAGCGGATGTGAAAACCAAAGTAACAGAAAAACAGCTTAGGGATGACATAAAGCATGAACGCGTGCGAGACAGAGGGGGCTGGAGGGTGGGGAGGAGAGGAAGGGGTGATAAAGTGTTTGTGTTTGCATCAGGACATTACATTAAAAAGGATCTTAGACATATATTGTGATGAATTTGATAATTAATTATTAGATGACTTTTTTTTAAAAAATCAACATGAAATCTGGTGGACACAGACACACACACACACACACACACACACACACACACATACACACACACACAAACACACACAAACACAAAGTTATCTGCTACTAAAAGAAGAGAAAACAGCCTGTTGATGATAGCAATGAAAAATTATTCAATTTAAGTTGTTACAATGATTGCTTCGATGTGGTATTAACTGGCTGCTTGCCTGTCTGTTACTAATTTGTTTTCTAGCTTGCTTTTATTTATTCATGATGCGTTTGTCTGCTTGTTTCAGTTGCGTGTTAGTTATTTTCATTGCTTGTTATCCTTTAATTATTTGGTGTCTTGTGTGGACATCTTTTACTAACTTGTAGTTTTTTTCTTTGGCTGTTTCATTTCTCATAGTAGTTTATTAGTTGGTTTGTTCCTTTGTCCCCATTCATAAAGATTCAGAGTTACATCTATTGACTAGCAAAGCTGAGGTCTAATTTACCGTTAAAATTAAATCCGTACTTTCGTTTATTATTTGCTGTTTAATAACTTAGTTGTCGTTATCTTTTGACAGCCCGAGGGTGGGGAAATGAACAACTGGTATTTCAAATGAAAGGCGTTCGCTAAACACGTCCACAAGGAGGCCATGCCAAATTCGGCTTCTGGTTGTCTTGACAATGTTCATTATGTCCAGCGATAAGATGGCAAAACTGCAAAACATTTTATCATGAACATTTATACTATTACGGTAGGTTCTGGAAACGGTCACACGCTTCCAGTAACGTACAGAGTCCCCTACTCGCTACCACCATCACACCCTTCTGGCAATTCTTAGAAGATAGCTATGTGCCAGCAAGCAAATCAATTAAAATGAAGCCCCGGTGTCCAGTGTAATGAGACAATTGACAATTTTGTATTGATATATAGGACGAATACGTCAATACAAAATTGTCAAGATGACGATTAACACTTTCTGGATCGGACGTGCCGAATAATTCAACCGTTAGTGGTGTGCGCCCGTTTCATCGTATTCGACTGCCAACACGATAACATATGATTAAGGCTTTCTCTTACTGCTGACCGGCCGCAATGGTTGAGGTGGCTGGAGGTTGAAGAGTTTCGAAGAAAACGAAAAACGAGTTTTAGACAGATGACATTAACATGAACTTGGGGTGACATTAGGTCATGTTGACAGGTCATGTGACCTTTTTAGATCTTCTATATTTCTCTCTTCCCCCACCCTCCTTTATCTCTCTTTAATTTTTCTGTCGCTCTTGTTAGAAGACCCTCTTCCCCCCCTCCGATCTTTCTTTTGAATTACAAACTATTGATTTTTCTCTCTACCCCCAATATCGATTTCTTGCTCAAGGAAAAGGCCTGAGTGCGTGCGTGCGTGTGTGTGTGTGTGTGAGTGGGTGGGTGTGACTTTCTCTTTATCGATCTTTTGCTCTCTGTATATTAACAATCACGTGATCATATACGCGCGTGCATATATATACATACATTCACACGTGCGCACACGTTTGAAATGTTTCACTTACAGTAAATATAAATAATGTTAATCACAATAATAAAAACAAATTCTATGAAAATTATTTATTAAAATTATTATTCATATATCTAAAATTCGATTTTTTCATTTAAATTTCATAAACTAATTAAAAATTACAAAATAAACATGAAAACAAGCCATAACATTGACAGCTTGGTGTAACTGATCAGCAGTTTGTTGTTCTGATTAACATATCAATGTTTGGGTTTAATTCTTTTTTTTTTTTTTGATGGTACAAAGAAGTGGAGAAATGGGAGGTAATTAACAAATGCAATTCAAATTTATTGATTAGCATGTTGATATCAATGATAGAGCTTGAAGTGCAGAAAATCTCTGCTTTCGGTTATATACACGACTATAAAGATCTCCGACACCCCCACCCCCACTCCTCCACATCTCTCCTTTCTCTCTCTATAATCGGCATAGACTGTAAGAAACCTGGATGCTTTTCGGGTAGCAATAGTGTCATTATTAGTAACAATTCGTGTGAAATTTGCGCCCATCAAGTGTATTTTTAAGTTATGAAAACTGGATATAATTAAGTTATGAAAGCTGAATATACAAAGTACAGCGAGCTACAAGTTTCTCATAATTTTTCTTACGTCAAGTCTAGCCCTTCTCGTGACGTATGAACAGGAAGTTGTCGACAGAGTAGGATGGGAAGAAGTGTGCGTGTGTGTGTGTGTGTGTGTGTGTGTGTGTGTGTGTGTGTGTGGCAAGCTGGAGGGAAGGAGAAAGAGAATGGGGATCGTGGAGGATAACTTATTTCCTCTAATGGTTAAATTCCCCCTGTCCACCTTTTCGTTCTAGAGTGCGCGCGACCATACAACTTTTAGACGATGCTGGTGTTCGTTATCAGCGTCTTGCACCTCATCACCTCGTTGTCAGTTCTGAGCGGGTCCCTTTAACTCCATACGCATTCCTCATTTACTCCCACCTCCCACCAGTCGGCCCTGTCGTGTTTCAATAAAAACAATTCACGAACAAACTGTGTTTTATTACTTCACCACACAAGTGTTATCCATTGGGATGTAATGTACCCGAGGTTTGCTCGTGGCTTTGATGGTCATGACCGATAAGCTTGCTAGGCAAGGATTAACGTAGCATGACACTCTCTATATATTAATAGCACAGACCACAGTCCTGTCGATATGTTATCGACCGTTAAGTAACCAAGTATAACAAACCGAAGTCGGTACCGATAGTTATCTGATTTCTGTTTTTTCTCCTCTCTCTCTCTCTCCCCCCCCCCCCCCCCCGGTAAAAGACTCTTCCCTCTCTTGATACTCTTATTCTTTTATCGTTTTATTTTGCTTTCTACGTCATGTAGGTGACATAGGACTAACTATATTTTTTTTTAAATGGCCAGTAGGAATTTCATACCTGGTGTCTTTGATCGGGTGAAAAAGTCTTCCGGTAGAAATCCACGATTGCTGTAAAAACAAGACGGTAAGTACAGAAGAGTAATCCGTTAGCCTGCTGAAGGTAGAATTTCCAGCCAGTCTCAATAAAACAACGGAGAGGACGAAGGACACATAGACAAACATTGTCAGTTCAGTCATTCAACCTTTTAGCACCTGTATTTTTTTCCTCCCCCGAACGACTGTGACTACGGCGTCAAAATCTCCCCGTGTCACTACCCGTGCATTTTCGCACGTACGTTACGTCATCGCTGCGGCACAGTCAATTATCAGAGGTGAAACAGGCAGAGTGACCGCCGGTACGTGACAGTTTGCTTGTGCGCGCTAGACCTCAAATGGAATGAACACGACATGACACAACGAACTGTTACACCATGAACTCTGGAGAGCGAAAGATAGGGAGGGGGGGACGAGAGCGGTTATGATTCGCAGGGGAGAAAAGATATGGCATATGACTGAGAACAGTTTTGTTGCCTAATTAAAAACAAATATTAAGACTACTTCATTATACAGCGTTCGAAAGCGAGTAACAACAGTCCGAAGGCAGCGGGGGGAATGATCGAAAAATAAAATGTTATGTCTTATTTCACATTCTTTACAATGTTAGCACAAAGAAAAGTTACTGATATCAATGGCAGTATGATGCAGCAAGTAGATGTCATTTGTGCAGCAATGTGTATGCTTGTATGCGTACGTGTGTCTGTGAGAGAGAGAGAGAGAGAGAGAGAGAGAGAGAGAGAGAGAGAGAGAGAGAGAGACCTGAAACACGCGTACATGTACCACTAAACAGGGACAGAATTGTCAGTGCAGATATAAAACTCAACTCGATGACGTCACCATAGGCTAGCGACAGTACGGCCTCTGAAGCAAACTCGTATAGCGCTGTCAGAAACAGGGTCTACAGCTGTCTCGTAGAGGAAGGAGAACCACAGTGTCAGAACAGTCTGAAAGTGATAACTACGAGTGAGAGTTTGGTGGAAGGGGGGAATTAATCGAGAAATGTCTAAATATGATTGTTTTATAGAGGAGAGTAAGCAGAATGAACGGGTAGAAATTATAGGTGAGTGAAAGAAAAGGGTAGAAATACAAACGGTAGCCTACTACTCCGAAGTTGAAAACAGGCAGGGTAGTTGTGTGAATGAAGGAGGAGGAAACAATGAGCTTGGTGAGCATATGGTCGGAGTGAGAGTAGAGCGTGTTGAACTTGGTGAGCATACGGTTGGAGTGAGAGTAGAGCATGTTGAACCTGTAACTGTGAACACTACTAAAACCACTAAAAGATTTCAATGGCGTGAAAGAAAAAAGATAATGCACGTTGAACGTCTCTTGTTAGGGGTAGTAAGAGCAGTACATACATTTGATACATGCCTAAAAGAAGCATTTTTGATTGAACCAGGTAACACTATGTTTGTAAACACTCTTCTACTCGTGATGAACAAAATTCCATAAAGATGAAACCCGATGACACCGAGAACACTTTAAGCTTGGAGTGCGCAATCAAGTAAACGAAGGAATGACAGATTTTGATGTGATCGATCAGGCTGACTCACTGTGTTGAGCGCCGATCGCCCTGATGATGAAGGAAATGAATTACTTGATTTTTGTGAAAATCACAATGTGGGAGGTGGATTGATAAAGCGCCTGATTTATGTTTATCTCACCATTGCAAAGGATTTTGTCTTGCAGAGGCTAGAGTATTACATACAAGGATAATGTAAAATACAAGGGCATATTATCCATGATAATGATGTATTATGTACAGTATAAGGATATTTCGTGTACAAGACAAAGACATATTGTGCACATGACACTAACGTATTGTGTACATGAAAGGGACGTATTATATACATGATGTGGACATGTTGCGTTCATAAGAAGGACGTTTTTGTTTTCGTATTATAAATACTCATTTTGGCTCTTGAGCTTCATCGCATCGTTCGTTTGGGGTCACCTGTCCCCTTTCGTAAACGTCTGCTCTAAACCTGTAATTCTCAGGCATCCAGCTATCTACGGGATTATTAAAACCAGCCATTCGTTTTGGGGTATAGGCATGCGGCCCAATCATCTATGTTAGATGATTAGTCTGCTGGAGGTTAGTCCAGCTGTCAAGACTGCTTACAACATTCTGCTGATTTTGTAAATAAAGCAAAGTGATTATGAGAAGTAAAAGAAAAGAATTCAGAAGCACAAAGCACCTCACGTTATTAGGGAAGTAAGATAAAAATAATTATAAACAGCAATCAACACAGACAAAACAAATAAATACAGTACAATTATGAAAGCACAGAGGACAAACACACGCGCGCGCACACACACACACACACACACACACACACACACACATAATTATGAAAGAACAAAGGATTCCAAAAACATGATTTCGGACAGATAGCGCACACGGACACTCACGCACACACGTACAAAAACAAACATGATTTGAGAAAGAAAGAACTGAGAACACACACACTCACGCACGCACGCACAACCACAAAACAAACACGAATTCGGAAACAAAGAGGATAGAGTGCACAAAGAGAAAATCAACGATTAATAAAACAATGACAAGGAAAGTTGGTGTAAACATCCACATGAATGTATTAAAGGACAAAGGAATGGATTTGTGCGACAAAGAAATAAAATAATGACGGTAGAAATCAACATACTTTTAATAACCATTTCCCTCAAGAGGAAAGAGCACACTGTCTAATCCCGCAGAAAACACGAAAGGGGGGGGGGGATATATATAAATATATGTCAATTTGTCCTCTGCGTGCAATATACTTTCGAGATTCCTAAATGAAACGTCATCGAGGGCTTAATCTTTGAGGGAAAAGTCACATTGCTTTTCGCTGTGGAAGGGTAACTCGCGCTTTTTATTAATAAGGTCACTCAAGGAGACTGCATAGGTGTCTTTATTCTGTAGTCAGTTTAATTCTTATTAGTGCGCTTGCTTATTTATTTTCTTGTACGTAAAACAGTTGATTAATTGATTCTTGACCTTGCCGTTTTTACTGTGAGTAAATTATTGATGAATTGAGTCGCACGACAGCTAGCCATTAATCTAACTTAAATCAGGCCAGTCATTATTCATTTCGATATGTTCTCAGGCCTAATCACTGACCTAGCGCTGAATCCTCGCGCCCAAAGCAATGACCTAGTTATGCGTCCTCACGCTCAATCATTTATTTAGGGATGTATCCTCGAGCCCAAGCACTGACCCAGTTTTGCATCCTCACGCTCAATCTTTTATTTAGGGGTGCATCCTCTCGCTTACTCATTTGCCTATGTTATTCTCTCGTGGCCACTCAATTAATAACTTTCCTTTACGGGGTTACTCAATTACCATATTTATATCTTCGTTGTCATAGAATTGAGTTATATATTCCTCACGAGCTCGTTTGCCAAACTTAACACTCATTATTCATGGTCATTCAATTATCTAACGCTTTCGCAAGAACCTCGTTTGCCTAGCTTCTATTTATGGCCACTGATTTCTCTAACTGACAATCATGCCACTCATTTGTCTACTGACAATTGTGCCACTCATTTGTCTAAATGACAATTATGCCATCATTTGTCTAACTGACATTTATGCCATTATTTGTCTAACTGACAATTATGTCACTCATTTGTCTAACTGACAATTATGCCATCATTTGTCTAATTGACACTTGTGTACTAATTTGCTTAACCTCTCTTATTTGTCGGATTTATTTGCATGGCCTCTTCATTTCTAACCTATGGGAAACTACTCTACTTGGAGTCATTTGCCTAAAGTATATTTATGCTACTCATTTGCGTAACTTTATATTCAGGGTCTCATATTTGTACAACTTATTCACTCCGCATTGATGTCACTTTGTATTGATGGTCACGCATATTTCAAACATCTATATACTACTAAATAATATTTATCCCATTCAGTTCTCTAAAAGTAGATTAACGTATGTTCGAGGGCCTTCTTTGATTATCGTCTAACGTGCATACATGATAATTCCTATTAGCACATTCGTGCTCATCCATATACCTAATTTGTGTGTGTGTGTATGTGTGTGTGTGTGTGTGTGTGTGTGTGTGTTGTTGTTGTTGTTGTGGCAATTAATCACAAAATAACTATCCTTGTTTATGTTCAAAGACCTCGGTGACACATGTACGGTTAAGTCATTACGTGGCTAACAGACCGTTCTCGGGGGGAAAGAGTGCCGACAGTAGATAGGGCACTGTGTCACCCACGTACGTACCACGGTACCCTCCCATCTCACGCCCTCTTTCAACGGGGCGGCAAGGACTCAACGTAAAATTTTTAAAATTTAAAAGAACTTTCTAGGTCTTTGCTGTTATCAAGTGCGATTTCACTACTATATAAAGTTTAGTTGAATCATCTCCCCGTACCACCACATGCGCACGTATACCCACCCCACCCCCCGTGCGCGCGCACACACACGCATACGCTGCATGGCAAACCTGAATCCCTTACAGTAGTCGTGTACTTTCGGAACGTACTCGAATGGGAGAGATACGCCGTCTGCACATCAAGTGTTCTAATTAAAGCCAGCCGTTACTCTTACCGTAAAAATCCGATCAAAGGCTCTCAAGTAAATATATAACTTTTTTTGTTGTTGCGGTAATCCTGGGTGAAATGTAAAAGCGGTTTAAAATCCATGATTTACACGATAATACTTGCTACATATATGGGAAATAGTTTAGTCAACAACACAAATGCACAAAATTAATACTTGAGAAATGATTTATAATAATCACAACTCCCAATTGTATATTTGCCCGTTTGCACAGATGCAAGTATAATGTAATTACAACTACAAGGCAATAGTACCACTAAATGTATAAAATACTAGACAATAATATTACTAAAAGGCAATAATACCACAAATACAAGGCAATAATCCACTAAAAGTACATATCAATAATACAGCAATTACAGTGCACAATTGCATTTACAATTACCACTACAAGAATAAGGCAAGAATACCACTGCAAGTAACAAATATTGCAAATTTTCTATGGTCATTAAAAAGTTAATTGTTTATCAATGCGGAAGGGAGATAAGCCTCCTAACACACGTGATCACGTGATCTGGCTTACAAAATAAATTTTTAAAAAAAAGATACAAAACTTCGTTATGACACATCACATTACAAACATGCGTTAAAAAGACAGAAAAGCAGGGAGAGGAACATATAATTTAAATTAATAAAACTAAAAAGATTACTTTCTAGCAGTTCTGTTAGTGCGATAGGGTCACTGGTTCACAGGTACGTGACGGGAAGATTCAAGAAGCCCGTTCGACAACATTTCTACCTTCCCTTTTCTTTTCTAAAATGTTCATTAAAATCTCACCCACTCCCGTCACAGATCTGAGAACTATAAATAAACTAAGACGTTGTAGGGAAGTGTAAACAATTTTGTTGAAAGAAGAAAACTTATGCAGGAGTGTCGTGAAAAATCGCATCTGATTATTATGTGACAATTTCCTTGCAATAGAGTTGTAATATAACCGAGTGGATTCGTGACAAAATTAAACATACAGTATTGCCTGATCCGCTCTCCCTCCCCTCTCGTGCTAAGCTCGAGATTTAAATTCAAATGTTAGTTATTGTTTTGTTTAAATAGATTATCAATAAAGAATGTAGACGACCTTGAACTCATCTGGCTTTGTTAATCAAATTAAATGCTCGATGGATTGGGGGTGAGTGGTAAGAGCCTTGATACGATATTGGTAAGGAAAACTAAAATTAACTGTATTATAAACTTAGAAGTCTAAAGTTAACACCAAACACTAATTATGTGATATGATATCACTGTTCGTGTACATTGTATCTATTGCTATTAATTTATCTTTCAAAACAAAACAAAAATGAAACAACAGTATATAATGTAATGTAATGTCCACACATTATGTTAGATATTCTTGATGGAACCGACTCCAGTCCAGAAAATAGGATCCAGTTGCATTTCGACCTTGGATGCACCTGCATTTACTCTTGTGCTTTTCTTAGACATTATTCTATAAAATACCTTATGTGGACCCTCTTTTCTCAGACATCATTCTATATTAAATATCTTATGTGGACCCTCAGACATTATTCTATATTAAATATCTTATCCACACCTTCAGTTCTTCATTTTGGTTAATTGGTATTATTTTGACCCCACTGTTATTCATTTTGGAGCATCTAGTTTTAAACATACTATTTATTTTTCATTCTGAACCCTCTGAAATGAAAAGCAAGTATCAATACTTCGTATCATATTATACTGCCTAGTCAATCCTGAACGTTGGGGACTCCTGATTCAGACCACCTAGCCAACCCTGAGAGTTGAAATTCCAATGTCAGACTACTTAGCCAACCCTGAGATGTGAAATATCAATGTTAGACTACCTAGCCAACCCTGAAATACCAATGTTAGGCTACCTAATCAATCCTGAGAGTATAACACCTACTTCAGACTACCCAGCCAGTCCCGTGAGTTGAAATAACAATGTCAGACTATCTAGCCAATCCTGAGCTTTGAAACACCTAACTCGGACTACATAGCCAATCCTGAGCGTTAAAACACCTAGCTCAGATTATCTAGCCAATCCTGAGTGTTGAAACACTTAACTACCTAGAATCCTAGATGAAAATTCACTCGGATCTATAAACACAACGTGTTATTTGCAAGTTAATCCTTCTTCCGTCTGGTTTCGTCTTTGCCACAAACATAAACAAGGAGAGGATAATGGCCATTTCAAGAGGAGATAAATCTGTCTGTTTTGCTGAATATAACTTTCTTTTGTTCTATATAAAGCCTACCGATGAGCAGATTCTATTTTCGTTACAGCAAAGTTGGCTGACTGATGATGCATTTTGTTTTTCGTTCACATCCTCGTTAGCTCATACCGGGGACAGCACTAATAGTTTACTACGACAGAACCTAATTTAATTTATTTACTAAGGTAGAACTTATTTCAATTTATTTCCTAAAATATAACTTATTTTAATTTGTTTTTTAACGTCCATCGAGTTCAGTCATTCCCCCCCCCCCCCCCCAAGCTAGTTTCAAAATCAAAGTTTTGCACCAACCTGTATTATCTTCTACATCCCAACCAATTTCAAATTTCTTCAAAATTGACCCTATTTTTTTTTGTTTATTTGTTTGTTTGTGTGCGTGTAGGAAGAGTGAATTGGTAATACCTGCTCAGTGATAGTTACACGTGTACAGTAGAACACGAATGATAGTTACACGTATGCATCAGAACACTAATGATAGTTGCACTTGTATATAAGAACACGAATATAATTTCACGCATATATCAGCACACAATATTGCAAAGTAATTTAGAAGTAAATGAATAGACTTTAAGAATGAAATTAAAAAATAAATATCTGTTGGGGATTTTTATGTTTTTTCGGCATTTTGATCAAAGGATTTTCTTCTTACATGCCTTAAAATATATTCGCAAATAGATACACAAAATTCTCTTTTTTCTTTTTTTCTCTCTCTCCCCTCACACACACACACACACACACACACACACACACACACACACACACACAGACGGATGGATGGACGGACGGACGGACGGATAGATAGATAGATAGATAGATACCATTTAAAGTCTGTACGACATATTATAATGCAAACTTAATTATTTTGCAAACGTCAGCTGAACGTAACAAAAGTCAATGACTCCGTGAACGCAATATTTTCTTCAATTCCGTACGTAGAGGTTACTGTCCTTGTCGTAGCCAGATGGCGCACCCAGTGCGCAGTCCTTTTTCTTTTTTTTAAAAATCTCTATCAAATAAATTATCAGCAAGAGGTGCATGTCATGTTGCATCAAAAAGAATGAACACACAGAAAGACGTCCAGTGCTTGAAATCCGAAACAAAATTACAATTAATCGACGTTCCTGCTTTCGATCAACATAAGTAATGATTCCTGTTGCTAGACATGTTGATTACATGTAGACTGAATTATGCCAGAATTAAAACGAAAGTGGATAAGCTATTTTCTGATGAATAAAAAGTAGGGGATGAGTTACTCGGTCGGACTGTGATCAAAATCCCTCCATCTGACATCACGGTTGTAGTGTTGTATTATCAACTGCTTTAAAAAAAAAACAAAAAAACATGCACTACCACTCGCTACAATTGTTGTCCTGCTTGAGGGAGCTAACACAGCAGAGAATCACCCAGGTTAGCCTTGAGAGAAGAGCAGCTAATTAGTGCTCTACAGTGTGAGAATGGAAAACGTGGTATTGACAGTAATTATGTAAACAATCAACTTTTAACTTTGTAACAGAAAGCATGTGAAAACTATCAAGACAGCATCAAAACCAGGTTATGTACAAACAATTAGCGCTTATCTCTAATAACTCAATTTCTGTTCACCGATAAGATCTATCCTGTGATTTGTATTGTCATTAATTTGTTGAAATATGTTTTGGGATAGAAGACTATACAGGTATTAAGATTATTCAAAGGTGGTTTCATAGAAATATTGATGTCAAGTAATATTTTTCATTGTATTTGTTATATGTATATTTGATTGTTGATTTAATAAATGTATTGTTACATTTATTGACCTTCTTATACATATTGGTAACCTTATGTTGGAGAAAAAGTGGGTGGATGGGGGCTCACTAATATAGATTAAAGACGGATTTGTCTTCTCCTTTAGGAAGACGTTTTCCACCTACATAAATATTGTAAATGTTTGTCTTTGATTTTGTGGAAGAGAGAAAACATTTATAACACCGGCATATCCGCCAAGTAAGAGAGATGAGTGATGGGAGAATTATTAATAACATAATTTAAGATTCTCATCACTTGTAACTAGTTATGGACGATTAATTATTATTATTATTATTAACCATTAACTTGGTGGCGTTGGCGTCACAGCTCCTGTGCTTTGTAATACACTGGATGGGGATTCGACAATTATTGGCACTTTCTTGATGGGACTAAGACTGCCATTGTCCGACGGCTTCACGGCACTACCACTTTAGTACCAGCGAGGGAGACAGAGGCAAGGGCCATAAGCAATCTTGCCGTAACACTTAGACTTAATGAACTTAATTCAAGGGCTTCTTGACCTGCTTATGCGTTGAATTGTCGTTCGATTGTGGTGAGCTAAATAGTCAAAGAACATTCAAAAAAGAAATACTCGAGCGAGCGAAAATGAATGAATGAAAAAGAGACGGTAAGACAATGGCAGAAATTAAAAAGAAAATACTAATAAAAGTAAAAGCATGTGAAGGTCATAAAGTCTTGCGTCACACTAAAGCGTCAAGAAATAGCTGAGCAGAGCGCTGGCAAAGCACGTTCGTGAGGCCGCCAGCACACACGTGACAGCAATAAAATCTAAAAATAGAAGATGTATGCGAAATCAGTGACGCAACGACATGCGCCCATCTGTGCCTAAGCTTTCGCTGCTCGAAGTCGCTCGCGGTCTGTCAATATCGTAACTTTAAGTGTAATAACGTTTTGCTATTTGCAATTATTCAACTTAGAGTATAATGTCTTGTGTAGTCAATCTATTACAGCCCATTGCAATGTTTTATTGTCCTCAGTTTTCATGAAAACATTGATGTCAAGTAATCTAACTTTTAACGAACAGTAAAACCCTTCTTTCTTTGTTATTTTCAACACCTTAGCTTCCTTGATCTAGAGAAATACATCATTGTCGTCCATAATATAATTATAATCAATCCAAAGGTCCGTGTTTACTTCAGTCTCGCAAACCGAAAGTAATGTCCCCTTGTTGTCCTATTCAAACAGAGACCTATCTCAGAAGTCCCACACAAACGAAAGTAAATCTCATTCTTGTCCAAAATCCTTGTGTAAGCAGAGGAAATGTCATTTATTTCAGCAGTCTCATGCAATCTGTCATAACGGCTAATTTTAGTCAATAGATAATCAATAATCTTTATACAACCTAATGTAATGTCTCACTTTGTCAAAGTCCTATACAACCTAATGTCAAGGGTCTCATTATTGTCAGTAGCTTTATGCGACCTAAAACAATTTAATAGTTTCAGTAGTTTTACACAAACTAATATTTCATTGCTTTTCTATAGTCTTGTACAACTTAATATCTCATTTTTTCTATAGTCTTATGTGGCTATGTCTCATTGTGTTTTATCAATCTAATATCTCATTATTTTCATAGTTATATAAAATGTTGTCTCACTGTTGTCAAAGCCTACAGTACCCTAAGAAAATGTATCATTGGTGTAAATTCAAAATTTAAAAATTGTCTCATTATCGCAATAATTTTATACAACGTAAAGTTGTTAGTCTTACACAATCTAAAGAAATGTTTCGTTGTTTTCAATAGTCTAAAACGACAAAATATAAATAGTTGTTACTTATACAACATAGTTAGAGCTCATTGACAATAGTCCTATGCAGTCTTGAGAAATATATAGTTATTGTCATCTGTCTATCATAACATCAATTAAATTATCAGTAACTGTGTGTAAGCTAAAAATGTTTATGACTGTTATAAGCTTTCAGTTTTCAGTCTTAACAACCTAAAGCAATATTGCATTGATTTCAATAGACTTATACAACTGAAAGTAATATTGCATTGTTGTCAATAACTCATACAACCTAAGGTAAGCTTGCATTGTTGTCAATAACCTCACACAACCTAACATAATGTTGCATTTTGTAAACAGATTTATACAACCTAAAGTAATATTAAGTTGTTGTCAATAGATTTATACAACTTAAATAATATTCCATTTTGAAAATAGACTTATACAATCTGAAGTAATATTGGATTGTTGTCATTAGACTTATACAACTTAAAGTAATATTGCATTGCAATCAAAAGACTTACACAACCTAACACCTCATACTGTTTCAGTAGTTTTATAAAATCTTAATCTAAAAGGAAGTTATGATTGACAGTAGTCTTATCTATAACATTCAAGAGAAATCTGTTGTCACTTAATTTTAGGCAACTTACAGCTATGTGTCGTTAATGTCGAAAGCCTTACTCAACTTAAAATAATTTCGTATTTTGTCAATAATCTTATATATTCTAATATTTCATTTTCACTAGCTGGCAATAGGATATTATAGAATCTAAAGCAAGAACTGGCAGCAGGATTACTGAACCTAAACAAATATTACTTTTAATTAATAGTCTCTTAAACCTAACGTGAATGACCTCACAACTATAAATAATACCTCATATTTTCAGTAATCTTACACGTCCTGAAGTATTGTTTCAGTGCTATCAGTCGTTTCACCGAGCACAGATGTCGCTTTATAGCCAACAGATGTATTGACACAACTTTCCCCTTGTATAGCAAGCTTTATAGCCAACAGATGTATTGACACAACTTTCCCCTTGTATAGCAAGCTTATGGAGTCTTAAGAATACGTCTTGACAACAATAACGAAATATTTTACAGCAAGGCTTACAGAATCGAAATAATACACCTCCTGACATCAATGATGTACTACTGCAGGAAGAAAAAAAACACTTACAGAATCTAAACAATACCTCACTGATGTCAGAAGATGTGTTCTTTAGAACGATTAAATGATTCTTCTGACAATTCACAAGGACAAGAGTATTTTGCTGTCAGTTTTCTTATGTTTACAAATAACATCATTACGAGGAACTCGTAGTTATGTCGAGTGGTGTAGCAATGGAATCTAGTGACGCCAACAAAAACGACAGCTATTCGTTCTATTTTAAACCACTTCTTTATTTAGAAAAAAAACTCGATATACCGCATGTCCTTCCCCCCTCCAACCTCACTCTTTCGTTCAGTCTGTCAGTCGGTCTCTCCCCCCCACCCCCACCCCGCTCTCTCGAGTCTGCTTTGGTATAGATTTGGTGTATTCTGTAATGCACAAGAGGTCTCCAGAGTGTGTGCATTGTGCATATATGTCAAAGGTACAGAGGATGTGGGAATTCGTCTCTGAAGATGCTCTATCTCCTGTAGGACTGACTGTTTGTGTTTGTAGGCCGGGATCTAACATGCAAGAAGGGGCGCTTACTGTGAGCAGATTTAAAAGCACACAGGTCCACCGATGTATCGTCCCTGTCTGATGGTCACTACTCATTGCGGGCCACCGTGAGCCCACCACTTCTGCGCAAAGTATTTTTGATTCATGTTCTCTGATAGGATTTATTTTTAAGTCACTCATAATCCAAACTGTAAAGTTGTACGCATGTTTACAATTCTAATCTAAAGTCTATAACGCTAATCTGGCGCTATACTTAATCCGAAAACTAACTTAATATTTGCAGAATCAACAAATTCCTTTGTCTCTGGGTAAATGTTATTCCAGTATACTGCGGTTCATCTGTTTCCAATCGTTGAAGCGGTTGCATGCGGCGTTTGACTTTAAAGGTCGGAATTATTTACTTCATAAAAATGAGTCCTGTCAGAGTGTCTGTGTGAGAGATAATTTTTCAGCCTTGTCCGGGTCAAATCTGAGAGCCTTTGCATGCACATCCTGTCTGTACATCCTCACACACAGACACACGCTCCTTATCGTATCTTCTTCAATATCCAATCTGTCTCATTTTACGTTTAAGTTTAAATAATAGGGTTCATGCAAATCTCATTCACGAGATTCTCTCCAGAAGTCTCTCGTGTATAAAGTAGAATCTCTCCAGAAGTCTCTGGTGTATAAAGTAGGCTCTCTCCAGAAGTCCCAGGTGTATAAAGTAGGCTCTCTCCAGAAGTCCCTGGTGTATAAAGTAGAATCTCTCCAGAAGTCTCTGGTGTTTAAACGAGACTCTCTCCAGAAGTCCTTGGTGTATAAACGAGCGCTATGGTAGTCGCATACCTCGGCCACTATGCTCTGCTGCAATTTATACTGAAATTTAATAAGGCAATATGATTATAATATGCTCTTACCACGCTTTTCTCCCTTTTTATCATCCACGTGATTGATTTTACTTTTAGGACACGGCTTCTGAGAGTATGCTAAATATCTGCCATCAAGTACATTGTAACAGTGATTGCAACAACGGAACTGCTAAAGAACACAACACGGCCATTTTATTTCAACACTGAACTGCTAAAGAACACAACACGGCCATTTTATTTCAACACTGAACTGCTAAAGAACGCAACACGGCCATTTTATTTCAACACTGAACTGCTAAAGAACACAACACGGCCACTTTATTTCAACACTGAACTGCTAAAGAACGCAACAAAGTTGTTTTATTTCAACACTGAACTGCTAAAGAACACAACACGGCCATTTTATTTCAACACTGAACTGCTAAAGAACGCAACAAGGCTGTTTTATTTCAACACTGAAAATTCATTAGTGCCTCGAGCCACTGACATGTCCTTGCAAAATGGATTAAAGTTGAATTACTTGACTTATGTGACGTCAATAAAGGAAAGATGGTCGCTGAAGAAAAATAAACAGACACATTGAAGTAGGTAAATTTTTAATACGTCCAAATCACAAACCTTTAGTCACTTACACGAGTCCCGATATGGCCTAGTGAATTAGCCAGTCAATGGCTTTGCTACACAGGCACTAGAGCGTGACGGTACGGTACAAGCGGCTTGCAGTGTGCTGCACCATATAAATTGTTCCAGATGAGTGAAGCAGATCAAAACTTCGTAAACTTTGATCTTTTGCATTTTCTTTTCAAACTTTCAAACATGAATCGTAAAGATGCATTTAATCTAGCAGTCTAGGAGTGTGCATGAGTGGTAGTGGTGGTGATAATGGGGATACTAAAGGTGGTGGTGGTGGTGGTGGTGGTGTAGTTGCGTGGAGGCAGTGGTTGTGGTAACTGTGGAGTTGGTGATAGTGGTATTAGTGGTGGCGATAATGATAGTGACTGCGGTGGTAAGGGGTGATGGTGGTGATGAGATGAATAAAACGGCTATTGCTGTTTACTTTAAGAGATCTGTAGTTGGAAAAAATAGTACATTTTGTCACTGTACAACAACTAACTTGGCCTGATTTAAAAAGAAAAGTACAATGACAACGGAATGATATAATCAATAAATAACTACGCCAAATAAATCACTGAAATGTTGCTTTGATAACCTTTCAAAAATTGTGCTCATTTATATCTTGCTTTTCAGTTGCTGGAGATTAACAGCATTAGTATCTGCAACAATGATCTGATGATCTGACATGATTTAATATTGCTTCCTAGTTAAATACACAAGTGAAAAGTTGGTTATCCGAACGTCCATTATCCGAACCCCCGCCGCCTCTTGCCTTTGATAGGTAATTGTTTGTTGTATCGTTGTTTTATTAAGCGATACACCTTCCCAATATTCACTATAATCTTTTTTTCTCTGCAATTACTTGCTGTTTAAGTATAACAAAGAGTTAGTTGTAGCTGAAACCATGTTTTTTTTTAAAAAAAATAGGCTACGGTAAAAATAAATCTAACTTTCATTGTTTCTTCAAAACGTTTTCGTTATTGTTTACAAACCATTTCTTAAATCAAGAATTTAAAAAAAATACTTCATATTTCAAAACACGTGAGCGATAACCTTGCATTTCAAACTTTTAATTGTCTAAGTACACTTTGTTTCATTTTAAACTGATGTACACATATATTGTAGATCTAAGTACACTTTGTTTCATTTTAAACTGATGTACACATATACTGTAGATCTAAGTACACTTTGTTTCGTTTTAGACTGATGTACACATATATTGTAGGTCTAAGTACACTTTGTTTCGTTTTAAACTGATGTACACGTATATGCCGGTACCAGTCGTGGTCTCAGTAAGTTTCAATAATCAAAGTTCCAAGGTAAAAATCAATTGACAGCAGTCGATGACGCCATATACTACTCAAAAACGCCCGAAAGATTGTACAATTCATCATGTAGTGTAAACTTTCTGTTTAATATTGCTAATAGCGCCGACTTGTAACAGTAATAAACAAGCGAACCATTTTCTTCATTATATTACCCCATCTATAGATAAGCATTTAAAATAAAATTAATACGAGTAGAGTATTTTTTTTTATAAGTCATGAACTTTAAAGTTTATATGCTAATTGAACACTTCAGCATTAACATTCCACGACTAGAGTTTTTTTTTTTTTTAATAAGTCATGAACTTTAAAGTCTACATGCTAATTGAAGACACCATTATTAAATTCCACGCACCCCCACCAACAATAAATTAATTAATTAAACATAAACAAAACAGCGCACACTGCACTTAAAGACTCTTTATCTTTTCATTCTGGAGTGAATTTCTTCATGCGGATCATGTGTCGGTGGATAAGGGTTTGAAAATAAGGCGACCAGTATTGTTAAAGGAAATTTACTGGTTGCAAAGCACTCATTTCAACAATAAACGAAATCTAAATGCGCCAACACACACACACACACACACACATAGAGACACACCTTGGATGATATTTTTTTAAGCAGTGAGTGACAGAAACAATTTCCAGGCAGTCTTTCTAAATTTCTTTTTTTGTTTGACATTCTACATGGCAAAGATTCTTATTACAAAGTACAATGTATTCTCTCTCTCTCTCTCTCTCTCTCTCTCTCTCTCTCTCTCTCTCTCTCTCTCTCTCTCTCTCTCTCTCTCTCGTTCTCTCTCCACCAAAGTCACAATGGCGCTCGAATATAGCCCTAACTTCAACTTTGGCTCTATTCTTTTACCTTGTGTAAACTTCATGCTATTCCTATTTGTCAATAGCCTGAAAATGTCTCGTCAGTGTTTGTTTCTGAAGCAACATACTGCATTAACTAGACTTAAGACACCTTCTAAATTCTCAACCCAATTTGCATGCAACCAAACCCTGTTTACTGGAGGTGGTGGGATCTTTTAGCTTAATTGTCATTTGCCGAAGTGTGTGTGTGAAAAATAATTT
Source organism: Sinotaia quadrata (assembly GCA_028829895.1). Lineage (NCBI taxonomy): Eukaryota > Metazoa > Mollusca > Gastropoda > Architaenioglossa > Viviparidae > Sinotaia > Sinotaia quadrata. Next base: position 35,718,590 of record CM054183.1, on the reverse strand, counting down.
CGCTTATCGTGACTACGCAATTTCTAAATTGACCTCCCTTTAAACTCTCCATACTTTTCCTTCTACAACCTTTTCAGTTTTTGAATTAATGTTGTCTGCTTCAATTTGTCTAATAGTCACAACTTCACAATGTATACCTAATACGACTAGAACGACAATGATGATAACGATGACTATCCGATGATGATGATAACGACGATGTGGTGGTGGTGGTGACATCCTCCAGGTTTGCATTATCGCTTCAAGTATTTATTTTTCTGAGCATTTGCCAACATTTGTACAGAAGGACATTATCGTCGACAATCAGGGGTGATGGATCGAGGTAACAGCGAGGATAATCATATATTTTTTTATTTAATAGCTGTGTCCTTGACCTGCATGAAAGACTAGCGCCTAAACTTCATAGTCACCAAGCAATACACTTATGCCAGACCAAATGGTTTAAGTGCACGTTTCAACGTGCGCATGTATAAATATATGGAGGCAAATGCATATTAATTTGTATGTATACACGCTTACATACTCTGGTTTACACGAACATGTAAATCTGTATGCGCCTTTTCATTTCAAATACAAAACTAAAACGTCTGTTACTTTATGTGTGAGTCCCTCACTCAAGGAGTCGGGTTGAAGGACCAGTCATGAGTTCGTTCGCCAGTCAGTGTTGCTGCTTGACTGCAATTCCGTATTCTAAAGCAGGAATCATATCTTTCCATGGTTTTCTTCTTTACTTTGGGATTTGAAAGGGAGATTACTCAGAACAACGTGTGTTGTCACTCAGTATTAAAAATGTTTCCATAGTTTTAACAATAATAAAAATATATAAACAAAGTAAATGCAGTTTAATTTTTTTAATGCATTCTTTGCTCACTGAAAAATTAAACAGTTATTAGTCACCTCTGATCATCATTTATTGAAATGTTGATAAACCTTTTGACGAAACAAGACAGAATGGCAGACGATCATTTCCATGACCAAGATTTTTTCCACGACACCAGCCAGTAAAGACTAACGCCACAGAGCAAAGACATAAAATCATGTGCAGGAGGCACCGGTGTTTGCTAAGAACAGAGTTGTTACCAATAACTGATGTGTTGCTAAGGTGAAAGGATCTACATCAGATCTGAGAAATGGTTCAAATAATTATGTTAGACTATTTCTTACAGGAAGAAGGTCGATCGATTGAAAATTAATTTTAAAAAGTATTCATTGTGCACTTATGTGCCCTGATTACTTACGAGTCATGGAGTGCATCACAACCAGTGTGGTACGCAAAGGGGAAGAAAGAACGAGGGAAGAAAATCGCGAGATATTTTAAATAGGCCTAATTCTAAGTTCAGCGAAAATAATTCATCTTTTTTCATCACCAAATGTGTAATACCGACTACTGATATCACGACAGGCTCACGAAATACATTATAGTACAAATAATCGACTAAAATGTTAAAATATTTGTTGTGTAAGCGGGAGTTGCCGGTACATATGTCTGTCTGCCGGTGACAGACAGACATATCGACACATCATGAGACTGACAGGTAACCAGCACTGGGTCATTACCGTTCAATTGTCTCTCGTCACACAAATACACACTCATACATGCGCGTGCACACACACACACAAAAGCATCAAACTACACAATTTAGATAAAAGTGACACTTACCACTAGTTTCAAGGCGCGTACCAAGAAATGCCCAAAACCAAACATCAATCGCACCGCCTCGTCTGTGGACGTTCTCAAGACATGAGCTGTGAACGTTCAAGTCCCGGCACAAAGCGCCGTGAAAACGCGCTCAGTTGAAGCAAACTGTCAGTCGCGCAACTGCCGACAGTAGTCCGCGTGGCGCGGAGAGGTAGTTGGTGATGATGCAACTTCACACATACCCTACGCAAGCACAGCAGCCGTCCTCCAACGCGCTGTAGTCACCATCTGGATCCCGAGCTAAAAACTGTAATTATTTTGATGCGTGGCATTGAACTTTTTTTTTTTTAAAAAAAACATTTATTTTATTCGCGCTTACTTTTCTTCTTTTCTTTCTCTCTGCCTCAGCCAGAAGCGGACGAATGTAAACTTTCAGAAGGGTGCGTTCAATGTCGAAACCGCTGCGTTTTCTGTCTGGTCGCGCATGAATTGTTTTCATTCTAGATTCATTATTCGTTAGCTTTGACATGTCGGAGGGAGTAGGGTGTAAGTGCTTCTCTCTGAGTGTGTATCGCTATTCCATTCTCTCTTTTTAATAGAGAGAAACAGACAGATAGATAGATAGATAGATAGAATAAACTAACAAGCAAATCAAAAAGAAACAATTAAGCAAATTACCAACCATAATTTAAAGCAAAGCAAAAATGCTAATTTCAGTGTAATTAAATTGCCACATTGATACAATAAGTTCTTTCTTCATGATTTTGGGTTGGAAACATTTTTTTTTTTTTTTTGGGGGGGGGGGAGGGGCATAACTCCAGAGTCTGTTATTGTAGGCATTGACATGGATTTGATGATGCGTCGATATTTAATTTTTGTTATTATCGTTGCATATGACTTTCGAATAAGGATATAAAAATTTACTCTCCTATTTTTTATTTTTTTTTAACGAAAAAATAAAGCAGCTAGCTAACTGGCGCACGACTCTGATGCAACAGTCAAGATGGCAAACACGCCAACACTACACAGCATGAGTGAAGACTTTGCCCTGGTTTCACGTATTTGAAAAGAAAAAAGAAGAAAAAAAAAAAAGAGAAGTGACATCGAAGTCCGTCCTCTAAAGCCTTCACGTCTTCGCTTGCAGAGCTTGATATTTCCGGCTTAAAATGGGGATTAGCGTCCTCATAGCTCGTCTCTTGCGTCACCGCTGTTGCAATGCGGGCTGACAACTCATCTTGAGACACGATATGTTCGGATTGCAGTTCCTTTCAGACAAATGCTCGTCCTTTTAGAGACATGGTTTCTTTGAGTTCTGCTGGTGAGAAGCAGTCCTCTTCCCGCAAACAGTGTGCATCGAAATAATCACAACCAACAGAGTAGGTAACTCGCTGACCGGAGCGTGCCGCTGGAGTTACAACGTGAGGTACTGCCAAAGCTTGTAACGAGAGACAGTGAGACGCCAATGTGCGCTGCTAAGAGGTTTTTTGTTTTTAAACAACTTCGTGTATTTGCGTAGTGTGGGTATAAATTGTGTGGGGGAGAATTGAGCGTGGGTGTTTCTCGATATGCAAGGACTGTAAATCTAGATTGTCCAATCAATATAAATAAACCTAGCTGCACGAATTATCCAGCAAATGTTGTAGTCAGATATCAGTCCCTGTAGATAGAGCCACTTCTACATGATTCTGCAGCAGACGTACTCGTATAGCCAGGCAATTAAAACGTAAATAGTTCTATGTTATCAGAGTAACTATAGTACTATGACAGTCCAATAAATTTAAACTTAAAATGGTTTCTAGATATTTAGTAGCTGCAATGCAATATGTTACTCATTAATATAAAGTAGCTTATAAACCTTAAAAAGTTTGCCAGCAGCATCAGTGTTGTAGATAGTTAATCCATGTCAACGCAGTTATTTTCAAGTTATCCAGGAAGAGCGTGATTATTACATGTACATGCAATCCTTCCCTTCCTTCTCTCTCTCTCTCTCTCTCTCTCTCTCTCTCTCTCTCTCTCTCTCTCTCTCTCTCTCTCTCTCTCTCTCTCTCTCTCTCTCTCTCTCTCTCTCATATATATTAGTAGCGCAAACTGATTACTTATCTGAGTTGTGAAGTCTCTTTAATGAGAGAAGTTGGCAAGACATAACTAAGCACTTTATGTGCAAGAAAGTAAACTTTATAAACAACGGGTTGGTGGTAGCGGAATAAGAAACAAATTGCTTCCCTCCACAATTATCAATTCCGTTCTTCTAATACGGGGTTATTTGTATTCGAAGGAGTCACACCCCTTGTTGCATGTCAATACCCAAGTAGATAATCGATTTCTTTTCAAGAGTGACATTTGCGATTTTTCACTATTACCGTCAGCCTTGAAAGAACTTCGTGACGTCATCCAGGACACCTCGCTAGGACTGAGGTTATGGTTCAAAACGTTTCTAGGCTGTTGCACCTTTAAATGACACGCTTACTCTGGAAAAGATTGAAATTCATTTAAGAATTTGAAACTGCGGTAACCCTCAAAAGCGTCAAGCTCTCGTACTAATGTACACAAAGAACACTCGGTAGCTGTCGCGACTGGCGCTTATTTTCTTTCCTGATCAAACAGATCGATTTTATCAAAGTTACAGCACAGTAGGCAAGGTCAACGAGAGACAAGGACTTATAATTCGTGTGAATGAGAGGGAGTGTGCACTTTTTTATTGAGTTTTATGATGGTGTTTGTGTTATCTGACTCCGTGTTTCCATAGCAACCAAGCGCATCATCTATGCTGGTTGCCCAAACAATATAATCTCTGAATATTAAATTATCATTTAATTGAGTTTTAGTTGTCCAGAAGGTACAGAATACCGACCAAACAAGTTACAGTTTTATAAACATGACACGCTAGATTTTGACATGTGATGGTAGTAGTAATAGTTGTGGTACTATTACTCCTAATTAATTAATTAATTAATAATAATAATAATAACAATAATAATAGTGGTGGTGGTAGTAATAGTAACGATAATAATATTTTGACAGTCATCATCATCATAATCCTAATTTTTGTTGGCTGTTGTTGCTTTATTTTGCTGTTGCCTGTTCTTCTTGCTACAATTAATTTTAAAAATATTATGAAGTTGTTCACTCTAATATTTTCAAAGCTAAACTCATATACTCTTAATTAAACTTAAATCGAGATCGGTAACAAGAAATTAACATGTGTAAAGTTCTTTTTCTTTTCCATTTTTGGGGGAGATAAATAAAGCAAAATCTTCTTCAATTTATGAAATTTACGGTATAGCCTAGGACAAGGTGTCACTTCACAACTCGCTGGTGCTACCTCCTGCTCCGTTGTCTGGCACCGTCACTCTCTTCGTCAAGTGTCACGCACAAATATTTATTTCCCAGACGTTTGCAGGGGAATATGATGCGAGCTACTTTATTACAACCCCTACAGAATGCAGCCGTCCAACCGTACATAAATTAAAATTATTTGCATTTGGACAAAAATCAATAGAAGGGTTTGCCTTGTTTGCTTGGTCGGTTGGCTAGTTAGTGTGGTTTCTGGCTGATAGGCTAGTTCGACTTGTTTGCATTCCTCCCGCCCCGCCCATTTTGTGTTGTCTATCTGAATTATAAACTCGTGAGATTCAGCAAACAACCATTTTGTGTTGTCTATCTGAATTATAGACTCGTGAGATTCAGCAAACAACCATAGGTGTGGATTCACGACATTCACTAACATGTTATATGTCTTGTGATGCAAATCTGCTTAGATATTCACAGAAATTCTTTCTACCGAAGGCCTCCTTGGGAAATTGTCTCTACTTCGTTTTAGTTGCATTAGATTATCTTTTCCTTTCAGAAACCCTCAAAAAAATAAAATTGCCAAAATATTTCTCATAGGGGCTCTGAGAAGAAAAAAATATATGGCTTCCACTTTCTTTTCAGTTATGCGTATCGTGTCTTGGTTGAGAAGTTTCGCAATTAAAATTTTCCCTGTCAAACATCAGAACAGCGCAAAAGATATTTGAGTAGTCGTTCAAATATTAGCATTGCACAATCATGCAACAGTTATCAACGGTATGGGCTGGGGTCTAAGTGTACGTGAAGCAGACACAAGCCTAATAATAAAAAAATAATAGTGATGATGATGACAGCATTGCAGACTTTATACAAACTCCCCTTTGAGTATGTTGGTCATAGACAACAATGATGGCTCCCTTCCACGATAATCCATGATGACGGTAGACATGAACTGGCAAACTCCTCCCCACTCCCGGGAACCGGTCGGACATAGACATCAGAACCCTTCTTGCTAACCATGATAGCCATAAGCATCACATATTCGCTCTCCTGATGTCTTTACATATCAATACCCTCTGCCCTAGCCAAAATAGACCATAGATACAAAGAGGTATACTCTCCTCTGAATCTGATGACAATGAACACCAATAAAATTTACCCTTTACAATGTCTGGCTGTCTCGAAATTCATTATAATGATTTGTAAAAGTGGTTTGTTTAAGTGATGCAATCATGAGCTATAGATGGGCGGGTGATGAGTGGGTGGACCAGAAATGAAGCCTCGCGTATGACAAGTAAAACCTGTCCGAAACACCAAGTAAAACCTGTCCGAAACACAAACAGCAGCTGTTGACATGATCGAAATTTGCATTACGTAGGTCTACATTGTTCATCAGTGTTCTAACACTACTATCAGACTTTTCTCTCCTGCTTAATTGCTCCTACCATTGTACGGTCTTATAAATAATAAATTCATCCTTTCTCACTAACTTTCTATCTTCTTTCCATCGAATTGTATCTATTCTAATCAGATGTCAGTTCAAAGACTCACGCGGTCCACGTTAATTTGAACGTCTTATTACAAGTAATGTCCTGATTTTGTTTGTATGTTGCAGTAGTTATTTTCATACAGTAATAATATAATTGTTTATATAGCGCTGTTTATGTTTCTTTCACTATATAAAAAGTTTTGTGAAAAAATGCATTTTTAAAAATGTGAAAAATCCGCAATGCTCAATCAGTTTTGCATTAGCTGATTCATCGTAGGAAGAAAGCATTCTTCCAGGCCTGCTTCTCAGTTCTCGAAAGAGCTTGAACTACTTCATGTCGTAATTGCACATTAATCTTCCACGTAAAATTCCAGTACAGGAAGTTATCGCGTAGCTCTGAAAGGTGAAAATATGAGACGCGTTGTCTGGGGCCGTTTATACCACGATATAACAGCCTTTTCCATTTATCAACCGTCAAGGGACCTTCACGCGCTCGGAATTAGCACACAGGATCCACATTATCGTCTCATCCAACGGATTACACTCTAAGCTCAGCACCCTGAGTTCAGGAGGAGTCTCAGCGGCACCCGTTAGGTTTTTTTTTATTATTCAAAACTATTTCACGACCCAAATCTCTTGGGTGAGTGCACTTCTTTCTCTCCACTTTGTCTCTCAAAACTGACCTTGAAGATCAAGACCTAGTCTTGGCCAAAAGTCTCTCATTAGCATTTGATAATTTACATTAGTAACAGCTACATTGTTTTCATAACGAATGTGTGTGGCAGCAAATACACCTTACAACGATATCAGTCAGGAGATAGTAGTAGCAACTGGTTACTAATTTGACTATGAACGCCATAGACAATAATAGCAACCGCTAAATAATTTGACTATGAACACCATAGAGAGTAATAGCAACTGGTTACTAATTTGACTATGAACACCATAGTCAGTAATAGCAACTGGTAACTAATTTGACTATGAACACCATAGTCAGTAATAGCAACTGGTAACTAATTTGACTATGAACACCATAGACAATAATAGATACTGGTTACTAATTTGACTATGAACACCATAGACAATAATAGATACTGGTTACTAATTTGAGTATGAACACCATAGACAATAATAGATACTGGTTACTAATTTGACTATGAACACCATAGACAGTAATAGCAACTAGTAACTAATTTGACTATGAGCACCATAGACAGTAATAGCAACTAGTAACTAATTTGACATAAAGGCCCTAGATTGTGGTAGCAACTACTTGCAAAGTGACCATGTAAGATCATAGTGGAAACATTCAGCTTTGACCAAGTTGACCATAGATTTATTCTGATTACAATGGTCTTTTACATTTATACTCTGTCCAAATGGATCCTAAACAATAACATGTACATACATGGTTATGGAGTGAGCACTCTCTCTCTCTCTCTCTCTCTCTCTCTCTCTCTCTCTCTCTCTCTCTCTCTCTCTCTCTCTCTCTCTCTCTCTCTCTCCCCCCTCTCTCCTGACCAGAAATGTTAACAATTTTATCATGGAGATGACGAAATGGATTGTTGTGGTTATTTATTTTCATTCGGTAATCGAATATATTTTTGTCGTTCAAAAGCTTTTCTTTACACGGCGTCCTTTTCTTGAACGAAGCCACTCATACGACATCTAAGAACGTATTTCTCAACATTGCATCAGCCTGAGAGCCGCAGTGTTTAACAAGAGCGGGTTACGTTCTAAACAAGTTTGAAAAGTCTAGCACAGAATTAAAAAAGAGTTTTGTGCTTTCATTCCGTTCCGCCCTTCATTTTATTTTTTAACAGTTTCAAAGCAATACGAGCGAGACGCTCTAAAATTTAAAACCCAGACGCACGCACACAAACACAAGCATGCACAGTCGCACAAACTTCATTTTTCTCTCTTGATGAGTATTGATCTTGAAACACTTGGAGATTTGTGGTTGTTCTGTTTGAAAGAGATTCTTATAGCATATTCTATCTCAAGAGGTCATTAATATATTTTAACATCTATCAAAGTCATCAAATGTAAAAGCAAAATCTCTCGTGATGAAGACTCCTAATAATCGGGGAAATGAAACTCACGTTGACACAGCTGCTTTACCAGCTGCCTCCAACTGTAAAACACCTTACCTGCTGACGTAACGAGACTCGTGTTATCTGTGTTGTATTAAGGAGTGCACTGGGCCCAAACCCCTTTGCAGTGTCAATATTAGTCTGCATATTTTAATTAGAGATTAACTGTGGCTCTCTCGCCGGATTCGAGATCTTATTGAAGCTGTCTTGAGACTGTCACGTGGTACAAGTCACGGAGAAATAAATATCAACGAGGAAGCCCTGCTTCGCCATCTCGTACGGAACCTGAACGGGGCCCCAGCTATATATATAAATAATAATTTTTAAAAAAGTGCATCTGAGGTACACAACTGAAAATCAGTGATCCATAGCGTGTGGGAGTGAGTTCGGTCGTTTTTTTTAATAAATGTTGAAAAACACATCAACCAAGAGCTGACTGAATCAATAAAGACCATTGTTAAATTGAGGGGGGAGGGTGTAGATGGAGGAGGAGGGAAGGTTAAAAGATAAGGACATATTACAGAATGAGCAACATTTTCTACGTCTTGAAACGTGTATTTTATTTTATCTAAATCGATAAATCCCGGCGCGGTTTTTTTCCGGTTATATATTTGGTTGGGCTATTTTGGATAGCAAAGGTTAATGGACTCCTGTCCGTCACCAGAAATTGTTTCGTGCCAGTGAGCTCTGTACTGATATTGCTGGAAGGGAACAATAAATAACGAGCTTGTGTGACTCAAAGGTACTGTTAGGTAAGATCCTAACAGTGCTCTAAAATTAAAACTCTCAGTGAGGGCGTGACTTTGATGGCAGGTTTAATCAATTACTGCACAACAAGCATTACCAAGAGAAACAGTATCAACTTCGCATCTAAGTAAAAGGAATTAAAGAAGGACAGTACACGAGAGCAACTCTTGATAATAATAGGGTACAATCTGCAGTATTATTTAAAATTTAAATGGAAAAATACTGTATGATAATTATAGTGAGATGCAAGGTACATTTGACATAGCAGGTATTTTTTTTAACATTTAGAATTCAGAACGAAAGTCCCTTCGTACACTATGTTTAAGTAAGAATATATAAATATACACGTATTCAGTTTATTGTGCTCGGGCGAGTATATATGTTTTCAGCTTATTGTGCTCAGGCGAGTATATATATGTGTTTTCAGCTTAAGGCGAGTATATATATATCTGTGTTCAGCTTATTGTACTCAGGCGAATATATATTTGTTTTCAACTTATTGTACTCAGGCGAATATATATTTGTTTTCAACTTATTGTACTCAGGCGAGTATATACATATAACAGATTCACATGTTATTGATCGTCACTTCCTGTCTTATCGGCACAGCAAAGCGATTCAAAGATCTTTTTTATTTTAAATATATTTTAAGAAGAAATATTACTCTCAGGATTTTATTCTTTTTACATCCAGTGACCTGCCTTTAACCTTCAGACAAAATTTATTCGATATTTTCATGAACATTTATTTTAAGAACGCATGTTTGTTTTAACTCAGCAGCTTCCAGGGAAAGGCGAGGTCGATAACTGTTATTTTCGTACACTGACAGTTTAAAACATCATCTTGCACTAGGGAGATGGAAGGAAGGCGGAAACATGGAGGCGAGAGGGGAGGGGGTGGATGTGACAAACGAATTATTTTCAAACTCTCTGGCCAAACCTGTAGTAATTTCCAAGCGCTGGGGTTACGTTAACCGCGGGTGTGATTGCATCAGCCTCTACGACTGCCAACCAGTCACTACCGCTTCACATCATTCAGCCTCGCTCAACAGATTTGTATGCGACAGCTCTACGCGAGCACTAGGTCTCTGGTAGGAAGCCATTGACAACTTCGCTTTAGCGCAGCGAGATCCATGCTACTTAAAACTAATTGGCGGGATTGCAAGCAAGTACAAAAGAAGTCATTAATTTCAAGATAGTCGTCGTAACTGGCAGTCTTTTACACAAAGACCACAAAGTCCGGTTGTTTTGTCCGCGGTTGAACTACTTGACACGTTTGTCGCTTGCTTCGGTCCAACGAAATTAATCAATACGTTCCACTGACTTTACTTCGCAATCATCCTAATGTTCCTACTGAGCGAACCATGTCACGACAGTAGTCAGCAGATTGTGCTCTCTGTGTTTGGCTTTACTACTGTTATTACGTCATACGCTCTCCCGGGTGAATTGGAGTGAGCAGCTGTTTCGGTTGACCGAATTTATAAACACCCTCAGTTCTTTAGTGTCAGTCAGTACAGATGTCAAGCTTTTTTTTCCCCAAGTTCTAAATTTATTACGCTGCTCTTTCGCTCTTTGGGTCCGCTGCTATCTATCTATCTATCTATCTATCTATCTATCTATCTATCTATCTATCTATCTATCTATCTATCTATCTATCTATCCATCCATCCATCCATCTATCTATTATTATTATAAAACGTTTTATTAGTAACCGCCCCCCTCTCCCCACCTGTTAACATTTTTTTCAAATGATTAACTTCTGAAAGGTAGAAAGTAGATGTTACTTAAGAGATTCAACATCCAGAAAATTTACCAAATTATCTCTGAGTGATTTTAAGTTTGGTTCATGTTTTGATCCCTCTGCACAGACTCACAAAACAACATACATTAACGATTAAGCAGAATTAATTATTTTCTATTCTTAAACCTATATTTAGCAGGTAATTGTTGTGTAATCTCGAAAACACTGCAACAGTGGTTTAAGCAACACGTAAAAACATTGCTTTTCGTAAGTTAAAAGTTACTGATATAAATAAATTACAATCTTTACAGTTGTCATAATGTTTCTGCTTAACATGAAAGTTTTTAAAAGATTTATTGCCTGCACCATGACTGAACTAGCTCACACTATCTAGACTTATTTTTCTAGAGCATAGTACAGCGCTTTGCTGTTGGTCGGAAGCCGTTACATTTCTATATCGAGGCAAAAGAGAGAAATTCAACTGGAGATCGACTCTATGCTAATTAATTTGCACTTTGCTGTAGAATCGCTCCTGACATTATAATGAGGGCTGGTTCTCAGAAAATCGTCTTTTAAAATATTAACAGTTCTTTTTATTGCTCTATTTCTTTCCTTAAGATAACCAAACTAAGTAAAAGTGATTTCTCAGTGGCTATGAGAACAGGTCAAACTAAGGGATGACTACAAATAATACATTTTCATAACTAAATATTATCTCTATTTTTCTCTTTATAGGTCATTTAACTTTCCACATATTGAAATTTGGGGAACGGTTTACAAACTTGTCCCTCTCTCCTACGTTCCTTCTCCCTACGTGTGATCAAATCAGATACCTTAAGTGTGTGCATTTTATTCCATACAGGTGGACATTTAATTGTTAATGATGGCACACGTTCCCCCAAATCAGATACTTTAAGTGTGTGCATTTTATTCCATACAGGTGGACATTTAATTGTTAATGATAGCACACGTTCTCCCAAATCAGATACCTTAAGTTTGTGCATTTTATTCCATACAGGTGGACATTTAATTTTTAAAGATAACACATGTTCCCACAAAATGAAAATATAAATTTATACGTGTTAGACTTTGGAGTTTCAAAGAAGATGGTGTGATGTTGTGGGTCTATTAACTTTTATTGGTACACTGAGTAGCAGTTATTGCAATTTTCTCATAACAATGCAAGCTTAAATAATTTGTTAAACGTAGAGAATTGGAAACAGCTAAATATTATATTGCAGATAGAGTTGAAACAGCTAAACATTATACTTCAGATAGAATTGAAAACAGCTAAACATTATACTTCAGATAGAATTGAAAACAGCTAAACATTATATTGCAAATAGAGTTGAAACAGCTAAACATTATACTTCAGATAGAATTGAAAACAGCTAAACATTATACTTCAGATAGAATTGAAAACAGCTAAACATTATATTGCAAATAGAGTTGAAACAGCTAAACATTATACTTCAGATAGAATTGAAAACAGCTAAACATTATACTTCAGATAGAATTGAAAACAGCTAAACATTATACTTCAGATAGAATTGAAAACAGCTAAACATTATACTTCAGATAGAATTGAAAACAGCTAAACATTATACTTCAGATAGAATTGAAAACAGCTAAACATTATACTGCAGATAGAAGTGGAAACAGCTAAACATTATACTGCATATAGAGTTGGAAACAACTAAACATTATACTTCATATAGAATTGAAAACAGCTAAATATTATACTGCAGATAGAAGTGGAAACAGATAAACATTATACTGCAGATTTTTTTGAAAACAGCTAAACATTATACTGCAGATAGAATTGGAAACAGCTAAACATTATACTGCAGATAGAATTGAAAACAGCTAAACATTATACTGCAGATAGAATTGAAAACAGCTAAACACTATACGGCAATATAAGTTTCGTCATCGAGAGACACTTGTGAATGTGAAATTGTGCGTCTGTGTTTCGCCTGCTTGAATGTCCCAGTTTCGTGTGAGTTTTTAGGTTTACTTAAAAAGTGAAGCAATTCCTCGCAAGAAAATACCTGAATAGTGACGTCTGGTTCAAACGGGTGTAACCTGTCGGGGCCACACAAAGAATACTACAAATATTTGTGCACTTAATGCAAACAGAATTTAATTTACGCACTCTTGTAATGCCACACACTGTTCCGGCCGTTCAATCATTATATATGAATGGCGGCAGGTGTATTTATCTTATGGACTGAAATCAAAACACAGAAATACACGTTGCAATGCGACGTCGAATGCAGAACAAAGGTGTCAATCATTTTGAATAATGTTCTTGTCAGTGCCTTTCAATTGTTGTTGTCTGGAATCACGGCGAGAAAACTGCGCGCAAAGACGTGTCAACCGGTCAGGAACAAAACGATATCTACAGAGTGGACAGTAGTTTTTTCTTGGGTCTTCATAGTCAAGGCAAGTTAACCTCAACATGGCATTAGTGTTCGGTCTATAGAGCAAAGACTAGTTAGTTAATTCCAATATGACTTTAGTTTTCGGAGTGATCTACAAAGTAAAGACTTGCTAACTCCAGTATGACTTTATTGTTCGGGGTGACCTACATAGTAAAGACTAAACTCCAAAGATATGACTTTATGTTCGAGGTGACCTACATGGTAAAGACTAAACTCCAAAAATATGACTTTATGTTCGGGGTGACCTAAATAGAAAATGTTTGCTAACTCCTATATGACTTTAGATTTCGGTGCGGTCTAGTTAGTAAAGACTAGTTAGCTCCAATACGAATTTATGTTCGGTGCGGTCTAGTTAGTAAAGACTAGTTAGTGCCCATATAACTTTATGTTAGGGACGAGCTTCTTAATAAAACTAGTCAACTCCGATATAATTGAGATTTCTATTTTGATTTGCATAGTTGAAAAAAGTTAGGCTTTGTTTGGCTGTAGTTTTCACTTGATATGAATAGGAAACACAAGTTATCTTTGCAACGACTGTAGTTTTCGCTTGATATGAATAGGAAACACAAATTAATTATCTTTGCAACGACTGTAGTGTTCGATTCGGTCTACATAGTAAAAACAAAATAGCTCAGGTTTACCTGTAGTTTTCGTCCATAGTAAAGACCCTAACTTCAATAAAACTTTAGTTTTACTCTATAGTAAACACAGGTTAACACCAATATAATTGTAGTTTAGATCTATAGTAAACGCAAGTTAACACCAATATAACCATAGTTTTGGTCTATAGTAAACACGTGTTAACACCAATATAACTGTAGTTTTGATCTATAAGAAACAACATTTAACATAAACATAGATGTAATTTTGGTCTATAAGAAACAACATTTAACATAAACATAGATGTAATTTTGGTCTATAGGAAACACAATTTAACATAAACATAGAAGTAGTTTTGGTCTATAGGAAACACATGTTAACATCAATAAAAATATAGTTTTCATCTATAGTAAACACAACTTAACATAAATATAGATGTAGTTTTTGGTGTACAGTACACACATGTTAACACCAGTATAGGTGCAGTTTTGGTTCTATGGCAAAGCCATTTTATGTTCATTCTAATATACGTGTTGTATACACACTTCACTCCCATCCCACCCGCTAAGCTAGGGGTTGTCGAGCAGTGCCTCCTCTAAATTTAAGGTCTTATTTCATAAGCACATACTCATAAAATCTCCATAGCATCAAACTATTAGTAGTAGAGTTATGAAGTGCTTTCTAAATAAAAGTAGTACTTTCTGGAAAATGATCAAACATGTAAACTGAAACCTGTGTGGTATTTTCCACGGTTTGTTATTTTGTTGTTTTTTAATTTTTTTTTTTTACTTTGAACAAAACCCAACACCCCTGAACTAAAATGAGGAATAATGTTGACCCGAAACTTCCCGCACTTTGTCATATTAAGTGAGCTGTTTGTTGTTTTGTTGGGTTTTGTTTCATTAAATCTAATACCCTTTTTTGACCCCACTAACTGACGCGAATTTACCACGCTTTGCCTTTTATTTGAGAGTTGTTGATTTTTAGAACTAGGTCAAGGATACAGGGTGTGATGTAGAAGTTCATAGATAATATTAGTGTCCTTGAACTTGGAGAGAGAGAGAGACAGACAGATAGATATACAGACTGAAAGAGAGGCAGGCGTGCAAACAGTTCTACAGTAGAAGCTTTCCCGTTCCAGATTATCGCGGTTTAAAGCTACTGAGTGATGGAACGACGAGAAAGAAGCACGTTCATGTTATCGCACATACGGCTGTATGGGTTCCTATTTCTTATTGACGTGTTCATTTGTCTTGTGACACGGTATGATATGATGTAAATATCAGCATTAATGTCAGTGGTTTAACAAACGAATTTAGGAAAATTCTTGCATGTTCGTTGGTCTTGACCTGACTATTATAGTAGCTGTTTTCTCCTTGATCTATTATTGTGTATTCTGAAGAAACTTCAAAACGTTCCAAACACTGCAACAAGGATTAATTAGCATTAGAGCACAAAACAACAGGCTATGTCACTCCATTTTGTTTCGGTCTTCTTTGGTTACCTATCCACAGCAGAATAAAACACGTAATTTCTTTGGCATGCTTCAATGGTTCCGGCACTCAATCTGATCCCACATGTTTGCATAACCCTCCAGGAAGCTTGAGACCCGCTTTTATAACACTTCATGCAAAATACTAACCATAAGATGAAATGTTCAGGTGCATATTAGGGTCCATCTTGGAATGTTCTTGTTGCTGAGTTGAAACACAGAGACCACACGACGGCCGTTTTGAAGAATGCTTTCAAGACATAATTCCATGAGCAGACTTTCTGTCTCATTTATTTCAACTGTACACTTATAAATCCACTCCACTCATGCATTTGATTTTGTACACGCATTTATTTGTTTGGTGCTGACACTTTACACGCGCATGTGCCATTTCGTTTTCTTATTTTTAGTTTTCTGTCTTTCGAAACAGTTTGTGTGAAGATGCTATTGTGTATTTAAGTTGCGAATATTGTATAGTACTTTGAACATGAATGAGATGAAATGAAATATAATTCTTAAAATATTAATTAAAATACGTATATTTATTCTCCACATTTTAAATTTGATTACTTCAGTGATGTGATCATGCGTGAAGTGACGTGATGTGCGTGAAATCTCGTGACAGGACGAAACACTAGGATAGATTACACAATATATTTGTAAGAAATCTGTAGGAAGCAGCCTACAGTAATATAGCTCGAATCAAATACAGTCTTCAGCAACACGTCACAGCCTACAGTAATATAGCTCGAATCAAATACAGTCTTCAGCAACACGTCACAGCCTACAGTAATATAACTCGAATCAAATACAGTCTTCACCAACACGTCACAGCCTACAGTAATATAGCTCGAATCAAATACAGTCTTCAGCAACACGTCACAGCCTACAGTAATATAGCTCGAATCAAATACAGTCTTCACCAACACGTCACAGCCTACAGTAATATAACTCGAATCAAATACAGTCTTCACCAACACGTCACAGCCTACAGTAATATAGCTCGAATCAAATACAGTCTTCAGCAACACGTCACAGCCTACAGTAATATAGCTCGAATCAAATACAGTCTTCAGCAACACGTCACAGCCTACAGTAATATAGCTCGAATCAAATACAGTCTTCAGCAACACGTCACAGCCTACAGTAATATAGCTCGAATCAAATACAGTCTTCAGCAACACGTCACAGCCTACAGTAATATAGCTCGAATCAAATACAGTCTTCAGCAACACGTCACAGCCTACAGTAATATAGCTCGAATCAAATACAGTCTTCACCAACACGTCACAGCCTACAGTAATATAGCTCGAATCAAATACAGTCTTCAGCAACACGTCACAGCCTACAGTAATATAGCTCGAATCAAATACAGTCTTCAGCAACACGTCACAGCCTACAGTAATATAGCTCGAATCAAATACAGTCTTCAGCAACACGTCACAGCCTACAGTAATATAGCTCGAATCAAATAAACTCTTCATCAACACGTCACAACCTGCAGTAATATATTTCGAATCAAATAAACTCTTCATCAACACGTCACAACCTGCAGTAATATAGCTCGAATCAAATACACTCTTCAGCAACACGTCACAGTCTGGGTGTCAACACTGATGTGGACACGGGTCAGTCCAGGTAAAACCATCAAATGTACAGCAACAGGCTGTACATTACTAATTAATGTAACAACCCGTTATGTTTAATGTCGTTAGGAGTTTCTTGTACATTACACGTCATAACAGTCCGTTAGGTTAATGTTATTAGGAGTCTGCTAAACATTATTAATCACGACAGACCTTTATGTTAAACAGTCGTTCGATTGAGGTAAACATAATGACTTCGAGTCTGAATTAACTCAGTTAAAAAATAAAAGTGCGTTAAAATAAAATATAATAGTGATGTTATAAAGCTTTTTACAATATATACACTAGTGATGTATAAAAAGTCTTTACAATAAATACAATAAAGATAGAAAAAGTCTTTACAATAAATAGATAGTTATGCATAAATGTCTTTACAATAAATACAAAAATGATATAAAATGTCTGTACAATAAATAGAATAGTGACATAAAAAGTCTTTACTAGAAATAAAATGATGATGTATAAAAAAAATACTCGCCATAATAATTTAAAAGTGTGGATTTTTAAAGTATTCACTATAATAAAAAGAAATTATGGGTTTTAAACAAGCTCGCTATAATAAAATAAATTAGTGATGTGTGAAAACATTGTATAATTAAATAAAATATAATGAGCTCGCTATAATAAATAAATTAGTGATGTATGAAAACATTGTATAATTAAATAAAATATAATGAGCTCGCTATAATAAATAAATTTGTGATGTATGAAAACATTGTATAATTAAATAAAATATAATGAGCTTGCTATAATAAATAAAATAGTAGTGTATAATAAGCTACGTTGTAAACGGTGTAAGCTGCAAATCATCTTGCAATAAATAATAATTTCTTTTACCAGTGATTAGTCAAATTATCTGAGAATGTATCCCAACGATTAGAAGTCTGGTTCGCTGCTCTCTGACACAAAAGCCGTACGCTAATACGATCTATTGATAACGTAATGCTCTCTGACACAAAAGCCGTACGCTAATACGATCTGTTGATAACGTAATACTCTCTGACACAAAAGCCGTACGCTAATATGATCTATTGATAACGTAATACTCTCTGACACAAAAGCCGTACGCTAATACGATCTGTTGATAACGTAATACTACAAAATTACAGAAAGCATGAAAACGGTAAAGTCACGCTTCTTTTGTCATTCACATTTCGCCGTCGTGTTTGACTCTCAGATTATTTCACAGCGACACGAAGTCTTCACCAGTTTGGCGACGGCAAAGCGTCAAAGCCAGAGGTAATTCGTTATGTGAAGTCTATTTAAAAATCAGGGGTGGGTAGGGTAGGGTGAGTGGGAAGTAACTAAACGGTAGAATAAGCAATAGAAGACGCGTTTAATTCAACTTGACGCATTAGTGAGAAAGTAAAAAATTTCCATATGACCGAGGTTTTACCATGCAATGACGCGTGTTAGAAAAATTACTGTTTGTACATATTTTCTACTTGCACAAAATTCCTATTTACACATATTTCCTATTTATACACATTTCCTATTTGCACATATCTTCTATTGCCACTTAAATCCTATTTGCACATATATCCCATTTGCATATATTTCCCATTTACAAATATCTCCTCTTTGCACATTATATCCTATTTAAAAATATTTCATATTTGCACACATTTCCTAGTTACACAAATTGACATATTCCGCTTTTATTTACCAGATCGGCAAAAAATGGTGGCTATCATTGGTAGGGGTGGAGGTGGAGGGGAGGAATCACAAATTTTGCTGTACAAAACTCATCGCCTGTTCACAAAACAATCTTTAAGGTCGCATATGACTTGTGCAAATTTACCAAGTGCATGACTCAGATATACAGACCATCACCACTCACTTCAACAGTGCGTCACTCAGATATACAGACAATTCGCCACTCACTTCAACAGTGCGTCACTCAGATGTACATACCATCTGCCAATTACTTCAACTAATAAAGATAGTATTGGTCACGCCCCTTTATGTCGTCTGCCAAACATTATTTGTGAATTTGATCCATTTTTGTGACTTCAGTTTTTCTTTGTCTTTTCTCTTAAAACAGAAATACGACAAATATTTTGATAACTTCTATACAGGCACTCGGATTTCTCACTCATAGTAGCAGTCAAAATGCAATGACACCCACCACCACCCCGCAAAAAAAATAAGAAAGAAGTAAAAAATCACAAAACCCCCAAGTTCTCGGAAAAGCGAGTAAAGTGATGGGTCTCATCATACTACTTTAAAATATCTGCATTTCAGTAGGGAAAACATTGGAGATCTGGCCAGACATGGATATCACAACCTCGATACAGCTCGGTAGGGAAAACAATGGAGTCTGGTCAGATATCGATATT
Source organism: Sinotaia quadrata (assembly GCA_028829895.1). Taxonomy (NCBI): domain Eukaryota; kingdom Metazoa; phylum Mollusca; class Gastropoda; order Architaenioglossa; family Viviparidae; genus Sinotaia; species Sinotaia quadrata. The sequence goes on along the minus strand of CM054183.1, from coordinate 35,699,073 downwards.
ATAAATTTGATAGCGTTCAGTAGGGAAAGTATTTGAGATATGATCAAACATGAAGCAATAACCTGGTCATCAGAACCCTTGATTAAACCGTATCACGAAGACACGATTCTCTCTCTCCCCCCTCCCCCCCCCCCCCTTCCGGAGAAAGCATCAGTTAAGCCAGGGATAGAAAAGTTTCCAAAGCGTACTTTCTGACTGGATCAGATATTCCCTTCACACGCATTTTTGAACGAAAGTGACATTGAAAAAAACATGTGTCCGCTGCTAATTACAACCAGTCGATACAAACACACAACACACACACGCACACTATATCTTGAGTGCGCATGTCCTCGGGACACTCAGCGAATGTTTTGTTCGGCCCTTTCAAAAGAAATCTAAACACAGTTTTTCTGAAAACATCGGGGTAGAGGTGGGGTGGAGTTGAGAGGGGACTGGGGGAATCTACAAAAGTTTAAAAAAAAAACTTTAACAATTCCGACGATTGCTTTTGACAGGCTCGAAGTCGCCTGGATGGAAACTACGACATACATGGATTAACAGGTAGTTACGTCACTAATTGCAGGCACTTTACGTAAAATGAATGTATTTACTTGCAAAATAATAATAATACCGGTTGGATTTTTTTTTTTAACCCAAACACAAAATGCACAGCGCCGAGTGTATCATAATGCAGGGAGGAAATGTCCCAGACAGTCGACGATTGAGTGACGCCAAAGGGACATAAACCTGAGTCTTCTTTGGTTCCGAGGTAACGCAATGCTGGAATCTCACACTCAGTTATAGTCTGGCAGGAAAAGGTCGCATGAACAATAACTCTGCGGGCGCTTCAACTTTCCGCCAGGGTGACTGTGACGCAATATTGTTTTGTAAAGCAGATAACTCGGGCATAATTAATGATCTGATTTCAACATTTCCTTGCGACCTTTACCCACTTAACAATGTCATGGGAACTGCTAACGCGAACCTCGCACTAATAAATAGTAATGCACCCACTGTTAAAAGAAGCAATTCGCACAGGTGCCGTTGGTCTCCTTAGAATCCTAAATAGGATTCCGAAAATCAAGTTCAAAATCATCTAAGAGAAAGGTCACTGAAGTCGTCAGAAGAGATAATAATAATAAAAAGAAGAATATAAAATAGAGTTAAAATCGATAAAAATTATCCCCGGGAGCGTGCTGAGTGCGCCAAAATATCCGAGTTTTGCTGACGTAATAATAATGTCATTTTTGAGAAATCATGTCCACAGCGTTGAGAACAGTTACTGAAAATGAACTGTCTTTACATTCTCTGGTTGTCAAAATAAAAACCATTCTGATATGTATCTATGCTCTGAATCTTTTGTTATCACTGAATATAGACAAATACAGCAAAGTGATTTCTATTGTTGTTATAAATATATTATCGATATTTTGGAACTAATTATTATGTGACTGTGTTTCAGTCGCAAAGTGAGGTTTGAACTGAACCATAAAATTATATTTTATTAAAGTTGCAAGAATGGTTAAAATGGATCTAAAACTCTTCAACAAGACATTGGCATTGGAATTTTACATCACAATTACCAAAGCCTACTATATGGATACCCCTAATGTATAGATAATATTCCAGACAGTTTGCAGGAATTTCTTTTTAAAGTATATTATTTTATGCAAACTGTTTGTTCATATTTTCTGTAAACGAAGCCGGGCTGTAATAAGCGCCTTTGAGGTTCATATTGCTAATGCGTTACGTTTGCAAATAAATTCACTTTAAATTAATAAGCATGAACCTGGAGAAAAAAAAATTTAAAATTGAATATACAAACTAAAATAAACTTATGAACATCGATAATAGATTTAGGTAAACGCTCAGCTTGTAGACTACATCAAACAGAAAAGACGAGTTTCGATTTGGATGATGATGCATGATGGGAGTACGATGTATGTACGTGTCGAAGGCATAATGAATGTTAAGAAATCAGATAGGCAGACAGGCAGACAGACAGATAGATAGATAGATAGATGTTTCTGACTAAATTAAGAACATTGATGCTGCTGATGAAGATTATAACCACGATGAGAATGGTATCTTGCGATTATTACTACTATTTTTATTATCATACTCACATTTAACAAATATTATTTACTTCGCTGTCATAATGCTACATCCAAGAAGAAGAAAAATGTCACGGTCTCTTCAGGCATTTACTCCCAAATCCTGCAGTTCCAGTCGTTTCATATCATTCCACAACAAATGGTAAGCTCAACACACGATCTTAACAAGTAAAATAGCACTTCGAACTAATCAGTACATGTGCTTCTTGAAGGAACGAAAGGGAAACTCTAGATGTGTAATCTCGCAGTTCGCGAGATCAACGTAAATGCACTAGGTGCAACTGACGCAGAAACGACGAACCTATGATTTGCGTCACTCGTCCTTTCAGTTTTGTCACGTTCGCCAGAAGACTCCAGCTCCTGACTTTTGAGGGAGTGCTCATTGCACGCCCTTACGCGTCGATTTATTCATTCACGATTTTAACCTCAAGGCTGCGCGACGGGACACACGTCTCGTCTAACAATCTCGCTCATTGATAAGGAGGAAGAACTATGGACGAGCGTAGAAAAAGTCCCGAAACAGTAATAGGGATTGCCTCCTCTTCCCACCCTTTCCCTTTCAGTCTTCATTGAAACAGGTCCACACGGTTTAAAGGGTTAAATTATTTGCTGTCAATAAATGCAATAATTAATCATTACTTTTGCTTTCAAGTCCGCTTCCAGCCATTCGTTGATTTTACGGACAGAATACGGTTCTCTTGCTGACGTCATTGTCGACTGTGTTTATATATATTTCCGAGATTTTGATCAGAAAAGAATTCTGATTAAGAACTGGATCTGTTAAAGCTTGTTGTACAATCCTTCCACCATAGTGCTACCGACATCTGATTAAACATTTTTTTAAATTAAAATCATCGCCGGCAATTTTAAGTTATGAACGGTAGAAAAAGTAGACTACAAATTCTTATTCCGTTTGTGACTAATGAATGCACTCTTATGAGAAGTGAATATTTACAGATGACCACCGACCTTTAGACGTTGCATCTCACACTTTTGAAATATTTTTTTTTATCTCCCATTCATGCCTTTGCCTTTAAGTCACGATGCCCTTGAAGGGAGGGGTGAATACTAATTGTAGGTTCGCATGACCGGAATAACTTATGTAAAATCGACAGACGTAAGGCAGATAGTAGAAAACACGCGCGCATAAATACATAATCAAGTTCATGGATATCCTCATGGAAATGAGAGTAGTTTCAGATAAATAATTAAAGTCAATGCCCATAACCTGTTCAATGATGGTGGCTGTCACCGGCATATGTTTTACAATCATGGGGTTTGCAACAAATCGCTGCCTTTCATATTTAGGCAAGGTCCTACGTGTCCTGTCTAGAGGCACGTTACAGAACTATTCCAGAATCTTCAATGCACTCTCCAAACACACCGAGGAGAATTGTCCCAAATTTCACGTGTTATCAAGCACATCAAGATGAATGTTCTTGAATTTTCATGAGTGTTCACTGACACACCTCGAGAAATGTTCACAACAAGCTTCATGAATTCTTGAGACCAAACTAAATCCACAAATTCTGCTGAATTCAGATGAATTCACAGGAATCAACTTACAGCAGCATGTTTTACTGATAAGCTGATGACAACACTGGATTCACACACCAATGTGATCCAACAGAGTACAGTAATCAGCATATCTTGACGTGAAAATGAAAACAAAAATGGCATGTCATTCTGCAAAAGTCAAATTAAGGCAGCACTAAATTTCAAGCATATTCCATCTCTAAATTCCTTTCTCTCTTATAAACATTCTCAACTTACAAATCCTGCAACAATTTTGTTAGCCTGATACACACAGCATAATAAATATAGCATAGATCAACATTCACAAGTATAATGTATATTGTAATCAAATTAGTGAACATATTGTGTGTGTGTGTGTGTGTGTGTGTGTGTGTGTGTGTGTGTGTGTGAGTGAGTGTGAGTGTGAGTGTGTGTGTGTGTGTGTGTGTGTGTGTGTGTGTGTGTGTGAGAGAGAGAGAGTGAGTGTGAGTGTGAGTGTGAGAAGGAGATAAATATTTTCATCCTTTCTTTTATATATTGTATGAACATTTATTTTTAAAATGTAGCACATTTTTCCTAGTCACTAATGCTATACGGTATCTATGTTTAATGTGGATGTTGTGCTCTGCACGTTAAATGCAACATTTAGTGAAAGTTAGTGTGAGATGTTTTCTAGGCTGTTTACTAGATTATTTTAATTTGTTGTGAAACGACCACTGAAGTACTCTCCGCCCCCAAAGTATTAGCATTGTTATCGCTTAGAAATTCGAAAACCAACTTCTCTAAAATTCAGTGGAACTAATTGCCGGGAGGCACAGTAATCGAATTGGCTAAGTAACCGATGAATGACAGTAATTAGTTGAGAGGTAGAGACGCCCTTAAAGGATATGTCATAACTAACCAATGACCTAGCACTGGCCGACTGAAGATGACCAATGGGGCCTCGGTAAAATACCGAACCAAGTCGAAACCAAAAGTAAAATTTACATGCTAAAGTTACTCCTCCATTTTCGTCCTCAAGAAAAAAACAAAACTGTTCAGGTGGCCCAATTTTAAGGCGCGCGGGGCCAGGGCTGTGTTGCGTGTAAAAAAAACAATTCAGAGTTACAAATTTTAAACTTTCATGTTTTCTTTCAGACAGTAGTTAATATATTTTATTCCTATGTGTAAGATAAACACATATGCATAAGTGTTTGTGGTATTCTATAGTCGTCAAGGATGTTCTCATATTATGATTCAGTAGAGAGCACTGTGTGACTTATTATTAAATGTATTACTTGTTTTTTTTTAGTAAAGTGTGTAGCCACTGCTTCATAGCAGGCTTGAGAGGCATATTTAGATTTTTGTGGAATGACGTGATAATGATTTAGAGATTTCATAGCAGGCTTCAGGGGCAGATTTAGAATTTTGTAGAATGACGTTTGCAGAGTTAGATTGGTGTAGCTTGATTTCCCACAGAATGGTGCTCTTGTTGATTGTACTTAACTATATGGTGTGTTCTTTGATCCTTGCATGGATATTGTGTACTACTCCTGTTAATTGTAACTATTTTTGAATATATTATATGTAATTTGCCAGATACGTGTACAGCATCATCTTATTGATTTGCCCACAGTAATAACATAATGTTAATCAGCCCCAAGCTGAAAGCTGAGTACCTGAATTCTTTACAATTATTAGAATTATCTGAAAAGTTATTTTATGGAGATTATTAATGTAAGGTAGATCGGATCTATATAAACAGGAAATTAGGACAGTAAGTGCCTTATTGTTATCTTAAGAGTCTTATCATCATCTTAATTAATTGACTTTTCAAGTCAGTGGCTATGGCTTATTTTCTTCTGTGGCCTTGTTTCCTTGTTTGGCTGTGAGCTCCGCCCTCTGTCGATTGCTTTGTGAACCGAGCAGGACACCGCACTTCTGTCGTTCTATTAATAGGGCAAGGGGACGACAACTGTGCAAGCCAGGTCGTGTACCTATTAATTTACCTGTTTTTTTTTTTCTCTTCTGCTTTGTGATGTAGTATGTGTAGACAATTACTGAACTACAGTGTGTGTGTAGCATTGGACATGAAGAGTGTCACCCAGGGTTGGGGAAATCTGGACAACAGATGTCAGAAAGTTAAGTTAGGGAAAAGTGTTAGGTTAAGTGTAAGTTAGGGAAACCAAAATTAGACTGCCTTAGACTCCACTAGTATATCCAACAGCAAGGAGGATCTGAAGTAATATTTCTCAGACTGTACAAACTTATAAGTTAGTGGACTTGTGGGAAATCATAACTTTATAAATCAGTAAATGCCAGCAAAGATCAGTGTCGTGGTTTTTCTAGCTATTTGTTAAAACTAATCTTTTCTTAATTTTACAGCTTATTTAAACAAGCATCATTTATTTAAATGTATCCATAAATGTTAATTGCTGAAATAAAGTGAGTGTGGAAGTTCTGTATGATTTTTCTCTCATCTGTAAAACATCTAAACGGGTGAACATGACATCACTTAACATACAATTTTAGGCAATGTCTAAAAGGAAAAGTTATATTACTCTCTCCAGTCTGGCGTTTTGTGTGAGTGGGCCTCTAGCTGAGTATAAGCTGCAATGATCCTTCATTCAAATGCTGTATGTACCTCACCAGTGCAAGGACTTGTAACATGCCCCCCCTGGACCAAATCACAACGAAAAGCCGCTGCATGGAAGATAAGCTTTGAAAGAAAACACTCAGAAAGACATTTCGTGCTGTACTTACTTATTCATGTGCACTAAAATCTTTCTCTTTTATGATGACGAGTTCTTTATTATTTTAATCCATCTGGACATTTAATCTTGTTTTATTTTTATTTCATTTTAATCTATTTATTTTTTCTTTGTACTAAATTGATTATTGACTTCTTTTCTTGTACCATTATGTTCATATATGTCGTAGTGTTTTCATTCTTTAAAAGGGGACTCTGGGGACTTGTGAGCTAGACTGAATATTATATGTTTAACATAGGCTTGGCGTTTGTGACGCGTCACTTCGTTGTGAGTCTCTTTATCTGTTTACTGAAAGGGGGGGGGGGTGCGACTGGAAGATCGGGTTACGATTTCCAGCCTAGAGGAAGAAATTAATTAAAACAACCTTTTATTTTTTATTCGTCTACCTCTTCTTCTGTAATCCATACGCACACGCCAAAGAAAGGCTCTGAAAAAGGACATTTCTTTTCCTCCTAGAAAAAGTCAAAATTCGAGGATTCCAGATATTATGATTAAAAATGTATTCAGTAATTCAGTAATTCAGTAATTTTATGTCGAAAATCCTGTCCCCGACGAAGGGCTAGTAATTACTATCAGGGATAGACTTACAGGTTGCTTCTACAGCACTAAAATACACTCAGTTTAACAACATACGATTTCTAAGTTTCCAAATACTCTGAGTAGTTTATTTTCTTGTACTTACAATACACTTAGCAACTTGGGAATGGGAATTCTAGCCTTCTGCTTCTAGTGAAGTTTGAGAGGAGAATAAGGTTCTAGCAATGTTCTGTCCGTAATATCAAACTGTAAGTTCTGCTCTAAATCGATCTGAGTGGGTCAAAGTTAGTATTAGGTCGTTGATCATTGATCAGTTTGTATGTTCTGCTAACTCTGTTAACTGTCAATCAGAGTTACCGGTCTTTACGTCATGCGCCTGTCCGTTCTGATATCCCACAATCAACTGCCAAATCTATCCGGGGAGGGTCTCTCGCTCCTGTCATTTGTATCTTGCTAATCTTAGTCACTCGGCGTCACCTGGCTAATCTATATTCCCCTGAATGCATTATGACGTCACATTCCCAACAGTGCTCTCTGAACTCGCATGACTCAAAACGAGGCCAAAATAACGCTCATTCGTGGATTTCAAAAGATAAAAAATTCACAAATTTAAATTCTATTATGAAATTATTAAAAGTTACACATTAAAACTTTATGCTCTGAAAATATTTGCCATAGAAAAGGTCACAGACTTTACAATGACCTATATAGAACCGAAGAAGTTCAATATACAAAAACTGCTCAAGTGCCACGTGCATTACTCGGAAAAGACATGAATTAGAGATTCGATCTACTGGAGGTGGGGGTGGGGATTCTTTGCGCAGTCTGTGAATATTCATCTCAAACGTGCCTTGCATCAAACACGTTCAGTAAATACCAGCGACCGTCCCTCTTACCTTTTCTTTTTGAAATATCAAGCGGGAATGTGAGTGTGTACATATGTTCATATGTGTGTGCGTGTTTGCTTGCGTGAACTTAAAAGTAGAAAACTGAGCCAGAGGATCAGGAAAAAGAAAGAAAATCGAGGAAACAGAAAGACGAAGGGAGGGAGAGAGAGACGGAGTCAGAGATGGTGGAGATAGAGAGGGAAACAGAAGATAGAGGGGAGATGTGAAAAAATCACAGAGGAGATATCGAGACAAAGAGACGAGCAGACAGACACAGGCACACATATATTATATAATACAAAAAGAGAAAGCGAGAGATATATGACGTATACGGACATATACAGAGGAAAAGAGAGAGAGAAAAGTAAAGAGAGAGAAGGAAAAAGCACAGATGGACTGAGAACGGACAGGGAGCTCGAGACTTTATTTATAGTAACGTACGTTCACATTTAATGTGCTGATACCGCTCGTTCGTTTGTTTTGTCAACTTTCTTCCCGATAGCGAAGTGACATTTCATCGCAACTCGTGTACCTCATCATCACATTTTTTACATACTCCAACTGCATTACCAGGGAAGGGAGCTGATCTCTCCACCAAAAGCTATTTGTGTTTGTTTGTTTGTTTGTTTGTTTGTTTGTTTGCTATCTGTGCTGATAGGCTTTTTCTTTTCTCCTCATCTCCTCATACACTTTAAGACTTTTAACGGCATTTTTCCATCCCTGCTTTTGATTTTATCTAGTGTGAAAGAAACCAAAAGCGTGTTTCTCTATTCATCTAGCCGGCCAATCTTTAATTCATCTTGTGTTCAGGCAGCTAGTCACGTCAGCTTGAATGTATGAGGAAATATTGAATTATTGTACTCTGCATTAATATTAATATAATCTGCTTACCTAGTTCTTAAAAGTTTAAAGCAGTTGTATAGGTATGCTTCTTTATTTAAACTGCTAATGGGGTAGCACTTTGTCATTGTCTCCCTTTTCCGTTGAAAAGAAACGTAACCCATAAATAATGTGTGGCACATATTATTGAAATTACAATTATTAAATTATTATTATATTGACGTATCAAATGAAACATTGCAAAATGTGTTGGATAACACGATTCATTAAATAAATGTATGTGCACAACATGATGACTAACATGGTCAACAGATTTTGTAATTTACTAATAAACATGCATTGCCCTTGGATTGCGTTTCTATTTGAGCACCAGTAATTAATGTATCCAATGGGACATAACTATTATCAGTCGTCTGTGTGTGTGTGTGTGTGTGTGTGTGTGTGTGTGTGTGTGTGAGAGAGAGAGAGAGAGAGAGATGTTTAACCCATTTCAGAACTGCGTAGCATGAATTCATTCAAGACTGTCTTGTCAACATAGAGAAAACTAAGAAAAATCAAATTAAAAAAAATCAAAACATAAACAAACCAAATTTAAAAAGTCAAATAAAAACAGAAGCAAATAAAACAGTAACGATATGTTTACATTCCAGCAAGTCCGTGCAGCCTCTGATAGACATGGGAAGACAACAACAAGAAAAAACCCTACAAATCCCAAGAGTTACTGCGCATTGCATGCCACAAAAACGTCTTCCATCCTAGACAACAAATTATTTCCGGGTTCACCTATAAACTAGGTCAGTTACAGTTGGACGTCATTTTTTGTTACCGTACCGTATATAGAAGGACTCCAAACCAAAGATGATATACTTGGTCATTATTATTATTCGCTGGCATAAAATTTGGTGAAACGGTTAGAGAATCGCGTTCGAAACAACAGCAGCAGATAATTCTTTAGTGTTGACTGATTTCTACAACCAAAAATTGTGTAAAGTACGCTTTGTTTGCTTGTGTGATATATTGGCAGCTTCGAGTTTATGGGTATGAGCTGTATGTGTGTGTGTGTGTGTGTGTGTGTGTGCTATTAAGAGTTTGGAAGTTAGAGTGCTTGCAAAGGGAAATGTAACAAATCAAATTTTCTTTTTAAAAGTACATTATCAAAATGTTTGGATTTTATTGAAAGAAAGAAAGAAGGAAGGAAAGAAAGAAAGAATTAATTTAGTAAATGGATGAATAGCATTTTTTGTGTGATTGTTTTCCTCCAGTTATTATTCTCTTTCAGTTGATGTTATTATTATTATTATTATTCTTTTTCTATTCTTTTTTGTTTGTTTTCTCTTTCTCCTCTCGTTAATTCGTTGTGTCTTGAACTTTTTGCTTTTCTCCATCGTCTTCTTACTTCCTTTACTTCTTTCTTTCCTCTTCTTCAGTTCTTTGCTCTTTCTCTCCTTCTTTACTTTCTATATTCCTCCCCCCCCCCCCTCCCCTGTTTTTCTTCTTCTTTCTCTTCTTCGTCTCATATCCATCTTTTTCTTTCTCTTCTCTTGCCCATCTTTCTCTTCAGCTCAGGGTGTCCTCTTCAAAACAAGAATGCCGAACGGACCCATGTTTTTGCTGTTACATTGTGCAATGTTTGTATAACATGCAACCCAGACTGAACCTAAACCTGCATAGGTCTACCTCTCGCGCTCAGCGCCACCGTTAGACGTCATAGCACATGGGGCGCGTGAAGCAATAGCAAAGACCACAAGGTCAAACTTTCCATCAGCCTACGGAACTTGATATGACGTCATGTGCACTCTTCGCCGCTCTGCACCTTCCTGTTCCCATGGGCACAGTCTGCTACGTTCGCTCTCGCACGTGTGGAGGTTCTAATCAGTATCCGCTATTGTAATACGTGTTCAAACTGTTTCCGGGCAAGAAAAAAAAAAAAGAAAGAAAAGAAGGGGGATTCCCTTTTAAATATCCGCTTATCTCGTACAAGAAAGATCGGACCAACAAGGATGTATGTCATGTTGGACGGGCTACGTATGACTGAATAATTCGTCAGCGTCAAAATTAAATCAGGATTTTCTAAAAAAATAATTATTTTAGCATGAAACATGTCTTCGTACTCCTACTGCTATTTTGAAACATACTGACCCACTGACCTATTGAATGATTATTATTTCATTTATATCAGATAAAGCATCGAGTTGTTTGTTTTTTTCCAAAAAAAATGCTTGTATTACGTTTTGAGATCTATGAATGAATGCTTCGCCTAGTGTGTGAATGGAATCTCCATATGCTGCTCGTCCAATGTTTCTATACAGTCACCACGATAGTGACTTGTGAAGGACGACACGAAAAGAAAGCATCATAAATGTGTTACCTGTTAAATGTAGTGTATGTCACTTTAATTTTATTTTATTTGAGAACTCTCCGCGCGCGTGTGTGCGTGCGTGCGTGCATGCATGTGAGTATTAAATAAAAGATGCAAACTTAATCCATAGATACAATCACAGCAATACACATATAATGACAGTACAGATGTGGTGTGTGACAATATGAAACAGCAAATGACGTAATTATTTATTTCCTAATAAATATTGCTAATTAATTAAATGTAACCTCATTTTCCTGTGATATACATTTTTTTATTCTCTTCTTTCCTTGTGTGGCGGATTGTTATTATGTGTGAGTTCAAGAGGAGAAAAAGACGAAAAGAACTCCTTGAAACTAGCCTCGTTTCTCAGTCACACGTAGTACAAATGATAATTACAGGCGCGAGGACGCACAACGAAAATGACACGTCATGAGTCTATTCCTATGGTAAACACGTAATAATTAATATCTAGCTCTAAGCCCCCAGACCCTCGTGTTAAATGCAGTCCCTATAACTAATACACATATGACCCAACAGAACAATATACAGAGAGTCAAGATTATAAATTTAAAATAATTTAATAAAGAAAATAGAAAAACAGTAGAGCAGTGACTAAACAATCAAAACAAAATGAATCTTTTAAAAGTCATCACAGTTAGGAGTTCGAGCACAGGTATAGCAATACTAATGTTTGGTAAAGTCATCACAATTAGGAGTTGATATAGTGTTTGCTAATGTTTGGTAAAGTCATCACAATTAGGAGCTCGAGCACAGGTATAGTGATGCTAAATGTTTGGTAAAGTCATCACAATTAGGAGCTCGAGCACAGGTATAGTGATCCTAAATGTTTGGTAAAGTCATCACAATTAGGAGCTCGAGCACAGGTATAGTGATCCTAAATGTTTGGTAAAGTCATCACAATTAGGAGCTCGAGCACAGGTATAGCAATGCTAATGTTTGATAAAGCAATGCCTTTGAAGAGTTTCTTGTGTTTCAACTTATCTGGTCCAGAGTAGAGTCGGTCAATCAGCTTGAAGACAGCGTCCGTGATTTCTCATAGATTCTTGAGTGAACGTGTGGTTTGACCTCTGATGTAGATGCAGACCAACAAGGAGTAGACAGTTGGTTTAGATGGCCTTTTTCTTCAGCTGGGTCAACAATGCACAAAGTTTAAGAGTGATGGAAGAGTGAGCAGCCTTGTCTCAACTTTGGTCAATCAACCCATATCAGTTTGCCAGGCTGGAGATAAAACCATAATGTTCCCCCTTTTATGCATTGTTAATGATTGTGCAACTTGTCAGAGGGGTCTAGGCAAATTATTTTTGATTTTCTATTTTTTTAAAAATATTTAATTAAATAACTTTCTATTATTTATGAGAAGTATAGTACCACTAGCCAAGTTGCATACAGGTGGTGCAATAGTTGTTTACAACCTAGTAAGATGTGGGTCACTCAGAAAGGTGAAGAACCCAGAGGGGTAAAGGAGAATGGCATGGATGGGGAACTGCTAGCCAAATACAAGATGCCCATATCTGGTCATTCACATTCTGTATCATGATGTAGTAGAATCCGCTAGCTGACCTAGAGTCCATTCATCTGTACTTGTCAATGAACTAAAGCCCTCAGATGCACATTTCTACCACACCTACCTGACCATGGGCAGACTAATGATGAGTACTTTGAACATTTAATACACATAAAGCTGGCCTTGTGGAAAAAACCTTCCAAGTTCTCGAAGGTCCAAGGGAACTTTAGCGTCCCTCAAAAAAACCTCCCACATGCTTAAAGGTAAAGCTGGACATGTAAAGAAAACACGTGCTCGAAGGTCAAGGACGCTTCAGCTTTATAGGCTACAAAGATAGAGCTGGAAAACTACATATATAGATTTTCTAACGTGTTCTTTTTTTATGGTTGAGAAAGGTGTTCAAATCAAGTTAGTTTCACAGGTGCAAATTTTATGTGAGTATGGGAATATTTGCACGTCATGTAATTATTTCATCAGCACTTGAGAGCCTTTCTTCTTCATTTATACTGGATATGTGGATAGCGTTCCTCGCGAGTGACTCATATTTTTGACAAAGAGACGAAACTGCATCATTTGTCTTCTGCCAGGAGGAAGTGTGTTTTGACTGGCCATTCATAAACCTGTACTCTTTTCGGGGCTCCTTACAGCGTTGCTGACAGTTGACCTATGCATTTGTTAAGAATTGAAAGATTTCAACCTGTCATGTCATCTTTAAAAATTCATCATAAGAAAATATTTCAGTTTTATCCTCTCTTAACCTGTCTCTATGACGACTTTCCATTCCATACTCACTTGTATAAATCTCTTTGTATCTGTGTCACTGTGTCTGTGTGTCTTTATGTCTGTGTGCATCAATTTTGGTTGAAGTTGAAAAACACAGAAATGTGAACTTAGTAATTTTTTTTAAAATAGACTACTCACACATGTATACCTTACGCATACTATACATGTGTGAGTATGCATGAGGTATACATGTATGAGTATACGTGAGATATACATGTGTATATACCTCACGCATACTCACACATGTATACCTTACGCATATTCACACATGTATATCTCACGTATACTCATACATGTATACCTCATGCATACTCACACATGTATACCTCACGCATACTCACACGTGTATACCTTACGCATATTCACACATGTACATCTCACGTATACTCACACATGTATACCTTACGAATACTCACACATGTATATCTCACGCATACTCACACATGTATATCTCACGCATACAAACCGAGCCTTACACAAAGAATGTGTGAAAGATAATTATACAAAGTACTGCTTTGCGAGTTTTCATTATCTCAAGTTAAAACAAACATAGTTTTGTAAAGAGTAATTGTAGTAAGAAAACATTAATTTTGACCACGCCTTTAATAAACATATTTATTTCCCTTTATTGCTAATAAAATGACAAACTAATTTATTAATACATGAAGTGTTATATTCTCTATATTCAGTATCTATTCTTTCAAATCTAGGCGGGGTTGAAATCTTTCTGTCTGAAAGAGTACCTTATGGCTAACTGGCATTGGATGTAGAATCTAGTGAAATGGAGGGGAAACGTAGGAAGGGGAGAAGCAGATGTTTGTCGGCCACTTTACAGAAACAAGATTTTTTTGAATTACCTAGTAGCGCTGGAGAGTAAGGAGACTTCCGTTTCATTCAATGTTAGTCCTGCCGTAGACAACGTCATAAAAACTTCCAGTTTTTGCCATCTGAGAGATTCAAATTCAAATTAGTTTAGTCACGTGGCAAACTATTTCCTCCACCCCTCTTTCCCTTCTTTCCGACTGTAGATGATGACTAATATCGCAGAATGAAACAAAAATAAGGACCGTTTCAGGTTTTTCACTAAGCTATTAATAAGGTCACGCGCCGCGAGCAATCGAAATGTTAACATCAGTTGTATGTCGGTATAAGGCAAGGTCAACAGCGGTGTAAAAACACTGCCTGATAAAATCAGCCTGCAAAGAAGCATCGCGCAAACATCAAAGAAGTTGGGATTTGAACTAAATTTAATTTGTCAGAGGCAACATGACAGGAGTTTGCACACGGCCCTAAAGGTAGAAAGCGACGTGACATGAAGGAATAGTTTCTTCGGACTTACCGAAAATGTTTGTTTGCTCTAGAAACGAATCACAGACTTTTTAGTCACTGTCCAGGTTTCATGTACCACTACCACACCCTGAATTAGTGTATCAGTTGTCAAGACTATACGCAAGCTTACTAGAGAACAAAGAGAAGGGAACAAGCGAGCGCAAGGAGACAGGAGAAGAGAAAGATCATAAGTTAACTATGAATAATTACACGAATACATATACGTAAACCAAACACACACACACACACACACACACACACACACACTTATAAAAACAATATAACACTTTAATTATTTCTGGTCGGTACATCATAAGACACACACACTCATACATGCAAACAAATTCACAAACGCAAATAAGCAAACAAAACACAACTTTATAAGGTACAAACATATACATCAATTCTCTCTCTCTCTCTCTCTCTCTCTCTCTCTCTCTCTCTCTCTCTCTCTCTCTCTCTCTCTCTCTCTCTCTCTCTCTCTCTCTCTCTCTCTCTCTCTCTCTTCCACAAACATTCTCAACTTACAATTCTGCAAATGAAAATCGTTAGCCCTCATTCACACACATGTGTGTATACATATCATAACCACAGTTAAATTTTATCATTAGAATTCAATCAACAATATCGTGTTCACCAATAAAATCTTTCTAATTAAAACTATAGGTCAATCTAAATTCAAACATCTCTAAATCAATAGTTCTAACTATACAAAATCTTTCCAAGTCCATTTGTTCTTCATCAGTCAGACAACTTACCACAGCTCATGATCGCCTTTAGGACCGGACCTGATCAAACGTATCAAAGTAATGAGAAAGGGAGCTGCCTGACTATTTATGCTACCTTTGACACAGGTGTGTTTGACTATTAGATCACCTGTCAGCTTGACATCATGGTCGTCCACCAAGGCCATGTCACTAACTCATTCCAAGTGTTATTTACATTGGCTTAGCATCTCTATGTATGGGAAGTGCTGACCACTACACTTATGTCTTACACATTCGTCTTAAATATGTGTGGGTAACTTTCACCCGTCACACAACCTTATATAATAACCTTGTGCTAAATTGCATCCTTCTAAACGGGCCTTCTTATTAGATTAAGGTTCGCTCCAAATGCCAATACAATTGATGTCGATGTGCATACTGTTCAGTCTGGAAAGCTTATTAAACATTCCCCGCAGTGATACGTCGATATATTGATTAAGTATATCGGTGTACAGATTCCTGACATATTTCTATCTGGGTCAAAGGTAACTTGTCATAACATTTTGCATCCCAATGATGTGACCTAATTTCATAAAGCAGGATTTATCTTCTCCTTTAGTAAGACTTTTTCCAACTTTGAAAATATTGTGACGGTAAATGTTTGTCTGTAATGTTGTGGAAGATAAAAATGTATGCAACGACCACATATTTGCCAAGTGAGAGAGACGAGTGGTGTCTGCTGGAGAATTATTAATAATATAAATTAAGGTTCTCATCACTTGTAATTAGTTATGGATGATTAATTAATTAATTAATTAATTAATAATTATAATAATAATAATAATAACCATTAACTAGGTGCCGTTGGCGTCGACAGTATGCGACCTGTGATTCCAGATTTTCTGATGAGATTGAAAACTTGGCCATGGGCAAGAAATGATTGAAGAGTTAAGATGGATAGTCCAAAAGCCTCGAAATGAAGAGGTCAGTAAGTGTGAAAACTATGCTCTTGTATAATTAGATTCCAAAACTTTGATGGAAATGAAACGTTGTACTAATGCAGAATGGGAAGAAGAAAACAAGGTCGGATGAAGAAATATTTTTCTAATGATAAACCTAATAATTTGGTTTTATTTCTCGGAAGCGCAAACTCATAGTCCTTCCATGAATCATTTATTTCAATTATTTCCAATTAAATGTTTCCCTGGAGTGTGTGGAAAAAACACAGTGTAATGAATCTAGACATATTTAAAGCAACAAAAACTTTATTGTACCTATTCACCATAAAATGGTCATTAACAAGGACAACAGTAAACGTTTATTGCCGAAGAATTTTCCTTCGTCTAGAGTCTAGACTGTACGAAGCCCCATGCCGTGTTGGCTTCAGGAATGGAAATGGATTGTACAATTACGACCCAATTAGTCACTAACTCACAGACACTCATGAAGTTACGTCTTGATGATGATGATGATGAATGTTTATTATTATTTATTTATTTGTGGGGGTGGCGCTTCCGGTTTCCGCCGATTTCACTCTGACTCGACAGTCATTCGTTTATTAATTACCATAATTAAATTTTAGGATATTGCTGGAGTGATAAGCCCTTTCTGTGTCATTGCTCATCAAGTAGAGACAAAGGTGTCGGACAGGAGAGGTAAAGGTGATGAGTGTAATTAGGAAAGAGTCTGCGACCAAATGAGCGGGGTTGTATTCACTCAGCAAGCGTCTCTTAATTTAAAAGAAAGATATTAATACAATGAATATTTGCATACCATTGCTTGGTATGTGCTGGTAATGGTTGCCAGTCTTTGTTGAAGGGCTACTTTTATGAGAAAAGATACATTTGCAATAAATATTTATGCTGAATGTTACTATAGATTAAAAAATATATTATGGTTATTTTTTTGTATTTTGCGACAAATAAAATCATGATGAAGGAAAGTAAGAGCAACGACATGACACTCATTTGAAAAGATGTCCACAAAAGTGAGTAACAAATACAGGAATAAAAGTCCTTTCAGGATATTCACACAATGGAGCTAAAAACAGAATAAAACTAAAATAAGTTTACTTAATCCTGAAATACTCGTAAAAGGCTTGACTGCCTGTTTTATGTTTGCTTTATTGGCATGCATTTTCAAATAAGAACTGAGGTGGGTATATCACTAAGTCATGAAATGCGCAGTGAGGCTTGGCTAGTAAGAATGTATTAGAATGCATTTTCAAATGAGAACTGAGGCGCGCGTTGGTCTGTAAGAAATCAGAAACTACAAATGAGAGTCAAAGAAACACAATCAGTACAAGACCTCAGCTAGCAAAATTGACTTGCAGAACTAGCTGGTCGATGGTAAGTGGGTGCAATCGTAAAGATCAAATATAAAATATGTTTATAAAACGAATACGCAAAGAAGTGTACTAACTGAACCTTTGCGTTTGTAGTTTTTCCTTATTCTGCAACTTTTCTTCTTTTCTTCATATTCGCAAAGCAACTGCCGTTAGACATTAAAACGAAAAGAAGTTAAAGCTTACATATTTACACACATGAATTATTTGACAGTTAAAGCCAGTGATAGTTCACATATACTCACTTTGAAAACAGCGACTAGTCGCAGAAAATCGTAACGAGTCGCAAGCACACATCGCTCAATAAAAGTCAATCTCTTTATCAACTATGAAATGTCACCTTGGGCTGCAAAATATATTCGGGTCTGGACCCTTTTTATGAGTTATTAACGTTAAAAGAACAGTCATTATAAAACGTCCACAATACAGCGTGAATTCTAATGCCAGAAGATCAGAGCATGAGCACTCAGGATGTTTCATTTATGACGTGGACTGGTGGGGGGGGGGGGAGGGGAGTAAACAGATGTCCCTGCAGTCTGTCTCGTAGCCGAGATTGATAGAGTGGCAGACCAAAGACATAAAAGTAAGAAAGAAATTGGTAAAGAAACGGATGTTTGTTATGCAACTAAAATCATGCTGGTGGTATTTTTATGAGAGAATGTGGCGATGTACCTCTAACTTTGGGTATTCTTCTTTGGTGTCATCGTATTCGATAATAGATATAAATGCAAGTACAGATGTCTTCTTTTACACAGCATTTGGTGATGTACCCATACATTATTATTAGTGACACCTACGCCACCTACTTAATGATTATTAACTAATTATTATTATTAATGATTATTACCTAATGATTATTATTAATGATTATTACCTAATGATTATTATTAATCACCTAGAACTAATTACAATTGATGAGAATCTTATGTTGTTAATAATTCTCCAGAGGACACAACTCGTCTCTCTCAATTGACGGATATGCAGGCGCTGTAAACGTTTTATCTCTTCAACAACATTAAAGACAAACATTTACCGTCACAATATTTCTGTATGTGGAAAACGTCTTACCAAAGGAGAAGATAAATCCTTCTTTTAATCTATATTTAGGGAGCCCAAATCCACTCACTTTCTTCTCCAACATAAGGTTATCAGTATGTGTAGGAAGGTCAATAAATTTATTAAATCAGCAATAAAATATACAACATATAAATATAATCAAAAGAGCAACAATGTTCAATTAATGCTGGACAATTGTTCAGTTTATCCTAGCACAGACATAAGCAGTCAATTAATCATAAATACATAAACATGGATATCATCACGGAAATGAGAGTAGAGTTTCAGAGAAATAATTAAAGTCAATGTACATAACCTGTTCAAAAATGGCGGCTGTTACCGACACATATTTCACAGTCATGAGGTTTGCAAGTCACTAGGGACAGGCAAATTTACTCCACCACAGATAGCATTTGGTGATGTACCCATACAGGTATACAATATTATTAGATAGCATTTGAAGGTATACCCATAAAGGTATACAATAATGTTAGACAGCATTTGGTAATGTTGATATCAGTTAATGAATTATGCTGGTCTATGTGTTAGACATCAATTAATGAGTTATGCTGATCTATATGTTGGACCTCACTTAATGAGTTATGCTGATCTTCATGTTTCACAGCATAACTATGAATTATATGGTCTAAAATGTTTAAATCTTTGCAGATTGTGAAAGTTAGTGTGACATAGGCGTGTAATTTTTGGAGTTAGCTCTACCGCCTTTGTCAAAAGCAGAGACAACATTAGCATATTTCAAGTCATTTGACTCTTGCGCTGGTTTCAGGAAGCTTGGAATAAGATGGCGCTTGCTCTCTTGAACGGGAGCGTCAGAAATCTAGGAGGAACCCATTTATCACAACCCATTGCTTTGTTGTCATTTTTGAAGTCCCCCCCCCTCCCCATACACTCCCTTAAGAATACTGGTGATATTCTGAATATTTCAACTGGGTTTATTTATTTTTAGAAAATTTACCAGCAACAGTGCCATTGTAGTCTGAGGAAACAGCACAGTTGGGTATTGAGCAAAGTGCCCTTTCTAATAGGATTTTGGTGTTAAAATATCATTTAAAATACTTGCTCTTTAATGTCTCTACTCAAACTGCTGTTTTGAGGTGCGCTTTGAATACAAGATTATATTTTCCTATTGTTGCCAGAAATGTCGTTATAAAAATATTATGAGCTTTCCTAATGCCCTCCGGAAGGTTAGATTTGAAAGTTCAGTAAATCTACATGTATCTTTAACTCTTTCTGAAGTGATGTACTTTTTACAGCAACCTTTTCGATTTTTTAATTCATCTTGTCATTTGTGGGTTCGTTCAAAGTTGACTCTCGGCTGGATGTAGTACTGGGAACGTTGGCCTCCTTGATATTATGTTAATACAAGGTGTTACTGTTGTTTTGTTAACGCAAGGAATTAATGTTGCTTTGTCAACACTAGGTATTAGTGTGATTTGTTAATGCAAGGAATTAATGTTGCTTTGTTAACACTAGGTATTAGTGTGATTTGTTAATGCAAGGAATTAATGTTGCTTTTTTTAACACAAGGTGTTAATGTTGTTTTGTTAATGCAGGGAATTAATGTTGTTTTT
This sequence comes from Sinotaia quadrata, assembly GCA_028829895.1. Taxonomy (NCBI): domain Eukaryota; kingdom Metazoa; phylum Mollusca; class Gastropoda; order Architaenioglossa; family Viviparidae; genus Sinotaia; species Sinotaia quadrata. Next base: position 35,678,750 of record CM054183.1, on the reverse strand, counting down.
ATTAGCACCAGGTGTTAATGTTGTTTTGTTAGCACACAGTCTTAATGATTTTGTCGCTTACGGACTATTTAGTTGTTAAGAAACAAGTAAAGGCAATAGCATGCTTGATATACCTATTCAAACATGTATGTCTCCATAAAAGAGTTTATGTGTAGATAGGTATTTTTGTGTGAGAGACTCTTACACCGCAGTCCACGACTATACAGCCATAGTCACCCATACCTGGTAAAATAATATTTCTATGGAGCAGTCTAAGGCTATTTTCCAGAAGCAGTCTAGTAGGCATGTCCGCCGCTATTTGGGGTTGTAAGAACTTGAGATAAGCCAAGGCAAAGAAAGATATCCAAAAGTAAAGCACTTAAACTGCAACTAAGAGATTTTTCCTGAAATTGTTTTCTATCTCCAGGTGATACCAGGTAAGCTAAAATCCCCAGCAAAACAGAAGTAGGCCTGTTTATATTTACAGTCGATTTCATGCAGCTGGTTACATATTATCTTATTCGTGCTAGATCGTACGCTTTGGTGACTTATAAATAGATCCCAGACGAAGGGACGCAACCTTTGATATTGATTTTGAACACTACTGACACTTAGTCAAGTGAGAAGTGACTGTGCTCTTAAACGTGTTGTATTTAGCTACTGTCACAACCACAACACAACTGATATTCTTATCAGTAAGATCTTGTGGGAAGCGTCACAATCACTGGACATAATAAACTTCTTGCCATTAATACCACTTGTCAAACATGATCACTGGACATAATAAACTTCCTGCCATTAATACCACTTGTCAAACATGATCACTGGACATAATAAACTTCCTGCCATTAATACCACTTGTCAAACTTGATCACTGGACATAATAAACTCCTTGTCATTAATATGACTTGTCAAACACATTCTCCTTGTCAAACACTACGTCAGATTTTATTTCATTGAACATCATAGCAAATTCCTCTTGTCGAGACACTTTGACAATTTTATCCCACGGAAACAAACGTGGCTTGCTGGTACAATTGTATCGTGGAACTAAAAGTAGGGTTAAAATTATTATTAGTTTTCTTGCACGGGGGACACTTCACTTGGTGATTACTTAAAGCGTTGGAAGTTTGAAATTCGAGATCATTAATCAAACTAGTAGTGAGATTATGTATACCGCATGCAAAGCGTTGCCATAAAATGCTGGAATTAGCTAGGGCATTATATATATATATATCTCTTCATTATCAAATACTTCATGTGGCTCCACGTTCACAGTAGTCACAAGCTACTACCTTAGATTCCCAGGAACAAGTTTTAAACACCACAGAAAATTTAATATCCTAGATTAGAATCGATATCACCAACAACCAAAAATTAAAAAAAGACACGACTGATTGAAACTTATTTCTTACATTTAACTTCTCATTTCTTAAAAATATCTGAATGGATTACGTAGTTAAATTTTAATTATTTTTGTTTTAGTTTAAATATAAAGTGAGAGTTAACTGTATTATCACTTTACAGAAAGGTGTCTGTTTCATAGTTCTCGTCAGTGTCTGTACTTGACCTGGTGACACCTTCAAATCATACTAGTGCAATCTCACGGCGCGCCTTCCATATTGAAAAGAGATTTATTAGATTGCAAGTGGCGAGATTTAATACCGTAAACAGTTTCATGAGGTCGAACTTACTTTCTGAGAGCGGGTCAGTGTGTTGAGGGGATTAGTAGAAATCTGAACAATATTACACTTAATTTTATTCCAATGGTATAGACATATATAGACGTCTCGTTAGGTACAATTATCAAGGCAGAACTTATTTTGGGATCTGAGAAAAGAAAGAAAGAAAGAAAGAAAGAAAGAAAGAAAGAAAAGATTCGCAGTAGTGAATACCACAGACGTTCTCCTTGGCCAATGGTAGAAGGCATTTCAAGAGGTGCTTTTCCTTGACCATTGGTAGAAGGCATATCAAGAGGTGTTTCTCCTGACCATTCATAAAGGGCAAATCAAGGAGTGTTTCTCCTTGACCATTGGTAGAAGGCATATCAAGAGGTGTTTCTCCTGACCATTCATAAAGGGCAAATCAAGAGGTGTTTCTCCTTGGCCAATGGTAGAGGGCATATAAAGAGGTGTTTTTCCATGATCAATTATAAAGGACATATAGTTGTACTTGGCGAACCTAATCTCGAACATGCATTGAGACACTAGTCATTCTGACAACAGCAGAGTTTCCCACAATGACTTACTTGAGAGAGCCTCAGTAATGATATCGAATCCAATATTTGCATTTGACAATCATATAAAACAACAATCAGAAGGGAAGGAAATACACGATATATAAAAGTGAACTCAATCTTGGAACTAAAATGGCTGATACAAAATATGCAACAAGAGATGAAAACAAATGAGGCCAATTGTACACATCCACAAAATTGTAAGGCAGCCAGGATTTTCACGCCAAATATATCTGAGATTATTCGAAAATGTAAATTAAAATGTTTATCTCATCATAATATGTCTTGTATCATTGTGATTTAAGGAACAGAGGTGGGTGCAGAGAAGTCTAACTTACCATACTTTTCGCATAGCTTATGCGTACACAAGTCATGTAAGCGTTAAACTGTATGCGCCCTCACGCTTGCACAAGTTAATGATGACACGATCGATAATTTACAATAAAACAGCTTTTGTAAAAGAACAATAAACGAGTGGGGAGAGGGTGGTTGCTTTGAGCTCAGAACAAACGAGTAATGACTTTCCTTTTTGTGCTTTAATAAAAAAGCACACCCACCCACCATATTATCTATCAGACAATCAGTTCACAGATTGTTTTAATTTTTTTTCAGGAATGCGACTTACGTGGTAGACCGCTGAACGTACGTGTGTGCAAACACGTACCCGCTGGCATCTGCCCAGACATTTTCATTAGGTTTGGGACGGTATGAAGTTTGTGACTATGGATGTGTGTGTGTGTGTGTGTGTGTGTGTGTGTGTGTGTGTGTGTGTGTGTGTGTGTGTGTGAGTGTGTGTCTGTGTGTGTGTTGTGCGCGCGTGTGAGGGCGTGTGTGTGTGCGTGCGAGCATTTGTGTGTGAGAGGGAGTGTGTGTGTGTGTGTGTGTATGAGAGAGAGAGTGAAAGAGAGGAGTGTGGGGTGTGAAGGAGGTAGAGGGAGTGGGCAACATTAAGCAGTGAGTGAGTTTTCTGGCGCTTAACGTACTGTACAAACTTGTCTTTCTCGATCGTTAACAATGAAAGGTTTTCCCCCAAAATAAACTCTCGCAGATGATGACAGTTATTTTTATTGGATTGTGTGTTTAATGTTGCTGTATTTTTTCTTTATACCGATCGTCATTTAAAGGAGATTAAATACGGGCTGTGACCCTTGGAGTGCTTGTATTATCCGAGCGAAGGGTGACCTCCCTTTATTTTCTTTCTTTAATCTAGATTCTAGAAGTAATCGTAAGATATTCCTGAATTATTTCAAACTTAATCGTGCACAAAAGCGCTGCCCCAAATCGGTTGACGTCATATAACGTCAAAAACGATTCATTGCGATAGACTGCTGTTCAGTCCAGTGGTCAGTTTATACTCTGCATGACCATTCTACCAAAGGCAAGCAATCGTTTAGCCCAGTTGCCATATGCAGAAATTCCAAGGACTATTAGTGCTTGTGACTGTGATGCGAGTAACTGTTTCCTGTAGTACAGCAAACACAAAATGCTTGCTCTTCCCTGTTAACTTTACCCCACCCCCACTCTTCGCGAATTGTACGAATTGTTTTGTCCTATTCCAGGACTCTTTTATGCAAAATAAATAAAATTGAAAAGTACACCAACGCAGTCTGTTAAATAAAAGTCAACTAGATTTTAACCCTCTTCTTCCGGGAGAAGGTTTGTACAGTCTATGAGGTTGAGTACAACTTTTGAACTCAAATGACGTTATTTCCTATATAAGTCTGAGAATACTGAACTGGGATTGGAAGGATTTCCGCATAATCGTTTGTCTGTCTGTATATTATTGTGGGACTGCGCCAGGTGGTAAGACCAGATTTTTTTATTTGAAAGACAAAATTTAAATAGTAGGAGTCAGTAAAATTACTACTGTTAAAAAATAGTATGAGTCAGAAGAGTTGTGAAAGTGTCGCAATGGTGAACTAGTGTCAGACAAATTATCTCCCTTTTTAAACAGCAGCCAGTAAAAAAATAATTCTAATGTAGTTCTCAATTTAGTAGCCACTCAAAACCCTCAAAGTGTGACTGTAATATTTCTTTATTTGACACAGAAAATGTGACGTGGGAGTTTTAGCACGTGTTACAGAAAGACTTACGTGGTCAACCACACGTCCATCCACACTTCAATGGCGTCAGGCGTCACAAGGATTTGACAGTTTAAATAATATTTTGAGCAACAACAATCACGCATTCGGCTACGAGGAGTCTCCCAACCCCAGCCTGGGAAAAAAATGGGATAATTCAGATATAAGTTTAAAAGGAAGAATAAAACACAAATACTCATGAGCATAGGGATGAATAAAAATAACTTTATAGTATACAGTAATGGAGGCAGAAAGAATTTACAATGAAGTTAAATCACGATGACATTAGTGTTCACGATTTGTCTCTGTGTTCACAATGTAACAATGTAACAAATGAGAGTTGATGCATATTTATCTTTGGGACTTGCCAGCTAGGCTTATGGTGCAGGCTGTGGGCTTTCCCGTCTGTCTGCATCAGTCAAGAGACTATCTGTCTCATAATGGCTTATGTAACCCACACCCAACCCTCCTCTAAAAATAGAATACTTATAACCCTACTTTCTAGGAAAGCTTACCTTTATTCTCGGGTTATGTTCCAGACAACTCACTAAATTAACCAATCAAAGCACAGCTCAGCTGAGTGAATGAAAGTACTAGAAACTCACATGTAAATCACTAGTCAAATGCACCTGACTGACTCCATTTATTGGCTCATGACCTTAATAAGTTATATCCATAGTGTTGACTCTTATTGCTGGTTAACAATGCAGCAGGAAATCACCCTCTATAAATTACTTCTGAAGGTATGTGGTTTTGCTTGCCTAACTAATATTTTATTCATGTTTATCTTATGATATTTTATACTGTTATATGTCACTTATGATATTTAAAATATATGACGACTATGTAAGTAGGAGTGTTTTGTCAGAGAACACATGAGGAAGATTTCTTAGCCCATGTGTATTTTATTGGAAGGTCGGTACTTTGTCTGATATCTCATTTTAGATGTTTTGTCGATGAGCGTTGAGATGTGAAACAACACCAGAACAGAACCACTTTATCTAGGATGTTGACTTTGACATGTATTGCACTGTGAAGCAACACTAGAGCAGAATGACCCACGTGCCAAGGACCAAGTTCAATTGACCACATATGTATCTGCTAATGACAATCACTGATGACACATCAGGTGACCTGAAGTTATGTATTTAGAAAGTCAATGACTGCACAGCTTCAGTCAAGATACAATTGAATTCACTTTTACAGTTCACTTAGAAACATTCAGTGTTCTCTTATAAACTCATTTATAGTTCACTCATACGAATGAACCATATAACTACCACAGTGCCCTAGGACTCAAAGGAACATTCTCTTATGACACTCAAGGTCGTGATTTGAGCTATAAACACTTGTAAACTCTAATTGTAACTGTTGAACTATTCGCTATATATAAGCATGTTGTCTTATGTTATTTCTTTTTGAATACATTTATTGTTGGTATATGGCCCACTCGTGTTAGCATTACATACTGACGTTATACGTTGTAGTCTGTGACCTGTATTTACTTACTATCCTGTCTGTATGTATCAGGGGGCTCGAGCTATCTTCTAGAACTATCACTCTTCTATTCTAGATTATCGATCATTCATCTTTCTAAAATGTGTGGACAGCCAGAAGGTGTGTTTTGGGGATTAGCCTAAGGTTATGGGTGGCCTGGGGTAGTGGAGATTTAAAATCTTGCTCATCTCCCAAAACAACCGTCACACAGTCGATGGCCATGGCCTGAAGCAATCGGTCACTCACAAAGATGGCCATGGCCTGAAGCAATCGGTCACTCACAAAGATGGCCATGGCCTGAAGCAATCGGTCACTCACATAAAGATGGCCAGAAGGAGGATCTGCAGATTGCCGAAGGCATACATGGTAGATAAAGTTGATGAAACGTCGACTCTACAGCACATGAAATGGCATTCCATAAGTATATGGTGAACAACAATAGAGTGGTGCCTGGAACATTCAACACACGTCATTCCACATAGAAAAATAGGAAAAGACAGATAACAAGTGAACAAAGATGAAAATAGGAAATGATGAATTAAAATGGCAAATATATGTCTAATGAATATACTCAATACATACTAGCATAATCGTAATTACAACTACCCTTATAAATGATTTAAATTATAATTTATGCCTGACTGACCTTTCTCGGCAACAAGACCTTTCTAAAAGTGTTGCTCTGGAGAGTTTTCAGGACACATCTGGTTCTGTCAGTGGCTTTCGGGGCTCAGAGTGTTGGGCAGTTTTTCCGCGCAAAAAGAAACAGTCATGTGATCAGTCAAGCTAAATATCTGACAGGTTGAATAATAATACCAGAACCTTCGCGGGAGAGGGGCTAACAATGAGATGTAAAAATGCGCGTTTAAAGTAGTTTCTAGACCCATTTCTCTAAAAGATGAATGAAAATTAGGCGGCAGGTCTTATAACGTCACAGCATGTTTGCAAAACAATTTATTGTAGACATTTAATTTATTTCTCTAAGATGCTGAGTTTTTTCCACACATTTATCTTTCCAAAGCACAATGTCCTCTGGTATTGGCATTAGATGTCTTCAAATGAGAAATCAACTCAAATCAATGCATGTGTGTGTGTGTGTGTGTGTGTGTGTGTGTGTGCTTGTTGTGTGTAAATGTAAATAGCAATATGTATTTAGTCTTATGGATTTTCTTATCCATAGGGACTAAATTATATTTCCTACGATGTCTACTTAAGGTAATCGCTGGTTTCGACCAGTTCATCTGCCATCTATGAAACTCAACTGATCATATTTGATTGTGGCTGCTTTTATTTTTGTTTGGTTGTGTGGTAATTTAACTTGTTGATTGAGAGGAACAGTATTATAGATAACACATGTATGGAAATGATAACCTTTTCTTGCGTCTATCTGAACTACTTTATTAGCCACTCCTTTGCTTATCAATCGTTTTTTTTTTCTAAACGTCTGCGTCAATTTATGACCTAAAGTAATTTAGCCTCTTGACTTCCTGTATAACGACCGCTGAACACTCAGAAAAATGGACGTCAGTAGTTCTGTTTTGATAATCAAGCTTTGTTAGAGCTTGCAAAGTAATTTTAAAGTAATTCAATTTGCCAGTTTGTTTCTAGACTTAAAGATATTATGTAGATTGACATCTCAAAACAAATCAAACAATATCCAACAATCAAAGTTCTTACTTAAAATGTCCATCAAGAAAAGATAATGATATTTGTTCCTCATAGATATTTGTTCATAATAGTTACCTTTCCTTATTTTCGTGTTCATATTTATTCGTAATATTCAAATAAAATTAAACATCTACTCACAAACCTCTTTATGTCTGACACAGAGTTCTTCAAACACATGTTGTCAGATCAATTTTGTTAAAATACAATGCCCTCGTTATGGCTTTGTGTACTGGCTCTGGGAAGTCACATTGCAATGTCCTAGTTATGGATACATTTACTGACTCTGGGATGTCAAACTTCAATGTCATAGTTATGGATACATTTACTGGCTCTGGGATGTCAAACTGCAATGTCATAGTTATGGATACATTTACTGACTTTGGGATGTCACATTGCAATGTCATAGTTATGGGTAAATTTACTGACTTTGCGATGTCACACTGCAATGTCATAGTTATGGGTAAATTTACTGACTTTGCGATGTCAAATTGCTATGTCATAGTTATGGGTAAATTTACTGACTTTGCGATGTCAAATTGCTATGTCATAGTTATGGGTAAATTTACTGACTTTGCGATGTCACATTGCAAAGCGACTCTGGGGTGTACAAAGTGTTTCAGTTCACTATGATTCACTGACGTTCTTATCGTTGTCCAGTAAAATTCTAACGGTCACTTCATTACCCCTTTCCTTCCTTCCCCGAAAAAAGGAAAAGAAATTGTGACATTGTGATATCCATATTTTTTATTGTCCACTAATGCTGTGACACTGAGACATACATGTTGTTGTCTCACAATGTGATGACGCTGCCATGGCTATGTTGCTGTCCAACAACATTGCGACACTGCATTGTCCATGTACTGAAAAGAAACTTGAGACCCTTGAACTGTGGTCTAGAGTTTGTTTTCTAGAGAAACTGTGATGTTCATATGATTGTTGGCTATTCATCATAATCATACACTGATTAATTTTGTTACATAAGTGACCTTATAACAATGCTTTATTTCAAATGTTATACTCAAGCATATCATACCGCTATCAAGTACTGATGCAAGATATAAACTACTTGGTATATCATTATCAGTAGTGGTTACACTGATAATATTTGTAATGATGCTTGTCAAATGTCTGAAAGCCTACACTCCGCAACAAGTTGAGAAAATATTTACACCCAAATTAAGAACAAGATTACATATCAGCGTTATATTTGCAACTCATGACAAACAATAGCAAAGTGAAGTTACGCTATACTAACAGACACTGCGACAATTAAAAATTAATGGAAACAATTAACAAAGATTTATTTAAAAGTAACGATTAACAATATTTCAAAAATAGGTCAAGGTAAGATTCTTTCTTAATTCATCACTAAATAAAATAATGTATTATTGGCGATCACGGTAACTGAGTCAACTCAAATAAATGTTTTTACATTTGAGTAATCAAAGTTGAGGTTCACGCACTGACATCACATATTCCCAATGACTTAGCTGGGAGAATACTTGACGCCATTGTAGCAAAACTTCTGGTGCACTCACGGGGTTCTCAGCAACGTCTTCTTATCAACACAATTTTCGAACTTCAAACCGACAATGGCAGTGAGTTGAAGATGGAAACAAAACCTCTTAAACAAAATTAATTACTGATCTTATGTACACTGCAATTTAAATGTGGATCTCTAAAAGACAAATATAATTAGACATAATATTTATAATAAGGAATCCATTTCCTATTTGTAATATAAAAGCCCTAATCATTTACACAATTGACATAAGCATTTTACAAAGCATTTTTACCTAATTTACCCAAGTGTCTATCTCAGGTTCCTGAAAGAAAAGATCAGCTACTTTCACCTTTAGTAGGAAGGGACTCATAAAAAACATTTCACCCAAAGAGTGAGTTTTGAAAATAGCAAAGTCTTAGGAATTTCACACAGTGTTTCAGTGTAAAGGCTCCGCCCACCTGTCACTTGACTGTCTCAAACGATAGTTACAGAATACATCTAGAACTTAACTATCATAATTAATATTCATGACTGTTCATATCTTCCACCCTTCAGTTTATGAGCACAAGCCACCTTACCATAAACGGGTTCACGGTTGCTAAAGTCTCAAAGTTAAATAAAGCATCTACAGGAATCTCGGTCAAAGACGAGATGCTAAAGTAATACGCTTGAAATCGCTCTGCATGGCTGCACTTTATGACAACGCTGTCTGTGATCATTAGCTAACCGTTCAAACAAACAACAGCAGTGAACCCACTCGTTACTTGCAGCTCATTCAATTGATCTCAGCTTCACTCACACACAAGACAAGTTATTTTTCTACATCCTTCTGTCTTCACTCACACATAAGACAACCTATTTTTCTACATCCTTCTGTCTTCACTCACACATAAGACAACCTATTTTTCTACATCCTTCTGTCTTCACTCACACACAAGACAGCCTATTTTTCTACATCCTTCTGTCTTCACTCACACACAAGACAACCTATTTTTCTACATCCTTCTGTCTTCACTCACACACAAGACAACCTATTTTTCTACATCCTTCTATCTTCACTCACACACAAGACAACCTATTTTTCTACATCTTTCTGTCTTCAATCACACACAAGACAACCTATTTTTCTACATCCTTCTGTCTTCACTCACACTTAAACAAGACAACTTATTTTTCTACATCCTTCTGTCTTCACTCACACTTAAACAAGACAACTTATTTTTCTACATCCTTCTGTCTTCACTCACACTTAAACAAGACAACTTATTTTTCTACATCCTTCTATCTTCACTCACACTTAAACAAGACAACTTATTTTTCTACATCCTTCTGGGTGTCTTCACTCACACTTAAACAAGACAACTTATTTTTCTACATCCTTCTGTCTTCACTCACACTTAAACAAGACAACTTATTTTTCTACATCCTTCTATCTTCACTCACACTTAAACAAGACAACTTATTTTTCTACATCCTTCTGTCTTCATTCACACTTAAACAAGACAACTTATTTTTCTACATCCTTCTGTCTTCATTCACACTTAAACAAGACAACTTATTTTTCTACATCCTTCTCTCTGTCTTCAACTCAAAAGCACTTTGTACAAAAACATGTCCTCATGTACGGGTCCGATGTATCTCTGTATAAGTGATTGATGTAAGTTCACAAATGTTCGGGTCCGATGTATCTCTGTATAAGTGCTTGATGTAAGTTACACAAATGTTCGGGTCCGATGTATCTCTGTATAAGTGCTTGATGTAAGTTACACAAATGTTCGGGTCCGATGTATCTCTGTATAAGTGCTTGATGTAAGTTACACAAATGTACGGGTCCGATGTATCTGTGCACAACTTAAAGGTTTCGTGCTTGCTGCACTTTTCAAAATTATAACGATTTGGTGAATTTATCCACTTATTTATTTTAAATTACATAAAACATTTAGGTTAGGCTACATGCATATCCAAGCAACATGAATACATTTTGATATACGATGAATCTCTTTACATTATGTGTGGTGCGCGCGCTGCATTTCTGTACAATATAAAAAAATTATTCATCTCTGTACAATATAAAACGTTATAATCTCTGTACAATATAAAACGTTATAATCTCTGTACAATATAAAACGTTATACATCTCTGTACAATATAAAACGTTATATATCTCTGTACAATATAAAACATTATTCATCTCTGTACAATATAAAACGTTATACATCTCTGTATAATATAAAACGTTATTCATCTCCCTAGAACACAAAGTCTAGATAAATCTGTAAGCATATAAACTAAGATCACAAGGGCAGGTTACTTCGTGTCATTCAGATTTGTTCCTTCCCTTTGTGATTTGTGATGTTTACAGCCACCACAATGGCGTAAGAATGCTGGTGTACGCCGATTCATTGCAAATTCAGATTCAGCTAGTTCACGAGAACGATACGTTTGAATATCTCATCTGGCTAACGACGTCGGTCGTAATAATATATCAATGTTATATAATGTTATATACCTGTAGTGTTACGTTCTTCACAAGTTAAAACCTATTTGCAATGAAAAGTGAGATGAAACTATTACAGTTTTCTTTTCACCTCCACCCCATCCTACCCACTTGTCACAAAGATATAACTAGATCCACCCAATCCTACCACTTGTCCCAAAGTTATAACTAGATCCACCCCATCCTACCCACTTGTCCCAAATTTATAAATAGATCCACCCAATCCTACCACTTGTCACAAAGTTATAACTAGATCCACAGGTTTGGAAAGACATAATCATTATCCATTCATTGGACTGATTTGGTGAAAGTGGTGAAACTCTTATAATAATGTTTCAAAACACATTATATCATTTTTATAAACTTTAATCAGACCATGACTAGATTTAGAGTTTAACATGTGTGTTAGTGCTTTAATTTATACCTTATTATTATATATGAGAAATACCAATTAGGGAAATCTGCCAGTCCCATGTCTATGTCTTTATTGATGTCATTTCCTTGCTCTTGAATCTTCAGTGACAAAACAGAATAGGTGCCACCTGCACATAAAATAACAGCTATAACGACACTGTGTTTATTGATGCAATATTAATTGTAGTTATGTTGTGTACTTGTTAGTCAAGGTTAGATGGTTGAATTGCTTGCTTACATAGATAGATAGATAGATAGACTGACAGAAAGAAAGAAAGAAAGAAAGAAAGAAAGAAAACGTGCGTCCAACAGCGTTTACGGTTTTAATTGATCAGTTGACTGGTTGCATCACTATTTGCTGACAGACTGCATGAATACTGAAAGGATAAAAGATTAATTGGTAAACGAAGCAATGAATGATTTTATGTTTTAAAGAAAAATTGATTTTAAAAAATGCTGTTAAATGCTTTCGTTGTGGTGGGTGTTGTTGTATCTTGTAAGTGGATACGTATTGATGCCTGAAAATGAACAGACGCAGTAAACATCAACAACATTCGCAAACATTTCATCAGTCACGTTGTCGGTTCAATTTCGAAATGTTTTCCTTGAAGTTGACTCCGAGAGGACGAACTTCACCCTCTGTTGAAAGCCAAGATTATTAAACTGTTAGTGGATGCATGTCGTTACGGAGTTTAGTTTGAACTCAACGAAAATATTTGCATGAATGACGTGCCGGGTCTACGTGCTATGTAGCACACGACCCGCAACTGTTATAACTAGATTTATGTCCCTTTTTCCTTTTGACCTTGCACCTAGTGCACAGTAGTTGCATGTGAGGGGGGAGGGAAAAATCAAACAAATCTTTATTTGCGCGTTTGTTCTTGTATTTTTGCTTTGTTAAAATATTAGCTGTTGTTGTTAGCTGCTGTTATTTTATGAAATGTTTTATATTATACGTACGTCTATCATTTCTACTTACAGTCGACTACAAAGGCGGTTTAAAGGAATTCTTTTCGCAGCACAAATATTTAATTCTTAATCCCCTCACTCGTGTTGTACGCCATACACCGTCTAGAACAACAATAATAAGACACTTAGGCACCGATGTTTTTCTTTCAGATGTTAAAATCCTTTGTGCAATCTTTTCCTTACGCTGCAGCCATTGTATTTTTACAGTTTATGTGTTTGAGGTTGGTTCACTGCAAAGGGACAAATACTTATCTTTCTCTCTCGCTCGTTTTCTCTCTCTCTCTCTCTCTCTCTCTCTCTCTCTCTCTCACACACACACACACACACAAACACACACACACACACACACAAACACACACACACACACACACACACACACACACACACACACACACACACACAGAGTATATAAACACATAGCCTCCACATGAAACATATACTCAATACTCATGAAACAATTACATACACAAATAATAATAATAATTATTCCAACAAGTATCTATTGGCGCTGGGGGTTTTCCACCGATGAGATTTCAGCTCTTACAGTCATGGCGGCTAATCTGGTTCATTACGTGAGTGAAGATTGCTTCATTACGAGAGTTAAGATTGGTTAATTACGTGAGTTAGGATTGGTTAATTACGTGAGTGAAGATTGCTTCATTACGAGAGTTAAGATTGGTTAATTAGGTGAGTTAAGATTGCTTCATTACGAGAGTGAGGATTGATTTTGAAAAATACCTTCGACGAGCTCCAGCCAAAGATCTCCGTGTGGGGTCAACGCCTCTAAACTTACCGAAAGTACGAGCACTACGACCCTGCACTCTGACCCTGCACGACCTTTCTTTCATCTACGAAACAGGCAATGGGAGTGGGAACAACATAAGTTTTCTGGTTTAATAGCAAAATGATCACAGTGTTCGTAAGCTCGGTTGTTCTTGGTTTACTTCGGCTGAGTAAATTGTCTCACTATCCGCACTCACCATAGCACACACACACACACACACACACACACACACACACACACACACACACACACACACATACGCGCGCGCGCAGACACACAAATACTGAATGCAAACTGAATGACGCCTCTGTGGTAGAGACCCTATTCACCAGCATGATGATACCGGCCCGGCCATGTACCGTCTGGAGAGTTTCATACTCGTGTCTGATGACACGTCCTGCAAGCTCACCTTTGTTCTCAGACCTACAGGTGTTTTGAAAATAAAACTTAACTCAAAGTTGTACGTGCGTGTAGATAGGAATGACTGCAACAGGTGGCGCAGAACTGTATAACTGTTTGAGAACAACTGGGAGGGATTTCAAGGGGCTGCCATTGATCAGGGAACACCACTCATGATGCATTTTGGTGTGAATTTTCTAACACTTCCGGTCAAGATCGAGGTACAGTCGTAGCCGTAGAAATCATTACCTGTTTTAGATATACTGATACTTTTTTTTTTTACTTTACAATTCTGTCCTACACTGATTGTCTTCAGTGGTTTATTTGAGTAGTATATCCTTTAATTTTTTTTTTTCGGAAAGAGTTTGACAGATTTATTATTCATAGTTGAGGAAGAACAGTAGGCCTCTCGGTTTGCTGAGCCATAGAAGAACCTGTCGTGTTAATACGTGCATATTGCTTCATTCACTGAAGGCTGACAACGCCATACGTTAAGCCCGACCCAACAAAAACATCAACTTTGACGAATGTGTACGTGTGCTTTTTTTTACTATGTTTTTATTTTTCCATCTGTTTTCCTCCCTCTCTCTCTCTCTCTCTGTTTTTTTTTTTTTTTTAGCAAGTGTGCATGCATATATGAGGACGTGTGGCATTCTTTTGTGGGAACCTTCTTTTTTCCTTTACGTAATACATATTCTTCGCTCCGCCAAACTAGGGGAGGTAAGTGCACAGCGAAATTAAAAAAGCGACTGAAATGTAATATTTGCATCATGGTGGCACCCTTTGGCAGCAGGAACGGCTGCAAGGATGAGAAAAGAATGAAATATAGATCCGGTTCCTTTGAGATATTTTTTTTATTTGTTCACGCTGTTATAGTTGTTAATTAAATGGACGCCCCCCCCCCCCTTGTCCCCCCCCCCACACACACACACGCATGCACCTTCTTTTCTTTCTTTTATATACATAACAGATTCTAAATTTGTCCAATACATTGAACTTGATCGATATTTAATGAAAGAACACGTGTTCCGATCGATTACATTACCTATCGACTTTTATAGTACATGTACAATCTGTTCTATAATCCAATGCAATCTTCACGTCAAACGGATCATCATGAATACGGATGTTTTTTTTGTTTTCTTTTAATGATAAAGTATGAATGTGCTTTGAAGGACTTTGTATGTAAGCTAATCTAGCTAGCTAGCTAGTCTACCCACTCATTGAAAAGTGATCATGTACCAAATTTCCTATCAGTTGTATGCATGTGAGTGCAATCAGGAAGGTGTGCGTCAGCGAGCTACGCATTTCTCATTTATGATCTGCATTTTTGTGTGTCTGTTCGTCTGCCATGCTAAAAAAATATATTTTCTTTTCATCTTTTCACCTATCACTCAGATCTCCCCGGAAATACAACTTTCATAATCAAACTTGTGACCTAGTTATGACATTAGTTTTTCATTAACAAGCTGAGAAAAGGAGGCCGCTTGCCTGTCATGTCAGACAACTGGGCCTGCCAACTATTCTGTAGAATGAAACTAGACAAGAAGGAATGAACAGTAGCTAAAACGTCCAAATCTAGTTTATCTCTAGCTCGGGAGTGGAGATTCATTTCTTGAGAGGAAACGCGTCATTTTTGTAAAAGGGGAAGTAAGACAAGATCTTCGTTGGAGGAATAGCGAAATATGTCTGCCATAGTAGGAATTATTTACTACAGCTACTGGTGTGACGATTTAAGTCTGTGAGCTGATAAAGTTTGATATTAAGTGGTTCATATGTTATCCTCACTGAAAGTGTTGAATTATGAATTTTTTAGCTTACAAGGAGCAAAATAATAATATTTAATCTACATAACTAATAGAAACTGTTGAAAAGTATCAATAGAATCAATTTTTAAAAAAAACAAAGTGAGTAAATTACAAGTTACTAATGATTGATACAAAATACTGTTTGAATGTGTCAGTAGAACTAAGTATGTAATGACAAATCACTAGTGAATGGTACAAAATACTCTTTTGAACGTGTCAGTAAATAAATATTGTCACTCAAGCCTAAAAGATGTAAAACATGCACTCTCTGTCATTGTCATCATAGCTATTCCTTCGAGGAATATTACTAAGTTAGTAATGACAAATCACTAGTGAATGGTACAAAATACTGTTTTGAACGTGTCAGTAGAACTAAGTTAGTAATGACAAATCACTGGTGAATGGTACAAAATACTGTTTTGAACGTGTCAGTAGAACTAAGTAAGTAAGGACACATCACTGGTGAATGGTACAAAATACTGTTTTGAACGTGTCAGTAGAACTAAGTAAGTAAGGACACATCACTGGTGAATGGTACAAAATACTGTTTTGAACATGTCAGTAGAACTAAGTAAGTAAGGACACATCACTGGTGAATGGTACAAAATACTGTTTTGAACGTGTCAGTAAATAAATATTGTCACTCAAGCCTAGAAGATGTAAAACATGCACTCTCTGTCATTGTCATCATAGCTATTCCTTCGAGGAAATATTTCAGCATACGTCTGTCAAAATACATATTTTACCCGTTTTATAAGCCAGCAGCCAGGTCATATGATGCTAATTTATCGTCATCCCTATCAAAACACAATATTGGATGATGAAGACATTTTGTCAACAGACATGCTGGTGTCAAGTACGTGAGAGGTAGACTGCTCTCCTGCAAACACGTCACAAGAAGGTGGAGGGGTACCATCCTTTTGCTGTGAACTTCTATTGCTGACAACACTTACGTTTTACAAATAATTTCTCTTCACCACACTTATTCCCGGCAAACAAGTGCTTGTTTAGTGTATGTAATATGGTTGTGGTAGAGGACAGCAGGCAATATGGTCTGAAGCATATCACCAAAAAATAAGGGCACACTCCTTTTCTGAAAAAGTCAAATTAAGGCAGTGCTAAAATTCAGGCATATTTTGTATGTAAACTTCCTTCTCCCTTGCAAACATTTTCAACTTACAATATTCATTAACCCGAAACACATGCAGCATAAAAAATATAGCATCAATCAAATTTTACAAGTATAATGTACAACATAATCAAATTAGTAAACAGAATTAATGGTTCAATTACATAAAACATTCTCCAGTTTAAATCATAGATCAGTAGCAAATACGTATGAAATAGTTTGAAGTCCATTCTTTCTTTATCAGTCTTTTAACTTATACATATGATTGATATAACTTATATGATCGATATACTGTTTCTGTGTTAATCCAAATTTATTTAATTTGTGGGGGAGGTTTTGCAACAAATAAAACTAGTGTATTTGTGAACATCCAGTGAATACACTTCTGGTTATATAAAATATTCTCAGAATATGTGAAAATAAAAACTCACTAACAGATATCATAACATTTTTCAAAAGTTTAAAAATTAATATTTTTTCCTGTAACTCTCTTTATAAATACCGAATCTGAAACTGTAAACATAAAGCGTTTAAAACTTTATCATTGTAAACTTACTGATAGTCTGCTCGCTAAAGCTACACAAATTATCTCTGTAAGAAATACATATATTAGCTTTCAAACATGCAAGTAATTATAATAAAGAAATGGCAAATTCGCTGAACGTTATAATCAATAAAAATTCATGTAAAGTCAAAAGTATTCATACCAGTTCTATAGATTACTAGTGGGTTTATCAGTGCTAAATTTAGTTAGGCCCCTCACTCCCCCGTTCAATAATTACTCACTCACGCTTATGAGTTAAACTTCAATAATTCGTGCTTCTCTTGACATAATCTTCAATAATCATTAACTCACGCTTCTCCTGACTCGAACTTCAATAATTACTCATTCACGCTTCTCGTGACTTAAACTTCAATAAGTACTCACTCACGCTTAATTATTAACCTTAAACTTCAAAAATTACTCACTCACTCTTCTCTTGACTTAAAGGTCAATAATTACTCACTCACGCTTCTTGTGACTTTAACGTCAATAGGCTAATTACTCACTCACGCTTCTTGTGACTTTAACGTCAATAATTACTCACTCACGCTTCTTGTGACTTTAACGTCAATAATTACTCGCCCATTCTTCGCAATATATAATTCCCCATTCATGTTTGTTCCTGATTTCCATCTGGTGTCTATTCTTACTGTACTCTCATACAGTGCCAAACAAGCACCTGCGTTCTCTTGTGACCTCTGCCCTCACATGGTGGGTCTGATGATGCTAAATATATTTTTCTGGATCTCTTGCTGCACGAGATATGAAAAAATTTCTAAATTTGCAATTAGAAAAAAATACTTTTTTTACCTCCTAGCCAAGAGTTAGAAATGAATGAACACTCACTACAATAGCAGTGATACTTGTCTGAAGAAGAAATAAGTAAAAGGAGGTATAACATTTCAAAGAATAAGCAGCAGTTTGCCTTTAAAAGATGCCAATTCTTACTGTCTTTTATTTATTAAATACAATATTATTTTATAAAGAAACCTTTGTGCAAATCAGAATCAGAAATTGGCAATGTATAGAAAAATATATTAAAAAATTTCTCCAGAAAAGCTATATACATTTAGTAATCACCAAAAGTTTGTTTAATTTTTATAAACAGTATGAATGATTAATTTCAAAAATCTAAAAATATTTTTTTGCACAAGACTGTAACAAAAAATCTTAAATATGCGCTTTATCATTCATCATCCAAAGAATAAGCGTGTATATATATATGTATGTGTTTGTTAGTGTGTGTAAAAAGTAATTAATGTTAATGATTTGTGTTCTTGCTGACATTTCATATTACAAATCTCTTTAAATGTACCATAAGTTATCATAATTTTAATTTTATTGTCATAAAAGCAATCAGTCCAAGATATTATTTAAATTATTGTATTTTTTATTATTTTCTTATTGAATCGTCTGTAATGCACGCAGAAAAGGTGCTAATTACGTTACTTAATTATACATGCTGAGTTGACACCATCATGAGCACCACAGCAGGGAAAACATCAGTTAACAAATGTTTTCTTTTCGACTGGCACATCTGTCACCACCACCACCTGCGTTCTCTTTCATGTTGCTCTCTGTTTTATTTTTCCCACGTACTTTCCGCCTCTCAATGGGTTCTGTATGCTACATATGTAAATGTGGAATGTGAGTGTTGTGTGCTTATTGCCTAATATTTTATTCGCTACTTGAATATTTATTATGTCCTATTTATAAGTGTTTATTAGTGTGTACTCGAATGCTACTGAACTTTGTGTAAATTTTCATGAAATGAGTTCATTAAGTTCATTAGTTCATTTGTCCAGAAACTTACTGAAAGAATTTTCCTTCGTTTCAAAGTATGTTTAGGTTCCAGAGAGTTAATTATATATTATAGTTGGTTTTTTTTCACAATTCGCAATTATTTCCCCTTCTTAAAATAAAGTTATGCTACTTCTCTGTCTCAGTTGTGTTCAAATTATTTCCCCTTCTTAAAATAAAGTTATGCTACTTCTCTGTCTCAGTTGTGTTCAAATTATTTCCCCTTCTTAAAATAAAGTTACGTTACTTCTCTGTCTCAGTTGTGTTCAAATTATTTCCCCTTCTTAAAATAAAGTTACGCTACTTCTCTGTCTCAGTTGTGTTCAAATTATTGTGTAGGTTCACCGCGTAACCTGCGATTCCAGTTCATCAATTAGAAAGGACTGTAATGCACCATGTCAAGCACCAGCTAGGCAAATCACATTTTGCTAGAAGGGCCTTTTTTTTCT
This sequence comes from Sinotaia quadrata, assembly GCA_028829895.1. Lineage (NCBI taxonomy): Eukaryota > Metazoa > Mollusca > Gastropoda > Architaenioglossa > Viviparidae > Sinotaia > Sinotaia quadrata. Next base: position 35,658,992 of record CM054183.1, on the reverse strand, counting down.
TGTTGCTTGATATGCTATTGTGCCAAAAGGGTTCAAGGACATCCAGACCAAAATAACTTCAGGGTTCATGGTGATCGAGCACGTCATTCGTATGATAAATTCGTGTTTTTTTAACTTCGCAGTTTTTTTCTTCTCTTTTCGCTTCTCTTTGTGTTTGTTTCTATTTTCGTTCTTTTATTTGTTTACTGTAGCGCTCTCTCTCTCTCTCTCTCTCTCTCTCTCTCTCTCTCTCTCTCTCTCTCTCTCTCTCTCTCTCTCTCTCTCTCTCTCTCTCTCCCCTTGCAAACATTTACAGACTTGCCTACATAATGACAAAACAGCAGCCATAAGGAACACACCCGATTGTTCTAAAAATAGCGTCTGCGTTGAACCTACAATCTAAAAATATATTATAAATTATTGTTCCAAATCTAACTAAATTTTTAAAATAGCTGTACGATTATTGAATCATAATAGCATTTGTTAAAATATCCATCTTAATTTTTATTCAGATGCCTTTGCTATTAAAATTTGTGCAGAATATTGAACGTATCCTATTATTCTGAAAATATCTGCCAGAAATGAGTCCTAGCGATTGCAGTAAATAATAGCTCTTAGAAATTGATCGTAGACGATTGTTCTGAAAATAATTGTCAGAATTTGATCCTAGCCGATTACTTTAATAAGCGTTGTTACACTTTAATTCTTGTCGACATTGCGAAATAGCTATTATAATATTTTGCATTTGTCCTATTGTTAGAAAATAGTTATCAGAATACGTATCAGTCCAACTAATGTTAAACATAAGCGATCTTGCCCATCAAGTGTTAAAATAAGAGTGGCTTGATGAACATTGGATCCCAATGAAGAGCAAACTTGTACGATCTACAGCTGTTTGTTACGAATGAAATGTGCAATAGCCTTTTGTTAGGGTCTATGTCATTACTTATAGATAGTTTATGTCATTACTTATAGATAGTTTCTTTCACATCTAGTTTATTTTACTTTATAGAGCCAATTTGTCTGTGTATTTATATAGTATTTATAAGTACTTATTTATAATATATTAATTCAATTTTTTTCTTTACGAACGAATCAGAATTAGTTCTACCATTGTGCTCACCTGAAAAACTGTTTAAATAATTGTTTAGTGTCACCTCACTTGACCCAATTCCCATCAACGTCCGCACTTGACCCACAAGAAGTGTTTGATTTACCTTTTTCTAAACCTCTGGAATTTACGTCAACCTACAACCGATACAAGTCAGACGTACATGTTTAGTACTCACTCGTGCATAACAATCATATTCCAATCATCACAAACTGAAAACCTGTACTAAGTCAAATTATACCCAAAAATGTTCACTTTATGTAATGTAATCAACTAGTAGAACAGTTTATCTCTTTATTCACGTGATTAGGGGGGTCAGTCAGTTAGTCAGTTATACAATGAGTGTTTGATAAACTGAGTGGATTTAATTACAATGATAACATTTCATGTATTTATTATTTTATTTGGTGCACAGGTACAGATGACATTTCGTGTATTTATAAAAGTTCTAATAATAGTTCGTGATTATTTTACTAACCTAGAGAAATTTCTTTACACATGTATACATGAAACAAAGTTGTGTTTAAAATTTATTGCTATTTTGAGTTACTTATGATTCTGTAATAAAGGGAGAGTATCTATTGCTATTTTGAGTTACTTATGATTCTGTATTAAAGGGAGAGTATCTATTGCTATTTTGAGTTACTTATGATTCTGTATTAAACACGTACATGAGTATGGTGTTTCCTGTTATCATAATAAATTAAAAGAGAGAGTATAGCTAGGGCAAAGCAAATGTTAAGTATGTTTCTGTTTCTTAGTCAAGGATTTGGTGTCACAAGCAGTAACTGATAGTTAGTCAAGGATTTGGTGTCACAAGCAGGTAAATGTTGATTAACCAAGGCGTTTGATGGCATGAGCACCTGACTCTTAGTTAGCTAAGGGCTGAGTGTCGTGAGTAGTTGACTATTGGTTAGTCAAGGGTTTGATGTAATAAACGAGTGTTTGTTAGTCAATGGCTTGGTGTAATAAACAGGTGGTGTTTGTCAGTCAATGGACTGGTGTAATAAACATGTAGTGTTTGTCAGTCATAGATTTGTTGTCATAAACTGGTGGTTTTTGTCAGTCAAGGGTCTGGTGTAATAAACATGTAGTGTTTGTCAGTCATAGATTTGTTGTCATAAACAGGTGGTTTTTGTTAGTCAAGGTTTAGAGTCATAAACAGTTGGTGTTCGTTAGTCAAAGGTTTGGTGCCCTGAGCAGATGGCTCTTTGTCATGGAGACTGTGTCATGACAAATGGTTGTTCGTTAATAAATCAAATGTAAATGAATGGAATACCTGATCATTTAAGAAGTAAAAATAGAAAGACGTAAGCTGAGTGGAAGAGTGTGGTTTGAGAAGTAAAATATATCTCACTAAAGAGCAAGATCATGGTGATGACAATATTGGACATGTATGTGTGTGTTGGCCTTTAGATTTCGGGAAATTGTGTAGGGATGAATGGACCTGTGATCGAGTGGGTTATTAGAGTCACTGTTCAGGGAAAGTACGAAATGTACATTCTATCCATTAGAGGAATGGATGCATTCTTTATATATCGAAGTATGACATTACATTCATGTACTGTTGTTGCGTACTGTGCATTGTTGTATGATACCCAGGTGGTCTGTTTTATGCAATTAACACATATGTCCTAAGACTTAATACACTAATCTACCAACAGATGCAATTTCAGGTAACCGACTCTAGTTCTTATTGGAGCGATGGTTTGGTTGTTATTTACTCGTTCCTAGGATCTAAGCAGAGAACTAAAATTGAATAATACACACTATTGCACTATGCTGATACCAAACGTTACAAATGGACAGCTACACTACAATTACCGTTAACAATGCATTATCAATAATACAGAGTTTAATAAATAGTAATTAAAATTTAATATCAAGATAGAATAAATTTGAATGAAAAGAATTACAAAGATTTTCATCACAGATCAGTTTGACCTAACAATAACCTACCCTTCACACTCTGGATTACTTACTGTTCTCATTTCAGTGTAGTTCACAACCTTAGATTTCTGGCCAATCTGTCATTCGTTGGTTTTACTAATATCTACGTAACTGGGTCACCCATGTAGGTCATGATATTCGATTATATTCTATGTACACTGTACAGCATATGTTGTCTCGTGAACTGCGGGTCCAACATGCAGCCATTGATAGGTAGCTTCTCTTCTTGCAGACTGGTTGGACTTACTCCACTGTAAGCTGGTTGGACTTACTCCTCTGTAAGCTGGTTGGACTTACTCCACTGTAAGCTGGTTGGACTTACTCCTCTGTAAGCTGGTTGGACTTACTCCATTGTACACTGGGGTTGGGCTGACTCCAATGTAGAATAGTTGGACTGACTCCAATGTAGACTGGTTGGACTGACTCCAATGTAGACTGGTTGGACTGACTCCAATGTAGACTCAATAGGAAATTTACTGTACCCACAGTTAATTGCTGTAAAACTGGAATATTGGAACCCTGTAATATATAACAATGTTAAACCCTCACCACCCCCATAATTTCTTTTCCATATTTTACTGCTTGTCTTAATTATTTGCTTATCAATCTCTAAAATTAAGTCATTAAAATACCACATAATAATTTATATTCATTTTCATTCACGCAATTCAGTAGAATAAAAATGCAAAACAATTTAAATGATTAATTTCACTCACACAGTTGCTAAGTTTTACTTCCCCAAAAATAGCTTCCAAACTTACTTAAACTTCATTTCTTCTATTGTGTGCCAAAGCATAATATAAGTGTTTTCAGTGTCCAGGAAGACTGCAAAAAATCCTTTGTTGTTTTTTGTTTTCTGGTCTTTTGTGAACTTAGTCTATTTAGGATAGCATGATTAAAGTTCACATGATGGAGGGTCTTATGATCCTTGCTAAACAAAATAATGCATTAGGTGCTTAATGATAATTTCATATGTTCTATCTGGTTGTGAGGTGAATCTGTGGGATCACTGAAGCTTTTACCTCGTTTATGGATGGGAATGACGTTAACATTTTGCCTGGTTTATGGATTAAAATGACGTAAACGTTTTGCCTGATTTATGGATGGAAATGAGAACAGTTTGCCTGGTTTATGAATGGGAATAACGTGCACCATTTGCCTGGCTTATGGATGGGAATGACTTTTGTCCATTCTCTGGGGAATTCGCCTATTGCAGGAATGCAGTTATATAAGTCGACAACAGTTGCTGGGATGTGCTTCATTTTCTAGAAGTTACCTGGTTAGGCCCTTGGGCACTATCCTGTTTTATTTTTAAGTGCTATTGAAACTCACATATTTTAATATATTTATCTATTTGTGTATTATGTTGTCTTAAAACGGGGTCATTCTATTCTGCAGCGATATTATGGTTAATAAAACGTGGTTCTATATTTCCGTCTGAATTGTGCTTTTGAAAAGATTTTGTTAAAATTTCTGCTTTCTCTTATGCTGTTTTATACATAATGTTTTCATACACTGTAAAGCCAATACACTTGAGACTCTTAGGACTTCTTTGAGACTTTGAGACAAACATCAAACACTTCATTTCTCTTGAGACTTTGAGGCAAACATCAAACACTTCATTTCTTTTGAGACTTTGAGACAAACATCAAACACTTCATTTCTCTTGAGACTTTGAGACAAACATCAAACACTTCATTTCTCTTGAGACTTTGAGACAAACATCAAACACTTCATTTCTCTTGAGACTTTGAGACAAACATCAAACACTTCATTTCTCTTGAGACTTTGAGACAAACATCAAGCACTTCATTTCTCTTGAGACTTTGAGACAAACATCAAGCACTTTTTCTCTAATGAGATTTTGAGACAAACAACTAGTTATTCTCAGCGTAGACTTTGACTGTACATTTAGATTATGGATAGTTTGATGCTAAATTTACGTAATGTGTGTAATTTTACTGCTGGCAGTAAGAGGTGAATATGATAGCTAATGGGATAGGTGTAATGATAGGAAGTGTGCCGGTTTGATTATGAAATATTACATAGACATGATGCTTTGAAATCTGTAGGCGTGTTCACTCTCCATAATATTGACCGATTGATTATGAAATATTACACTGACATGATGCTTTGAAATGTGTAAGCGTTCACTCTCCATAATATTGACCGATTGATCTGGCATCGATGGACTACCATAAATTAGGTTGAAACCTGTGTGAAGATATTGAATATATTAGTGACTGTCTATTTCGAATTATGTGGCTGCTTGTGGCCAATATCTACGCATTAGAGATGGTTGAATAACGCTACAATGAGCTCAACAAATAAAAGCTGGTCTGTGAGATTTTAATAAATGTACAGTAGTGTCCCAGCACGCAATTATCGATCACGTGACGGACATAGAAACGGTACAAATGACAGACGGTCCCTGGAGTAGGTAATGTCTGCAAGCAGACCTCAGAAGTACACTTTAACTTCTGACCCGAGAGCAGGCCTAAAAGGAGAAGGAATAGAATAATGATCATTATATAATACATATACAGTGTCTGTGTGCGTGTATGTGTGTGTGTGTGTGTGTGTGTGTGTGAGAGAGAGAGAGAGAGAGAGAGAGAGAGAGAAATTAAGTGTTCAGAAAAACCAACAAGGAACATAAACAAACAGGCAGACAGACTGACCGCAGATAATACTACGCAAAGGTTTGACAGTTTACACACGTCGCAGTTGATTTATTTTTAAATTCATTCATTAACCATGAAGCTAAGGACCATAGAGGAGCGGCAAGAAATACAATCCCCACCCACCCTCTCTCTTTCTTAACAGATACCAGGCACACACTAGCACACAGATATCACCGTTCGCTCTCACTCTCTTTATGTCGTTCTTATTCTTTCAAGTCAGAAACTCGCGACATCTCCTGCTATTTTCATTCCACACCCATTCCTTTAATGATTAAGACCATACGAGGTATTAATCCATTTATAGAAATATACCCCTTTCAGAGAGTCAGTAGCGCTTCTCAGGCATGCGGGTGTCTGGCTGCACTTTGAACTACAAAACTTTGTGGTAGTTTTATGAAAAGAATTTTTTTTACAAACAATTAAAATGAATCACAAGAAAACAAGTAAATAGCCATGAAAATCTAATCCATAAAATCAATGACCACATGCCAGTCAGACGGTGGTGATAATTAAGTCATAAATTGTTTAGTTGTAAAAAAAATAAATAAATTAGTACATCCTGCTATGGAGCCACTCCCAGTTTCTAGGTCGTATGTAAGTTTTCTCTAGACTTTATAAATTCTAGATAACAGTCAGAGCCACTCCCAGTTTCTAGATCGTATGTAAGTTTTCTCTAGACTTTATAAATTCTAGATAACAGTCTGAGCCACCGCGCCTGTAATCACAAAGTGCGTACTTTAGCAACTATAAATCGTGTAATATTACCTATTTATTTCCTTGCGTATTTATTTGTGTGTGCTTTGTTTTGTTCATTATATAGTCTTTAATATATGTTTTTCATCATTTCACGTTCTTCGAGATTTCTTGTGTAAAAGTCATCTTAAATATTCTTGTTCTTCATGGGCGGGTTATTCTAGTGGCACAGTAAATAAGAATCTAGAGCCGACAAAAAGAATGGTATTTAAATTTTAACATGAATTTGAATTTTCCAGGGGCTGGTGGACTTCAGTAATTAAAAAAGAATTGCAATGTATATAGAGGAAATGCTCATAGTGAAAGCTTCCTTGAAGTAAATTGTGCCCTTGCGCTTTTAAGACAATAGGGCATAGTAATGCCTAGGACTACCAGAAACTTAATACGATTCTCAGAGACAATATAGCCTGGTAATATTAGTACCTAGACCTACTAGAAACTTAATACGGTTCTCAGAGACAATATAGCTTGGTAATATTAGTACCTAGACCTACTAGAAACTTAATTCGGTTCTCAGAGACAAAATAGCCTGGTAATAGTAGTACCTAGGCTATAATATGGTTCTGTTGTTCTAACATGCCCAAGAGGTAAAACGGCAAAACTAAGGCCACTTTGTGTACCACGTGATCATTTTGCAGGGGATTGTTTAGCACATAGCTTTATAAAATAACCAAAATCTGCTTTCGTCAGAGTTATCGACTCTTGATGTGAACGTCATGAACTCTAACGAAGGCAACATATAAATTAAAAGGATTGGGGGTGGATGGGTGTTCGTTCTTTTGGTGCGCAAAGCAACGGTTTTTTCATTGCGGAAGACAAGGGGCGGGAGGGGCTCATCTGAAGCAGATGACAAGGGGGATAATGAAATGTACAACTAACAGTGTAAACTGCTCCATCAGCGCTCGTGTGCACTCGGATGAAAACACCAGAAACTATTAAATAGGACGATGTACTTCTCTGTCTGGAAGGAATAAAATTGTTCTACTCAGGTAACCGCGTTCGAAATCTTGGGCAGTTCATGTCAGCAAAGTGACAGCTCTTTTCTCAAGGTCTGACCGATATTAATGCTGTTCGATGGGCTGAAATTACCACTGCGCTTTCATCGATTGTTACTAATGAACCATAATGTTGTACTCTTTGAAGGAATCCAGCTGTTTGTTGCACCGAAATTTATTTACAAGCTTACTGATGGTATCACATTAGAAAGTTAAAAACTATAACTATGATTATTTTTCGCCCGGTGGCTAGGACAGGGCTGTTTTCAAAAAAGAGGGCTTCGATTAAATTATGGGGCAGATCGGCAATCATAAGACATTCGTTCGATATTAGGACCATTACTGTTTGATCGTCGGTCTGTCACAAGAGAGAGTGAAATGATCACTTGACCAGAGAGGCGAGCAATTTCCTATATTGAGAAGTCTTCAACTAAGTAACTCTTTTTATTAATATTATTGTTTGATATTTTGAAACTGCAAGTCTCGTGATTCATCCACAACCGATTCGTTGGCATGCGAGTAAAATAAATCTATTAGGGTGTGCACATCTAATTGAATGTGTGTGCCTGCGTGGGTATATGCTAGAAAGAGAGAAGGAAAACCTTTAGAGATTATACTTGTAGAGACGTTGAAAAAAATGGGGAAAACATCCGGGTATTTGTATTATTTATTTTTTTTTGGTGGGGGGCCGTGGAGGTAATGATTTAAAGCATATATAATTCTGAGAACACAAGTCATGATTTAAAGCATATGTAATTCTGAGAACACAATTCATAATTTAAAGCATCTGTAATTCTGAGAACACAATTCATAATTTAAAGCATCTGTAATTCTGATAACACAATTCATAATTTAAAGCATATGTAATTCTGACAATAAAAGGGCAAAGGAGATTTTTCAAGCCGTTCCCAGCCAACGTTTGCTGTGATTTCAATGTACTAGTATGAATGGAAATGTGCACATTGCTTACGATTGCTTTCGAGAAGAGATGGGTGGGGGAGTGAAGGGTGGAGGAGATTGATGTGGGAATTATGATTTCCGACTACTCTCTCTCTCTCTCTCTCTCTCTCACTCACACACACACACACACACACACACACACACACACACACACACACACACACACACACACACACACACACACACACACACACACATACACGTTCCAGTTTTTCTTCTGTGCTTGTTTTTTTGTCTCAATTGTTTCTTTAAATTTTTGTTACTTTGCTCTGGTTTTTTATTTGCTTCTTTACCACCTGCCCTTGATCTTTAAAGTTCTTGTCCTTCACATATGTGATGTAGGCTTCGCGGAAAGTCATCAGTTCTCATGCAAAACTAATGACATTTACAGGCTTACTCTTTGGCTCCTCCCAAAATTCTTGTGTATTAATTCCGATGCCTTGGTTTTTAATGGCATTACCAGGAATTGAGAAAGTGGTGCGACAAAAGTGCACAGTGCCTGCTGAGGTAGATCAAGGCTATGGATTATTAATAACGGAGCAGAACTTGACGCCACGTCTATGCTGGTCAAATAGGCGTAATATATTTTTTTAAATTTATCTTCCTTTCAGTTTTATAATAATCAGTCGCTTCATCACTTCTCTAAGAGTAAGAAGAGTCGTTTAATTGCAAGCTTCTTTTTCAATTGGAAGGGTCTTCTCTGTGTGGACTTTAGCTTGGTAGGTGTTTGGGTGTTGTTTGGTAGGTGTTTCAGTGTTTTCTGATGTTCGGTAGCTTTTGAGGTGTTGCTTTGCAAGTGTTTAGATGAATTTTGTTTATGCTTGGTATGTGTTTGGGTGTTGTTTGGTTTGTATTTAGAGGGGCTTTTTCAGGTTTTTGCATCTTTGTTATGTTTGGTAAGTGTTTGGATGTTGTTTGGATGTTTTAGAGGTGTTGTTTGGATGTTTTGATAGGTATTTTGGTGTTGCCTGGTACTGTTTTCTCTACTGGATGGTGTTGTGTGTTATGAGATTTTAATCTACATATGGTGCTGCCTTTCTATTGTTTTTCTACAAACACTTTGAGATATATATTTTATGCATCAGATGTGCATCTTAACAATATTTTATTTTCAAAATCAATTTTAACAATTAGATTGTTTAAATATTTCTTTCTTTAAAAAAAAAACACCTGAATATTATAGAGGATTGCATTGTGCCTTTGTGCTAATTGTCTCCCTTGTCTCACTCAGTATTCCCCTCGCACACATTCAAGTTTGATTGTTTTAATGGATATTAATGTGTCAGCGTCTCGAAGTTGCTGTCTAAGAAGCAAGAAAAGCAACACTTAAATAAAACTTTCATTGAATTTATTTGATAAAATGTTGGTAATATCTTTTTAACTTCTGGAGCTTAATTTCCGCCTCCACCTTTTTGCAATCACTTGGAGAGAAATTTTACATCTTGACTGGGACTTGAAGGCTCGAGTAGAAGTTAATAATGCCTCAGTTAAAGGAGGAGATGTGTAACGGTATTGGGGTGGAACTTTTCTGTGCAAGTGTGTCCGGGAAGTGTCCCAGCGCCCGTTATATGTGTCCAGTACTCATGTTCAGGTGCATATGGTACTCGCTTTTATTGTTGTCCCCGTGTGCACTAGACACTTAAATACTTCACTATGGGCAAAGGGTTTTCCACTGAGCAAGAGACTTGTGCCCTATCTCTTCACCATCCCCTCTCCTTTCCTCCCGCATGGGTGACGTAGTTCGATTATATATCCACTTTCACCTCGTCATTGATTTCGCAGACAACCACACGCTAGTGAGGGATATTCGTTGTGGAAAGCGGAAATGCATTGCCATGAATAGCACAAGGAAGGTGAATGATGTGAATAAGGTTAAAATCTTGTTCAAAAAGGATTCAAGTTGATGACACAGTAACAAGGATTCAAGTTGATGACACAGTAACAAGGATTCAAGATGATGACACGTAGTTTCAAGGAATCAAGTTGATGACACAAGTAACAAGGACTCAAGTTGATGACACGTAATTTCAAGGAATCAAGTTGATGACACAGTAACAAGGATTCAAGTTGATGACACAGTAACAAGGATTCAAGATGATGACACGTAATTTCAAGGAATCAAGTTGATGACACAGTAACAAGGATTCAAGTTGATGATACATAGATACAAGGATTCAAGTTGATGACGCAGTTACTACATAAATATTGTTGCGTCATGGGCGCATTCGCACATTGCAGGATAATCGTACAACAGCAGCAAAACAGCAGCAACATCAACATCAATACTATTACTAATAATAATTTATAGGTCCGGCATTTAACAGCTGACGTCAGAGATGATAACATAAAAAAGAACTAATCAAACTTTTTGCTCTAAGTCTGCGAGCTGCCGCGCCTTCGTTGTAAGTTTTAATTCAAAGAAAAGATAAAATGATGTTTTCTAAAGAAATGCACCCCAAAACATGAGCCAAACCGCCGAGATCCTGGTGATGCATTTAGCTGCGAACCGGTAAGACAATCAATGACGTTTTCACCAACAGGAGCTGTAGAGTACATAGAGTCTATTGTATTATGGAGACAACTTAAGTCAGTTACTGTCTAAACAGTAGATTAACGTGAATCCACGCTAGATCAGGGTGTTATTAATGAAGTACCGTATTCTTAAAGGGGGATAATCACTCTGTTTTCTGTGCTGAAGTTGCTGCTATTAATTTTCTCCATTGTGAAACTATTTTGCTGTTTTTTGTATTGTAAAAATGTTCTACTGCATATTGTCAAATTTATCTTGATCTAAATAAAACGTATTTGACTTGACCTCGTAGAATGTATTTCTCCTGTATACTATCGAGTTAAACATTATCTTTTTTTTGTCTACTGTCGAGCTTAACATTATCTTGTCTACTGTTGCGCTTAACATTATCTTGTCTACTGTTGAGCTTAACATTATCTTGTCTACTGTTGAGCTTAACATTATCTTGTCTACTGTTGAGCTTAACATTATCTTGTCTACTGTCGAAATATGCTTCTTGTCTATTGTTGAACATACTTTTCTTGCCTCTGACGTAAGTATTTGTCTTGTTTATTGCTAACTGTGTGCATGCATGATGCCTATTACATGGTTAAGGAAAGATGGTCCAGAGATTTTTTTAAAGAAAGAAAAGGTGATGGGGAAGAACAAAAACAACAAAAAAGAAGAAAGTGTATTCACATTAATATTCATTTGTTCACGTTTTGAGGTGTGTTCTAAATAATATTCTTTGTTTATATTCTGTTTTAAATAGAGACAATTCATTGAAGGACAGTTCAAGACAGTTTAATAGGGGGGGGGGGGAGAGAGAGCCAGGGCGAAAATGAAAGATATTGAGAAAGATACAGAAACAGAGAAATAAGAGAAAGAGAGAGAGAGAAACAGAAAGAAAAAGAGCAAGAGAAAAAAAAGAAAGAGAAGGAGTACGAGGAAAGTTTGGCAATGAATGGGGTAAAAAAAAAAATACCGGATGAACTTTTTTCAAATTGTGAAAATTTGACTAGTTTATCTACAAAAAGTTAGAAATTGCAATGATAATACTTGATGGGGGGGGGGAGGAGCTACTTTCTCAAATGCAAATGTTTTTTTGTGAATATTAGATTAATTACGCCAGTACCCTCATACACACCCACAGCTCCTTCCCACATTGTAGTACACTGATTAGCTGCTATTCTCTCAAAGTCATCTGGTGCTCTGCCATTATTAGCTCCCTCAAGCAGAACAACAATTTTAGCAATTTAACTTCCTTGATCAAGAAATTGCTCAATGTAGTCAGCATATTTTGCCACCCTATATCAATGGAGTGCAGTGTATTCCTTACACTTGCACTGTGGTAGATACTTCTCGCATCTACCATGGTCATAGTAGTTTCTAATCAGTAAACCAAGAGATTCGTGTAAAACAAGGAAAAGGTTGCTCATTCCCTGTAAAATATCATCAAGGAACAAACACTAAGTTTCCAGTTTATTCATCTTTAATTCCATTCTCTCTTACGTTCAAGTCTCAACTTACAGTTTCCTGCATATTTATTAGCCTGATACATGCACACAGCATAATAATTATAGCATATCAATTTTATGAAAGTATTCACTAGAAACAATGTCAAGTGTTTAGCATACTATATATGAGCATCGTAGTTAAAAAATTTGTAGAAATAATAGTCAATTCACATACTACATCTCTGCGTAAAACACAAGTATAACATATCAATAGCAAAATGCATGAAATATTTCTAAGTCCATTCTCTCTCAATCAGTCAGTTAACTCACCAATAAGCTTACAGCTGTCTTTCGTGACCAGGCTTCTTGCCATTCCATATTCAAGTGATTAGACAATAGATTTCTTTACAACAGGTAAAATCTTGATCTCAGCCCATTGGCAGGTCTCATTCCCATAAATCTTAACTATTGGATCATAAAAACTACTCATCCAGTTGGAACTTGTTTGGATTTCATCAGTAATTTCTAGCATATTCTCAACTAGAGTTGTTTACTCCAACTCTGACACTTACAAAAATTCAATCATAACGAGTGCTCAAAGTCGGGTCACTTCAACAATTTCACAATTTCACAATTTAATCGAGAAATAGGGTTAGGCAAATTTACTTCACTACACAATCCAAACCGGTTCCAACTGGATGAGTAGTTTTATTAATAGTCTCACACATGTTCATAACTCATCCAATGGGGATGGACTGAAAGTTTCTTTGTTGTAGAAATACTCTATTCTATCACTTTGAATTTAAGCATAACTCGAGTCTGGTCATAAAGGTGATCAGAACTTCTAGTGTCCGTATCGGTATGCTGTTCCTCGTCTCTCGTACGCCATGTTGCCTAGAGAGGCCTGGCCTTGACACTACAGAATAATTTACTCTCTGGACCCAGATAAAAGAAGGAGCAGAGAAGAACAATTCCAGAAATAACAAAACATGTCTGCTTTATTTTCTATCCTTATATCCTTAAGTAAGTTAAATTTGTTGTATTTATTTCGGGGGGAGGTGGCGTCCTCCTCCCACCACCTTAGTGGTATCGCACAAAACATCTAACGGGATTCTCCAAAGTGTCCTGATGTGTGTGGAGCGCAAAGAGTTGGAAGATAAAATTCATTCGCCTGGCCAAGATTTTCGAGTTAAAGTAGAAAATTTAAAGTCTCTTTTTTATTCCAGACAGTGCCTTCTTTCGAAACAGATCTTGGTACCCTCAGTCGCTGCTCTAAATTCCATTTTCCTTATTATTGTCTGCAAGAGCATCCCAACAGGTGAGGTCAAGTGAGTACGTCACTTTGGTGACTGTTGGGCAACGTGATCTCTGTCAGTTTCCGCGGGAGTGCCGGCGGGTTCAAATTCCGGCTGTCACACGATGCCTCCGGAGCGCACTGCGCCCTTCTTGGGTATCGCCGCAACGGAGCTAAGTAAACAAAAAAATGCCACCCATTAGTTACAAGATCAAATGTATTGTAAAACGTGTGGGCCGACCCATCCACCTTTCTTTGCCACTCTCTCTCTCTCTCTCTGTTTTTCCTGTTTCAGCAAGTAGTACTATGTGCACAGTAAGCTTTTTATTTGGTTGGGTGTTTGTTTGGGTGTTAGATTGGGTGTTTGGCTGCATGTCTGAATGGATGCTTTTGGGATGTATGGTTGTGTGTTTGATTGGATGTTTGTTTGGATGTTTTGTTGGGTGTTTGTTTGGATGTCAGATTCGGTGTTTGAATGTTTGGTTAGGTGTTAGGTTGGATTTTTGCTTGGGTGTTTCGTTAGGTGTTTGTTTGGATGTTGTTTGAATGTTTGCTTGGGTATTTCATTTGATGTTTGGTTAGGTGGTTGTTTCAATGCTTGGTTGGGCGTCCGGATATTTGCTTAGTTTTTTTGTTTGGTTTGGTGTTTGTTTGGATGCTTGGTTGATTGTTTAGTTGGGTGATTGTTTAGATGTTTTGTTTGTTGCAAGGTTGGGTGTTTGGTTGGATGTTCGGCTGGTTATTTAGGTGTTTGTTTGGACGTTTGATTAGTTGTTTGAATGGGTATTTGTTTGGATGTTTGGTTATTTGTTTGGATGTCTGGTTGGGCGTTCATTTGGATGTTTGATTGGGTGTTTGGTTGGGGAGTGCTTGGATGTGTGATAGAGTAAATTTGCCTATCCCTATTTCTAAACTTAATTGTTATATAAACTGTTCAAATGTCGGAATGACCCGACCTTGGGCACTCCTCAAAATGGTATTGTTATGTCAGAGTTGGAGTAAACAACTCGATTTGAGAATATGCTAGACATTGCTGATGCAATCCAAACCAGTTTCAACTGTATGAGTAGTTTTTATTATCCAATGGTTAAGATTTACAGGAATCAGACCAGCCAAAAGTTTACATGTTGTAGAAAATTCTATTCTCTAATCACTTGAATTTGGTGTAGCAAGAAGTACAGTCATGAAAGGCAGCCATTAATAGCTTAATGGTGAGTTAACTGACTGATTGAGAGAGAATAGAAATAGTTCGTACATTTTTCTATTGATACAAATCACAGGTTAGTTTTATCAGAGAATAGCAATGGAGTTATTAGAGATAGGTGATTACAATCTTATTACATAACCTATTTTAAGCACTGCTTCAAACGTCCTTCACTTGCTTTCACAATAATGTCAAAATGTCAAAATGTCAAAATGTCACAATGTCCATGTCAACATGTGTCTTCCTCCACACACGTGGAAAACACCGACATGCTATTTTACTCTCAGAACCAACTTGAGCACCCTCTTCGCTGTGTCAGTTCCTTCAAGCAGAACACAATTACAGTAATTCTGGTAACTTCACTGTACTAGAATTTTCCTGATGTACTCAACATGCTTCGCCACAATACATCAAAAGTGTATAGCGTACTCCTTAACGCTTACACACACCAAGACAGGCAGTTCCCTCATCTTCCCGGTCATAGTGGCCCACAGCCAGTGAACTGGTAGATTCAATAAACACGTGAAAATAGATAGGCAAGTGGAAAGGCTACTTGCTCACTGCAAAAATACAATTAAGTTTCCAGTTTATCACTTTATAACTCTATTCTGTCTTAAATGGTGTTTATTAGCCCAAATCATGCACACAGTATAATAAATATAGCATCTCAAGACAATGTCAAGTGTCAACACACTTAATGCATGCAGTTTAGTTCAAACATTTTGTAGAAATAAAAGTCAACCCACATAGTACATCTCTACATAAGTATAACATATCAATAGCAAAAATACATGAAATATTTCTAAGTCTGTTCTCTCTCAATCAGTCAGTTTAACTCACCATCAAGCTAATGACTGCCTTTCAAAACTGGACTTTCTTCTATAGACGAGAATTCATGATACACATTTCAGAACAAGATGTATTTGACATTTCAGAACTATACAAATAAGTACCCAATTAAAAGTCTTCAAGAACAAGATGTATTTGACATTTCAGAACAAGATGTATTTGACATTTCAGAACAAGATGTATTTGACATTTCAGAACAAGTTGTACTTGACATTTCAGAACAAGATGTATTTGACATTTCAGAACAAGATGTACTTGACATTTAAGAACAAGATGTATTTGACAATTCAGAACTATACAAATAAGTATCCAATTAAAAGTCTTCAAGAACAGTTTAATTCCAAAGGCACGGGCAACAAACAGACTCAAGATTTGCTTTCTTCTCCCAATAAATCGATACATATATGGTATATTTTAATTACAAGAGCATTAAAAAAGATTTTAGTTTCATGAATGACATTAAAAATAAATATTTGAAAATTCTATACAATGTAAGTTGCCAACAAAACAATCATGGGTGCAATAAAATTTAAAGAAAAAACTAATGCCAGTATATTAATACAGATTCTTCTGAAAGAAAAATAGAAAATAAGTAAATGAAAATATCTCACTGGTTTAGTTATAGCATTTTACAATGACATGACATGACATAAAACCAAACATATGTTAATGTGTAATAATCTCAAAACTGCTTTGTAGGGAATTGTCAAAAAACTTGCTGGGAATGAGCAAATAAATGTATAATGCTTAAAATTATCATCAACAGAACTTTTATTTTGTACCTTTTGAACAGAGAGATTCCGAGAGTATTATTATAAAATGCTTGTATGGAGTAAAAAGGGTTTAACAAAAGTATCAAACTAATCAACTTACAAGAGGTTCCAAATATTGTAAACTTTCATTGTGCAAAGCCTATACCAAACTGGTAAGACTGCTGAAAGGCAAACACATCTGTACAGTACACCTTAAGTGACTAATTATGACAAGGCAATCTTTATCATCCAATCTGGAATTTACAGATTGTATACAGAAGTTTTCAATAAATTATATTAATTAAAATTTCAGCACCATCTGAATGTGTGCTTTATGGTTCCATATTTGTTGTTCCTTTAAATAGTTCCTGCTATTAAGGAAAAAAAACAATAAACAAAAACAAGTAATTATCTACCTTTTTGCTTCAATCAAATATCTTTTCTAAAAAAAAAAAATGCTCCAATATTAAAACCTGACTAATGTAAACTGTTCCACTGCATCAGCACAGTATGTAATCCCTTCACTTGAAACTTCACAAGATATAAATTTTCAGATCTATGAACTAACAAACAAACAAACAAAAATAGTAATGATGGGTTGTTTCATTTCTCACATTACTAGTAGCTTCCCTTTTTATTAAAAACAACAACAAAAAAGGTAACTAACTTGGCAGGTACATTTCTAAGATGTCAAACATCATTAAGAAAGATAAAGGTGTTGTATCATAAATTCAAATAGAAAATATTTGTCATGCTATTAGAGATTATAAATGTAGTTACAACCAATTTACATTTTTTATACAATTTAAATTTTTTAAATTGCAAACAAAATGTTATGAAGAAAAAATGATCCTTGAAATAGAGTGAGGAGAGAGTGATCGATCATTGAAGAATTTAGAGAGAGAAGCAGTGACCTTTGGAACATTCATAAAGAGAGTGATCTTTGGAGTATTTATAGAGAGAGTGATCTTTGGAGTATTTAGAGAGACAAAGAATAGTGCACTTCGTAGCATTTCAATCAGTGTAGGCTTACTTATAAAAATTTGTAAAAACATTCAACATCCTACAGACAGTTTGTAATAATAAAAAGTCCAGAGACTGTAGAATGTTAAAGCAGAAGTGAGGCCTGTAATGTCAGGATCCTTGGGGAACAAAACATCTGAGTTGGAAAGCTATCAAAATAAACTACACGGAAAACACAGGCTTGCCCCACTACTAAAAGTTTCACTCCTTGGAAGTGCCCACATCCTCCATAAAAACTTGGATCTCCCAGAATCTTGGAAAGATTCTGAGACCTTTGTTCACAACCACCAATCAACAGAAGTCATGAAAAAAAGGTTGAATATAGAATTATAATAAATTTTTAAAATACCATTGATTGGTAATAATTAATAATGTTATAATGGTGATGGAAAATACAGTTATGATTACTGAAATGGTTTAATTGTAATAAATATTTATGCATGTACTAAAACAATATTTCAAAAAAGGAACTATTTAATTTAAAATAAATATGTATTATCTACCGCTGAGAAAAAGAATATAGCAATAATTAAATAAAGTTGCAATTTAAAAAGCAATTAAAAGAAGTGTGCACTAGAGATTTAATTATCATATAATTATCATTATCCATAATTAAATAAAATTGCTTGTTGCTATTTAAAAAACAATAACAAAATAGTGCATTAGAGACCTAATCGGTAGTACATCTATCAACAATATAGCAGAATGTTTGGTGTTACAGAAAGATAATTTAAATTAACAGCCTAAGAAATGTAAATCAAGATAAGAAATTAGATCAGTACAAAAGCCAAAAGAAGGCATGCTTTTCTATCACATATCAATACCTTTATACAACAATCTTTATCAGTATGTTCAAAATAAGGCATTGGTTTGCATGAAATACCAGTATATTTGTCAACAGTCCATTTTATTACATTCACAAAGTGTTTGTATCAAATATCGGTATACTTGAACAACAGTTAGTATTACATATAGTATGTTCACAAAGTGTTTGTATCAAATATCGGTATACTTGTACAACAGTTAGTACTACATATAGTATGTTCACAAAGTGTTTGTATCAAATATCAAATACTTGTACATATTACGAAAATTTTTTTTTTAAATATCCCAAACTAAGTCTGTTGTGAAACTCATTTGTACAAATGAAAGTTGTAACTTTTAAAATCTCCAAACCAAGAATTTACTGTAAACATGTAGTTTATACAAATAAATCATTAGCAATATTCTAAATTTACAAAGAAACTAACAAAACATCTCAAACCAAGATTTGCTCCCTCAGTCCCTATACTCATATTAATACCAGTATATATAACTTTAAACTGTTCATAACCAGGTGTTGGTGATTGGATACATATATGAATATAACTTTTTAAATATCTGAAACAAAGAGTGACAGTACATGCAGAAAGAATCAATTTAAAAATTCAAAGTGCAAAAGAGCATATATAACTTTAAACTGTTCATAACCAGGTGTTGGTGATTGGATACATATATGAATATAACTTTTTAAATATCTGAAACAAAGAGTGACAGTACATGCAGAAAGAATCAATTTAAAAATTCAAAGTGCAAAAGAGCATAAAGAACATAATGCAAATAAATTCTGTCACAACATTATACATAGAAAAAGAATGGTCAAAGACTTAATTCAGAAAGTCAGTAGTAAATTAATAATAATAAAATTATACCAATTATATTTTTATATTTCAATATTTTTTAAAAATTTCCTTAGGCTGCCATAATGCCATATAGCAAAGATCATATATATAAAACAAATTAATTATTTCATTAACAAATTAAAATAAATTTAATGAATCACAAAACTCAACATTTTTTCTTTCATTTTCCAATCCTTTTTGTTTGGTACATTTTCAAATATTTATGCAATTTCTGGAATTTGTTCCATTCAAGTACTTTCATCATTATTTTGATTGAACAAAATTGTTTGATGCCATATAAACAGGAAAATCTAGACAGCACATTATACGATCAGTCAGTTAATGGCTCAGTTTTAAAACTACATTTCAAATATCTGAGATGAAGTCTGGCTATCTTCTGTTCCTTGTTTTTATAGTTTTATAAAAGTGTGGAGTGTAAACTATATATATATTTTTTTTAAAGTTGTTTTCTAATTCTTTTTTTTTTTTTCGTATTATCAATGTAAAAAAATTATGAAGCAAATAACAAGAACAATTTGATGCTGGACTATTCTGAATGCAGTTTTACGTATTTCATTGTCAAATACATTTTCATTTTCAGTGAGTAAACATTTTCAAAATATTCACATATATATATACAATAATTGCAATTTAAATATATTCAATATCAACAGAGTAAATATATAAATTGAGATTAAAAAGTATATGTTTAAAATTGATAAATAATAAATACAATTAAATTAATAAAATACAATTGATAAACTAATATAAACATACAACCAATAAAGCAAAACTGTTCATTTAAAACATATTTTAAAAGAAATTATGCTTGTAATAAAAAAAAAATTGAAAGGACACTACAGTGTTTTATGACTTAATCTGTGACTGTGTGTGCATTATAAGTTAAAACAGTCTTGCATTCCTGCAAGTTCTAAACAGAAAACAGAAATGCGACCAACAACAGGCAACAAACAACAATTCATTAAAATTTAAATCTGACCTTTTCATATGAGATCATCGTAAAATGCACTATATGTCATGTTAACAGCTACTTTAAGTATAAAGTATTGTTTTGGTGTAAAATACAAAATCAGAGGTGATCATCTATTTTCCTGCATAAAAAGGCTTATTTCATTTTTGTTTTCCTCATGCCTTACCATTGCAGCTGTAGGCAATGACTAAAATTGACATGGTAATGACAGTTTAATACAATTTTATGACAATTAATATGATTAGATCCCTAAAGGATGTCTATTCTAGTCATGAAAAGGATAACTGACTGAGAGGGGAAAATATGGATCATGTGGGTTTTGTTACATAATCTTCAGCACAAAATTAACTTTCATTGTATAATATCCTGCATAAAAATAACTAATATCTTGCAAGCACTATGTTCATTTCATTCAAACCAGGTGGAGAGAACAGATTGCAGGGTGGAAGGGTAGAGGGAAATGGTACTACACAGAAAAGCAAATAAATAAGGAATTAGTGTAATATTATTTGTTCAATTTCGTGAAATATCTGGACATGCATTGTAATTTAAGTCAAAATGTTAAAATAAAAAAAAGAGTTATATGCCCATAGATGAGGTATAATAAGTCCTGGGAGATGAGATATAAAAGTTTACAACTAAAACTTTGTAGAAAGAAGTTTTAAATGTAAAAGATATAAAAATGAGAAAAAGGTTTGGTCTTATAAAATGCATAAAAGTACATACAATTTTTCTTTTCAAAAGTTCATGCCATTAGGAAAAGTACATAAACATTATACAAAAGCAAACAACATGAAAGAGTAGGCTCAACTTCCTGATACTGTAGACATGTATCAATAATCATTTGATTATAAGCATTGTACTAAGTAAAGTATTTTGAAGTTAATGTCTTCAAAAGAACAGTGCTGCCACCAGCTCCATTCTTCAGACAGTTGTAATAAAAACCATTCAAAAAGCTAGTAATGATGAAAAATTAAAACAATACACAAATCAGGGCTTTAACATTTGAAGATGAAGTAACCACTGCCATATATTGCAGAAAAAAAGGACTTTGGCAGAAATACATTAATTTCTTAAAATAGAGTTATCACCCTTTATGTCACAATATCACAGATTCAAGTTTACAATCTGTAAACATGCATGCATGTATGAGTGTTTGCCTGAGTGACTGTGTGTGTTATGTTCATGTCTGAGTGCATAAATGCATACAAGTGTTCTGCAGGTTTCTGGTAAGAGCCTGATGATAATCTCTCAATTAGATCTCTGATGTAACCCCTGATTCTGCTATCCTATCAGAGGCCATCTTCACATTAGCAGCTAAAAAAAAGAATCAAGAAAAAGTCTACAATGAACAGTGTCTATAAACTGCAGAATAAAATTATTCAAATGACAAAAGTAATAGTAATCAAACAACAACCTTGAGTTGGAGACATTAGTTTAGATTATTATCATCATGGTTAATGCAAGTGGGGAAAAATATGTTTATTTATGCTTTTGACTCTATGTATGATCATTTTGCTAGCAAACTGACAAATGGGAACAGTATGTAGACTGGATCTACTTAACACATATAAGAATGTGTAATATACATTCTCATAACACATATTAAAAAAATGTACATGCACTATTAAGTACCATGTTTTAAAAATATGCATGCTTCATTATACTCAAAATCAATAAAGTCACACAAAACCCTCTGCAGTCCTTCTGAATATATCCAACACCTCTTATTACACTTGATGCACAAACGCCCTGGTTATTGAACTTGGTGTTTCATCCATAAGATATGGAGGAGGTGCTACCCTCTGATCCCACCCCACCCCACCCCCAACGTCACTGCCACAAAAAGGTTACATGTGCTGAATCTGCTTACCACAGACATCCAATGCACAGACACCCAATGCACAGACATCCAATACACAGACATCCAATGCACAGATATCCAAAGCACTGCATGCAAGAGTAACTACTGTAAGTGTAAAATTGCTGTGAAAGATCCTCTCCCAAGTTTAAAATTATATATATATGCTGAAGATATGCAGTGTTAAAGAATATAAAAACTTCTTAGTGATAACCAGTAAAATAAGGGGTAACCTGACAAAAAGTGTGCTAGTAGGAAACTAACCAAAGAGTAGTTATATATTCTAATATAGTTGTCACTGAAGCTTTCATTCAAATACAAAAAATAATCCAAATGACAACTAAAGATATGAATGAAAATGGCATTAATTCAACTGGATTCACCTAAGTCAGCATATATAATAGTGATGAAATTGTAATTTACCAAATGTATTTCTCAAAGAATTAATAGTAAGAGATGTAGTAAGGAGTTCAGTATAGTTACAGTCACCTCCCTGTCAAAATGCACCACTACCAAAGACTGATGTAATGGATTCACCATCAATAACTGGATGCTGTATACATGAGTACTGTAATTATTTTGAAACCATGGTTTAAACATTGCTTAACAGCTTAGAGAAATGGCTGGAGATTGCATTACATGCAAATGGAACTGTGACATTGTAAAAAAAAATATAAATTCAATAATGTAAACATAACTCCTATAATGTAAAAAAATACAATTTCAATAATATAAAGAAAAAGTTGTACATGTAGGATTGTAAAAAAGCTATATAATAGGAATAAAAGATAATTTGTAACATGAAAGATAATGGAAATATAACTTATAGAAATGATAACTTCTATAATGTAAGAGAACTTCTATAACGTAATGGGAAAGATCTATAATATAAAGGATAGATAGCAGTTGTGCACTTAAGAATAAATTTTTAAATCCTGCTATATAATAGGAATGATAGATGATGGAAATATAAAGAGAAAGAAAGACTTCATAAATTTTAAGGAAAGTTAACTTCTATGATACAGATAACTTCTATAAAGTAAAATAAAAACAACTTTATAATATAAATGAGAGATAACAGTTGTACGTTTAAGTATAAAAAATAAACTTTTATGCACTATGAATGAAAGATAATTTGTAATTTGAAAGGTAATGGAAATATAAAAATGGGAAGGAAAGATGGCTTCTTTAATGAAAGGAAAGACAACTTCTATAATGTAAATGAAGAAAAATTTCTATAATATAATGGATAGATAACAGTTGTACATGCAAATAAACAACCCTACTATATAAAAATAATAAAACAATAACATGATGGAAATATAAAAACTTATAATGGGAAAGAATTTGGCGGGCACAAGATATGTACTTTTTTATGCAAGGAGGGCAAATGAAAGATAAATGATGATGAATTTGGGGGAAGCACTTCCGACCTAGGTCAATTTTGTGCTGAAGATAACTGTTATAAGTAGAAATAAGACAACTGCTGCAACTGACATGAAAGATAACTGTTTAAAAAATAAAAATAACTATAAGTGTAATATTGGAAAAATAACTGTTGTATTACCTTTATGAAGAAAAAATAACCACTGTATCGAAATGATAACTATTGTAATGAGAAGAAAAATAAATATTACAATGAAAAGCAAAGATAATTTGTAATGAAAAGAAATAATAATAAAACTGTTATAATGAAAGCAAAGACAACTGTTGTACAAAAAAAAGGAAAGAGTGTTAGAAAGAGAAGAAAACTGTTCTTAAAGGACAAAAAGACACTGTTGCAATATTATAAAAAAAATATAAAAAGAAAAGTCTCCTATTATACTGACACAAAGGAGTACTGTTATAAAGAAAAAGAAAGAAAACTGTTGTGATGTGAAGGAAATCTTGCACAATGTACATAATTAATGGAAGTATTTATGCTCAGCCAATGGACCTCAAACTGTCTCTTTACAAAATGTCACAAAGCAAGGTGACAAATCCACATGCAGATCAAAAGTGTAACAACAAATACTGGCTACCTGGTGCTAACTGAGAGTGTGAATTAGGTGACTTGATGCTCTGTGTCTCAGGCACACTACCCCAAAGTGTGCTCCCTTGTGGCTCTACTCCTGATGTACTAACTTGGTCAAGTCTGTCAACAATCAAGTCAATGTTTAAAAGAAAAGACATACAAGAGCTCTTCAAAAGTTAACAAAAAAAATAAACTATTTGAAGTGTTGATATAAAATTACTGCACTAAATATTTATGCCACTGTGCACTGAAGCAAAGAAATTAAAATACAATTAGTTACACAGATGAAAGACAAGAATAATTTCAATCATCTTAGCTGATCGACAAGTACTAGAAAGAATGAGATATTTCCACTGTACTTAAAAGCTAAGAATACATATTTGATAGTGGCTAGATATGCAAATTGAGAAAACCAAAACAACTTCTGACAATTCTCAGAATGACTCATAAATATATATATTTTTTAAAATGCTTACAATGTAAGGGCCGGAGGACACAGTGAGATTTTCATGAACCTCTGGAGAACTGGTGTCAGAGAGGATGACTACATATATAATAATGGATTGTATTATGAAGATGTAATTTAGGAATGCAGTGCATTTTTAACATTTTAAAAATGTTAAAGCAGTAACCTGCAAATGATTGATATTTATGGCCAGCAAGCTGACTTGCAAAGCCAGCTACAAATTCTACCATCCCATTTCTCTGAAATGATTTGCCATTTACATTTTATTATATTTTATCTTTTGCTAAACACTGAAGTGCATGGAAATGTTTGTAATAGCAGTGTGACATTGATTTATGGCTGAAATGAACAATTTTTCAGAATACGTTTTTTTGTTAAAACTCTTCTAATTATTGGTATTTACTGAATTCATTTTTTAAGATCTTAATGAAATTTGTTGCAAGTTATTAAGCAACCCACAAAGAGCAAACATTAAGTATGTCATTATTAAAATATATGTTGTCTGTCACAAAAAGATAAGTAACAAAAGTGATGAGTAATGAGTAAATGAGTAAACATTAAGAATGTCTTCTTTTTAATTAAATGTATGGTCTGCCACAAAGAGATAAGTAACAAAAGTAATGAGTAATGAGTAAATGAGCAAACATTAAGCATGTCTTTTTTTTTTTTAAATGTGTGGTCTATCACAAAGACAAGTTAAGAACATATAAGGTATGTTCAGTTCATCTGGAAATAAGAGATAATCATGATCTAAACATACACATGTATAGTAACAGACTGTTATATAAAGAGATCTTTTAAAAAATACATGTTCTTGTAGTTGGTGAAAAAATGTTAAGTATCATGAATATAAATACTCTTGTACTATTGTACAGTTGTAGTCAACAGCATAAAGATATTTTGAATGATATATTAACAGTCTTATTAAAAGAGATACTTATGACACATGCAGATTGTTATATAAAGTTATTTTCAATACAATCACACTTGCAGTCTGTTATATAAAGTTATTTTCAATACAATCACACTTGCAGTCTGTTATATAAAGTTATTTTCAATACAATCACACTTGCAGTCTGTTATATAAAGTTATTTTCAATACAATCACACTTGCAGTCTGTTATATAAAGTTATTTTCAATACATTCACACTTGCAGTCTGTTATATAAAGTTATTTTCAAAACAATCACACTTGCAGTCTGTTTACAAAAGATAGTGATAATCAGAGCATTAAATATGATGTGCACTGCAATGATTTAAATAACAATACCTTCAACAGCTGCTTACCCGAAAGAGCTATAATAAGTATATGTACACTAGTGATCTATTATATACAGATAGTTTCAATACTTATATATCTATGGTCAGTTAACAGCATTGACTGTATTCAACTGTTTGAAGTGATAACAGAACAAAACTTTTTCCAAACAAATTCCAGTATCTGTTTGATAACTCATAGTCATCTACTAGATGGCAAAAGTTTAAAGTCAGAATGTAGAGGGTAAGTGGCATCTTGTGGACAATTAATACTCACTGCTCAGAGAATGGCTCCTTTATTTAGAATGGAAAGATTTTAGTAGGAGAGTTGGATTACTTTAGCGGACATTTACAAGTGCATTTGTTGGCAGGTGATAATGCATTTAGATAACATGTACTCTGGATCTGCAATGTGTAGTGCACAAGTAAGCAAAGTTTGAGAAGCGAGTGTAATTTTCAATGAATATGTAATTACTGCTCAGCTTTCTTCATCATATTATAGCAAATATGATCAGTTAAAGGTCAATAAGTTACTAACAGTTAAATGTGATCAGTCAAAGGTCAATAAGTTACTAACAGTTAAATGTGATCAGTCAAAGGTCAGCAAGTTAGTAATGGTGTAAATGTGATCAAAGATCGATAAGTTATTAATGGTTTGTGTGAAAGAGTAAATTAACATATACTTTCAGTCTAATAAGTAAAGACAAGTTCAGCAGATATGCACTTACATCCTGCTATATAGAGATTGTGCTATATAGTGCCACACACAAACTGTTATATAAAAATATGATCAGTACATATGCACTTAAAAGTCTGTTGTACAGAGATGGGTTCAATAAAGAGTCTGTTAGCTAAGGCTGTGTATACACTTCTAGCAGGTTTTATACAATTCCTACACATTCTTAAACAGATCTCAATACTCATGCTAAAACAAGAGAAAAAAAACACTTCTGTTTTGGTAAATACAATATTTAACTAAGCTTAACTAAAAGTGGTGAGTCAGTCTACAAAGAAAATTAATATGTAGACTCTTTCACAAAAAGAAAAAATTAACCCCAGATCCACACCCAAAACGTTAATTTTCTACTTGCACTTGAGAAGTTACTGAGCAAGGTACAATAACTGCTGTTTGTACCACTCATATGTGGACTCTTACCTCCCTTTAAGAAAAAAAAAATATATAAATGTGCCAATTTTATGTGAAAGCGGCGGAAGCCAGAAGTGCCCCCTACATTCAATCAATCAAAATGTATTCATCAA
The DNA here is from genome assembly GCA_028829895.1 of Sinotaia quadrata. Classification (NCBI taxonomy): domain Eukaryota; kingdom Metazoa; phylum Mollusca; class Gastropoda; order Architaenioglossa; family Viviparidae; genus Sinotaia; species Sinotaia quadrata. The sequence goes on along the minus strand of CM054183.1, from coordinate 35,631,965 downwards.
CAGTCTGATTACAACAAATGCAAAGAACAGCTCATAGAATTTTAATTATGCTTTCTAAAAAAAAAGATTAGACATAAGAAGCAAAAATAAATCTCCCACCCCCAAAATAAGTCTTAATAAAAGTCATAAAATAAAACTAGAAAAAGAATAAATAACAAAAAGAAAACACCCATAACATCATGGCAATTCCATCTATCTACATATACAGTATGCTACAAATGAACTTAAATTCCATGTAAATAATGTGTTTGTGTGTGAATATGCTTGAGTGTATGTGTTGTATTGTTTGTATGTTTGGGTGTATATGTACGCATGAATGTGTATGTATGTATGTATTCATGTGTGCATGTGTCCACGAGTGCAGGTGTGCATATAACAGACAAGGTGTTAATTAATAACAGCTTTCAGTCGACATAATTACTATCTGTTCCCAATCTTTACTTCTAATTCATTTACTTCTTATACTGTCTTTTTTAGCAAGTTATTAAAAGAACTTTTCCAAGAATTCTTTTCAAGAACATAAAAATTAAACTGGAGTTTAAAAAATGCAAAAATATACTATAAATTTATTTTTTTCCACTTGATAATTGTCAAACAGTTTAACTGAGTTAGTTACTATGAAAATTATGATTACTAACTTCAAATGTGCTATATTATTAATGAGCTAATTATTATTCATAATGATTAAGAACCATGAATGTGTACACTTCTCTTTAGTTACAGCCTTTCTTGTCTTCATGTTGAGATATGGTTTCTTCAGGCAAAGCTGTTAAAGGGCTTTCTGTGGGGTTTCAAAATACTTTAAGTAAGCTGATAACTTATATTTTGGAAGTGAACAAGCTTCAAGCCTAAATTAGCAATACTAGCTAGGGCCACTATACAGAAGTTAGTTTAGTATAAGATTATGATTAATTAATCATAATTAGTTTCTTCAACCAAGTAAAATTAAAGTTCTTTAAGAAAGCAATCAAGGAATGACTTAAAAACCATAGCCATCAATCAAAAGAAAAACTTGTTGTTATTTCACTGCAATCTATTTGCAGTGAATATTTCTTATGCACTGTGAAAGGTCACTTTAGTAGATCTTTTAGCTTATTGGTATTATTAAAAAAGTATTTTCAAAATGGTAAGAGTGCATTTGTTTCACTGGCATACATCAAGATAGGAGAATCAATCAAGAGTTATCAAGGAACAAATTAAAATCATGAAGAAATTTGAGAAGCAAAAAATAATGAGATTCAAGAATCTGCTAGCTTAAACCAACAGAAGTAACAATTAGCCCAATGTTGAAGTTTTCTCAAGAAAAGTCAACTGAGAGGGATGTTTTATATGCATTTTTAAAACTTAACACACAAACTGGATTCAAAAGTGTCTCAGCATTTTGTCATGTGGGATCCTCTTCTCAACTATATTGATTAGCACATCATATGAATCTGATGAAAGTCACATATCATAAATCATGTAAGTCAAGAATGATATAATTAAAAGAAAAACTGTCAAAGATTAATCTGTAAAAGAAATGCAAACGGATTCTGACAGATGAATGACAGATAAAAATCAAAGTTGGTATTTATCTAGTACCAAATATACACTGCCCACTTAAAAAATGAGTATTCATCTTGTACAAATGGACAAGGGAGTTAATGCAAGTAGTCTCAGGTATGTGGTGAAGATGGTAGAAGACTTAGGCTTCAAAAGAAAGAACTAAAATCTAAAATTCTAAGCAAATCAATAGTGATCCAAAGCTATGCATAAACAAATTCAAAAAAAAGTAAAAGTTCTATGTTACAACTAGAACAGAATGTAAATAAATACATGGCTTCTGACTAACTCAAAGCTTCTGACTAACTATTGCAAATCTTATGCACTTACTGCAATCACATTTATAAAAATGGGTCTATAAAGAATTTTTTATGAAAAAACAAACAAATTCTTATTATTATTATATTACTTTACAACCTGAAAAAATAATTTGAATAAGATATACAAGTTAGAAACAATAACATGCAGAAGAAACATCAAATTAAATACATACAAAACCAAAGCAATGAATCCCATTTCTCTAATATCAGTAACAACAATAATGAGTTCAAAGGTTACTTAAAAATCAAGCAATTAATGCATAGAGCATGTTATAATTGATCTAATGACAGAAGAGAGAGTTGTACTCATTAAAAGCATTTCCTTTTCAACATAATTATTGAAAATATATCATCTCATTTGAGAATTAATATTTTCAAAACTGCATTAACATTTAAGGCTTGCAAAATTCACTAATGGCAATCAGAAAAAAATATCACTATGTGAAAGATTCACAGAAATAAATTTAAGAAACCTCTTCTGGGCATTTTCAGAAAGTTAGGTTGATATGTCAACGATCCATTTTGTAAGAGATTTGAAGGAAACCATGCAGTGACAGAAATAATGCTTGAAAAGCATCTGAACTAATCTGAGTGATCTGTACTGATGGACATGAATCAGGATCCCACTATATAAAGTGCTAGATCTTAGATATCTAAATATATCATTGTTCAACCAAGTTTACACATTTCTATTGGGACTCAAGGGACATCACTCTAAATACATCCACCAGATTTACTCATTTCTAATGGAGGCCATGACCATATGTCAGTTTGATGTATCCAAATATGTTCAGTGCCCAGTCCATTCAAGGTTGGAATGTATCTCCCTGAACCTGTTTTTAATCATGGTCAATTATCAAGGATTCAACAGTTTTGTATTGTCAAAATAAAATTATTTTCAGATTGAATGAAAAAAACTGGTAAGTGGTAACAATTTAATGTCACTAAAAATGTGGTTTACAAAGAAATATTTCCTAGGTAAGTACAATAGAAAGCTAATATGACTGGGATTTAATAAAGGACAACAAATCAAAATTAAATAAAAACACATGCGGCAATTGATCCTTGAAACCAAAAGATTTCTTTTTTCCTAGTATACAATGAAAAGTCAGGCTGATATATTATATATCTATATGCCAAAGTATAAAATTATTCATTTTTTTTAAGCTGTGATTTTTTTCAACCATATATTCAAACATAAGACAGTATTAAATGTATCTTTTCAAGAAACATAAGAAACACTGCAATGTTTTAACTAAAAGACAATTAATTCTTCTCTCAAGTTTCAAAATTTTCTTATTTTTTTCTCTTTAAATATTCACACACATATATTTCATTTCTAGTTAACAATCAATTATTGTAAATTATCTGCTCATTACTCTAAATATGTATTATCAACAAAAGACTACAAAAATCACAACACTGTATAACAGTAAATAAGAGTATTGATGCAACTTCTGTTCTCTCCTTCAAAAAAAAAAAAAAGTTGAGTGCATGAAATAAAAGCCAAACATGCAAAAAAGCAAAATTAAAAGTGCCAAACAACACACCTGAGACTTAATTTCAAAATTTCAGTTTAAAGAATGGTTGTGGTTCAAGGACTTGGCTTGAGCCAGTACAGGGACGACACCATTGCTGGAATCACCTATGTACCACAGGTCACCTTTTGGACTAATGATACTCTGTCGAGTCTGAAGGCCAAACTTCATAACATACCCAGCCTGGTCCATGTCAGTTTTAGTTGGAGCACCATCCTCTTCTGCTCCACTTTTAAGCATCTGCCCACCTTCATTCTGATAGAAAACAGGTAGGTCATTCATGGGTTCCGGCATTTGCATGAGATTTGGAAGGTGAGATCCTGGGGACAGGAGGTTGACTTTTTGAGTGGTTCCTTCATAACCATCTTCGACATCTTCATCTGCTTCATGAATTATTCTGTTGCTGGTATTATAAATGGAACAATGACTAATAACAGAAAAGTAGTGAGTGGAAATAAAAGTGTTCATTGTTTTACCGTGGGTAAGTCAAAAGCCAAACTATGAAATGAACATCCACAGCAAATGGAAGTATAGATGATGCACCATGAGTTATAAGTGAGCATGCTACCAATGCCATCTAGTTAATGGTTATGATTATTATTATTTATTAATCATCCATATCTAATAACAAGTGATGAGAATCTTAATTTTTTTTTCTTAAACAGAACAATCTGTCAAGTTTCACACTGTTAATAATATCTTAAGCAATAGGCTACACAATTTTTGTGAACTCCTCATTATTTTATCATTTTATTTCATTGAGCTAAAGAGCGCAAACCCAAGAACAACATAAATGTGATTATTATTCCTCCTGACCAGAATTTTCCTGAAAAGTGTGCTTAACCTGCTTCTTTTCTGAATCCTAAGAGACAAAATAGTAATTCTTCTTGAAATGTTATCTACTAGGTGCAAACCAAAAGCAACTCCTGCCTTCTTACATCCAGTGTCATATGAACAGTACACAAGTGCTCATCAGTACTGACATAAAGAGAATAATGACAAAAATTTAAATGGAATGGGAAAAGAAAGCAGAACACTGATGGGGAGACAATGATAAAAATAACAAATATGTTAGTTTTCCTTCAAGAAGCACAAGCCACCAAATGCAAGCTCCCATGTATAAAGCAAAAGTATTTGTGTTCACATATGATTATTTTGCAGGCAGAAAATGCAGAGCTTTCAATTTTCTTCATTGTAATGTCAAAAGCACAATGATAAATTGGGCACAACAAAAAACTGAACAACATAGTGTATATGATTTGTATTTAATATTAGTATGAATTAACTGAAACACACAAGCAAACATGCTGAATTCTTTACTCACACTGCCCCTACTGGAAATAGATGTGCAAAGTCTACATGCTTCTGTGAATCCTCCATTATTTTCTGAATCTGATACTTCTCCTGCACAGTCATAGAGCAAGAAATAATAGAATAAACTGTACAGTCGGCAGTCAATACCAGTTCAGTCCTGTACAGTCACAGGACAAGAAATAACAGTTCGATCCTGTACAGTGATAAATAAAAAATAACAGTTCAATCCTGTATAGTCATGGATAAGAAATAACAGTTCAATGCTGTATAGTCATGGATAAGAAATAACAGTTCAACCCTATACAGTAATGGATACACAACATTTATTAACTATGTACAATTATCAAATATACTGAACACAAACGAAATATTATGTATGTACATGTACTGAAAGATATGTTTCACTGAATTTGCTCTTCAATCCACAAACTCAGCAAATGTTCCAAGTCAATCTAGTATTGATTTGGTTCTAATAATTGTGTGGCACTGAGAGAAGTTGTTGTCTTAGAAAACTCCCTAATTTCTTTTATTCTTGTAACTGTCTGAACATTTGAATGTGACATGCCTAGTGCTGTGGCCACTTTATGCTGACACTTAACAAAGTCAAGACACTTTAAAACTTCTAATTTAACTTTGAGCAACAAACTCTCTTTCATATTATCTTTGTCTTTGCCTGTCTGATTTACTCACATTAGTGAATTCTGTAAAACAGAATATACATGTAAATAAATAAACACATACAATATAATCTGATTTGTTATGAGTAGTATAATTTTTATTTCAAAAAGAAATTAAAACCAATACATACTCTTCTTATAGATAGCTGAACATTGGATGGCACGTCTGGTATTATATATCCGACAATGTACTTGGTCAGAAAAACAATATGCTTTAGATACAAATAAAACAGATTAAAATTTAGACTTCATTTCAAAGGAAGGTGTCCAGAATAACAGAATAATGTAATACTGAGGGATTAAATGTACATACATCTTTCAGCAAATGAAACTTACTGTTTTAAATAGATATATTTGTTTGAACAAATATTATTTCACATAACTTTTAAGAGAGACAACAAGCACAAGGATTATCATAATAGTAATAATAATAATACAATTTCAAAACAACAGCATAATAATAATAATAATAAAAGTTTTTAAATCTTTTCAAGTTACCACTCACTCACACACACACACATTTCTTTAAAACAAAAGAATGTATTTTATGAAGATAACATGTTTCTGGTCAACAATTTAAACATTATGTCCTAATGTATTAACTCCATGGCACATACCTCAAAACCAATAACAATGATGAGTTTATCCACAGTATCATACTTAGCACCCCAATTGGAGGTGAAGGCAATGAGAAATGCATTTGACACCACACCACAAAAGTTGACAAACAGTAGAATGTGGTACCACATGCCTGCAAATAAAAAATAAATAGATAATAAAACTGTATCTTGGCAAAAACATTTGGAAAAAACCTACTTTCAAGAGTTGATATTAAAAATGATGGCCATCAATAAATATTTGCTAATAAAGCTAAATAATGTATATTGGTAAAAATGTAATCATTTAGGCTGTATTTTTACAGGGGATGAGGGTGAGCTTTTTACAAGGAGCTTTTGCAGTTTCAATAACTTCAAAGGAAAGGTGTAAAACCATTTGAATATTGATTTTTGCTTTAAAAAAAAAAATGGAAAAATTAACAGAACTAGAGGAAATCTTGGGTGCATATTATTAGGCTTACTTTGAAGTCATTGTGATGTCAAAATTTTTCTAATTTTATTAATTCAGAATGCTCATGGCTATATAAGTTAGGGTTAACATCTAAATGTGAAGTCAGTAATAGGTTTTAAAATAAAATAGTGATGCTTGTGTTACAAATACATTGTTAAAATATTATGAATTAGATTATTTTTAAATAGCAATAAAATGTGGAGGGGAGAAAGGGATTAGTGAAACAGAGAGAGAGAGATCTGATATCTACATACAACAATGCATTATAAATAATTGTTCAATTTAATTTTGAATGTTGTACAAACTAGAATGATTTTTGAATTAGGCATAAAAAGGGACTCACCAATGTCTTCTGCAACAAAGGCAATGGGCCGCCGGTACCACCAGAGCAGTCGCTTTGCATCCACACGAATGTCAAATAGGTTGGTCAAAAGGGCCAACAATGGTGCCAGAGGAAAGGATGTTGCAAACAGCTGGAATGAAATAATGCCAAGAGTATCCTCCACTGATATGAATACAACACTAAGATATCATACAACTCTAGGATAAATATATGATTATGTGACATATATAAAGCTGTGTCAATGAACAGAAGTGTAATGCATTAATTTCTATGCAGAAAACTACATCATGCGTAAAATGAAGAACTGAATTGTATATCATGCAGTGCATGATGATAGCAACATACATGTATGCACACACACATACAGACACAAATAAAGCACTTTGTGAATGATTTCACACTTAACGGTATACTAGTGGTAATTCACTATGAAGAACTTCACATTTTTACTTCATTTTTCTTCCTCTGTCTTCATTCTTGTAAATAGGATGAATAAGGAGCATTCTGAGTGCATGTGCACTTACAGATTTAATCATCTGACAGAACACAAGAGCTGCATATTTAACATTTATATTATAACAGATTACATATGATACATATGTAACAGCAAACTTATCATACATAATTTATATAACAATGTAAACTGTGATACATATGAAACAGTAAATAAACTGATCATACATAATTTACATGACAGCATACCTTTGATAGCAAATTTATAATCCATGTTTGATTTAACAAATATACCTGTGATATACGTATAGCTACAAATCAGTAATACATGTGTAACAGTATGCCCATATATCATTTAAACGAGTAACAGTAATGCAAATATATAAGTAAAGTAGTAATGTACAGCAAACAGACAAGATTATCCAGTAACATTTATGAGGGCTTATCAGTGATACACATGAGTGGGTTTTCTAGGTGAGGTGGGGAGGGAGGAAGCCTAAAAATCTTTTCCATTGATGTTGATTTTAGAGCATTAGTTTACACTTCTGAGTATACAACACACAAATAAGCATACTCAAAACATGGCTCACTGTATACAAAATAAACATTCAATACATGGCTTATTGTTTACAAATACTGATAGACACAAATAAACATTCAATGCATGGCTTATTGTTTACAAATGCTAATAGACACAAATAAACATTAAATGCATGGCTTATTGTTTACAAATGCTAATAGACACAAATAAACATTAAATGCATGGCTTATTGTTTACAAATGCTAATAGACACAAATAAACATTAAATGCATGGCTTATTGTTTACAAATGCTGACATATGTAAATATCAGTAGACAACATAGCACTATGAATGCAGTCACATTTTGAGTAATTCAGTAATTAACGAGGCATCACACTATGATACACTCCAACATATTTTTAAATAAATAGAATAAACAGAAACACACATCTAAGTAACACTTTGACTAAGTGAAAAATTAGTGTGATCTCACCACTTACACAAAGGTTTTATGCGTGCAAACAAAACCTAAACTCAGCACACTCCTTAACACCATTTGTTAAAACTTTCAGATGTAGTTTACCCCACACTCTCATAACATACCACAATGATTCAGAATATCAACTAAATTAGTATTACTGTTTTTAAAGGTAATAAATGACTAGCTCTCTGTCACTCTCAAAATCACTCAACACTTTTCTGGCTGATTCATTGCACACAAATTCATATACTAATTAAACAGATATCAGAGGGACTGTTGCAAGAAACAACTGTTCAACTACATGTGTTCAATCAGTCTGGTGAGTATGATGAAATGAGAAAGGTAAAAGGTCAATATTTCATCACAACAAGTGTACCCTTCCTTATGGTGCGAAACTTGACAAATGAGATTTTAAAACTACACACCAGGTGAGTTGCTGCACACACTTGCATTCATGTATATTTATTTTTGCTGGGAAAGATACTACCAGCATCTGAATCCACCTGTACAGCAATATATCCACAGTCATCAGCAAGAATGGATGATTTGATCAGGTCACAGTATGTCAGTCTTCAGCAAGAATGGATGATCTGATTGGGTTACATCCTGTCCACAGTCTGTCTAACTGGGTCACAGTATGTCCACAGTCTGTGTGATTGGGTTACAGTATGTCCACAGTCTGTGTGATTGGGTTACAGTATGTCCACAGTCTGTTTGATTGGGTATCAGTATGTCTGATTGGGTCACAGTATGTCCACACTCTGTCTAATTGGGTCACAGTACAAATTACAGATGCTGGGCATGTGGATAGTCATTAGGTACTGTTTCTGTCAAAATGACTGTATGACTCAAAGTATTCGGCCTACAGCTGGCCATAGAAAGAAACCCTTCTTTTCAGAAAATCTAACTGAGTATTATATTATATTATTAATGTAAACAAAATCTATTGTATGATATTTCAGTTTCTGCTCTCCATGACTGCAATCCATCCATACATCATGTATGTATCTACCTATCTGTCTATTTACATTTCTATCTATACATCCATCCATTCATCTATTTATCTATTTACTGACTTTATCCATCCATCCATCTATTGACTTTTTCATGAATACATCTACCAATCTTTCAAATATTACATAAATGTAATAAGGAAAATCAAAATAGCTGATGGCATTAACTTTCAAAAAATAAACAAGAAAATATTAATATGGCCTTCTTTAATTATTTTATTTATTATTTATAAACTATTTAAGGCAGTGAATATTCCTCAAGTCTTTTACATATATAACTTAGAACATAATTATTATTATTATTAAATGGTATATGCCAAATTTATTCTGAAATGTATTGTGGTACTATTAAAATAAAAAGAGGTAAAAAGAAACAAAATAGAAAGTCTAATACAAAAGATACAGAAAATTAATTCTGCTATATAAAAATGTATCTCAAACAGCAATCAAACCAAACTTACTACCACAATGAATGCTATCAAATCTGAAATACACTCACCATCAAGAAGCCATATTGTATAATTTTCTCCATGTATTCATCAAGAGTGAAATCCCCCAAGTCTGGTTTAAAGTGCTCATGCTGCAAAAATGGTAAAGGTGAAGTGTGGTGATTTGTTGACCTAGGGACACCTCCAGCTTTTTCACCATGGGAACTGCTAACTTGATTTGACTGTGAACAGCAATGGCAACCAGCACACAGACCTGGCCGTTCACGGAAAAACCTCTTAATATATCTGTCAAAAATAAATCGTTAAAACAACTTTCAAAAGTCAGATAATAAATAAAGTCTTTAAAGAATATTCTTCCCATGGTAATGGTGCAGACTTATTTTTATAGTAGAGTTAAATCACAACATTTTAATACTACAACAAACTCACAAACAGAAGAAACATTACTGGCTAAGTTCTTTTATCTCCCATTTTGGGGGGTTATACTCATATTAGAATCTGGTGAATATGCACTTATGATGTACAATACTCATCAATACTCTCAATTGCCTGCTTGAAAGATAAAAAATTAATTGAATTACACTTACTTTTACCATTACATTAGCATAATAAATATATTCATATCAACCTATCACAGCAAACTGCTTTTACACATCTTTCTTACAAAATACATAAATCTCTTCACACTATTCTTTTACAACAGATCAATTTCACACAGCTTTGTTGCCAGCAAAATAATAAATCTCTTCACACTATTCTTTTACAACAGATCAATTTCACACAGCTTTGTTGCCAGCAAAATAATAAATCTCTTCACACAAATATACCAAAGCAAATTGCTTTTGCATCCTTTCTACCTGCTATATAATAAATACACACTTTTGTGTTTATTACTAACATGTTTACTACTAACTAATACTATAATGAATGATTACTTTTGTGCCATTCTGTTTATCAAATAAAAGGTAAATAATTACTTTAAAACAAAATAAATAATCACTATCAGCACTTTGCTATGACATGCAATATAAATAATTGTGACCACACAACTCCAGCACCAGTCATATAATAACAATTTTCAAATTAATTTCTGTTATTAGTATTTCCAAATAACTAATTTTAAACCAGCTAAAAGTAAATCATATATCACACTAATCTACTGCCAGCTATAAAATAAATACTCATTTTCACAATGACTGCCATCTTTTCAATAAAATAGTCCTGTTCAATAGAGCAGTAATATTTAAATAATAACTATGTACAGCTTAATTTTAAACTAATTTCACCTTCTTCAAAACTGCCCTCCATTCAGGCTTAACTACAGTGACAAAAAATAAATAAATACAAAGCTTAACTGACTCTATGACAATGTCCTTGAGGAACTTTGGCAATGGCTTCATCAACATCAGCACAAGAATCTGAAATGACAGCTGTGTCATACAGCTTTCTTCACAACTGTCTATGTATTTACTACTGTCCAAAAATCCAACAGAGCTAAATCGCTGAAATAAAAAGAAATATCAAACAACAAATAGAACATTTTTTTCTTCTTAGTACTGTTTTGAAACTGCATTCAAACTGTTGCACATTCTGTAGTAATATTGTATTACAGAATGTAATAATATCCTATTGCAGTTTGTAGTAATACAGTATTACAGTATGTAATAATATCCTATTGCAGTTTGTAGTAATACAGTATTACAGTATGTAATAATATCCTATTGCAGTTTGTAGTAATACAGTATTACAGTATGTAATAATATCCTATTGCAGTTTGTAGTAATATTATTTAGCAGTTAACAGCATACTCAATAGTTCAAACTAAAAAAATATTTCTTTAGTCAATAGATATAGTTTCTTAACAGATGTGATCAAGCAAGATAAAGCTACATTTACAACCTCCAAAACTATTTACAGAGGTATTCAAAATTGAATGACTGAAGATGAGAGCTTGAATTATAATATCACATAATTTAGCATATTCTAATCATTACATTATTATCTACAATACAATAAATACAATACATTAACCAAGTGTGTTTCTTACACCACGAAAAAAAGCTATGTAGAAACAAGAAGCATAACTGTTGACAAACTGGAAGGCAAAAAGCTTGAGGATCAAAGCATCATCGTACTGTGTCTGTGTTCGGTGGTTCTCTGTGCAAACATATGAAACAAGAGAGAGGCAATGATCAAATGCTGTTTTATGACAAAAACACCCTACCACATGTATAGCAACTTTTTCATTTGCTGAAAACAAGATCAAAGAGAACAAAAACAAGAAGGTAGAACAAGAGAGTAGAAAGGAAAATGGATATGAAATGAAAGGAGGGAGATGGAAAAGAAAGGGAGATGGAAAGAAAAGAGGGAGATGGAATGAAAAGAGAGGGGTGGAAAGGAAAGAGGGAGAGCAACAGTAAGTCATAATAAAAACAAAATCCATATTTACTAGTACACAACCAAAGAAAACAAATTTAAAGGAATATATATTAAAATTCACTTCTGAAATTATTTGCTGACACGGCTGGGAGAAGAATGAAGAGATGAAATAAAGGGAGAATACTCTCTCTGTTCATTTCCTACAACAGTGACTATTTGGTGAGTATATATATATTTACTTTTGTCATGATAAGTGAGTATATATGTGATATAAATCTATGATGGTAAAATGCAAAAAATGCCAAAGGTTGTTTTTTTAAAGCGTTGATATATCTACAATAATTATGTGATAATATGCATTTAGGGAATCAGAATTTTCCTGTAAAAATGCTAATTCAGAATTTTCCTGTAAAAATGCTAATTCACAACAATCTGAATTGACAAAAATCCTTCCACATCACAAACATGCAATATTCAACAGCCCTGCTTTGTTTTCCAAAACTTTTCACACTACAACTCATGCACTAGCAAGTCCAAAGACGTGTCTTCACCATACACAGCAATGTTCATTAAGTATTTCCATCAAATGACACAAGTCTAATATCAAAACAACCGGAGTTAGAAATTGTAACACCAGTAAAATGCAAGAAAGAAGCAAATACTTCACACAACTCACCCAAGGGATGCCAAGAAGTAGGTAAATCACTTTGTTTAGAGAGAAAATAATAAATGTGCCAAAATGTAGCTACAATAAAAACATGTAAGCAAAACTAAGCGAAGAAACTGCTCAATCATACTGAAAGAGCTTCCTGTAAAATATTAACAATGGAAAGGGGGAAAGTTTGATGAAAGTTGAAGTGAGATTTATTTATATGAGCTCAACAAAAATAAATAATAGTAATAACTTCTCTTTCCACTACTGCTACTGCTCATACTACTTCTACTACTGCTGTGACTACTTAAAAATAATACCACTTTAACATTAGCATCAGTAGTACAGTAAACCCTCTATCTAACAGCCATTATCTTGTTGCAATCTAATGGCAAATAGAAAATCAGCCCATTATAATTCACCACCATTTCTAGAGGCATATTTACATGGCATCTTGTGGCTTCTTGCATCCTGCATTGGACTTCAGTCAGATAATTTGGTGAGTAATGTGCCTAACTATCAACATTTATTTAAATATATTCATGCTTAACTGTTAATTTTACTTTTGTCATGATAAGTGCACATTAACATTGCTTGTTGCCTCAGTTCTTGCTCTAATGGCTTACAATCTAATGACACTTGTTCTTAAGGCATACTTGCTGTAATGGCATACTTGATCGAATGGTAAACCCCAAACCTGCTGCCTAATTGAGAGTTTACTCAATACTGTACTGCAATAAGAGAACTAAAAGATGAGAGATTTTAAAATATTTTGAAATAATCTAGATATTTTATGTTAATAAATTTTGGTTACAAAATTATTTTTAAAAGAAAAATAATAAAGGGAAGTAATACAAATTAGTATTCTGAGTAAAGAGAGAGTGAAACATACACAAACTGATTCAGCTCTACACACACACAAACACACACACACATACACACACACAAACAAACACACACACACACACACACACACACACACACACACACACACACACACACACACACACACACACACACACACACACACACACACAAGCACATACAGAGAAAAACCTGGCGTTGCCTGAGGATAAAAAGCAATAAATAATTTAATTTTTTGTTATAGTCCCTTTTGTCTATCCATGAGTAAACCATGCAAAATGTCACCTTCCTAACTCTCACCTCATTAATAACTTGTCTTAGATATGTAGTCAAGAGTGCATCATGGAGGTGGGGATGGGCTCTGATAACCTTAAAGTTATCAACAAACAATAAAATATAATCAGGTAGATTCTGAAACAGGGATTCGATCAACACTCTCCTTCCTGCAATACTGTCTATTTTATGTGAAAGAAAAAGACAAATATTCGATACAAAAAACTCTCCCCTCAAAACTGCCCAAAAGGGGCCTTTTTAATATTTAATGAAAAGCACGTACCCCATTCAGTGAGCCACTTGGCCAATAAATTGTACAGCTGAAACAAACAGAATTTGAAAAAGACATCAACAAATAGTTTCTTATTAGATATATGATGCATTAAAGCTGTGTAGAAGACCATTTAAATTCATCTTATTAGAAATTAGAGTTGTTAGATCTACACAGGAACATTTAATTGCATTGTGTTAGAAAGATAAGGTGTTAAATCTACGAAAGAAAATCAATTTACAACACACTCTCAGAAATATAAAGCATTAGATCTCAGTAAAAATTAAAAAAATCACTTAATTGTTAGAAAAATCACTTAACTGTATCTTGTCAAAAATACAAGATGTAAAATTTATACTGAGACATCAAACAACTATTGCTTGCTAAGAAATATGAAGTCAGAGATCTGCACAGAAAAAGAAAAATCAATCAGCTGTTTCTTCTTAGTAGTGTAAAGTCTTAGATCTAAGGAACATTTCTAGTTAGGAGTCTTAGATGTACACAGAGATAACTATTGCAATGCTGTATTAAAGAAAGATTTTTTTAAAAAGTAGATGTGATAACAGATTTTCAACCTGAACATAAATAAAATATAAACTAAAGATTACAATCCCGACAAAAACAAATCAAAACTAGAAACAAATGTGTGTATATATATATATAATATATATGAACATAATCTTTCTCTTATCAGTGCACTTCACCCAAAAGGGCATAATAATTTATAAAGTTTTAACTCTTGATTACATTATCCACTGAGATGACATGATGCAAAGATTTAATCATTCAATCTACATTTTAATGGTAGCAAAAAGAACACTATTCAGTTCCATTTGGACTGTATAGCAAGATCTTTATTTGAATTTATTCTTAAACAGGTGTACTATTTTTGTAAGCATTACACCTTTTAAGAACAGAAAGGACTGGGATAGGTGGGAGAATTAATGAAGCAACATCAGTGGTTAAAAAAAAATAGCTATAGTAATATTTTTTCATTAGGATTTGCAAAGGTTGGCAGATATGGAAAATATGACTGATTTACAGAACAGAAGATCATAATTACCATAAATACAACCTGCTTACAAGACAAAATTGTAGCAATTATCTTTCACATGTCTATCTCATGCAAAAAAAGGTCACCCACACTATCACACCAACAGGGAAGATAGTAGCATAGAAAATACACCTAATTCTATTGTTAATGCCACTCGGACTATGTAATGTACTTTCTAACCAAATGAACAAATAACATGGCTAGACTATGGTGCAAAATGTACGTCAGTCTAGAATGCAGGCGGTATTTCTCAGTATGCATAAGAATAGCTATAGAGCAGACAATGCTAAATGTATACGTGACTAGCAGATAGAGAAAAAGATAGTATTAAGGAATGTGTGATAGATGAACAGATCAGAGTTGGTGTACTCTGTACTAAAACTAATCAATATCTTGGAAAGCTAATAATGGGGTTGTGGGCATAGTGTATACATGACTGTAGTCAATACAGCAGAATAGAGACATGTTGTGGTGTACATGTAAATCTGACTGCAGTGATTGTGATAGAATGTACGGCACATGTAAATCTGACTAGTAAATGTGATAGAATGTGCCGACTGCAGGGACTAAAGCAGAATGTGGTAAAATGTATTTTCTACTAATTGTGACTGGTCAATAGGGCAGGTAGTGATACAAATAAATTGACAGCTTTTCCACATTGATAATAATGATAATGTTGATGAATGCTACCCTCACAAAAATAACCCCTATAATATATAAAATCACTAAGACAACTTTAATGTGTGGACAAAGGGGCATAATGGTCTCTACATACCTTTGCCAAAAGCAGAATAGAAAGAGCATTGAGTACAGAGGATACAACAGTGGTCAGCATCAGGCACTCTGAAGCAGGCAGTGTAGGACAATAGTCTATATCCATGATAACCCGATAGATGATGATAGCAACAACACTTATCAACACGATCAATATCTAAAAACAAACAAAAAATATTTTTTAAAATATTCATTAGACATTCATACATCAAAAATGAATAACAATTAAAAAAATATTACTTCAGTTAAATGCAATTTTTAATCAACTTGTGGAAGGATGAGAGTGTGCATGCGTGTGTAGAGCGTAGAACCATGCCTGCGGTAAACTAGGTCAACTCAGCGCCCGCTAGTTTTGAATCATGGTGGCATGGGGATTGTACCTCGGCTGTAGTAACTGTAATATGTATTAGTGTGTATATTTCTGATCGCCCTTTATTATATTATATATTTATTGGCTAAAGTAATCTTTACGTATTCTAATAGGTAGTTGGTTGTAGTATTTATATAATTTTGAAAGTTAGTTTATATTGTTTTCTTAGTATATTCTATGATTTATGTATTTGTACAGGGTTTCCCCCTAGCACAGAAATATAGTTATTTATTTTATTTGATAGTTTATTTTGTAAATTATATTGTAAGACAGCATTGTATTTAAAGAATATTTAATATAGTATTTTTTTATAGTTAAAGTACTATATAACCCTAGGTAGTTTAGAAGGAATTTACGTTAGAACAAAAGTACCATAGCACAGAAGAATCAGTTTAGCATCAGTTTTAGTCTCTGTGCCAGCATTTTCTAATGGGGTCCCCTTTGCGGCTCGGACTTTTTAGATATATAGTAGGATACATACACTGTGTTAGACAATTCCCACATCTCCCCAGTCATAGCAGTTTACAATCAGTGAACCAGCAGATTCAGTAAACATGTGAAAGGCTGCTTACTCTGAAAAATATAATCAGGGGCAAACCTAACTTTCCAGTTATCGTTTTACAACTCCATTCTTTCTTATATTCCAGTCTCAACTTACAATTTCATGTAATGGTATTTATTAGCCTGATACATGCACACATCATAATAAAAACAGCATATCAAAACAATGTCAAGTATCTAGCATATGAACAGCTTAGTTCAAACATTTGTAGAAATAACAGACTACTCATATAATACATATAAAACACAAGTATAACATATCAATAGAAAAAGGCACAAAATATTTCTAAGCCCATTCTCTCTCAACCAGTCAGTTAACTCACCATCAAGCTAATGGCCACCTTTCAAGACCAGACTTCTTTGCCACTTCAAATTCAAGTGATCAAACAATAGATTTCTCTACAGTAGGTAAACTTTTAGATCTCAGCCCATTGGCTGGTTCCATTCTCGTAAATCATAACCATTGGATAAGAAAAACTATTCACCTGTCTGGGATGATTTGCATTGCATCAGCAATTTCGAGCATATTCTCAACTCAGGTGTTTACTTCAACTCAGACACTTTCAAAAATACTGTCATAAGGAGTACACAAGGTCTGTTATATAAATTTAACAATTTATATAACAATTAAATTTTAAAATAGGGAGAGGCAAATTTACTCTGCCAAAAATGTTTTTCAATTGCCTAGCAACAGGATAGAGGCAGGGCTTACAAGAGTAAAGAGATTAGTATGATTCAGAGTAATTAAGAGTCCTATGAATATTATGGTTATAATATTAAGTTTTAAGTTTTCTCTATCTGTAAGTCTCTCTGAAAAATAAAAATTAAGCAATAACATCTAATGTACTTGTTTAAAATATTAAAAATTAATAATTTGTTAAGTTTAGTTTAAAAATAAAAATAAAAAATAAAAATTCATGTTGCTAAAACTCACCATCATGATAAGAACTGAGAAAGAAAAGCAAAACTTCATTATCTGGCGCTTGAAAGGGTAGTACCATACATATTCTGCAGTCACAGGATCCTGCAAAACATACAATACTTCTGGACTTGAAGAACTACATAATAACAGATTTACATGCAGATTAAAATATCTGGGTTGCACCATTCTGACCTCTGCATTACACTATTCTGTCCTCTGGGTTACACTATTCTGTCCTCTGGGTTACACTATTCTACTGTTCTCTGGGTCACATCATTCTGTCCTCAGGGTTACAATATTGTGGTACAAACATTTCTTTGCAGAAGGGCAGGCAGTAATTAGCTGGGCATGGTTAGGGTAGGAGATGGACATGCCATTCTGGTAAAAAAACAACATTTCCTTACAATGACAGATCAGTAATTAGCCAGGCAGGATTTGACCAGTAGGTGATGGACATGTCCAGATTACACCATTCTGATAAAATATTTCTTTGCAAAGGGCAGGCCAGTAATTAGGTGGCAAATTTCAAAATTCAAAACCTTTCAAACATAATTTCCAGCAACAGAAAATTTTAATTGTAATATATTTAAGAATAAAAAGTTGAGATATAGTGAAACAAATTAAGCATAAAGCTAACTTAATTATATATGACAAAAAATAAATCATAGAGAATTAGCCTAATTACAAATGACAAAAAAGAAATCATAGAGAACTAGCCTAATTACAAATGACAAAAAAGAAATCATAGAGAATTAGCCTAATTACAAATGACAAAAAAGAAATCATAGAGAACTAGCCTAATTACAAATGACATGTGATAATAACTAAATCATACAGAACTAACCTAATTTTTCTTGACAATAAATAATTCCTAAAGAAATAAACTAATTACTCTGAACAATAAATAAATCATACAGAATTAAACTAACTACAAGTAATAATAATACATCATACAGAACTAAACTAAATACAAGTGATAATAAATAAATCCTATAGAACTAAACTAAATACAAGTGATAATAAATAAATCCTACAGAACTAGATTACATATGATAATAAATAAATCATACAGAATTAACTGCTCTTGATAATAAATAAATCATAGAAACTATCCTAATTACATATGATAATGAATAAATCATACAGAACTAATCTAACTACACATGGCAATAAATAAGTTATACAAACGTTAATCAATCCAGTGCTGTGAATTTATAGATTCAGAATCAATAAGAATCAAATGTCGCAATAATTATTAATGATTAACAGTAAGCAAAAATTCTGTATTAAAAAAAAAGGAAAGATTTTGCAGCTAGGTGTAACAACATTAACCAGAAAATCATTGAAAATTTACTTGTTATTCTTTTGCATCAAGCTGGTAAACATCTTACTCTGCACATGCTTGACTGTGAATATCGATGAGTTGGAAAATCTAAAGAGTTATTTTAAGAAAATGGTCACACCTTTTTTGATTTAGTGCCTGAGAACATTGGGCGATCTGGTTCATTGGCTTCAAACTGATCAACATCCCATTCATATGCCAATTCTGCTCGTTTTCTCTTCCACATCTCCAGAAATACAGTGCCTGGAATTAAGGAATCAAGAATTTCATTTTATTTTAACTATGATCAGCTAATCAGTAAAAGTTACTAACAAAAGTAAACATAATCAGAATGAGGGAAGGTCACACAGATATCATTTTAACATGCTAGGAAACAGTAAGGGTGATGTTTGATTGTATCAAAGCAATGTTTCCACTTAAATAAAGCATTGGCCAAACTAATAATAAACACTTTTAGCATGACCATACTTGCAAAATTCTTTATATCCACCAAACACATACAAACAGAAATAAATACACACACACACACACACACACACACACACACACAAAACATAATGATACATTCACATATTTTGACATAAAAATAAATGTGTCCTTATATAAGGTATCAATTTTAATGAATTTTGAGTCATAAAACTCGTGAGAGGTGTGAATTTTCTAAGTGGTAGTGATGCTTTACAGTACACCAATCATCAAGCAGTGAGCAAGATTACACATACTAGCACACCAGTCATCAAGCAGTGAGCAAGATGGCACATACTAGCACACCAGTCATCAAGCAGTGAGCAAGATGGCACATACTAGCACACCAGTCATCAAGCAGTGAGCAAGATGGCACATACTAAAAAATCCCAATATTATTTGGTGCAAATGGATATGTATAGGAATATGACCAACTCGTGTATTTTTGACACAATAAATAGCATTTGCAAGAAACACATGTACATACTCACAGACACATAAACATACTTATGTAAATAATACAAAAAGTGAAATGCATAGCATGCATGCATACACACTTCTATGCATACATATTCACACTCGTACACTTCTTACAAAATTAAATAATTGCACTTAAATTATGAAAGAAAAAAACTGAACAAAAAAGCAATAACATTATTAAATAAATTATAAGGGATCTACTGGTACTCTACAAATCCATCCTCAAGCCAAGAAAGAATGATCTACATTTAAATAAATCCTGCATTAAGCAGGATTTATTACCCCAAACACATATGACAAGTCCAAAGTACGGTGTGATGCTGTTGTCAAAAGAATGCTTGAAATCTCCAAACAGATTCTTAAATGAATCCGCAAGCCTAAACAAAAAAAAGAAAGGATAATTTCCTTCTGTGAATTAACAATAAAAAAATTAGTTAATTTATTTATTTTAAAATGCAAAAAAAAAAAAAAAAAAATTTCAAGTACTGTTTAAAACATCAACACATCTAATAAAATGACAAACACTAGTAATGGAGAAATTAACATCATTTCCCATCATTACATCAAATAATCAATTAATCCATCAATTTTTAGTAAAATCTTTAAATGTTTAAACTGCAGCTGTAAATTATTCACCACGAAAGAAAATACTAAAAGAAGAAATAAACTTGCAAATATAAGGTCAGATAAGATCATGACACATTAATTCAAATGTCCCTTCTATCTAACAAGCATCAAGACACATTACATTTTATTCTGACATTCCATCCATGACATAATATATTCTGTTCAAATTATCATTTCTCTTCAACAAGGAACAACAAGAAAGACATGGAGGAGGAAAGTGCACATAAACTCACCCAGTTGAATTGGATCTGGCCTCATTTGGTGTGGTTGCACTGTACAATAAACAAAAATATATATTTAAACATTGCATAAAGTTGTCTCTTTATCAAATAAACAAATTTGCACACTAAGACAGTGATCTTGCAACAATATAAAAAGCTAATATTGCTTCTTTTCTCAGTGCTGTAATTAACAGATTTCAGTGGTGGATCAAAACTTTGTCTCTGGAGACATGGAGTATTTTCATTAACTTTCTACTGAAAACCTGAGACATATAGATACAACTGTCAATTGAATACCTTCACCTCCCCACCCGCCAGACCTACCACTGATAGATGCGGACTGTTGGTTTTAATGTCTCTCTAATTTGGCCATGCAATCCTGTGACCATTACAACAGTTTACAATAAAATAAGTTAGGTTAACTCATACTAGAAAAAAATCCAAGGAATTCTTGTCACAAAACCAATATCTGAAAAATGGACCACACTACAAGCATCATACGAAAATCATCATCATCACCACCAATAAAATATATAAAACATACAGGATAGTGACAAGCAAATTTTATAATGCTCTTGCTACTAACAGGATATGCTATCTTTACTCAGCAAATTAATGCAAGTCTTAAACATAACTAAATAGCATGTCCTATATCTCCAAAACAAAATGCATATCAAATTAAATAAGAGTTCAGTTCACCATTATAGGTATTTCTTTTCATAAAAAATATATGACAAACATAAAAGCAATGCAAATAAAATAAGAAAATAAAACAAAATGCAACAAAGAACAAATGGTCTTCCTGAGTGCAAGGAAGATGATATTCATGCTGACAGAACTATTGTAGCCCACCTGACCATAATAGCAATTAGTGTCTATCCACTGAAGAATTCCCAACAACCATACAATGACGGATGGTGACATTTAAAGAAAGCAGATAACTCAATGGCATATAAGAATAAAATTTGTTGTCTCCCTTACTGATTATTTATTTGAAAATAAACAAATTAAATTAATTCTGTTAGAATTTACTTTTAAAAATACCTAAAATGTCATCAGACATCAAGTTAAAATTATGAATAGCTAAGGGGGGGGGGGAAAAACTTCTGATTTCTTTAGTAAAGAGAAAATTATCTCTATATAGTTTATCTTAACATGTTCATTGTTGACAATAAATAGCCAGCCCCAAAGTCCTTAGTGCCAGTTTGTCTTACCATGTTCATTTCTGAAAATATACAGCCAGTCCCAAATTTCTGAGTGCCATTATGTCTTACCATGTTCATTTCTGAAAATATGTAGCCAGCCACAAAGTTTTGAGTGCTATGCCTGATAAACCCCCATTGTCACCCATGCAGTATTAAACTGGAGCCTTCAACCAATATTTTTTGGTGCTGACATAATTTGTAGTATTTCTCTTTTTAATCCAAACCACAATAGTCTGAAATTTTGGAAAATTCAACAGGGTTGGAGAAAAAAATATGTGAAAACATCAGTTCAAATACAAGTGTATCTTTTTGTATCTATTTGTAACAAACAAAAATCAAGTACATTAAATGGAAAGAAACAAAAGTAGTTTTAATAAAAAATTTACAAGTTCTTTGTTACTTTAAACTCAGTCAGTTTCATCTGATGATAATTTTTCATTGCATACAATATATTTAGATACACTTTCGCCATTATGTAAAAGCTTTAGCACTTCTGATGAATGTGTAGACATTACATCAATTAATGAAAACCCTAAGCAAACTCCTTGAAAACTAAATTCTGAATATTGCACATGCAAAAACTACAAGATCAGCTAGCACACTACCATCTACATACACGAAAGCTACTTGGCAGTTGATGGAAAACAACAGTACCAAAGAGAGGGTGTTTTAATTTGTCACCTACGATAAATACACATTATCCACAGTGTGTTCAATAAATTTTGCATAATCTGAATTAGCCTTGGTACCAATCAATTCAGATTAGTAAAGTTTTACTATATTTATCCATTTAAACAAATGTTCAAAAAGTTAATAAGACTTGCTTGCAGTGCCCTCCAAACATTCCTGGGAATTATTCTTGATATGACAATTCAGAAAAGGGATATATAGCAAACTGTCCACTGCAACAGAGCTAGTGCCACATCATGATTCAGTGTCACCAACTGTGCATCACTGTAAAATCTGTGGCATTTCAGTACATCCAATGATGTGAATATAAGTCCTAAATCACAGCAACTCTCTCAGTTCTGACCCAGCAAACTACAAATTTGTATTGCAAGAGGTGGCACAAATCAGTAGCCCTGTTTACATTCTTGAGCATATTTGGTTTTTTAAGTTCAGAAGATTTTAGTAGCATAATTATACATTATATAGGATTTGTCACTGTAAAAATTGCTGATTCTCAGAATCATCATGTTTAATGACATCTTTAGCCACAGACCTGCTGACAAAGAACTGAGATATAAAATGTCACCAAATTTAATCCTATGTATAAATGTGCACCACGATTATGCCAAAGAAAAATTCTTGAAAAAATGTGGCAATACTCTTGAGACTATATAGTAATTCTCAGTTATCTGCCCTTTCACCCTAAGTTAACACTGAATTGACTGAGAGAGGACAAATTGTGTCAAATGAACAATCTCTGAAGAGGACACAAACCAAACAGAATAAACAATTATGTTGCAAGAGAAATAGCATTTCATGCATGCACTGTCACCTTTGCTTTTAAACTTAACTTTAGCCTCGATCAAATCAAAATATGACAATGTGAAACTAAATGAATAATAATAGAATGACAAACAATTATCTATATGAAACTAGAATGCAAACTGCTTTAAAAATATAATCTAGTGACAATTATTTGAGAACTGTGACTGACTAAATGTAGTTTTATAGAAAATTTAAACATGTCAAACGACTTCAGTGAATACTCATGATATATGGTACTGAAAGAGTTGAAAACAGTTAAATTAAATAAACAATAGGTTATTTTAACATTTTCCTTTACAAAATCTGTTTCACAATTGAGCATAAGCAACCATGCAGCCCATTAAATGAACATAAATTTGACAGTCATGAAATAAATAAAGAAAAAAATATCCCAAAGTTAAACAATACAAGACTAGCATTGTTGCTGTTCTGAACTGTTGCAGGCAAATATACATCACTGGAACAAGAAGCAGAAAGCATGCAAAACAGTTCAAGGTCCACTTACACCACAATGACTTCAGAACTCAAGACAGCACAAATGTAACAATGCTGCTGCACCAAAGTGTAACTAGACTTTGCCTCCTTTGCAAATGATGGAAAAGACAACCTAGGAAGGCCCAGCTTACTGAGGCAAGGCTTGTGCAACACCACAGTCATTTCAGTCTACAACAACAAATTTTGTATGTCACCATTCGACAACATAGCAACTTGACAACACGTGCTGTATAATGTTAACCGATGGCAAATTACATATTGTACAGAATATAAAAGTTTTATTTACTGACAGATAGTCAAAATTAGAAGCCAATTTATTAATATCTTTAATGACCCATTTTCATTTAGTGATATGATTATAATAAATATAAATATGACAGAATACTATGTCATCTGTTTAGACTATCAGTTTTAGTGATATAATTATAATAAATATAAATATGACAGAATACTGTTATCTGTTTAGACTATGAGTTTCAGTTTTAAACTGCCATGACGTTAAGTTTAACTCATTCTATTCCTAACATTCACTCCATAAAAAAGGTCCAGAAATATGGCTGTTGTTTATGAAGTTTAACTCATTCTATTCCTAACATTCACTGCATAAAAAAAGGTCCAGAAATATGGCTGTTAATATGGTGTATTCTGATATCATTTTAAAACAAAAGCAGCATTACCATTATTACTCTAAATTTCTGCCAACAAATATTCATTGGATTTATGTTTTCTGCCAACAAATTATTTTTCTTCCTGAAATTCATCAGCTCATCAAAATGAAAATGAATCATAACTTAATGTGAGAGAGTAAAACACTAAAAAAGTTTTTGTGAATGACTACAGTACTCCTCTCCTCTCTTAAAAGCATTTGCTGGCATATACTGCTTTAATAAATACACTTTTTGATCTGTCTCTCTTTCAGCAACTAAATCATTCACACTAATGACAATTAAAATTGTAAATAAAATTAAATTACTCATTTTTTCACAAAGTGACCTTAAGCAATGATCTATAAATCTTACCCCCACCCAGTAGATCTTTGATTACAAGAACAAAAATAATAACTAGAATATTTAGTGTGGGTGTCATTCTGATTTCCAATGTTAATGTCACATATGAGCCAATTTCAAAGAGAATGTTTAAATAGAAAATAATAGGTTTTAAAAATCATGCCTGTAAAACTTATTTATGTTAAACGCAGTCTTTTTTTTTCTTTAAAAGTGCAGCAATTTATGATTTTATCTTGATGCAAAAATCTTTAATACAAGGTTATATTTATGTTTATGATCTTAAACAGTTTGAAAAAATTCTTTTACACTGATTTTAAATTAAACATCATACATTTTTATGATTCTTAAACTAAATAAAATTATGTCACTTGTATATTTCACTCAGTGTATTCCATCTGATATGTAATTTAGTCTTATGTAAACATCACTGTAGTTTTACAGTTTCTATGGCTAAAGATTTTCATCAACAACTCTGACACAAAAGAAATATTTGTCAGATACCAATTTTTTTTTACAGTTTTTCTGTTTCAAAACCTTGAATTGAAACTTGTAAAGAAAATGCCACATAATTAGAGATAGAATGTTATTCTATGACATTAAGTAGATAAATATTAGTACCATTTACAAGTGCACAGTGTAAACTATTTTAAAATGCACAATCATGTAACTATATTGTTGTCAATGATCTTACTATGTACTGTTAGGCATAGACACTTGTTTCCCCACTTCATCATCAAATGGTGCTTGCATGAAAAGTGCTCCAGACAGAATGACTAAATAGTTTGTTTTGTGCTTCAAGATATTTGCTAATGGCCTGACAGGAAAATCTCAGCTTTGATTCCTTGTTATTAAGTTAACTGAAGCACACAGATAGTGTCATACTTACCCGTTCAGATCTGGTGACCTAGACACAATAAATAAGTCAAAAGAAAAAATAATAACTTGAAGTCCCGAATCATTATTTGATTATTAAAAATCTACTATAGAAGATATTATTTTTAAGCACTAAAATTGATTCTAATGTAAAAGCCATAAGATATTAACCTTTTGTTTCTTATAAAGTAGTCAAGACAATTATAATTTATTCATAATAATCATGCAGCTGAAATGGTGAATATTAATCTCTGCAAAACTCTACCTGCATATTTACAAGATACCATTACTACCTTCAGGAATGTAAAGGCATGTATTTTCTTTTTAAATTTGCTAAACCAAAAGAAATAAATTAGAATATTGTCTTTAAAAATTAAATATAAGCTAAACTATATTGCTTTAGCTCACCTTTCATAAAGCCCATAAAAAAACACACAAAGACCAAATAATGTTGGAATCCATAGGGAAGTTATAAGCATTCCCGACCAGGCAAAATAAAATGCAATGCGCTCGCCAAAATAGTTGCGTATCTTCCATAAAGGCTGAAATTTAAAGATCCGACACCATGTCTCGTCCAGATCTTTCCTTGGGTCTTCTTTCAAGAGATCTATATCTTTGGCATCAGGCACATTCAAGTATTTATCTCCCCTTTTGTTGCTCAAGGCCGATTCACAATGTAGAGTGAAAGCATCGCAATAACTTTTCTTCATCAGTAAATAAGGAAGTCCTGCAAATGGAGGGATAATAAGTTCACTTATATATTTTAAAAACTGGAATCATTTTGTTGGGGATTTTGATAAACTGATTCTAGTTAATAAGCCAACAACAAGAAGAGTGATGTCTCACATTCTGTCAATTTGTCACATGAATTCTTTTTATTTTGCTTGCTAATGTAGGGGGGGGGGCGCTTTTGGCTTCCGCTGCTTTCACGCTGGGTGAGGGGATTGTGGGGGAAAGGGAGGGGGGTATTTTATTTTCAACTCACATTTATACGGTAAAATAAATTAGCAGATACAATCTAATTATGGGAAGGAAAAAATAAATACTCTGCAATGGAAAGATGTATGTATAAAAAGAGTATAAATGTATGGGTTGTTGGTGGGTGAGGGGTAGAGAAAGAACTGTTGACTGAAAAAGATTGGGGGGGGGGAAACTAAATATATAAATGAATTAAGGGTAAAAGATAAAAAAAAACAAAAGAAAAACTATATAAATACCTCACTACTTACTAATTCCACTTAACTTGCTAACAACTTACTAACTCAGCTTATAATCAGCACAAACAATATAATAGTACATGTATTACTACTGAAGACAATGAGACAATAAACAAAAAATATGTGCACACATGGATTTACAAATGTTTGACAATTTCTGTACCTTTTCGCTTCTGTGGTGCTGGCGCAGTCTCCTCTTCATTTTGATTATCTATCATCTCTTCATCAATGTTTAAGTTAATCAGAATATGATGTATCTGCAAATTCAGAGTAAAAGTCACTGCTTGGGACCAAAAAAGTGTCTAATTTAAATAGAAATTCAAATTTATCCAATGTATTAAACTTTTTTTTAAAAAAAGCAATGGTGATAGCAGCTGTTATGTATTTGAATATAAAATGAACACTCTCTTCTAATTATCTCCAAGCGCGGAAGCCGGAAGCGTCCCCTACATTCAATCAAAATCAAATTATCTCCATAACCTACTATTAAAATATCAATGGACATATTGAACTCTATTACTTCCAGACAGTGAACATATACTAATGATAGTATCTGAAAATAAAAGAAACAAAATGATAATAGCTATTATGTGTGTGAATATAAAATAACAATCTCTTCTAATTATCTCCATAACATATCATTAAATATCAATCCACATATTGAACTCTACATTCAAACAATGAACATATATTAATGATAGTATCTAAAAATAAATGAAACAAAAACCAATGATAAAATGTGACACAGAAAAGCACCAAGAGCAAATGAAAAGATAAACATTTTTTAAAATCATGAGCTATGCACATTGTTCTTTCTTAAGTGTGTAAAACGGAAAATTCAGAAACAAATTCAAATAGTGATATCCCATAATTCCAACTATGCAGTATGTCATACTCAGGAAAAGTGTCTGCCAAAAGAAAAGAAAGATTAACTTGTATTCATAAACACATCAGCAGATTGCATTAAGCCTGTGTTTAATGATTTCTAATCATGTCAATTACATGTACACAACTTCAGTATTTATAAATAAATATAAGATTCAACCATCTACTGGTAACTTATTTTGATGGAAATAATGTGTACATATACTAAACCTCACAAAGTTTAAATGCAAAAATGCTCTTCTTTTCACCAAGATTCAACAGCAGCATGCAGCTAAGCATAGGGTCATCAGAAAAGACATGTTCTCTTTTAGATGCCTCTATTTGTTTACTGTTATCTAATACAATGACAGCACATAGTTTTATAGTACAACACTGAGAAGATACAAAATTATTCATGAACAAGAATTTACAATGTGCATCTCAATTTGTTGATTTCACCTGGGACAAATAAGATAGCCCAAAATTGATAAACAAGACTGCATGTGCTATTTTGTGTTTTAATGGGGGTCTGGGGTGGGAACAGGTGGGTGTCACTTACCAATAATAAACTTTCAACTTTCAAATTTCAATACATATAGGCATTTAATGCTGCATATATTGCTTTATGATTTGATCCAGTGTGCATTATTATCCATGCATGAATTTCACAAACAAACAAAAAAATGTGCTGTGTGAAGTACACAGTAACTGCTCAAGAGTTCACTTTCATTAATTATTTAAGGCTAGACTAAATGCCAGACAGATGTTATTGAAACCAGCATGTACAAGAAAAAAGCAAACTTGCTTCAATATTCTTGCTTTTACATGTACTGCAGAAGACACAGTAGACAATTTTTTTTAAATGATCTGAAACTGAATATATCCTAATTACTGATAGAAAAATATTTAGGGGAAAAAATCAAACAAGCTCATTTTCTATAGAGTATAAAAAAAAAAAAAAAACAGCAGGCGCAGACTTATGCTGACATTACTTCCCAAGTTATATCATTCAATGGTTCTGACTATCAACATCACTGATCTATGAGTTGCCTTTCCCTTTGTTTATACAGATACAGGATGTATGTATAAATTATGTTTGAAAATGACAGAAAATGAAATAAAGTAAAACATGCAAAGAAAACACACTGCCTTAACTTTATGGAATTTAATGGTTTAATAGAATCATGGCTGAGCTATTATGGTGTGAGTTGCCTTAAGGCGAATTCCTTCCCCTTTCCCATCTCTTTTGTTCATAATTTAAATGAGAATCTTTTTTTTCTATGGTTATGTTGAGATACATGTGCAAATTATGTTTGGAGAAAGCAGAATCCTGAAGAAATTAAATGCTCTTTAATTTACAATGATTGTTATGTTTCAAAAGTTTATTATTGCATTTGTTTGTTTCTTCAAGAGTTATTTCTCTTGAAAATAGAAGTATAATTTATTTTTAATTTAAATTCTTAATGATTTTAAATAAAACATTAATTTTTTGGTTATATTCTCTTTAATATTTGTAAAGTGCATGAATAATACTACTAAGAATTGTTATCTTTGTTAAGCAAGTCCACGAACACTGTTAAGACCCTTAAAGAACCCTCACAACATTTATAATCAGAGAGTTTATTAATCAAACTAAATACTATTTAGAATATTCAAAATTATTTTTAGTTAGAAAAAGAATGAATATATTAGATCACTGCTTTCAAAAGTGAAGTTTACAGTTTTACTGCTAAGAATGACAATCTGAATTTTGACAATCCACTCATTAAAATTAAACTGTATGATTTTAAATTCAAAGCAGTTATAGATTTCATTTTTAAAAAATTGACTATTTGCTATCAAAAATAAAGGCTTTCAGACAAAAATAACAGTCACACAAACAAACACAAACACACAAATACACACACACAAACAAATACACAAACACTCATGCACAGTTTGCACGAACACACATGTACACATAGATAAGTACCATTCACCAACACAATTACTAGTAATTAGAGTACCAAGAGCTGTAGACAAACAAATGAATGTAATATATTTATTTGATTCATTTATGTTTCAAATCCTGGCACTCACCAAAACTGAGCGGACAGAGGGACGAAAAAATGTGTTTGGATCTTCATGCCTTTCAAACTTGTCTATTTTGTCCATGATAAAACTGTAGCTGATAAAATCCTCTAAGTGAACACACACACAAAAGTTAAGGTGAAACAATCAGCATTTTTTAAATTTTTTTTTTTGGGGGGAAATATAGTCAAACTTTTAGCAGACTTACTTAGCTGTCCCTTTCTCTCTCTTCCCCACACACTCCTTCATTTATTTATTTGTTCTTGCACTCATACTTCCTCTATTAGTCCTTCATTCACTTGGATGATTGTAATGTTTTAAAGATGTGAAACATAGGTTGTTTATTTTAAGGTGTCTTAAAGGTCTGTAATCAATCATAAGACATTATTGCTCAAATACTAGAAATTTCAATTACTTTTTAAAAAATCATAAAACATTAAAATTTTTCCAAACTTACATGCAAGTGCAAATATGTATACTCTCTCTCTCTCTCTCTCTCTCTCACACACACACACACACACACACACACACACATTAACCTATTCATATTCTCATATTGAAGAAATTAAATCGTACAGTATTTTGAGGCAAACTTTAGATAAACTTGTAGAATAACTTCCTCTTTTAAAAAAAAAAAATACTAACCTGTCACCTCGTTGGCCCCTTACGTGCACTTACCTTCATCATCAGTCTTAAAATGTTTATTCACGAACATTGTGAAGCAGTTCTCAGATACTGGATCCAGCTTTGGGCACTGATTCAAGACATGAGTATTTAAGTATTACACTAAAATGAAGTAATGGGATTATGGGATTAAATAATGAGACATGATGGTGTGTGTGTGGGGGTGTGTGAGTGTGTATAAGTGTGTGTGTGTGTGTTTATGTGTTTGTGTGTGTGTGTGTGTGTGTGTCTGTGTGTGTGTCTGTGTGTGTGTGTGTGTGTGTGTGTGTGTGTGTGTGTGTGTGTGTGTGTGTGTGTGTGTGTGTGTGTGTGTGTGTGTGTGCATTATATTTCTTGAATTAACAAAGGTAACAAATATATGGAATGGACAATGCTATGTACAGTACACAGACAGTTCACATGACACACTGACTGACAAACTGGGGAGGGGAAATATATAACTATAACATCAGATGGACAAATATTCACAGATGAAATGATGGCTATTCTAATTGGTATCATCCAGGCAATGTAAAACAAACCTGATTATCTTAAATATCTTATATTCACTGACTCACTCTTGGTAGTAGCTGCATTCCAATCATATTAGGGAAAGACCAGACATTAGCTATCTAATGCTAAACCTAATTTTAAAAAAAAACTACATGATTAAGAATAAAGATAATGAGATTAAAATATTGATACCATCATATATAAATATACCATGCAATAAAATAGCTGATAAGCTAGCAAACAAGGGCTTGCTCTAGATTATGAATATAAATACACCTCACCAACCTTCAAGGGAAATTTTGCACCTCAGAAATAAATTGATAAAATTTGGCAAAATCAATACTCAAAACTAGAAAAGGCAGACACCCACTAAAAGATCAATGGGCAAAAAATACTACTACTTTTTTCAACCAGACAAGAACAATCCCTAATGTCCAAAGTACAACTTGGCAGTGAATGCACATTATGCCAACAAAGAGTCTGCATCTGTGGAGATCTCCTAACAGTCAAATATGTTATTATAAAATATACTTCAACAGGTTCAGAAGGAAAAAAGTTAACTGACTTTCTAATTACAATCAACATCATTGCAACTATACCAGGGATAATTAACCCCTTCTAGGTAAAATGACACGAGTGTCTGAGTAAGATAAATAAACTGATAAATGCACACCCACTGCACAAAAGACTATATATAATAATAAATCAAGGAAACCCAGTTAAACTAAGATGCAAGACAGTTGCAGGAATATAATTCTACTGTGAACTTACCAAAAGCAAGAATTTTACAGATTACACTTAATACAATTTAATTAGTTAATTAATTGTTATTATTAATAAAAAGCATTAGAAAGTCAAGAT
This sequence comes from Sinotaia quadrata, assembly GCA_028829895.1. Taxonomy (NCBI): domain Eukaryota; kingdom Metazoa; phylum Mollusca; class Gastropoda; order Architaenioglossa; family Viviparidae; genus Sinotaia; species Sinotaia quadrata. Next base: position 35,599,729 of record CM054183.1, on the reverse strand, counting down.
TAAACAGTTACACTGGGTGAAATGGTTGAAGGAAAAATTATAATATGACAAAATGTCAACAATACTCATGGTAGTAATCATGATGGCATAGGAAAATAATAATTAACAAAAAAATAAAGAACAGGAAAAGAAAATAATACAACATTTTCACTTCACTCAAAATTAAAATAAATAAATCCATAAATAAAGCATCAAATGAAACCATTACCAACCCTTAATTCTGCCTTAACCATCATAAAGCACCCTTCCAAAACCCATCCTATTTTACACTGGTTTAGATTGCATCAGCAATTTTCTAGTATATTCTCAACTTGACTTGTTTACTCCAACTCTGACACAAAAAAATACCATCATAAGGAGTGTCCAATGTCTGGTCATTTTGACAATTAAACAATTTATATAACAATTAAGTCTAGAAATAGGGATAGGCAAATTTACTCCGCCACATGTTGGTTACACCTTTTCTAAGCTGTTTCAAGTTCTTTTATATTTATGCATGTGATTTAATTATAACTACCCACCTTTTCACCTTTTAATTATAACTACTCACCTTTTCACCTTTTAATTATAACTACTCACCTTTTCTTTTTTCTGTCCAAAAGCAGTAGCAGTAAGAAAAAAGAAGTATGATATAACAAAATGATTGAGAGTAAAAGAAAGTTCAAATTGTTTCCTCTTCATCTATGTATACAGTATAAAAACTAATATTTGTTGTAAAAATGTTTAATCATCAGTTTTTGATTATTTTAATTTCTTTAAGAGTCAACTATTTATATGATTTCTTTATTCTTGAAATATAAAATTAGAGATCAAATATTCAGATTTGATCACTGACATGAATGTTCATAATGAGCTAATAAAAAGTTTCTAAGCAGTTTTTCAAATATATGTAGAAAACATCATAGTTCAAAATATTTCATTTCAAGGTAAGTCATCATTACAAATACAAAGAAAATCAAGTCATTACTTGAATCCTGCTCAACAAAGACATGAAACAAATGAAACAAGAAAGGAAAAAAAGCTCACAAAAAAGGAAAGAAACCTACAGCAAACTTACATCTTTCAGGGGCATTTCAAATTTGACCTTTTCAGCCTCAACACACAATCGCTTGAAGGGACAGAAGAGCTTGGTGTAAACAAATTTTCCAATAGTAGTAAACTGCACAGTGAAACCTTCCTTTTCTAGGAGAGTAAGGAATTTTTTGCGATCCTGCTCATGTTGAAGTTCTTTATCTTCGTCATCTTTACCATAAGCAGAAGACTTATTTTCATGCACCTAGAGATAAAAAACACATTTTAAATCTTGAAAGAAAGGTATGAGATAATTAATTTGAAACAAAAGAAAAGAATTTGCAGTATGATAAATTATTTTTAAGAGTCAAATACATTCTTTAAAAGAAAATTTACAAATTATTAATTACTTTTTCACTTAAAGATTATTAGAAAAGTTAAAACAATAGCAATTAATAAATAACTCTTTTGATAACTGCATGTTTATTTATAATAAAACAATCTCATGTTTTAGTGAGAGTACTCATGATGAATAAATATTTCTCTCTTCTGCTGAAGTTTTTAAAGTATTTTAATTATTACAGGAGATATCAGGAGAGATCTGTATTATATGAAGGCTATGAAAAGTTGCACTTATTTACCTAACAAATGATTTGTAAAACTAAACAATTAACCATTGAAAACTCAAAGAAATGTAATGCCTGCATGAGGTACTGCACTAAAAAAAAATTTAAATGATTACAATACATTGTACACAAGAGGAAGTTGAAAATTATTTAAATTAGTAAAATGCAATGTTTAAAAGTGACTGAAATTCCTCAAAGAGCATTATATGATTTTAAAGTGATGAAGCTGCTGGAATGAGCAAAATCCACAGGGAATTTAAATGGACTGAAATATCTCAAAGACTGAAAAGGTGAAGTTGCATCTTCTGGGTATTTCATTCTAAAGATGGTGCATAACATCAAAAATTTGTACAGTCATAATTATCCTTAAAGTGCAGACATTTTAAGTCAAAAAAGTTTCTGCAGCTCTGTTTGGTTGAGCATCAGATGAAGCAGACAGCTTGCATTTGGCGACAAACAGAACAAAAAATACCTATGTTTAAATACTAGAATTATATTGAACACGATGAGAGATACACAGTATGAGAGTCATTGTGTATCTATGTTTAAATACTAGAATCACACTGAACATGATGAGAGATACACAGTATGAGAGACATTGTGTGCCTATTCGCTTATGATGTAATTCTACTTTATAAATGCTATAAAGAAGATTGTGACTGTTTCCAACTTGAAGCCCTGACATTTTTAATTAGATTTAACTTTGAGCTAGTTATGTAATTCCTAGTTTAGTGTGTCACTCGCTCTGGCCACTACAAGTTTACATAAAATCTTAGCATCAGTAACAGAGACTGTCTCTTGGCCAGTGTACATTTGGACCAAATGCAAAGAAGTATCAACTGAAGTTAATTAAAAATATGGTCAAGAGATGCTACGTATGTAATTAGGCATGCTAGAGAGACCCACGTTAGACTGACTTTTGGACCCATACTGAGCATCTCCTATAGAGAGTGAAATTACCTCCTAATAGTAATTTTTCCAGACAAAATAATTATGTCTGTAGACCTGTTTGTGGTATTCCTGGATTTTGTAATTCAGGATTTATTGCCAGCAGATTTTAGTATCGTGGTTTCTTTGGCCTATTATTATTAAAACTAATCTTTCTTTATTCCACAGCTTTGTTTTATATATGCTTTTGGTTACATATCATTTGTATTAATAAATAGCAATTAACATTTGAGCAAGAATGTGTGAGAGCTTTTTCTCTTCTCTCCAAATTGTCCGAATGAGCGCAAGTGATGCTGTCTAGTTGCATGACCCTAAGCACTGCATACAAAGAGAAACATTATTTTTCATCTCCAGCCCGCCACTTTGTTGTGGCCTGACCAGTTCAAAAAAACAAGAGTGTTCACAAAACTGCTATCTCTATACACTGTTGACCCAACTGAAAGAAAGGTTGTTTGTCACAACTACTATGTCTACATATGTTGTTGGTCTGCGCTGAGTCATCAAACAATGCATTCATTCCAAAGACCCAGGGGCTGAATCAATGATGCTGATTTCAAGCTGATGGACTGATTCTCCACTGATCCAGATATGTTGAGTCAGAAACTCTTGAAAGACATTGTGTTACAAGACACTATATTGCATTATTTTGCACTGCATTACATTATCTTTGCAATATTATGTGCACTAAAACTCTTCACTAATTGAGATGACATTAAAGAGTCTCATTTATTTTGATTACTTAGATATTTACTTCACAGTTTCCTATTTTATTTTTCTTTATTCCTTTTACTAAACTTCTTTAAAATTGTATTTCTTGACTCTCCATATATCATCCCATTATGTAATGTATTAGTTATAGGGACTGCATTCATCATGGGACTCTAGGGGCTTTAGAGCTAGTAAATAACTGTTACGTGTTTACCCTAAGACTAGACAGTTTGTGGCATGTCATCTGCATTGTGTCCTTGCATCTGTTATTATTTGTGTGCGCATGTGGCTGAGAGACAGGGTTAGTCTCCAGTAAAGAGGCAAGGGGAGTAATTAACCAACACTTTAATTTTCTCATCTTTTTTCTCTTCCTGCTCTCACACATAACAATACACCACAATGGGTACACTTAAGATACAAGTGTCAGAAGAGTTCATGATGGGTACAATAAAGATATGAGCATCAGAAGAGTGCATGATTGGTCATGTCAGAAGAAGATTGCATGATGGGTCAGGTGAAAAGAAGAGTGCATGATACAAGCCAGAGTGTATACATGGGTGAGGTCAGACAACTAAGGAGAAACACTGTAACAAGCAAGAACCCTTTAATTACATTTTAATTATACAATAAGAAAAGAAATTTTATATTAAATAAACAGGACTTGTGTAAAGGGGCAATTATATAAACTTATTTGGAAAAATATACTAGTTAATGTAAGAATGTGTGCAGGTTTTCTCTTAGCTAATTTTTTTTTACAGCATCCTAAATTAATTTTACATGAATAAATATTGAAAAAATACATCTATTATAATATAATAAGACTCACCAGAACAAAATCTATTCTTTTTTTCTCTTCTATAAGTCCATTGTTTAGTGCCAATCGAGAATAGCTGTATTAAATAAAAATGGGCATATTAAAACAGCCCTGTTGAAAAGATGGACAGACAGCATATGACAGCAAGCAAAGAAGCCAGAGACACTGATATTAAACAAAAACAATACTAATATAAAGTATTTTTTTAAACTGTGAATAAATGCACATCATCTAATAATGATGATGTGTACTTTTAACAAGGTTACCACTAGTAAAGAATCCAAACAAGATTTTAAATAGCACTGCCACTTGTCTGAATATTTAGATTTAAAAAAAGACATGCATATGGTATAATATAAAAATCCAGTTTTTAAACTAAAGTTTTCTATATTTTGCACAACATATCCCACACAACACATCTCACTCAGAAAAGTTGGCCATAAATGTTTATATTCTTATATAAGAGAGGAATGAAGTAAAAGATACTTTTAAAATCCAAATTCTGAGAAGATTCACGAGATAACTCTTTAAAATTCTTTAAGCTGATAAGCAACTACAGACACTACTCTGAATATATGACATTTTACACATGACGTGATCAGGAGTATTATGGTCATCAGCAAACCATCATGAAAACAGTTTGTTAACAAGTTATACAGTGATGCACCTATTTGTCAGTCCTGAAAAATTACTTAAAAACAAGTAATTATAAATGATTTAACTAGTCATCAACTTCTACTACTAAATAGAGAAAAATAATTACAACTGTATAAAATCATTGACACAATTCTATTATACATATTTACACAAACACACACACACACACACACACACACACACACACACACACACACACACACACACAAACACACACACACACATGCACACACATAAACAACACACACTCACACAGGGACACAAAAGCACACACACATCACACATATACATACATACACACACAATGCTATAGAAAAGAATAATTATGAAATAATAGCCCTAGCAAGCCTCTCTACTAAATCTGTCAACATAGAAGAACTAGATAAAATCAATATAAACAATTCTGACAAACTCTAACAAACACATGATTCAATTCTTTTTTTTTTTAGGCCATAAGCCCATTACAAAAAACATTTTATCAATTAAAAAGAAGTTAAACCATCAACAAATTTACTTAGCCACTTTAGTACCTATAGCAAAATCGTGTCTTCTTTCTTATGCATTAGACAGAAATGAGTCAAATTCTGAAGTTATGTTATAAGCTTGTTATATTAAGACAATAAATACTTAAAAGCAATTAATCCTTTGAATATATTCTAAAGTATATTTATATTTAAAATGGCTATGATGTTGACTTTGAAAACAATTTATATATACATGTATTGTCAATAAAATATGCAATCTTATTTTATCTATCAATGCCTTCCTGATTCAGAATAATGCTTAAATGTTCAATAAATTTCACCTCTGCTATGACTCATCAGTGATAAATTCATTGATAATAATAATAACTAATTAAACATGTTTAAGTGCATGATGCCATAAGTTAGTGCATGTGTAGAAATAAATAGATAATATACTTTCATTCTAAAGTGCAAGTTAAAGAAAATAATCCTCAACAAACAAAAAGATGATGATATTAATCTCAGGCTGAGTTATAGTCAAATATGAAAAACAACAAATAAAAATATAAATTGAAAAAAACAATAAATGACTTAGGAATAAATCCACAAAAAAAGTAACCTGAAGGCTTGTTGCCTGGCAGAAGGGTGAATTCACCTGCTCTCAGGCAAACTGTTTAAATCTTAACATATTGTTCCATTAGTAATAATATATAATGAACTATCCATCATACTAATTTAGTCAGCCTTCAGTTTTCAGAGATGTTATCAGATTAACTACAAACTGTCACTCTTGTCAAAATTTTGAATATTTTAATTGTGATCAGCATGCAGCCACAAGTTTGTTTTGCCTGTCCATCAAACAGTTTTTAAATTGATGCAGTTTTCAAAATAAGGTTTAAATTGTCCAAAAATTTTGATTTTTTGTTGTTGAATCATTCCTAAACTTTACCTCAACTGCTTTTTGTGAAAATTCTAACAAAAAAATAAAGTTTATTGCATAGTTGAAGATATATGTTATAGAAAGTGTGAAATACTACTGATTTTCAGTCTTTTATCATCTATTTAAGTGTATAATAATTCAGGTTCCAGGCAATGTGCTTCTTCATCTGATTAGATAGCAGTGATGCTACCACATTTCAAGCATTCTGCTACAAATGTTGTTACTGAATTTACACTATTAAAAAATTTAACTATAGACAAATAATAATTCGACTTATCCTATCTGACAGCTCATAAGTCACAAGTTCTACAAGCTAATGACTTATTTTATCAAATAGCTGGACAGCTTGTCACACCCTCCTAATGTGTGTGTATGTGTGGATGTGGGTGTCGGTGGGTATGGGGAATGTAATCCATCCTACCAATCAATCTTCAAATTATAGTAAAAGAATGTTATTCTTTAATAACTGTTACTTATGCTATACAGATTTTTTTTTAACTTCTCAAAAAGAAGTTCCTCACACACTAAATTAAGAATGAAAAGAGTTTTGAAAATAGCATATTATATATTGGCAAAAATGCTCATTTAATAGTCATGACAGGCAATTTTAACCAACAACAAATGAAAATGCCAACCTCCTCTCAAATTCTGTTAAACGCCTTTTGTGCAACTTGATACGCTTGTGTCTCTGGCGTAGATGATTCTTTACTTTGGAGAAACCAGCAGCATTATTAAAGCTTATTTTGACATCTTGTTGTGGCCCAAGGCCTTTCTCTAAAACTGCCACTTGATCTGACATGATGGCAAATTCAACTCTTGCTATTAATCGTGCATGTCATCAGCATCTTTCCAATAGGTGAATCCTAAAATATAAATTATAATACCTATACAAAAAGTTCGAGGCTTAAGTTTTCTAAAGTATGTAAACTGAAAAACGTGTAGTATAAGCAATGAATAATATTTTGCATGATTCAAAACAATAATATTTTTAATTATTATTGGCATTTATGAAATGATATAATTCAGAGCAGTTTTTTGTAGATCTGTGTACATGTTCACAGATGCACAGTCTGATTGATAGTCTGAGACAGTAAGAAATGCATGCCTCTATGTTACTTAGGCTAGTTTAAATGCCTCTTATTACAAGTTATGCTTATAGCTTCTGTGTAAATAAAAAGTACATATTAATTGCAATGTTCAATGTAATATAAAAAATGTTGGACTTAGAATTAGATTTGCAAAAAAATAATACTAATAAAATAATACTTTCAAAATGAAATTACATAAATTTATTATTTTAATTAACTCAGTAATGCTACTCTTATAATTGTATACATGTGTGTGTGTGTTTGAGAGAGAGAAAAAACATATGTGCACATATGTGTGTGTGTACATTTATGAATTTACTAAATTGCACTGCCAATCATTTCCTAAAATATTTTTGACCTACTAAATGCTGAATCATTGAAATTAATAGAATTAAATATTAATATTATAAAGGTGAAAATAAAGAATTTGTGGAGTATTAATCACATATGAAATTATCTAATGCTAACAACAAAATTGTAATGCAAACTGTTGATGTTTGTCCAAACTCAGACAATTGTTACTATTGTAAAATATTTGCATGGAGAGACATCATTATCAAAACTGAAAGCTCTAAATTAAAGTACACACACACACATATATATATACATTGATGAGCCACGAAAGAATATATAGTTACATATATGTTCACATGATTTTACACTTATATGTATGCCTTTTCAAAAGTCTAGTTCATTTTCTTCCTTTCCACTTCTAATTACATTTACATTTAATGGAATAATGCTCAACTTTAAAAGTGGATAAATGCTGGGGAGGGGGGATTTACATTTACTGCATATATTAATATTTTATTATTTAGACTCTTAATGATTTACTAGAGCATTAATTATCACTGATTATTATCAATTTAATGTGTATAAATTTAAATGTGTATAAAATGGCACAAACTGTATTTATTATATCCACAAACTCTATATGTTATAATACATTCATAGTCCGGTCATTGTAACTGTACTTCTCTAAATTCAACTGGGTCAATATATAATAATTTTTCCTTTATTCCTATATAGTACATGTTTTAGTAATGATTAGCAATCTGTTATATCTACGTACCCCAGAATCCATCACAGTATATTTATCCATAATTTAAAATCCATAAAAACCAAACGATCTTGTCTGCACGTGACATTCAATTCTGGGCATTAACTTAACCATGTTACTAGCAGCAGTATTAGTGCTGACACTAAACGAAACTAGAACATGAACTGTTGACAACAAGTGTTTGGATGGTTGCCATGTTCGGCAGGGGCTTTCACTCTAGTCCCTAGTCTGCATAAAGATTACGACATCCGTGACAGACGATCTATAATTTTCAACGTCAGATTAAAGCGTTGGCCTCGTTTTTGGTGCTGAAGAAAAAAAATATGCATAAGTGTACTTTGTGAGATCCATGAGCAGTTTAGGAGTCTGATCGATTCGTGTCTGACAGCGGCGGTTGTTGTCAATCAGTACACTGTGTGACGTTTTTGGTGAGGTGATATTGACAAGATGACCAACAATAGACGTGGCTACTGGTCAGCCTCAGTTCAGTGAATTGATATTAAATTAACATCTAGCAAGGCCAGATCCACAATAAGCACTGAACATGGGTCTATGAAAACTGTAATTAAAAGTTGACCAGGAAATGTTCCTTGTGAATTGTCCACAAAAAGGGACAACTTTTTTGTTGTTGATAATTGGCAAAGTAGTACCTAAGGATCTGCTATTACCATAAGGTACTGTTTCCACATGCCTAAATGGTGAGCAGACGTAACATTATTTTTAGCATAATGAATAACAAAGTATGATTATGTTTATTAATTTTATTCGATCGGAGATATATAACGTGTAAATGGCCAAAGCATTCATATTGAGCATTCGGAATTTGGAAAAGGTATTTTGTTGCTGTTAGTTTGCTGAGAATTGGGGAAGTGATATTGGGGGTGGGGGGTATTACTCCCATATGCTGCATACATTTACCCAAAGTTCTTGCAAATGAAATATATGCACAATGAACTGTATCCACATTGTAAAAGGTACAATCCAAGGCCATGTTTCGTTTAGTTATTAATATTTATTTCCGAATTTAATTACATTTTGTGTGTGTATTGGTTATTACACATTTATTTCTAATTTCACACATTCTGCAGCAATTACATAAACAGCACCATAGCAAGGGAATAGGGAGAAGAGGGGAGAAAGCTATTAGATGTCATCAGAAGAATGTCTGAGTATGGGGACGAAAGTGCAAATCATATTAAAAATATTAGTTTTTGCTTTGGTATTTCTTCTCAGCAAGCTATGGAGAGAAGAGAAATGCATGCAACAAACTGCTTTCATTTTACCATCAGTTATTTTCCCTTTTACTTTCCTAGTATATCACAATCCTGGCCAAACTCTGTGTTAATCTAATTTGCCACTGGGCACAGATATTTAAGTCGCATTAAAAACATTCCAAGAATTACAACTTTGCAGGTTTGCTATGATTAAACAAGCTTCAGAAAGTAGTCACAACACACTGGCTGCAAATTTAAAAAGTGTGATATAAATATTGCAAATTAGACACTCTGTAAACAAATACAAGACATTGAATGCAATTCAAAAACACTGAAACAAGAAATATAATGTTATATAATTACAAGTACTGCACATTACATGCATTCCATATAACAAATGCAAGAAATGTTGACAATTTATTTTTTTAATTTTCACAAGATTTATAAAATGTTATATAAGTACTGTGCAGAACTGCAAAAACAAAAAATAACTAAAATAATGCTGGAAAATAACTATAAAACAATAACTGCAAATCAAAAATATTTCAAGAAATAAAATAAGTATTTAAGTTACTATATATAGCAAAACACTCTGAAACATAACTCTGAGGTCCTTTGATTGCAAATAATAATCCAATTAAAAAAACAATGCAAAAAATAAAATTACAGATATTGCAAATAATAAACACTCCAAAATAGTATTACAATATACATTTTAATTAAAGCATTGCAAGAAATAAACTGTTACAATAATGCAAATTAAAGACACTAATAAATAACTATAAGTCTTACTGACAGCTAATCAAATATATTATTTCAAGAAATAAACTGCTTTTATAATTCATACAAATTAAGCACTCTGAAACATAACTATGGGACCATAGAGGCTACAGATCAAAAGCACTACAAGATTTTTACTGTTATATAATTCATGCAAATTAAACACTCTCTAAAAAGTAACTATAAAACTCACTGACTGTTAATCCAGTATATTATTTCAAGAAATAAATTTCCCTTTTTTAATTAATACAAATTAAGCACACTGAAAAATAACTTTGAGACATGGAGGCTACAGATAAAAACACTGCAAGAAATTTACTATTATATAAAATCATGTAAATTAAACACACTCCCAAAAATAAACTACAAAACGCTGTGACTGCAGATCATAACCACAGCAAGAAATACAGAAATATGCATTACTTTACACTAGGTCATATGTGCACTGGCAACTGCTCCACTCGTGTAGGCCCACTGCAAGTCAAGCTTACATTCCAAGGCATAAACGCGTGATCTAATTCATCCACAGTGTGACGCAGATTATTCTGGACTCTGCTTCACTTACCTTTCTGTCACTTTCATACATACACAAATATTCCAGATCGTCATAAAGTTTTCATTTTGTAATCATACATGAAGTTGTCATAGCAACTGAAAACTGACAAACACCATCGCTGAACTGCTCTGCAAATAGTCGAGAGGAGAGAAGACAAATCGTTTTTTGTCAGTAGTCCAGCAAAATGATAATTATTAGTTGGAAATGTCACGACATTGATTAGACAGGTCAGATTAGAACAGGTACGTAAACAATTAATGGTTCTTTGTTAATAAAGGCCATAATATGAAGTGAAATTGTTTTTGATGTACAAATTATGCTTGGATTTGGACTTGTATTTTAATTTCCACTGTGAATGATGGACTGTGGAAGTTGTTTCTTTAAAATCGCTTATAAATGCAATGATGATGTTGACAACGAAGATTATGATGATTTCTGCAGCAACAAGGAGGAGGATGATAAAGACAATGCATTGATGAGATGATTAAAGAAATAAATATGTTTTTGTTATTTCACAATGCTCAACAGCTTGTGATCTTCAGAAATATATTGATTGTGTGACACAATGATATATTTTTTTTTAATAAATAGTATTTGTTAATATCTGTTACGATATAAGAAGGGAAAATAACTACATTTTTAATAAGTGAGAATTTTATGAAAAAGGTAATGACTGGAACATATTACTGCAAACAACATACTTAACATATCAACTATTCATGAAAACAGTTTATGTCTGGAACACTTCGATTAAATTCATGCCGATAATTTATGGCAGGAACGTGTTTAACTATTCTTGCAAGCAGGTTTGGCACATGTTAAGTATTTAGGTAAATACCCTAAGGCTGGAAGCTAACTGTTCCGGTATACAAATGATGGATAAAACATGCTAATTATGGCTGGAATATATTATATGCAACTATATTATATTAGATATATTGCAAGCCACTAAAAGCACCCCTACACTCCGTCAGTGTAAGGGTGAGAACTAAAGATCGACCCTTAAGGCTTACGGCAAGTCTTTGCAACACAACTCAGTCAGTGTAGGGGTGAGAACTAAAGATCGACCCTTAGGGCTTAAGGCAAGAGTCTTTGCAACACAACTCAGACTGACCATCACAACGAGGACTGACCATCTTCGATGAGAGGCAGCTCAGCTATCTCTCTACAAGACAAGTTTTTTGCCAGTCAGTTATATCTCTACATAAAAAGTTATCAAGTCAGTTATATTCTCACACGTTCACCATTCAATTATATCTCTACCTGATAAGTTTGCCAGTCGTTATCATTATACAGCATCTGTTTGTCAGTCATTTATATCTCTGCAAGATCCATTCCACCATCCTACTATATCTCTACAAGATAAATTCGTCAGTCGGCTACATCGCTGTAAAAGTTCATTTATTTATACCATCACTGCACATTGAACTTTGGATCAAAATTTTTAACAACAAAGCTCTAACAGAAAGCGAATTTGTTTTTCTTTCAACATATTTTAACCCCCTTATTGCTAAGCAAATAAAAATAATTGACCTCTTTCCTGCTGTTTAAGCAAATTCGTCAGATTTATTAGTGGAAATGAGAGATGAGGTCCTCATCAAGGGAAGATAAATAGACAAAACAATTTTCTAAAACACCATTTCATTGTATTATTTCTGAGCTATCATTCTGATTTGGAGATGTTTTTCGTTTGGTTTTGTTGTTGTTGTTTTTTGTTTTTTTTTCAGGACTTAGTATTGCTTCTGTAAAGACATTGCTAAAATCTGTTGTAATGAAGTGGAGCTTTGTCGGCATTTGCACATCATATGTACCATCAGCACCAAAAAATCCCAGAACAGAATAGCCCACACAGTATGTTCAGCATTCTTTAGCAGAGTGATCTCCCCTTGAATGCTACCTGTATTTAGTAACCTCAACCCTGAAAATCTTATGGACGCGTCACGGACCCACTGGCTCCATTCATCATCACCATTCTTCATCTTTCCTGTCAACCATACTCCATTCTACCTATCAAAGTATCATCATCTACAATTCTTCCAACGTGCCAGGCAGCGAAATCGGTCTAGGCCATCATCCTAATTAAGCAAGCAATCGGGCAGACTCTGACAATCTGAGCATATATGTAGTACTATTTTCAGCATGGCACAACAAAATCACTGCCTAAAATATGACCACTGCTTGAGTAACTAATGGTGACATGCACAGTTCATGTGTCATAAACGAACAACTTTCTAGGCTTGTTTATCGGTTTCTACGCACGCTCGATACTCAATATGCCTTGTAGTTTTCAGTCCTTCCAGCTAAAGATTTCCTGTGTTCAATAGTCGTATATCTGAATGAGTGGATCAGTGAGTGCTATTGAAAACGAAATAAAAGAAAGGGCGGGACAGGGTTCCTTTTTTTTTTTTTGGTTGGTTCGACCTGGGTGCGTTTGAATGACGTCTTTTTCGATTTCTCACCACTATTCTTTTCAACGCCTTTCACGAGGTCTATGATTTGCACACACAGAGACAGTCGCACACAGAAACACATACACACACATACATTTAGTAAGCAACATTACAAACAGCTTTTACTGTCAATTAACGGAATAAAAGTTAAAAATCTTCCTTGAAATGACCTTTCACATCTCTTTTCAATGAAGTGACCAAGTCAAAAGATGTTTTTAAAAAATATGATACAGATACATTTTCTGTTTTTATACAGTGCATATGTGTGTGACTATTATGTCAGTATTTGAAACTAAAATAAAATTTTGATAGAAATGTGTCTTAAATTCTTAAGAAATAGACAGTGAGTACGAAACTTAAGTTAAACTTCCAATTATGACAAAGTTCATTATTAACACTGATACACGCAGACTGACTTATGTCATAAGTATACAACACTTACACCAGTGTGTGCTATGTTAATGGTTGCGTCACAAATCTAATCACCCAACATGGTTACATGTACAGTAACTTTGTCAACCGCGTGATCTCAATAGTGACACCAGATCATGTTACGTTTATTAAGGCATGTTCACTTTGTAGCCACTATTTACTTTTAGGCAAAATGGACTCTCAGTTTACTTGCTGACTGCTGCTGAGTTGTTGCCCTTGGTGAACTTGGCACTACTATATCGATTAGTGTTTAGCTGGCTGGAAAGAAAGCATTATCACTGACTGAAACTTAAAAGTGGACATATTTAGAATCAATTATGGCTGGCTGGAAAGGAAGCATTATCACTTACTGAAACTTAAATGTGGACATATTTAGAATCAATTATGGTTGGCTGGAATGTAAAGAAACTTAAATGTGGACATATTTAGAATCAATTATGGCTGGCTGGAAAGGAAGCATTATCACTGACTGAAACTTAAATGTGGGCATATTTAAAATCAATTGTCGATGGCTGGAATTTGAAGGAACTTAAATGTGGACATATTTAGTATCAATTACGGTTGGCTGAATGTAAAGAAATTCAAACTCTGTCTTTAAACGTGATGTGCTCGGTGTGACGTGTTTAGACGCTACTGTTTACATATTGCTTGACGCTGTTCTAACGTGGAGCATTCGTGGTCGCCCTTTGGATTAGCTTCTAAGTAAGAAAAGCCTGTCTAGTTTTGCCGATTTAATTCAGTACACCAGCGCCTAGGAGTAGCAGCAAGGGAATCTGAACATCCTGAGTATTGGCAAATTTTCCGTCCGAACAATTATACCCGAGATCTGTTCAATATTTACAGCTTTTGCATGTTTTTTAAAGCGTACACGACTCATGCGTTTCTAGCGAGGAGATATTTCTCTAATCCAAAAACGCACAAGAAAGACTTTGAAGGAGCAGAATTTCTACTTACTGTCAAAACAGCTCCCTCTACTTTTACACCAATTTTACGCAGATCACCAGTGACGAAGCTTTCTTTGAAAAATGTTGGGAGAAAAATCTGCCGGAAAACTCGACAAATTGTATTCGCAGATATGAAAAGAGTAAGTTATGTTTAGAAATGGACTATCATTGTATCATTGTAATTTAGCAATCTATTGCTTCTGCCAGTTATGAGCACTATTCTCGAAATTAGTATTAGAATATTTAATTTTAAAGTACTGTATATTGATGATTGTGAAGGGAGGGCTTGGTCATTCTTTTGAAACAGACACCATTTCTCGATGTCCTGTGAATCTGAGCCATACTTTCAAGCAAGAATGGCGACTCATTACAGTTATGAAGTATTCTAGGTGTATGACTTTGGCGATTACTAAACGCATTGCGGATATTATGAATTTCGTGAATTAATTTTACTCGATTGTCAAAATGATGGCCTGTCCAACGAAATCGAAATTTTAGCTTGGGACCAGGCTATCGACCAAAAGGTGGAAGTTTTATAATCGTTGTCTCCCATGACTATCTCAGCAATCCTGAACTTCAAAGTCAGTTCCAATCTATGGACTCACTAGTTTCAACAGGGGAGATAATTAGAGGACAGAGTATTAATTGCGCACCAACAACAGTATCCAATTTCAAGTAAATCTTGGACGCTTTCCTAAGGTCGATCTGAGTCACACCTGTGCTTGTGGAAAGATTTTTAGGTGAGCAAACTGCACTGCTTCTCTCCCTTCCCCCCCAAAAAAAAACACGTTATTTTTGACATTTTTCAAGAAATAAGAGAAAAGCTAAGATATCACATCGAAAAAGTGCAAGGTACATTTATAGTTTTCTCAGTAAAGATACAAGGTATATGTAAAAATTTACAGAACATATATACAGCTTTCGTAGAAAACTTACAGAACATATATACAGCTTTCGTAGAAAACTTACAGAACATAAATACAGCTTTCATAGAAAACTTACAGAACATAAATACAGCTTTCGTAGAAAACTTACAGAACATAAATACAGCTTTCATAGAAAACTTACAGATAGCTTCTTAGCCCATCTTTCAGACATGTCATCCAAGCCCTCTTCATGCAAACAGATAATGCAGTCACAGAGTAATATTCTTGTTACATTACTTAAATATGATCACCCTTTATCTGGCAGCAAACTTTTCGAAGACAAGACCCCGTACCAGTTTGCTCACGGAATGCTTCCCCCCCCCCCCCACCACCACCACCAACTGCGAGCAAGAGCACGAGCCAGGAAAAAAGAATGGTCAAGAATAGAGTTTTCCTTTCATTGTTTGTCATTCTGTGTCTTACAATTGCACATATTATTTTCATTGTGCTGTTAATAATGATGATAGTTGGTGGCAGAGGAAGAGTTTTAGCATCTTCCATATTTTCGAAAACAATAAAGTTTGCTTCTCTTTTATCAGTGGATCAGTGTTATTAACACTTTCATTTCTCAAGTATTGATGTATGTTCGTACATTTGTCCAGTATTGTATGCACGATGAAGTGCTGCGTTCAGTGTATACTTTACTTGAATGTCATATATAGAATTGTAAATCTCAGTAACAGAAGTATTTATATATTGTTTAGCATAATATGTACTATGAGATGATTAAGTGTGCAATGAAGAAAACTATATAGAGCTATACCTAAAAGCTCAATACATATCTCGCAACGGAGAACGAATATCCTACTAGCATAGCTATATACGTTTACTTACAATTATCTCTCGACAGCTTAGCTATATACGTTTACGTAAACTTACAATTATCTCTCTACAGCTTAGCTATATACGTTTACGTAAACTTACAATTATCTCTCTACAGCTTAGCTATACACGTTTACGTAAACTTACAATTATCTCTCGACAGCTTAGCTATACACGTTTACGTAAACTTACAATTATCTCTCGACAGCTTAGCTATACACGTTTACGTAAACTTACAATTATCTCTCTACAGCTTAGCTATACACGTTTACGTAAACTTACAATTATCTCTCTACAGCTTAGCTATACACGTTTACGTAAACTTACAATTATCCCTCTACAGCTTAGCTATACACGTTTACGTAAACTTACAATTATCCCTCTACAGCTTAGCTATACACGTTTACGTAAACTTACAATTATCCCTCTACAGCTTAGCTATATACGTTTACTTAAACTTACAATTATCTCTCTACAGCTTAGCTATACACGTTTACGTAAACTTACAATTATCCCTCTACAGCTTAGCATGTGAAGTTGTGTTGTTTAATTTAATTATATACCTAAGCTATTACGACATTTATCCACAGATGAAATACATATATTATGTAATGTTAACGATTAGATCTAATGCTTCATTGTATAATAAAAATAAATTTAAAAATACGCGTTGCAGTCGTTTTGGAAAATGCTTGGAAAATGTAGTTACGTCTTGAGCTTGTTTTAGTAATTTTGGTGATTTCGCTTATAGTGCTAAAACACTATTATATGTTGATTTAGTGTGTACACTTGGAATTAGTGTCTTCATGCAGCTAGAGTACTCTTACACAGACATCAATACACAAGCAATACACAGCATGAACCCACTTCATAAATTTGGGTATATGTCGAAAACGGTCGATACCAATTTACGTGTAGTTGCCATAGAAGCTATAATGCGTCGGTATTTTCAATATGCGTTAGTGTATTTGCCATTGTGTCCGCTGCATATATAGATAGAGCTCATTGATAATACCCATATGCCTTTCATCACCACTCTTCAACTCTCCTGTCAACCACCCTCCATTCTGTCTATCATCAAGTACAGTTATCCCAATAGCGGCACATCTTGTACCAGACAAGCAAATCGGCCCAGGCCGGAACCTGCCATCACCCTAAATTAAGAAAAAGAGCCCGTCAACCATTGCATAAAATGAGAAACAACGTTGGTGATGTTAGTTGTCTTTCCTTAATTGTCTCTTGTTGACCTACCAACCAATCACATAAAACTGAGAAACAACGCTGGTGATGATAGTTGTCTTTCCTTAATTGTCTCTTGTTGACCTACCAACCAATCACATAAAACTCAGAAACAACGCTGGTGATGATAGTTGTCTTTCCTTAATTGTCTCTTGTTGACCTACCAACCAATCACATAAAACTGAGAAACAACGCTGGTGATGATAGTTGTCTTACCTTAATTGTCTCTTGTTGACCTACCAACCATTCACATAAAAATGAGAAACAACGCTGATGAAGATAAAATTTCGAACTTTATTTTGAAAAAAACGTCTTTCATCAGAAAATGTGTTCGTATACGAGATCGTCTAGATCTGAACCGTTTCCTGGCCAAGGTGAAGTAACAACAGCTTAAATGGGATTTGGAGGCCAAGGTGAAGTAACAACAGCTTAAATGGGATTTGGAGGTCAAGGTGAAGTAACAACAGCTTAAATGGGATTTGGAGGTCAAGGTGAAGTAACAACAGCTTAAATGGGATTTTGAGGCCAAGGTGAAGTAGCAACAGCTTAAATGGAATTTGGAGGTCAAGGTGAAGTAACAACAGCTTAAATGGGATTTTGAGGCCAAGGTGAAGTAGCAACAGCTTAAATGGAATTTGGAAGCCAAGGTGAAGTAACAACAGCTTAAATGGGATTTGGAGGTCAAGGTGAAGTAACAACAGCCTAAATGGGATTTGGAGGTCAAGGTGAAGTAACAACAACAACGAGAAAGGAGACAAGCCATGATACAATCACATTTCTTCCTGGATATTTGGGGGTACCATTCTGAAAGAGATACTGTTAATGGACTCACACTGAAGCTGCAAGCTATATTTGTTACGTTAGTGAAGATCAGTCACTTTCCGAGGGCCGATTTCATTTTCCGGTGATTTCCATAAATATTTTTATAATATTAAAAAGGGCCCGCTTCGGGCAGTGAAACTGTTAGATTTTTCAGAAAATAAAGAGAAGAAAAAAATAGTTTAGTGACACTATTAGTAAGCAACACACAACTGAATTCCGTTTATAATAAAACATCGGTGTGTTATGCTTAATTACTGAAGTGGAGCTGCATGCAAATTAATCGATAGACATGGAGAGGGGTGGGGACCTCTGACAGCCATAACCTTTTCTGCGCTAATGGAAATTGATTGTCGTCTGATTTGTTGTTTGGATATAAATGAGGCTATATTTCATGGGAAATTTAAATTTGCTCTACTATGGAGGACGTCAGTTGATCGCGGGATTATTTTTCTTCTTTAAGCAAACAATTGTCCTGGATTCCAAAATTTCCCTGTGTTGAATTATTTATAGTATTACTGGTGTGACTGCGTGTATTCATGAGTAGCAATAGTGGTGCTACAAGGGCGTGTGAAATTGGTCAGTTTGGGGTTTGTTTCAAGGGCACGAAAACCACAGAAAGATTATTGTATACACACACACACACACACACACACACACACACACACACACACACACACACACACACACACACTGCAAACATGCATCTAGTACTAAAATATCTTATCTGTTTAACATAATCTAACATTAGCTTACAGCAAATTATCGCAATCCAGTACTAAAATATCTTGTTTTGTTGATATATATATATACTCCTTACAGCAAACAGTTGTAACCAAGTACTAAAACATTTTTGTTTTGTTTACGTAATATAAGGTAAACTCCTTAAAGCAAACAAAGGTGTAGTCTTTTAATCTAACAAGAGGATAAATATCAGGGCAGTTTGAACAAAGCAGCACAGCAAGGGACAAATCTGCAAGGCAGCAGAGAACATGCAGATTTCACAAATCATTTATTTCAGCTGTAATGTCTAAAACCTCGTTTTCTTGTTGGTCTGTTTGGCATATTTGTGAAATGTGGCTGGAGAAAAAGACAGAAGAATGGATAAATATTTCTCCACTTCCTCCTTCACTTTAACCCTATCTTCCAGTTTACGTGCACACCACTTTCCCATACGGGTACAAAGACACACAATAAAATGGCACGTGCACACCACTTTCCCATACGGGTACAAAGACACACAATAAAATGACACGTGCACACCACTTTCCCATACGGGTACAAAGACACACAATAAAATGACACGTCACAAAAGTCTAACCTTATGGATAACAACATGTAATATAAATTCTAGCTCCAAGCCCCCAAAATTCCCCCTTAACAAGACTGCTATAATATAAATAGACAATTGACGGGTCAAGGTAACAGTCACTTGTCAATAACAAAAAGGGAATTTAATAAAAATAAACAATTGACTTAAAAGAAATTAGAATGTCTAGGTAAACTTCACTTGAACCTTAAAATAGGTATTAAAACTTGTCATCATCAGAGTGTTTATACACATGGAACAATGTTCTCATTTGAGGTATTAAGTCAATTTTCAACAGTTTGGTTGAAAAGGGCCCATCTGTTGATAGAACCAATGGATAACTATAGTTATCTGGTTGAGCAGGGTAGACAAGTCCGTTCTTCTCTGCTGGCCCAAGAAATAAACAAATGGTACCTTAGGTGATAAGTCAGTGGACAAAAACTGCTGAAAGTCCGTTGCTCACACGCCTGCACAGAAAGCCCGACTGGAAATGGATAGTAACATTTGACCTCTAAATGTAATGTTCGTCATAAGACATAACCACGGTGTGTACCAATTCATTCAGACGTTAGGTTTACAGACGAGAAGAAAAGGAGACTAAACTTTCTCACTTGCACTCATCCCTCCCGAAACTGATTAATTGTGAACAAACTAACACACAAACATACAAACACATCTGAGCCTTAATATATGCATAAAACAAAAGCTGGGGGTGCGGGGAAGTAGGTATAGTCTCTAATAATTAAACTAAAGGAACACCATAACTACATTTCTTTCCGGCAATAATTTGAATTATAAAATCCAAACTCCACATTGATCCCAAAGACTGCTGCTTTATGTAGGAAAGGAGTTACTGCAAAGTAGTTTCGTGCTTAGACAGCAGGAGAAGCTTGTGCTAGTTCTAATGTTCTGTCTGATTCACTCCCACCCACCCTATCCCGGTTCACTTATTTTGTGTTTTTCATTTGAATGTAATACATCTAGTTTTCTCCCCTGACCTAGACTTCATAGCCGATACTAATGTTTATTAACAGGGAAACCTTGTCCAATTTTATAGATACCTAAATATCATGTTTCTCATGAAACTCTAGCAACAGTCAATAAATCAAAAAGCTTCCTCTCATGGATAAAGTCATAAACATGAGACCAGAGACCAAGGCTGCACCCATGATCAAATTAAAGAAAAAAAAACAAAAATGAATGAAGCATTATTAGATTGAAGGAAAACCAGGGGGTTGACTGAATTAAAGTTTTAAATATTATTATTTTAATGAAATGTCAGGTAGACCAATACATCGTAGACTATAAGATAGTGTATCTATTTATTTATTTATCTATCTATCACTCTATCTATTTATCTACGTCTCGTTCTCTGGGCAAGTGTAACAGAAAGAGTTGGTCCATTTGAAACGTGTTTTCTTAAAAATAAAGCATTGAAATATCATGTGTTTACATTCTATGTATTCAGAATTCATGTGAGAGACACATAAGATAGTTGCATGAATATGTGTATATTTATTTTGTAATTATTTGTAATACAAATTCGTTTTGAAATGAAAAATGGCACCACTTTTTGTGACATGCATACATATAGCAATTTTCTTTAATTTTCATACGTTATTTCGATGACTGCCTGATTAATTTAAATGCTCTTGAAGTTTTTGCTGCATTTTCACTATAAATTAAGTATTAATCCTTTCACTGCCAGGACACTTTTGACATTTCAACTCTATTCCAACATATCTGCCATCATTTTTATACAATCTGTACAATCTACTCAAAACCAGAGTGGTGTAATAGGTATAACTGACCAAAGTGATATTCAGTTAAGTTCAACAGAATTGTCTCCCCTCAATTGTAATCCTTGACAGTGAACGGATTAATATTATTTCAAAGATGGTTGCAATCTGTGTAGACAGCAGTGGTCACAATTACAGATTGCTTGTTCATAGTTTTTATTGAATTTTTAGTTACTATGTAAACTACACTGACCTGACCTTGATCTCTCTGGGATATTTTAGTTTATTAAAGTGTTTGCAATCATTCATCAGATTCTGACTTAACTATACTAACTGAAAGAATACATTGCTGGGATTGCAGTAGTATTTTTTTTTTAATTGTATTGTATATTTTGTAATAGCTATATTAAAAATATACCATAAACTGAAATTTATAAATGAATATTTATTTCAAATGTTTTCTTTAATTTGTTTTGTTAAGATTTTGAAACCAGTTTAGATGTTAGGCAAATTACAGGATTTTCATTACTGTTTCAAGTACTCTTGCCAGTTAATATCTAATTTTATTTATGGAAACTATCACAGTATCAAATTTACATCAAAGAAGTTTAGTTCTGAACAATCTCTTGACATATTTCTGAGTCATAAAATGGCTTAGAGCAAAAACTTGTCAGCTTCCTCGCTATGCATGTACCTTTAACTAATTTAAACGTGTATGCATTCAGTAGTTACAATTTAATAAAAAAAAGACATTATTACAAACGTGTATGTATTCAGTAGTTACAATTTAATAAAAAGACATTATCACAAACGTGTATGTATTCAGTGGTTACAATTTAATAAAAAGACATTATCACAAACGTGTATGTATTCAGTGGTTACAATTTAATAAAAAGACATTATCACAAACGTGTATGTATTCAGTGGTTACAATTTAATAAAAAGACATTATTACAAACGTGTATGTATTCAGTGGTTACAATTTAATAAAAAGACATTATTACAAACGTGTATGTATTCAGTAGTTACAATTTACAATAATAAATATTTCTGAAAATGTTTTGCTTTCTTGGAAATGAGGCTGTTCTAACAACCACCAGTTCCATGCACACAGGAAAAATATTAGAGGGAACGTTGCTTGTCATATATATAGTTTTCGAACTCTGTGCGAAATTCATTCCTTTGTACGTGGGAGATTTTTTGAGCAATGCTAAAGCGTCCTTCGAGCATATGGGTTTTTTGTGGCCAGCTTTTTTTGTATGTTCATGAAGCAGGTGTTAAAGTTTTTTCCCCATATGATCAGTTTTATGTTGCATTGCAGCATTCACAAAACAGGTTTGGAAATTTTATTCATATGTCTAGCTTTATATTGCATTGTCGCGTTCATCAAAGT
Organism: Sinotaia quadrata; assembly: GCA_028829895.1. Lineage (NCBI taxonomy): Eukaryota > Metazoa > Mollusca > Gastropoda > Architaenioglossa > Viviparidae > Sinotaia > Sinotaia quadrata. The sequence continues at coordinate 35,576,790 of CM054183.1, read as the reverse complement.
ACTCATAAAAAATGACAGTCAAGGTCATTTGTTCGAATTTTTATTCACAATGTGACTTATAATCAAACACGTGGGGGGTTGGTTTTTTTTTAGCCAGATGGCAAGCTTTTATTTGCATTGTCACGGTAATGGGAATAAGAAATAAGTAATTGGTAAATAGTGCTTGAAAATTTCTTATTTCCATACAAGTATATTTTTAGGCAATTGTCATATATATAGTTTTCCATAATTCCTGTAAATTACATTCAAGTACCAATATGGCAGAAATTGTGGCTTGAGTTTAGTCTCAAGAATTCACGAAGATTATTTTGAATGTTCTTAATGGTGTGTTGAGTAAAGACACATGGAAAATAAAGAACATTCCTCCTGATGTGCTTGATAGCGCATGTGAAACTCAGGACGATTCACTATGGTGTACTTGGGGAGTGCACTGAAGATTCTGAAACAGTTGTGTAACATGCTTCTAGAACGACACGAGGGACCTCACCTAAATATGAAAGTCATTCATTGTCTCTCTCATTGCTTCACTCTCTCTCTCTCTCTCTCTCTCTCTCTCTCTCTCTCTCTCTCTAATCAATTTTTAAAAAACTTATTCACTTATAATAAAACGTCACAAACCATCGTCTTAATTTTTGCTATCACCTATTATTAAATCAGTTTAAACATTAATCATGGCTGTCATTTATAATGGTTTTAATTATTGGAAATAATCGTTTCCTTATTCTTATGATTACTCTATCTCCAAGTGTCTTACAGTTACTCGACAAATATAAGGTAATATTTACTATTATAAAGCAGAAGATAAGAAAAAACACAAGGATCACAATTGCACAGATCCATAATCACTCATATACATATGTGCACACCTATACGTCATACAAGCATGACTTTCGATACACACTCAAATCCGCGTGCATTTTATTTGTATTTTAAGTATAATCTTACATACAGAAATGTGAATAGCAAAGTCGTGTCCCGTTGTCGAATTTTATCTGATGCAGTCCTTCCAAGAAATCAAGGACGTTTTCATTTAAGTGTCATTCTTAAAAGTGAAGTCTTAATAGACTTCCAAGGACGCTGTGTCTGCTACACACGCATCCCAGTCATTCGCTTTCCAATGTGCCCCCTTTGCAATGCCTGGCGTTAATTTGATGTGCAGATTCTAAATTTAGACACGAAGGATTATCGTGTATTCGAGTGTGAAGGAAGACCTGATAAGGAAAAGTGGGGGAAAGCATTTGTGCATGCTGTGAATATAATTTAATTAGAATTCTGTTCAATGCCACCATACAGTCGTTTAATAATTTGTTGTGAGTCAGCTTTGTCATTAAACCCGTTCAATTCTCGAGCAGCATAAAAGGTAATATGTATAGAAAATGTATAGAATTTTACTTCGCTCACTCATTCTCGGTGAATAGTACAATGTGTTAGTGTGTTTTTTTGTGTGTATGCGTAATTCAAATCATAGCTATGTGGAGAGGATATTGTATACTTCATTTCTCGGTTCAACAAGGGTGTAAATATAATGTCATTTGAAATCAAAAGTATAAAAAGGTTAAATTGTCACTGATTACGATTTTGCAAAATGTAAATTTAAAAGCACTTGTTTCATTTCAATTAATAATACGTAGCAAGAAAGATACTGGTGAAGCTTTGTACTGAGTGACACTGCTATACATTGACTGTCCTCTCACGTAATTAGAAGGAATAACTCTGATGACGTCAACAATTTCGAATTGTAGCAGAACTGACTGTCTTTCTAAACGTCAGAAGAGTATAGCTTAGAAACCACATTATAAGGAAGTAAAGTGTTTATAACCAAGATATAGTGCCGACAAAATGAAAATTAAACCAAGGCTATGACACTTATTAGCAACATCACAAGTATTAATCGATATTTTAGGTGCAGGTCGGCGCTTCATCCCATTTTTTTAAAAAGTGTTCACTGACGCATGCGGCAGTTGCGGACAAAGTCGTGTTGCCTTGACAGCCGATTTGCTCCTCGCTGAGTGAGCGTTCATTTGAAAGAGTAACCGTAGGCAAAAATGGTGGAAAAAAATATGATTAAATGACACTGATCGTTGTAGAAGTGAATTTCATCGGAGCCACAATTCCCTCAATCGTGTTACTGGAGTTCGTTTATGTAAATTGATTAGTGGACGACTCGATGTGAAACGCCACGCCACGCAGCGAAATTTAAATTTGTCAGGGAAACGTGAGTCTAGTGATGACGTCATTGGATCGCCGTTGTCCTCCCCAACTTCCCCTTAACAAATTAATGGCGGTGTCCATTCCTAACTTGCTCATCAAAAAGTGTGGCACATCCAGTCGTTTATACCACTTGGATTTTGACACTAATTTATTAGTGTGTGTGTGTATTTGTGTACATGAGTAAATATTGACAACGGGCGGATTCTTGCTGTGCTGATGATGTGTATATGAGCGGGTACGTTTCGTGTTGTGATTGTAATAATGCATTTGTGTTGGTGGTCGTGGTGCGAGTGTTCGTGAGTCAGCGACATTATATTGTCACTTATTTATGCTGGTGCCATTGGGTTATGGAGCATTCGCAACACATTAACCCTTTCTTTTCTGAAGTAAAGTTAGTTTTACACGTTAGTGCGAGGAATAGGTGATGGAATGGTTGTAAAGTGTTAATAAAAGAATAGAGGTGTATTTGTAATTACAGTCTTTGATTCAGTATTAGTTCTTATGGATTGATTATAGTTTTCGCATTATAATCTTTATTGTTGGTAATGGTCCGAGACTACTAATCATAGTGGTTTATATATTTGTTTGAATTGGGACAGTGTATGTGTGTTTATATATTTGTTTGAATTGGGACAGTGTAAGCGTGCGTGTATGTGTGCTTATATATTTGTTTGAATTGGGACAGTGTAGGCGTGCGTGTATGTGTGTTTATATATTTGTTTGAATTGGGACAGTGTAGGCGTGCGTGTATTTGTGTTTATATATTTGTTTGAATTGAATATTTACTAATATTTAACAGAGTTTTATAGTTTGCATTTACAGTATCATATCTAAAATTAACAGAGTTTTGTACAGTCTTTACTCACAGTATCATATCTAAAACTAACAGAGTTTTTAAGTCTGTACTACACTGTCATATCTAAGTTAACAGAAATGCTGTCACTTTTCCTAGTTAGACTAACGCTATGTTGTCTGGAACAATCCCACATAACATTTTTATTTCTCCTGGAATTACCCCATGACGCACAAAGGTAACGATCAAGCGCTTGGAATTCCGCTCGGGGTTAACAGCTTAAGCGACTCTAAGTGGTTCCATGTACAAGTGACTTAACAGATCGATTGCCAATGAAAATCGTAAACTGCCGACCCTTTACCCAGAAATAAATCAATCCCAAACATCCTCACTTTATTGTCCTAAGACTCAAGGTGCGCTTGCGAGATCAGTGAAAGTTTTAAACCGTCAGAATTGAAACGGGTCATTCAATCAGACATTTACTTTGCGCGGTACAGGTATGTATTTAGTATCATTCTTCTGGTCAAGTTTCTAATGCTCATAGTTAAGTTTTAGATTACCCCTTTTAGATTAGTGGGTATTTATAATGAACACTTTGACCATCTAAAACTACAAAGCAGATAACGGTTTAGGCCTTTGACCACAAACCTATTTTGTGTATCAAAGCACTATTTTCGTACTAGCCCTGTCGCAACAACGACAGGTGTCTAAGGGGAATGTGAGAGGGCGTACAGCATGAAGAAACTGCCATTTTAAACAGTCGCTTGAGATGCGTGATGCCAATTTACTTATTTACTACCTCGGTACACTCCGGGATGTTGCAGGTGTGGTCTAGCGGCTCAGGCTGTCAGACTGTCTAGCCCCAGTGCAACCTGAGAACGATGGTGTTGACTTTAGCTGTTGTAGCAGTTTTAATGTCTTGTTTGGGAATGTTATCTAACCTCTCAATCAGTTTACAGCAGTTCTCTACAGGAGATTGGAATGTATTGCTCCACACACACACACACAGTCTCATCCCCTTTCGGTCTGATGATCGTCTGCTTACATTGACTGCGGTGTGCATTTGTCAAAACGAATCGTTAATTTCAGTTTCGCACAGAAAAAGTCTGACTCGGTGTCAGGCGTTTGCAAACTCGATGCGAAAGCAAGCAAGGAAAGGAAACACATATCGTGACCCCCGCCAGTCTGTTATGCTGTAATATGTCAGCCTAAAGTTTGCGGGTTGTTTATTTTCTTCTTTAAATAGTCCAACGTGTTTACCCACGAACCGAGAAAGAGACATCCGGGTTGTTTGTGATGGCTAGGAGTCACTTTTATTCATGTTTGTCCTTTGTCTTCTTTTATCATTTGATCAGCTAAGCGGGTAAAAACAAATGTGTATAGGTTTAAAAAGAAAGGAATGTATGAAAAAATGTATACAGTGTAATTTTGTTGTGTATTATCTTACCAGAGTCGGTGCAAAATGAGAACTTTTAGAAAATGAAAATGTGTAAAGGTGGTGATTGTCTATGACCTTGAAAATGTAGAGCTAAAGTCAAACAAAAGATCTAGGTCAAAAGAGAATATGAACAAACAGTCATACAAGTCCTCAACAATAAATGGCGCTCACAAAAGCCATCAGCGTGTATGCTATACTTATAATCAATAATTACGGGGTGCTGTAGATTGGACAACAAACGATTAGTGAACTAGACAGGAACAAAGTTTTTAAGAACGGTTCACAGTGCATAAACCCTCCGTCTAAAAGCAGCTGCAGACAAAGAATCTGAGAAAATGGAAGCTAGAGGACTCCAAAATACCATGGACACTAACAGTAGCAATAGAAACTAGTCATTCCGTGTAAGTGTGAGAAACGGAAATAGGAGAGAAAGAATATTTCACTGCATCCTCTATTGAAGTCTATTCCTTCAACAGAGAATGTACAAGTCACCTGCGGCAGTAAAGCCTGTCGTGCCTGTATTTTGTTGCATATATGGAACTAGGGTAAACACCCTTAAGCACAGCATTCCTTCTCTTTATGGTGTCTGTCACCGCTTCAAGATCTTACACATTCTTTTCAATCTTAATCATCGTTTTGTTTTGTTGTTTTAGAAGGTGTAGAGACAAACTTTAATTCGTGTGTATGTTTGCGACGTAATTCTTTTTTAATTAGAAAGATATTGTTACACATAGTTTTAGTGTCCGAAAGTTAATACAATTACCACACGGGAGTAGTGTGTGTGGAGCTGGTTCGCCCGCTCTCTTTATATTCGACTACAATTTAACTGCATTAATCTTCCCTGCGTTGTGTGATGCTATAAGTATAACATACAGCAAGAGAAAACACGACTTAACGAGGCAAGGGAGACAAACCACCACGTTGATTATAATTTCTGATGGCGGGCCGTAATCGATGGGAGAAAAAGACATTGCGGCCCTAGGCCTTTTGACTAATGAAATAACGTTATTCAAAAGTGCACGAGGATGTAAATACCGAGTAAGAAGGCATACAATTAGTTGATTTCGTGTAACAGGAAGAAGAAGTCTGTGAGAGAGAGGGAACAGTATTAGAATTATTGCCCATGCATACCCCACACACACACACTTCCCCATAGACCCCTTCCCACGAAGCTGAACAACGAACGAACGTCGTGTGGGTTATACTTATAGGCTTATATACTAGCAAGCAAATTCGCTGCTAATAAATTAGACACATTTTGTTTTACTCTGGACTCTTTGAGTTAGAAACCGAAAACACTTGAGCACACACAGCTTATCCGACATTATAGGTCATATGATTTTTTTTCGGTCAGCAAACAATGCGAGTTAAATGGCAGAAATGTATCAGTATGCCTTTTCTTCCAATATACGTCGGCCAAAAGATCGGGCCAAAAGTAAAAAAACCAAAAAAAAACCAACAACGATCAGCTATATATTTATATGTACGGTATAAATAAGAACTTGTTTTCCTGATTTCGTTTTCTCGCACAACCGGTTTATTTTTGTTTGTGTTCCCCTCCCTGCTGAGGCAGTCAAGCAAGCCAAACACGAAATCGCTAGAACTCGTCTTCTGACCGACGAACGCGTTCAGAATCGTCTCTCCCTTGTTGAGATGTTCACGCGAATTCCACCCTACAGCGGGCGCGAACAAACTTTGTAGATTCGGAGACAATGACAATAAATAACAAGGTCTCGGGACTGTAATATACACAATTAAATGTATAGCAGTGAGCTTTATGAGAAAGGAATAACTTCATATTTACCGTGTGCCCGTTCACTGCCATTGTACGCTGGGTAGTTTGCCCGCGGGCCTCGCGAGCATAAGGGGCCCCATGCTATCTCTGTACGTTTTATTCCTGCCTGACTGAGTGGTTGTGTATGTAGGGGCCCCAGTGCATTGCTTTGCCCGTGCGTCTACTAATCTTTGAGCTGACTGAGATGTTTCTGACTTCAGCCTTGCCATTGCTGTTATTGTCATCGCAATCTTGGACAATGTGTCACGTTTTGATCCCTCGCTTGTCACGATGGCTCAAAGATCAGACTGATGCGCTCCTTGATTGTATCTGGTTTTTATATGCCTTGAGTCACGGACCCTCACAGTGGATCTCGAAAAGAGGATACAAGCTACTGAAATGAGATGCTCTCGAAGATTGCTTGGCATTTCGTATAGAGATCATGTCACGAATGAGGAAATGGGAAACAGAATTAGGCAAGCCATTGGGCCCTATGAAGAGCTATTGGCCATTGTGAAAAAACGCAAAATGAAATAGTATGGACTTGCCAATACAATCGTGCAAAGTACAGGGCTAAGGAGAGGAAGACAAGAAAAGATGGGAAGATAACATCTCAGAGTGGACAGAACTGAAACTGAGCAATACGGTAAGATTAGCAGAGAACAGAATGGAATGGAGGAAACTGGTTGTCAGGTAAACAGTGGTGCCCAACGGTCGACAAGACTAAGGGACAGTAGAGTGAGAGAGAGGGGGGGGGTTCTACTAAACGTTATCACTGCCTGTGGCAAACTGTTCCTGATAGGATCAAATAATTTTGTGCATTATGTGTGGGTGGGTGGGTGTCTGGAGAGATGAGCGCGCTATACATGCGATACGCACCAGGAAATTTTGTCACCGAGCACCCAAATGCGGTGGACTAAATTACTGACCCATATTAATCAATGTCGCTGATAACACTTACAAAACTCAAGCAATACTTTTGTATTATTACTCTTTAGAGAAAGTTCTGAAATTATTCCGAACAAACCGTTTTGGAAACTCAAACGTGCTTGATAAATGTTCTGGCCAAAAAGAAAAATAATTAAATAACCTGAATTCTTCCCAAAAGCCCGATGGGTTGCGGTCACAGACATCTAAAGACAGCAACCAACTACCGAGACCAACACGCGTCACCAAAGCTGTGCTGATCACGCACTTTGCTAAGCTCGTTACTGCCAAAGTTCGCTCGGCGTGTGGGCGTCATGTAGGCCTACAAGCGCGTCTTCCGGTCGTGCATCTTACTTCCTGGTGACATACGCAACTGTGACTAGCAACACCCGGAAGTAAATTGCAATATAAGGAAGTGTTGTAGTGTATACGTCTGTACGATCTGATTAGTGTGTGTGCGCGCAGTTCAGACCTCGTAATAAACATGTACTAGTACATTTTGGGCTCATCAGTAAGCAATAATGTAACGCACAGTTAATTGTTCACGCGTTACGTAACAGACAATGATAAAGTACGTGCACCAGTAACCTAGGTTGCCGATGCATGCATTTTAGAATACGACTGACGATGAAATCTAGTTATAGTCACAATCTGATAAAGAAACGTATCTAATAAAAGTGGGACACTAAAATTTAGCTAGTCGGTCTGATAATGAATTCCAGTTATGTCACAGTAGGGCAGAGTTAGTCACAATACGAAAATGGAGTGTTAATAGTCATAATATAAAGTATTAACTAGTAATATGATAGTGAAAATATATCTAGTCACAATATGACACTAACACGAGTTACCTGGTCAAGTAAGACAGTGAAGAGTTATTCAGTGTGATAATAAAGGGTTAACTAGCATAATGAGGTGTTGTTATCTAGTCAAAAAATGTCAGTTATAATATAAAATAGAAATACCTTGTTACAATATGACAATGAAAGGTTAGCTAGTCACAACCTAATGGTGAAAATTCAGTATTGTTAGTCACAATACGACAGTGAAATCCTAGCTAGGCACAATAAGATTGTAAAGGGTTAACTAGTCATAATATGATGCAAAATGTTATTTAGCTGTAACAGGACACTGAAATACTAGCTAGGCACAGTATGACAATGAAGAGTTAGATAATGACAAATTAAGATATAACTCATTTCAATAGTAAAATGTTATTTAGCTGTATATACTAGCTAGGCACAGTATGACAATGAAGAGTTAGCTAATGACAAATTAAGATATAACTCATTTCAATAGTAAAATGTTATTTAGCTGTATATACTAGCTAGGTATGACAATGAAGAGTTAGCTAATGACAAATTAAGATATAACTCATTTCAATAGTAAACGATCGGTTGTTGAAAAACTGTCAAGAAAAAAAAAATGGGATGTGTGAAAGATAAGACGGGAGTTTGTATGATTGTAAAACAATCCTGCGTTTCACTCCGATAATGTGCAATCAGAATTCACATTCACACCCCAATCCCACAAAAACAAAAAACAACGCTTAAAAGTCAAAAGGTCAAGTATATATATATATATATAAAATACATATACAGCACCATCTTTCAAACCACAATCTTTCGATCGCCTGTCTGGCTCAAACTCAGAATTTCACACATCATGAACAACACGAAAGAAAATTGAAATGTAGCGCATGGCTGCCCACGTGCACACACGTTTTAATACTTACATAGGTAAAATGAACACATGAAACATGAGCAATACAGTTGTGTTGTTTTCTTTTCTGTTTGGAATTACAAAAGATGACTGATGTATCAGACACCATCAACAACAACAAAAATAATTAAAAAATATGCAAATAAAAAATTTATTTAAAAAAAAGAGAAAGTCAGAATGCATAAGACAAAGCGACGACAAAAGGCTGAAGCATCCATCACACACCACTCTTCCGGTTGCACTGAGAGCTTCCGGTAGAATACCGTTGACAACAATCAACGGCACACGCGCACATTACTGGACGCTCCACACGTTCCAAAAAGAAATCAAGGTCACGAAGATCCGGACTTTTCTTGCTCAATGGCTGAAAAGAGAAAAGAAAAAATTTTGTAATGGAGGTAGGGCGGGTAGTATGGTGGACTAAAGAGGACAGTTTTGCTTCGTTTTGTTTTTTTATGCAAAGACTTGTCAACTGCAATAAAATTGATATTTCTTTTTGCAAAATACGAAGCCGTCTATATTAACTGATCAAATGACAAAAATAAACAAAACAAATAATCAAGCAATTCAAGTTTAACAGACAGTACACGTAAAAACAGACCACATCAAAAGCTTTTAGGAAAATTAATGTCAACAATAAACACTTGAAATAAACTACGTAAACGAATTTTTTTCTTTTCAATTAAACTATTGTTTTAAAATGTTTTCTCCCCACTCTTCACAAAGCATCTTACGTTCCTTTAGCACACCAACCAGAACTGCTATAAACTTTCAAACTTACACGCCTACAAGTCTTCATTATAAGCTGTACCGCATTCATCATTAAACCCTACTGCATTGTAGAATGTCAATATCAAATCTCTTTTATATAAAAATAATGGACAAAAGCCTTTTCAAGTTTAATCGTACTACTACTGTGCATCAATTAATTACCAGACAGATAAACAAGAGAAAAAAGTCAATTGTATTTGCTCCAAAATAAATTGTAGATACTAAGATAAAAGTAAATACACAGTCGTGTGGATGTTTTTCTTAAAGCAAATGAATACATACATAAAATGATTAATGTTGGCATTATATGGTAATTAAAAACAGTTGCTGCCGTTGCACTTTATAAAATAAAATTCAATTCTTTTTTTTGTTGAGATGATTTCAGTTGGCAACCAGTACTGGTTGTTAGCAGCAGAAGCTGCCTTGAAAAAGGCTTAAGCACTCTCGAAAGCGAAAGAGCAAATGAAATACTTTTTTTTTAAAAATAAAAAATAAACAGTCTGAACCATTTCTAAACTAGCACAACTGCCAACTTGCCAGACTTCAAAAGGTTTGAGGGGAAAACGCAGACGTAAGCACACGCGGGTTTAGCAAGGTTTGTTGCTGATATAGGCTGGGCCATCTTTTTCTTTTTACCTGCTGGCCGAGTACAGGCCTACTACAGTTTCTGGCAATACATACCTTTTGCACCATTCTATTTTTTAGAACAGTAGAGCAAGTTCTTTTAAACAACTAAGCAGAAATCCCAGTCTGAGTGGTTTTGAAACAAGATGATAGAAAGACAGATTTGCGAAAGAAGAAGAAAATCAGTTATTTCAATATGTTTTGTTTAAAGATAAAGCGTTATGCATATATGCCTTTTTTCCTTCTCACCCTCACCTTCTCTCCACTAACAACACCCCAAGTAAGTCCGACCGCGACATTTTTTTTTTAAAACTGCAGTTGAGGCAATCTAATATGGGCATAACTACTGTACATCATTCCACCAGTATTTACCTAGCAGTCGCATGCAGAAACAAAATCCGACATTTAAAGGTGAGTATAGGAATAGTGTGGGAGCAAAGGTGTGTGTGTGGTTTAACTCTGTGTGTGTCCTATGTAATTAGCACACGATGTTGAAAGAACTGAACAACACTCGTTACTGTCATCGTTACACTACACGTAACGCTCTGAATTCTGCTTTAAACACTAAACAATTGTCTGACAACTAAATCCTGTTTGGTTCTGATTACCGCCGGAGCCTTTACGCTGGATGGAGAAGGGGGTGGGTTATTTAATTTAATTTTTTATGTTGTGCACTAATCAAATTGAAAGTACAAAATAAGATGTGTTCGACTCAACAATAACTCCCCCCCCTCCCCGACCTCCCCAGCATACACAAGCAAAGTGAAACTGTTTGCATGACTACTACAATTAGTAATTAACATACAAACCATAATTGGAAGACTTTATGGCATATATACCATATCTGAACACACGAAGTGAACAAAAATCCTAACAGGAGCACCTGTGTCGACAGCGTTGTTATTCATTTACAGCTTTCTCTACATATGTATCACGTGACTTGGTAGATGTGCTGCTGTCTATTAATAGGACCGCCTCGGTGAAGTACGATTTTGAGTGTTTATTCAGGATTCTTTTCAGCAGTAAATATTACACAATGCAAGTATGTTTCCTGTACTTAGGCTCAGCTATTCACTTTCTTCCTGTCAGTTAAGTCTTTTCGGTCAACTATTACTTTAATATTCTCCATGCGCACAATTTTAGCTATCTGAGTTAAACGATTACTAAAAGCGACACTATATAAACGAATATTAAAAGTGGCATTATATATTTAAAAAGTCATAACAAGTGACTAACCTAGTTAGCAAGTGACACAATCCATTCAACATTTTATGAGAGGCTCAATCCGTCTACACAACCTAGGCCACAAGTGGCACAATCCAAGTGCAGAATCTAGATCAAATGGCACAACACAATTTAACACTGTCATAAGCGGCTCATTTCAACTACACAATCTAGGTCATAATTGGTTCAGTATAACTAAATTATATGGGACATACACTAAGCTGGCACAATTCAATTAACCAAGGTGGTTGGGCAAAATTCATCGAAATGAATTAGGTCATAAGTGGCTTAACTCCGCTAAACAGTCTAAACAATTCAAATAATCAAGGTCATACGTGGCCCAAGTTAGTTACACAATGAAAGACATTAGATAAAAAGTGGTAACATCCATCCAAACAATATAGGTCATAAAAGATGACTGTCCGTAAACTGGGTTACATGTTTGGACTAAATCTAGGTCAATTTTGATACACGACGTGTAACTTTGTGCTTCATCTTTGTTGCAAGACAATAGGACGCATACAGTAAAATTATACTGGTAATTACCGCATATTCAGCATATCCCTCTCCACCCCCACCCCCCAGTTAAATAATTATAATAAACTATAAAAGAAATTGTCTTAGAGACAACGACTCATTATATAACTCTAAGTAGCTGCTGTTCTTTTATTTTGTATATTTTTAATACATTTTTAATTGAATCTCCCTCCTTCCCGAAAAAAAATTTAGGGATAGCCATGGACCGTGGTTTCATCGACTTAAGCGTCTTGTTTAAGTTGCCATCTGTCTGGTCAGCTCGTTTGGAATAATTTTCTTTGGCATATATATATGATGTCTGCACAGTCGAAATACGGCTGTGAGCACGTGTCTCCTCACACACACACACACACACACGCACACACACACGAGTTTCAATAAATTCATTCAAATTTTGCACTCCGCACTTAACATTTGACTCCACAAACCAAGAGTGTGCTATAGTGTGAATACAAGCCTCTCAGTGATTTCTTTCGGAAAACAAGCTTTAACAAAACATTTTCGAATGTAGTCAATTTTCCTGCACTGAGTTGAAGCAAACTAATTCCCAGGAAGATGAGCCCACGCAAAAACAAAACAAAAACCTAGCACAATTACAATGTGTGGAGTCTGGACCTGGCCATCAGTAACAGGTAATTTTGATACTCCCCACACCTCCCACTGACGATGCAACTCGACCTACGAAAGATGCAAAATTAGGTCACCAGAACAGCAGCTTACTGACATACATATATCATATATCTTCAGCATTCGTACATTTCAACCAGAGACTGTAGCGGGCGTATCAGGTAGAAGAGGCAATTCGTTGCCTGCAGTATTTCAAATGCAAGCCTACTTAGTACATTTCTGTTATCGAACTATAGTATGACACTGTTCCTAAGTGAAAAAAGTTCAGCTAGTTGTTCTGTTTTGCAAAGAAGTCTTTGCTATTCAGTATTGTAGCAAGCAAGATCAATGCGCGTTGCAAGCCACAAATATGTCTCAAACTGACGTGACCTAATTTCAAAGGGCATTCGTTCTACTTAGTGCCTGAGAACTGTGTCCATTTGTGCATTGCTTTCACTTTTTTGACAAGTAATCCATTGTTACATATAATGGTGGCAATAAAAAAAAATAGGAAAAGAAAACAGGCATTTCGTTTTAGAAACGCAGGTACTCCGTTGTGGACGGAAAGACTCAACAGCTCCGTACACGATCGTCATGATTAAAATAACAAAGGGGAAAGGGGGGGGGGGCTGTATACTTCATATCGGAGAACAAAAGTTATATGTTTACGTGGATAGTGTTAATCGATGTACTGCAAAATTTAAGTTAGCAGCCCCCACACACACACCCCAAGAAAACAAAAAAACAACCCAACCCAAACAAAACCAGCAGAAACAATAATGCATTAGAAAAGTTAATGAAAGGATAACGTTAAACGAAAACAGATTTTGTATGGATTTATTTTAGTTCTTTATCTGCAGCTAATTCTACCCCTCCCCCCCAAAACACCCCCTAATCCTAACCTTTCACTAAAAATCACGACAGCCGTGTACCGTGCTGGGTCTTCTATTCACAACGGTGGCGTACGACGAAAGACATCGGGATCAGTCAAAAGAACTGATCGGAAAGGTCTGTCGCTGATTTAAAGAAAATAAATAAAACCGGTTCTCTTCCAAGAAAACCTGCAACTCATGTCAAAATGAGCGCTTCTTTCCTTGGGACGATTAACCGGCAGTGATGTTTGACCCTGGTGACAGGGGATTTAATTAAGGACAACTGCAGAATGTCGGCGTGCCCTCGGGCTGTAGGATAGTTTTAAAGTACATGCAATAAATTAAACAACTATATATAATAAAGAAAGAAAATAACGACTCTGAGTAGCATTTAAGTACTGTTGAAAATCTAAACCATCAACCACTCTTAAACATTTAACATCGTGCTCTTAAGCTAATGAACGTGAATGTGGATGAAAAAGATTAACCTTTACAAATGTCATTACGAATCTGCTCCATCAAACACAGTCGAGCATTTGGAGGGCAAGCAAGCAAGTGACTGAAACGATACGCAGATAACCTCAGAAGAGGTGCTTCAGATCCAAAAATCCAGACATCGGTTGCCAAGAAATCAGTTGTGAATTAAAAAAAAATTTTTTTAAAACCTACCCTTTTTCTCTTCCGGGAGTATTTCTTGTTCCTGCGTGCATCACGAAACAAAGGTGAGTTCACTACCATAGGCATAGATAGTACGTTTTGTAGCGATGCACGCCTACACAACAAACATGACACCAGTTCACATAAAGACGAACAGTCCACAACTAGTGGTTAAGCAAGAATTCGGACAGACCAAGAATAAATAAATAACATAACTAAAAAATAAAATGCTTCCTTAATCGATACTGGAGTTTTCTTTTCATTTTATCTTTCTGCCTGACTCGCATCTTGTTAACTGATGCCTGCTTGCGTCGCAGAGACGCGGGGGGTGGGGGGGTGATGGTAGACGGGGCTAAAATTCGGGAAGTACTGCATCCAGACAGAATGTCAGTTATCGCGAAACGCAATTCCGTTCCGCATTCCACACAAAGGGCGGATAACGCTAAGGAGGCATTCACACTACCCACGTGCATCATGACTAAAAGGCGTCGTTGAACAAAATAAATTAAAATAAAGTCATACGAAACTCTTTTCCCTACATTGCTGCATACTAATGCTATGTCAAACTCTTCTTACTTATTTTTAACTTAGTTCACGCACTAAAAAGAAATAATTACACGACAAATTACGAAGGGAGAGAGAAAGGGTTCACGGTATGTGAGGGCGAAATCTCTTAAAAAAATTTAAAAAAAAAAAAGTACATGATGTCGGCATGTGAACAAGGTTCGTTTTAGTGACTATGCAAGTAATAACATGTACATAGGTTTAAATTACATCGGCACAAGAAATGTAAACTTAAAAAAAAAACAGGGTACCTAATAAACAAACATGGCCAAAAGATAAACTGTAAAGCAGGGTGATACAACTGCAGTCCCGCGGACCAAATGTAGCCCGCGCGCAAACACGCACAAACATATTTCTTTATGTGTGTGGTATAATTAAATTTGTTATCTTTAATAGCCCGCGAGCTTTTAAATTTTCAGTTTACCTACCCCTCGGGATTGAATAAATTGGACACCCTGTTCTACTGAGACATGATACAATACTGCAATGTACACAAGGGAAAATTATACGTACGGTTCATTACGTAACAAGGCAGAAATATGACACCACCCGAAACATGGCTTTCATGGTATCATAACAGGGTAGAAACATGAAATAAAGTACAAAACAAAGGATGGTATGCTAACGGAGTACAAACATGAAATACATGTTCAAAACAAGGGATGGTATGCTAACAGGGTAGAAGTGTAAAGGTTAAACCAATAGGCATGATAAGTGTCAAAGTGGAAAAGATAAACTTGTATTATACAACACTAATACAAGTTTGTATATATTTATGGAAATAAGACTCCAGTAATAAGTGGAGTGTGTGCGAGAGCGCGCGTACGCAGCGTCATAATGTTTTGCTCAAATTACTGTCTTAAAGAAATGAGTTAATAACTTTATTAAGATTTGCCATAATTGATATAAAATATAAAAATTTGGCACGGAATGAGAGAAAGAGGGATGAGTGAGAGAGAGGAGGTAACCAGAACTCAGAAACAAACAAACCAAAGAGAATCAAAGAGGAGATCATATTACTAAAGAAAACTTAATTCAGTGCCAGACATCCGGGATTGTCTCCCTTCATAAACATCGACTAGAACGATGGGAAATGCGCGTGCGTGTATCATGGAATGTTTCGGTGTGCGTGTTTGCGCGCGCGTGTATGCACGTGCTGGGGCGACAGAACTGGTAGGGCAGATGCAGTGACTGGAGAGAGGTTAAAAGTCCAGTCCTGGAACCAGCCATCCATCCTTAAAGCCAGAGCACAGTAAGCCCACTTTAGCTGTCTGAGAGCCCATGACCCATTAATGAACCCGAGTGCGCATTCCAGCATGCCGCGAAGTCAAACAGACAAATGGCCTAAGTACGCGAGTACTCACTTTCTTTGGTCGGCAATGGGTTCTTTTCCTTCGTGTCTGTCTTCTTCAATTTGGATTTGTCGAACTTTGTAACCTCCTCAACGCTGGGCTTGTCGGACATGGTGAAAGAGTAGGTAGTGGATGGTGTGAGATTGGATTAAGAGTCTGCAAATAAATTCAACTGCACTTAACAATTACATCACTATATCACAGTTTTCTTTAACAAGTAAGTTCAACTGCACTTAACAATTACCTCAGTATATCAGTTTTCTTCAACAAGTAAATTCAACTGCACTTAACAATTACATCACTAGCCTATATCACAGTTTTCTTTAACAGCGAAAATAAGGGCTTATAAATAATGTGTTAAAAAAATCTACTATGTCCTTTTTATTGTAAGAATTTAAGTGTTAATATATGACTAACACAATTCTTTAATTGAAGCATCAACTTAAGCATTTGATGACGTGCTGGAAAGTGCTTTTTCTGTCCTTCCAGATAAAAAATCGCACATACATACACAGATGTTCAACTTTTACAGACAGGAGCAAATACTATATCACCCACCAGGCCGAGTGGCCCGGTGCTGCACCATTGTCTGTGTACAAAGCCATGGCGACACGCTGGATTCTTGACTGACAGTATTAATAAATTCACAAGCAGTCCACACAACAAAATCATGGGAGGGGGAAGGCCAACAATGTTTGATAGCAGGTCACGACACCCTGTTTCCTTCAGCTGTGAGGCTCAGACAGAATGTCAGTAACTTTTTGTCCAGCATCAAATAACCAATTTGCAGCATCAGTCAGAATCGCGTCGATGAGTCATTGCAGATTTACTGTAGCAAGGCATGAATTTTACATGACACTTGACAGACATTGGGGGGAGGGGGATAAATCTAACAAAACCTCTAACACAACTCAAGATGCTAGTGAGACCTCGGTTGTTGGTGCTTTCATGTGTGTAGGGATATGTGCTTTTAAAATAAACCCTTTCATACGATTTATAAAGATCCCGAGAATGGGTGAATGGCAGTGAATAATCTGCCGCTGGTTTATTGTTAATGGGCTTCCCACCCGTTTGCAAGTGGGACAGACCTGGTAGTTTACAGTGTGACGTACTGGAAAATCAAAATTTTGAATTACAAGCGTACGCGCTCACAATCAGGCGCGAAAGCAAGACATGATACCAATGTGTGTGTGCGCGTGTTTTCAAAATAAACAAACGATCTTTTTTATAAATAGAACATATAACGCAATATAACCAATACTGCGTATGTAGCAGATTACATTATTGCATAGTTGATAGTACAAGGAAGTAAAACACAATTCGCTCTATCATTTATTAAATACAAGTCAAAGGTCAAGTACGTTCTCTCATCAAATTTTACATCTGGGTTCGGCAACTCGTTCTTTGCGGAAGAAACGAGAAACATTCTGCTTTGGAGCGAGAGACGGCAGAAACTGTAGAGTTTTGAATGTAGACGAACAAGCACGGTGTGTATGTGTGTTGTGGGGAGTTAAGTACATTTTGCCTCTGTTGGCAGAGGAAAGAATTTCATACTCCTGATAACCCAAAAGTGTTGTTAAAACTGACTGAAGTAAACATTTTACAAAAAAAAATGTAAATGGAGGGGGGTATTTTTAAAGGTGTGTTTATTTTTAAACAAAGAAAGAAAATTTCGCCGGAATCCGCCTTATTCTGATTTATCTTTCATTTTGCAGAAATGGCATTTATGATTCAAACTACCACAGAAACAAAATCTAAGTCAACCTTTTGTACTTCTGGAAATCACTTGCATACAAATAGTGACCTATTGAATCGTTGCACACACCACATACTGTTTACAGATATGCATTTCAAAAGTTCTCATTGTTAAAGGTTATAATTTGTGGCAGAGTATACCTGATTCTCCCTATTTTTAAACTTAATTATTATATCGTTCATTAAATGTCAGTGACATAATATTCGGGTAGTGTGCATGACGATAAGTACCAGACTTAGAATAACAACTCAGGTAAGGAATATGCTAGAATTTGCTGATGTAATCCAAACCAGTGCAGTGTGGATAAGTAATTTTTGCTATCCAGTATATTTAAGGTTTACAAATAATGAACTAACCAATAGATCAGATACTGAAATTTATCTTTTGAAAAAAGTTCTATATTCCAATCACTTTGATTTTGACGTACCTCAAATCTGGTCATGATAGGCGATCGTTAGCTTTAGGAGCAGGCTCCCTCCCCCATCCCCTTTCTTTTTTGTATGCTCAAGGTGGATTTGAGAAGTTTCCATCCTAGAGTGTGGCAGTTATGTTGATTCACAACACCATTTGTGTGAGTGTGACCCCACTGTGGAACTTTCTAGCAAAAGGAGTGCTAGAATTTTGTTGCTGTGATTGTCTACTTGATAAGCTAATACAGCAAACGCATGTCTAGATTAGTCTTGAGGGATCTACAGTGTTGGAACATTCTACAACATGCCTAGAAGAGCCACTGGGAGATTGACTATTCTATTGTAGACAATAATCTTGAGACATAGTTACTAAATTGTGAAGGGTTGTTGCAGCTTACGCCTTTGAACAGGTTAGATACAAACTATTATCATATCACTCTATAACTCCATTTCTGCTATAATAAGAATGGCCCTGTAATTTATGCTGATACTAATGCAACTACTGTATTATGTGTTAGAATACAAGACTGAATAAGTATCGGAATTACTTAAACGTTGTTTCATGGAATATTGATGTCAAATAACATTCTCATTATATTTTATTGCTGATTTAATAAACTGATTGTTAAATGTATTAACATTCTTGCAAGTATTATAAACTGTATGTTGGAGTAATAGTGGGTGGATGGGGGCTAGTTAAATATAAATAAAGACGGATTTTTATTACTCATTTAGTCAGAAGTTTCCACCTACGAAAGTACTGTGTGACAGTAAAACGTCTGTGGAAGAGAGAAGACTTTTACTACAGCGGTATATTCCATCAAGTGAAAGACGAGTGGTGTCTCCTGGGAGAATTATTAATAAACATAAATTAAGATTTTTCCATCACTTGTAATTAGTTATGGATGATTAATAATTATAATCATCATAATCAGTAACAAAAGGGTGTATGCCACATTATTATAATTTGTTAATATGGAATATTTTAATAAAAGTTGATCAAGTTATTAGAATATATCGTGGTGTCTATTCACAGGTATATCGTTGTTCTTTTAATTCTTTGAGAGGGATGGGTGGGGATATTCCGTGGTAGTCTTCCCCATATCACAGAGATACATAATAATTTATTAAAAATCTCTGAGGAAGGGCCGTGAAATTAAAACAAATTTACATCCTCTTTACTGACGCATTTTCAATAACCCAAAGCCGTTCTACATCCCAGTGTGAAAGATTGAGAAGGGAGGAGAGTTTCGGGGGAGGGGGGGAGAGAGAGAAGTACTCACAGCACCAGCCTAGACAGCTATTGATTGCTTTAACATCACCGCACGGGCAGGGACATTCCTCACATTGTTTGGCCAACTAGCTTTCCTCATGATTTGAGCGTACAACGCTTGCAGAGTTAAAAAATGAACACACTCACTTTAACAGTACCATTATAACTTTTAACACTGGTTTTCATGAGAACATGCTTATCCAAACATGCCACCGACTCAACTTTTTTTTTTGAAATAAAAAACAACAAAATTCAGTTTTGGTTTCAGATAACGAGAAATACAAATACCCCCACCCTTAAGCTAAATTTCTTTCATTCGCCTGGTTTCATCAAATTATACAATCGTCATTCAGGCATAAAAAAAATATTCGAAAAACAGAAAATATTGTTTTAAAATGCTTAATAACTCCCCCTCAAACTATCAAGTACCAGTACCAATTCGACACAGACCTACGCCTGCTGAATTCAGCAGACAAAGAATATCGCTACAACCGTGAGAGAGAGGGAAAAAAAGGCCCCTTACCCTGTCGTCTGCTCTGCTTGTCTCGCCGGTCTGCCGTCTGCTTCCTAGAGTGAAATAGCCATAATGATTCACTACGCGGATGAATATACGCATGCGCCGAGCACCCAACTCCGCGACTGTATAAAGTTGTGGCTCGGGGATGAAAAATTTAGCAACATTTCCCAACGCATACACTAGATATATTATTTAAAACTCTTTTAATGGAAGTAAGCTGGCACATGTTTAGTTTTAGTCAACCATCTTATGACTTTAATTACACAGGCAGACTGTATGAAGGAACTATTTATTCATACTCATGATTCACTCGCGGATGCGGATGAATGAGTGCGAAACGAGAGACATGGAGTTTGGAAAGGTGCGGCCTCTCTGTAGAATCCTTCACGAGTAAGGGGGTTGGGGAGAACGTCCCCCCACTCACCACTGCATGCAGTAGTCGGGCAGCTTCTCGCCTACAACCCTGACCGGCGACCAGTTTACAAAATTAGTCAGACGAACTGCAGCCCCCCCCCCCCCCCCCCCGCCAACCTCCCATCTCATCTAACGTTGTGCTTCCACCGCAGAATCTCTTTACGGTTTCGTGCTTTCTATTTTCACATCCTCAAGGCTCTGTTCCAAGTCGGCAACTTCTTCTTTGCAACAGCATCATTTCTATGTAAGTCAATTCCAGCTAGTGAGGTGGCCATTTACTAAAATTTTATTTATTCATTCTATATCTGCACAGTGACCGGAAAGTCAGTGATAATTTCAACAAAATGTGTTCTGAGCTGTATTTTGGCAACAGGAGTGGTGGGGGATGGTTATTCTTTCTAGCGAAATCAAAGAACGCTGGAAGCAGACAATGAGCAGAATCAATCATTTATTTGCGTCACACTAGCGAAAGGCATAGATTAAAGGGTATGTATTAATCCATTCCATGATTTGTAGTTTATCAAAATGCAAGACACATTAAACGCACTTGAATAGTTTGGCGCGTGTGTATGTTTGTAAGTGAGTTAGTGAGAGAGTGTTTGAAAGAAAGAGAGAGAGATCTTTACTATGATGAGGCCTTTAGGCCCATGATCTGTTTTACAAGGGAGTGAATGATTAATACAAATACTATGTAAATAAATACAAAAAGACACAGATTAAAGGCATATGGTTCTCCGGTGTGTTTACATTACATTACAACATGGATTTAATTCATCGTTTGAATATGGAAGCAGTACACGTGTTCTAAATCTTGATAAGTAAGCTCTTGCTGCCCATAAAATAATTACCAATTTCTGAGATGTGAAACATAACGCACAAAAATAAATCGTACCGTTGGCACCATAAATAATATGCACAGAAAAACATTATTTTCGTAAATAGGACGTCAAACTCAGAGAGAGGTTGAATCTATTTATAGCATTGCCAGCAAGCCGACCGAAGTTGAAAAATAAAGAAAACGTGCTCAGCGAAAAAATCTTCTCAGGTATTTGGCTAAGTGAACAGAATCGAAAGCAGTGAGTCATAAATAAATAGACATAATGAAAATAAAAAATGTTTTAAAAATACTTAACAATTCTATGTATATTTGCAAGAGAAATATATATATGCAACCTACCGACATTGTAACGGAAGTAAATTATTAGCCATTGCTCAACTGCTCTAACATGACACACAACACACTAGGTGTACTGTCTAGAGGGCTACACTAAAAGTAAAATATGAGCAGAGTGCTCAATCGAAGGAATAAAATAAACAATGAGTCGTTAGAGAATATACTTATTCTCGTGATTGGGGGGGGGGGGCGGGGGCGGTAGGGCTATTTTGCAACTCTGTATCACATGTTTACCAAACGAAAGGCGTTCTAAAATGTGTTCCACTCACGGAGCAACACGTGTCTTTTTATGAGATGGTTCTTCTTATTAAAATATATATAGTCTCCACGGGCTGCGTACGGCAGAAGTAATCTTTGACCCAATCTCTGCAGAATAGTTCAAGTTGGCATTTAGAAAATGCTAATTCCAAATACAACTGTCGTCTGATAGTTCAATAGCCGCAACAAGCGACTTCGATAAATTAGAAGTGATTATATACGAGAGTGCGGATATAAGCTAAGGTAATTTAGAGTACTGTTTTTTAAAATCAATTAATATTTTTTAAAATTAAAACTTGGTGCTTAAAGGGAGAGCCATTATGTCTTTAATGCAACTGTTGCTTTTTCATCGATTCTTGGACTCTGAGCTAAGGTGAGTAAAAGATATGCAATCCAGTTTCAGGGTCAAGGTCGCTGTGGCAGCTAGCCGAGCATCTATTAATGTGAGTTTCATCACACAACTGGTCCAGCAAGACAAGCAACTCTCTCTGGCTGTTTGGTTAGTCTGCATAGTTAGCGATAGTTTGAGGGAAACACAAAATAAAACAACCAACCATCTATTTTGTTTCGGTCTTTTTTTTTCACAATTCACTTTTAAATTTTGTTTCGTATTTCGCCATCTGATTGGGCAGCTTGTTCTTTGCGGAAGAAATGAGAAACGTGCTGCTTTTGAGCGAAAGACAGCAGAAACTGTAGATGAACAAGCATGGTGTGTGTGACTGTGTGTTGTGGAGAGTTAATTAACAGTACATTTTACCTCTGCAGAGTTTGAGATTCTAAGTTAGAGATTTTTTAGGACATCTGTGCAGGGCAAAATACATGAGGGGGGAAAGCATGCACAGAGCGATTGAAAGATGGGGTGCAGAGAATAGAATTTCATACTCCTGATAACCTAAACTAAGCTGTTTTTAAAAAAATGTATATGGGTGGATAGGTTGGTGTCTTTTTGAAAGTGAGTTTATTGAATCCGTCGACCAAGTTATAAAAGCTCAGTTAATGAAATTCTTCATTTATTAATAATTTAGCTTTTGGTAGTTGTCTGGGGCTGTATTTCCAGTTGCTTGCTATAGTCATGTTTTGACTATAAAGAGTGAACTTATAACTCGAGTGTTATGTCTGTTGTCTGGGGCTGTATTTCCAGTTGCTTGCTATAGTCATGTTTTGACTATAAAGAGTGAACTTATAACTCGAGTGTTATGTCTGTTGTCTGGGGCTGTATTTCCAGTTGCTTGCTATAGTCATGTTTTGACTATAAAGAGTGAACTTATAACTCGAGTGTCATGTCTGTTGTCTGGGGCTATATTTCCAGTTGCTTGCTATAGTCATGTTTTGACTATAAAGAGTGAACTTATAACTCGAGTGTCATGTCTGTTGTCTGGGGCTATATTTCCAGTTGCTTGCTATAGTCATGTTTTGACTATAAAGAGTGAACTTATAACTCGAGTGTCATGTCTGTTGTCTGGGGCTATATTTCCAGTTGCTTGCTATAGTCATGTTTTGACTATAAAGAGTGAACTTATAACTTGCTATAGTCATGTTTTGACTATAATGAGTAAACTTATAACTTGCTATAGTCATGTTTTGACTATAAAGAGTGAACTTATAACTTGCTATAGTCATGTTTTGACTATAATGAGTGAACTTATAACTTGCTATAGTCATGTTTTGACTATAATGAGTAAACTTATAACTTGCTATAGTCATGTTTTGACTATAATGAGTGAACTTATAAATCGAGTGTTATGTCTGTTGTTCACTGAGAATTCCGGTAAATTTGATCTTTTAAATATTTCGAGTTTTGACAATAAAGCGATAATTTTATCTCCCATTTTTCTGCATGCATACTTCTGCAACTAAGTTTGATCAACGAATTAAACCGATACTCGTCATATTTTTGCTTGTTGTCGTTTTTTGTTTTCTTTCCCTCACTGTGTAACCTTAAGATTGGTTTGTTTTTCCTTTCGTTTTTACAGCAATTCGACTCGTATGATCTAATAACTTTAAAGTTTTTATATTCTACATCTCTATTCAACAGTCTGCCTATATGTCTCTTTATTTATGTAACTGTATATATATCACCCATACATACACACACACACACACGAACGCATGCACGCACGCAAACTGAGTTAGTAAATACTGAGCTATGAACTATAATACCAAGAAGACATGGTACTAGAGATGCCAATAACACTTAGTCGTCCTTGACTATTAAAATGTTATTATAAATAATCTAAGACACACACACACACAGATTGGCAGATAGAGACAAGAGAGAGATTTATCATAAGCTGCAATGGGTTTAAGTTTTAACTCAGCAATATTTCTTAGTAATATTATTACTGAGTGATCGATGAAAGATTGGTATTATTGAATTGGATTAGAATATAAGCCAAGGATAGAGAGAAAGATGTAGAGTTGTGCATATTCAGTTCAGAATAGAATAAAACGAAAATGATATTTCCGGGCTTACTAAATATATTTATGCCAATAAATCTCATTCTAAAGCAATCATCATCAGCAGAGAATAACCTTGGCTGTGGGAAGTTAAAACAGCAGGGACTAGACGTGACTTGCAGGAGGTAAAAATACTCTACGGCAAATATGCCGATGTGCACACATGCAGTGTATGTAATGAAGCCGAGTTTTTAGTAAGCGACTGACCTCAGTGACCATGTCGACCATCAATAACGGAACTTTCTCATTGCTGACAAGCAAATAATTGAAGCACCACTTAACATTCACTCAAGAACTCTGGTTATGGAATTACATATTTCACAGCATACGAAAATTATTTTTTTTAAATCAACCGAAACTGAAAACAATTTTTTAAAAAAAAATTAAAAGAAAGAGAGAAAACAAAAGAAACAATGCATGCACTTGTTAAAATTCTTTTGTTCCACTCCCAGAGGTAAAGATTGCATTCAGTTGCTGCCCTTGGTACGATATACCGTGGTTAATGAGCCGAGTGGTATGACCGACAATCACGCCCGGAACTGCAGAAATATCTTATGTCTGCTGCGGCATAGTAAACGGACACACGGTTTGGGACTACTGCTGTATGCCGATGCGTAATAGGCCAACACTGTGTGTACTGGTTCGTAAGTGTTGGCCGGATGTTGATAAGGGAATCTAATGACGCTGGCTTCCGTCCCGGCAACATTAGTAGGAATGCCAGGGTTCATGCTGACACAACGCCTCGTTGATCACTGAAGTTGTACAACCAGCATTTTTGACTTCTTGGCCTGTAAGCCCGACATAGCAAACCAATGTTAGCCACGTGATTCCTAGACTTAAGAGCAGCCAGTTTTGCATCAAATAGACGACAACAAATAAAATCCCACCGCCATTCTAAGATTTTAAAAAAGCCACATTTGGCGTCCAGTTAACAAAAAGAAATATTTTTGTGCTGGGAGTGTTTAAGTTGTTTGTCCCATTTCCGAACCTCCCTTCTTTGCAGCTCTGATCATCTTCACTTCAATGTAAATGTTACCGTAAGAACTGTTTAATCATATATATATACATACACTGATAAATATCTGTATCGTTCGAACTTGTGTATAGGTAAATAAATAAATATGCGGCAGTATGTAGGTAAAATATAGCATTTATCAGTGTGTATAGGCCTGTTATAATTTTGGGCATGTAAAAATGAATGCACACAGACAGACGTTTGTGTGTATCAATAACAATCAAAATAATAACTGATTTATAAGAATGCTTAATCTCTTCTTTATGTTTTTAAAATACAGAAACAGGACATAAATAGAGACGTATGTTGTATTGTGCATGGAGGCACACAAATATCACATACAATAACACATAGTACCTCCCCCCCTAAAAAAAATCATTAACACACAAGGTGAATATTCAGACAGACACTACAGGATGAGGTGGAGCGAAAAATAAAGATTAAGAAGACCGTGGATGTGGACGGAAAATGAAATAAAGAAATATAAACATGGAGTAACAAAATAAATTCGTGAATGAGTTTGTAGGATATTTTTTTTCATGTGTTGTAAGCTCTTTTTACAAAAATGTCATTATGTGTGACTACGATTTCTTAAGGAATTTGATCCCAATGACAGAACCCTTGATGGGAGGAAAATGGTTTACCATAAATTTTGATTGCAAGCCGATTGCACGAAGATCATGCGTATCAGATGAAGAACGCAGATTTTGAGATGGAGTGTGACGTTTGACAGACATCTGAACTTAAGTGAATCATGTATACATGGGTGAAGTTTGGCAGATACCTGAGCTGTCAATCGTGTATACACGGTTGTGATGTGATAGACACCTGAGCTTAAGTCAATCATGTGTACACGAGTGAGGTTTGACAGACACCGAGCTTAAGTCAATATTGTATACAAGTGAAGTTTGACAGACACCCTGAGCTTAAGTTAATCATGTATACACGGGTGAGGTTTGACAGACACCTGAGCTTTAAGTCAATCAAGTATAAACGAGTGAGGTTTGACAGACACGATAGCTTAAGTCAATCATGCATACACGAGTGAGGTTTGACAGACACGATAGCTTAAGTCAATCATGCATACACGAGTGAGGTTTGACAGACACCTGTGCATAAGTCAATGATGTATTCACGGGTGAGGTTTGAAAACACCTGAGTTTAATCAATCATGCATACACGAGTGAGGTTTGACAGACACCCGAGATTAATCAATCATGTATACACGGGTGAGGTTTGACAGATACCTGAGCTTAATCAATCATGTATACACGGGTGAGGTTTGACACACGAGCTTGAGTCAATCATTGAAAATTAGAGTGAGGAGGCCTAGCGCTTGGTAGTGGTTTGAAGAGGCAGGCAGGAAGGAGTAGATGAGAGGTGGTTTCGCAAGCCCTAGGAAGGAGGGGTACTGTTAGAGTGAAGCCAGCAGAAGTACTTTGAACTTTCTGCAACAGGCACTGTGACGAATGAAGAGGAAGAGAGTTGCAGCAATCAAGACTTGACAACAACACTAACCGACGCATGAGACTGTGACTGGGAGACTTTTGCAAAAGGAGTTACTCCCCTCAACTCTACATATGCTGTCCTGCATGCACTTATCACATGCTGAAGCGATGGAGTAGTATTATGCAGAACAATTCTCAGATTTATCAAAATTTGGTGAGAAAGCCACAAATACTAGAGTGCAGAAGAGATCTAACTGTGAAGACGAATTCGTTCAGAAGTGTTCAGAATTGTATCAGATATACTGCCATTCTAATGGAGTTGTAACATTTCATGCATTACTTAAAGTCAGAAATACACTCTTCAGGACTTTGTTTCATTGTACAAAAGAGGGTAATCTTTGTCAGTTGTGTTACATTAGGTCTGCATTGTTACACATGTAGTGTATGCATCATTCATTAACTGGCCTGTGTGGTTAAAGTTATGCCTAGCGGTCAGATTAACTCAGGTCCCGTCTATTTCTTTGTACTGTCACCTGCTTTAACCAATCTGTCGAACTCTTTAGACCTTTGTCCTTAACATAAGCTATGAGTGCTGGAGGATATGATGTCTGTAATTTGTCAATCACAAAGTGATCCCTAACATCTTTCCCACTGTGAAGTTTCACCTCTTCCACCTCTAATCACCTCATCAAAACGTGATATAGTTTACTAGGTGCCTGTAAAACTGTATCAGTCTGCTATCTCTTAAACTGGTGAAACCTCTTTCTCACTAGTGACCTTAAAGTATGCTAGCAGTTCTGCCTTATAAGCTCAGTATGTAGCCTAGTATGTTACCCTGGAAGTCTGTTAAAGACCATATTGTCATGACCTTTCATACCTGCCACTGAATGGTTAAGCCATAAACTTTCTGGAAGGCCTAATCTTACAGCACACTGTCTTCTACAAATCTCTCTCTCTTACACACACACACACACACACATACGCACGCACGCACACACACACACACACACACACACACACACACACACATTTTGTTCTTCAGGTGATGTTATTTTATATAAGCTCTCATGCCCTCACCCAATACCAAGATTAAAACACACTGCTTCACTTCCAGAAAACTGACACAAACGACTGGAATCCACCACACCGCGCGCAATCTGCTAATTATTTCGTCTGCAGACCAGTTAGGATTTGATAGGGCAGACACAAAGTGTGGCTTGTTCATATTGGGATTTTATCGTACGCATAAAGTGTTAAAGTCCGGGCTTGGGGAAGGGGTGGGGTGAATCGTTTTCGTCTGACATCCAAAGCCACTGAAGCACTCCGTGTACCTTGCGTCTATAGCTGCCCCTTCCTTTACTGGAGACCCATCTTAAATTTTTTTTTAAAAACCACACAAAAAAACTTTGTCTAGAAAATACATTCAACCACAGCTGACGTTCAAGGCTGCCGCAGTCCACGACGACTGCCATACAGCATCTCAAGAACGCGCCGCATCATAATGCGGAACTCATAAATGCCTGTCATGGCCTTAACCAAATAAAAACAACTTGGAAGGATGAAGGGATTTGTCAGTCGTTAACAAGGTGAGTTTGGTACTCTATTCTCCCCGCCCCCATCCCCAAATCTGGCAGCTGAAGTCGATGACTGTCAGTTTGGCAAGGCGCTGCTTAAAGCCCTTTTAAAAGATTTGCTGTATTGAAAATCGAGATCGTAGCCAGAGAAAAAAGTCCCTTGCAGGAATGCGGAAGAAAAGAAGTTAAAGGAACTACCCCACCTCCACCCCCAAATATTATATACATTTAAAAGTGGAAAGATACCGTTGAAAAGGCCAGGTGCACTAGAGAGTTGGGAAAACAAAGAGACAATTTGTAATTTATGTAAGTGTCATACATGTGTCGGTAATGTCTTCCTCATGTAATGCTCGGCGCCTTAATGTTTAAGTTTCGTGTTCGGGTGTGACAGTGCGTGCAGTTCAATTAATGTAATGAACGACGAAAACTATAAATGAACAATATTCCCGCTTGATTCACACCAGTACGGTTAATGTAACGAACGACGCAAACTATAAATGAACAATATTCCCGCTTGATTCACACCAGTACGGTTAATGTAACGAACCACGCAAACTATAAATGAACAATATTCCCGCTTGATTCACACCAGTACGGTTAATGTAACGAACGACGCAAACTATAAATGAACAATATTCCCGCTTGATTCACACCAGTACGGTTAATGTAACGAACCACGCAAACTATAAATGAACACTCCCCGTTCGATTCACACCAGTACGGTTGTACCACTGAAGACAGATATGCGTAAGAATTACGATGACAGGTATCACGCGCACTGAGAATGACACATTTCTAAAACGAAGATTGTACCGAGTTTCATTCCTGACATTTCAGTCTAATGCAAATTGTTCAGTTATAAATCTAGTTCTGTATTGCTATGCACTTAAGTAATGTGTTACGTGCAGGGTTTATTATATATATATATATAATTTAATGACCCTGTCGCAGTATCAAGATTCAAAATTATTAATCATGAAATTTATTATATTAGTTCTAATACTGACAACAGGCCATGCAGCCTAATCTGCCCTTGCATCTCTATATTAGATCCATTCCTTGGCACCTTTAATCCTTTAACATAGCGACAGACAAATTGGCTGACGTGCTTTGAGTTGGCAACGTTATCTCCCTTTGATTAATTATGACTTACATAACATTCACATATCTCTGGCTCAGAGCCCCCAGCTAACTCTTTTGGGTCGCACTAACAAATTAACCAAAAGGTGGGTTTGAGGTAACATAAACACAGATTTAATAATAACAAGAAAAAGAGACAATAAAATTCGATTTCTGAAAACAGGTCAACCAAGACTGTCAATTTACTGCCCCAAAATTAACGTTTGTTTATCTGATTATTGTTCATCTGGTCAAATTACATTGTGCTAAGTAACTTAGCTCTGCCGCCATGTCAGTAGAGATGAATTCATCATGTCATGGTCACTCATGCAGCGCCTCTCACCCATGTCGATGATGTCTCAGACCACGTGACGACCATCAGCTTGCTACAGGAATAAGGTGTGACAAGGATCAACTCAGCAGAAAATCAGGATGATAAGAAAAGGCCAGCTGCAATAGATGATCGTATTTCTCTGTAGCAATGGATAAGTATGAAACAAATCTAAGGCCTTGTGGCAACAGCAATAGATGACTCTTACAATTTTACATCATTAAACATAAACTACAGATTAACTTATAATTTACAATATTCTAGTCGTGGAGAAATATTTACAAATGTGACAATAATATTCCCATTCAACACCCCACCATACCCTTTGTCAGAACTAATTACACGTTCCACAACTCTTTCCGCACTATTGGGTTGTCTGGCGAGATACACCAGACCTTGGGTGGGAGGGTTAAGGTCTGGGCTAGTGTTGAGAGTATTATATAACACGCGACAGACAGATGCCCCAGCAAACAAGGACAGAGCAGAAATGTACACGGTATTCTTGTCGAAGTCACACATAGAACAAGATTAGCGTCATCCTTCTGCGAAATCAGTGAATGTTCAAAGTGGACCATATGCCTCTAATTAATTTTTGTAACAGCTCGTTTCTCCTTTTAACCATCCCCACTCCAATAAACATGAATCCTCGTCCCCCGATTTGCACTTTTATTTTTCGCAAGTGGATAAGCTAATAAAATGATCTTACGATATTTCACAACTCTTCATGAAGTCAACCAAAGATATTTCACAACTCTTCATGAAGTCAACCAAAGATATTTCACAACTCTTCATGAAGTCAACCAAAGATATTCCACAACTCTTCATGAAGTCAGTCAAAGATCGCTCGTATGGTCACTTTTGAATGCAAATCCCTCTATTTCTTCTAAATATTATTAGTTTGGACTCCCCATAAATTAAAATTAAAATGTAGTCATGCTACTGTCAATACCTAGCAAAGTACTGACCCGCATTATCTTTGACTGGCTAAAGACACCGTGGAAGAAAAACTTAGACCAGAACAAGCCGGCTTCAGGAAAGAGTCATGTACAGATCAGATAGCAACACTCCAAAACATCATTGAACAATCCTTGGAATGGCAGTCAATGCTGTACCTCAACTTCATTGACTTTCGTCAAGCATTAGATAGTGTGGACAGAGAAACCATCTGGCAGCTCCTCCATCACTATGGAATCCCTCAAAGTTTTATCACCCTGATCCGGCAACTTTATAAAGGCGCCATATGCCAAATTATCCACAATGGAAAATTGACAGAGGACTTTGAGGTGAGAACAGAAGTCCAACAAGAATGCATGCTCTCCCTAATGATCTTCCTGTTAGTGGTCGACCTGATGATGCATCAGGCAACTAAAACAGGAAAAGCAGGAATCCAATGATTCCTGACTCAATTCCTTGAAGATTTAGACTTTGCGGACAACTTGTGTTATGTCCCAGAAATGCCAACATATGCAACAGAAAACTGATAATCTGGCCCAAGAAGCATCCAAGACTGGACGCAGATCAACCTGGAGAAGACTGAAACCATGACCCTGTTAAAAAAAAAAAAAAAAAGCAGCAGAAGCCAATCGATTTTGGAGACAGTGAGCTAAAAGAAGTCACCTCCTTCACCTACCTGGGAAGAATTGTATCAGCAACATCAAAGCCAGAATCAGGAAAGCTAGATACGCCTTTATTACCCTGAGACCAGTCTGGAGGTCAACATCCCTATCTGTCCTCAACAAACTACAAACAGCAACGTTAAGGCTGTCTTCCTCTTTGTCTCAGAGAGTCACGAACACCCAAGATCCCATCGACTAGCAGATTACCAGGCGGATATGACGATGGATAGGACAACCCTGCAGAAACTCCCACAGGACATCACCCAGCAGGCTTTGCAGTGGAACCCCCACGGAAAGAGACGGGTCGGTCGCCCTAAGACCACGTGGAGATGATCCTCTGAGGAAGAAACGAAAAGCTGTAACCTGTCATGGGGCGAACTGAAAAAAGGCTGCCCAGAATCGAGTATACTGGAGAACTGTTGTCGAGGGCCTTTGTTCCACGAGGAATCCAAAGAAATAAGCAAGTAATCTGTAGGATTGAGTTTGACACCTCTGAGCAAGAGGAAACTAACTTCGTGTGTTGATTGACTTCAAGTATTCAATTAGAAATGTATCTAACCTAAGCAAATATTTTATCTTTAGATTTGTAGGACAATTATAACAATTACAATTATAAATTCTTTCTTCTTCTTGGTCCAGATTTACAATTTTTTGTACGGGGTCAGCACGGATAAGTTAGTTTACTCAGGTCACTTCAGCTAACAACCATCTTAAACATTTGTCGGGAGAAAACAAAGACGATTAACTCAACAAGGAAAATTTACACACTCTCTACCATCCTTCTGTCCACCATATCATACGATAACACACTTCCTCAAAGAAGTAGAACAAAAATGTCCTTAGAAACTAAACAATCCAATTATCAGATAATTTTTCACAGTTAGTAAGAGCCAGTGGCAGGAGGCTGAAGGTGTTGATTTTGACCACCTGTATTCACTAAATGTTCGAGAGTGCGACGAAGCTTGCAATTTTGCAAAATTGTTTGATTAAGAATCTGTCAGCGTTAAAAAATGCACACACAGACACACAGACACACACACACACACACACACACACACACACACACACACACACACACTCATAATATTAAATAATCCTAATGTAATATTTAAAATTCCCTAGCACAAGGAAAGAATCTGACCAAATGTTTTTATCTTGCAAGATTTCTCACATTATCAAACCCGATCACACGAACGAACGACTGCTTGATTTGTAACTTTGGATCAATTCAGTTGCGGGTATGATTTTGGTTTACAAAGTTCTACAGACAAACATTCATTTTAATAGGAAATAATAGCATGAAATTATTCAGATATTTTGAAAGTCCTCATCGTCAAAAGTGCTAAGTCTACAACTTTCATTCTATGATGTTCGGACTTTGTAAAAAAAAATTATTTTCTCATAAATTCGAGTAAAAAACTTATTTTCTGATAAATTCGCCATTATTATTAATTTCTCTAATCACTAGATTTCATAATGTACCGTATGTAATATTTTTTGTATAAAATGTACAGAATATTTCCCTATCAGTTAATTGCCAGTCCCATACCCCAACCAAATCTATTTTTGTTTTTGCGTGCGTAAGTAACCAATACACTTTTTAAAAAAATGGAAATTTAATTGTTAAAAAAGAATTGTGTGTTTTTTGACTAGACAGAACAATGTAATTTAGAAACAATCTTGAGTTTTGACCCGTGAGAATGCCCATTCCGGAAGTACTACATGGCGTTTTAAGTTAGTTATATCCAAAGTTTATAGTGCACAAAGAGGAAATTCACAGTATCAAAATCAGTCGTGGAATTTCCTACGCATTAAGTCAAAGGTTAACACACACACACACACACACACACACACACACACACACACACACGCGCGCACACGCACACGCACACGCACGCGCACGCACACACACAGACACACACACGCACGCACACACGCACACACACACACACACACACACACACACACACACACACACACTTTAAGTGCAGGAAACAAAATTGCCAATGCCTAAGTAATAGCGATCAATATATGATCACCCCTCCCTCCCTCCCTCTGAATCTATCTATCTATCTATCTATCTATCTATCTATCTATCTACCTACCTACCTACCTACCTACCTACCTATCTATCTATCTATCTATCTATCTATCTATCTGCGCACAAGTCAGTAATTATGGTGAATTGAAGGAGAAAATCACACCAGTTTATTCCAGAAACACGCACACAGACACTATTGTTCTGTCTCATGAATAACATTCAATTCATTGAACTTTCCCTACGTGTGCAGTGGGATTTATGCATACACGCTTTCATACATATACTCTAGACACACGCACTAACATTGTAGTCTCTCTCTGCTGCACCCAACAGCTTATTCCTAGCATTAGTAAGGATGTATGGTATAACAGTCATTTAATGAACTCTTTACTTGCATTAGTAAGGATGTATGGTATAGCAGTCATTTCATGAACTCTTTACTTGCAGTAGTAAGGATGTATGGTATAGCAGTCATTTCATGAACTCTTTACTTGCAGTAGTAAGATATATGGTATAGCAGTCATTTCGTTAACTCTTTACTTGCAGTAGTAAGGATATGTGGTATAGTTGTCGTTTCATTAACTCTTTACCTGCAGTCCTTGTGGATAGTACTGAAGGATAGATAAGTTAACATGAACAAACAGCACTTAGAGGCTGCAAGAAGAAAATCGTTGGAAAGCAAACTTAAAGGCGCAATGCTGACCAGCATAGGTCACTCTCTTGAGAATATGTTCACATAATACACTTACTAAACAATAAACAATTAACGCGGAAATAATTCTTTCAGGCCGAATATTAAACTTTGCAACAACGTCATGACTGAGAGTTGTGGATAGTAGCCCGCATCAATCACAAACATAACACTAACGTTCAAGTCTGAAAAAAAGCGCGCTGTGACGGTTTTACGTGAGTGTATTTGGAGACACTCTTTTGTGAATTTTTCGATAGCGACAGGTTGGCTTTTGGACAATTTAAAAAAGTCTCCATAAAGCCACAAAACAAAAGTAATCTAAGCAACAATTATCTGATATATTTTTTCCACAACAACTACCACATTCGCGCGTTCATGTCATGGAAAACATTGCCTTTGATAAAATGAAGAGAATTCTATTTTATTTGTTTGTCGTCCAAAAGGAAAACTGATTGCGACAGTAAATTCACAATCAACCATCACAATGGAAAACAATTAAGTATCGCATAACAACCCAACGCCATGTGAATATACAAAAAAAAGTGAGTTAAAAATAATAAAATGACAACAAAATATGTTAGCGTACCAAACTTCATGAATCGTAGGAGAAGAAATAAATTTATGCACTTACAGCAAAGTGACAATTGCTGGCAGTGTTGCCGTTGGACAACCAGGTCCTAACGAATGATTTATTTTACAAGAATTTTTCATTTTGTGTCAGGAAAGTTCACGGGTTAATTAATCTAAACGCGGGTCCATTCGCTATTGTAGTGAATTTCACACCCAGCAAAAGGACAGCCAAACCCGCCTCGCCCTTTTACTATAGGGCTGATTGACTGT
Source organism: Sinotaia quadrata (assembly GCA_028829895.1). Classification (NCBI taxonomy): domain Eukaryota; kingdom Metazoa; phylum Mollusca; class Gastropoda; order Architaenioglossa; family Viviparidae; genus Sinotaia; species Sinotaia quadrata. The sequence continues at coordinate 35,541,784 of CM054183.1, read as the reverse complement.
GGCCCTTACTATAGGGCTGATTGACTGTGGCCCTTACTATAGGGCTGATTGACTGTGGCCCTTACTATAGGGCTGATTGACTGTGGCCCTTACTATAGGGCTGATTGACTGTGGCCCTTACTATAGGGCTGATTGACTGTGGCCCTTACTATAGGGCTGATTGACTGTGGCCCTTACTATAGGGCTGATTGACTGTGGCCCTTACTATAGGGCTGATTGACTGTGGCCCTTACTATAGGGCTGATTGACTGTGGCCCTTACTATAGGGCTGATTGACTGTGGCCCTTACTATAGGGCTGATTGACTGTGGCGCTGAGTGGGGGATATTACTGATCGAAAGTCGACAGCAAGCCTTTGTGGAGAACGTGACCGCCACAAGCTGCTTAGAATCTTAGCAGATAATTCTTAAGTGGTTTCCACCAAATTGTTTCATTGCCACATCACTTAAAAACAACAACAAACCCTTTCACAGTCTGTGTACTCTTAAAAGTCATGCTTATGCTTAAATTATTTATCATCACTACAATGATATATTGTTGGCAGAAGAACTGTCGGCTTAAACGTTAGAGCTCCAATTTTGTTTATGATCCAATTAGATGGTTATGCAACTTTTAATGTTAACTGTATACTTGTTTTTGGATAGGCGTGTAGTAATTTGCAGCATATTTAGGGCATGCAATTACGCATATTTCAGGGTTTCTTCTTAAGTCTATTATATGGGCCTTGGGTGCTTACTTTGATATTATTCACGACTGTCCTATTGAGCTCTACCAGTCTATGAGGTTATTATTTCTGAAAGCTGCCAATTTCCCAGCTGCAGAAATAAAAACCCTTAAGTGATTTTGTGAACAGTAACTCCAGTGCAGTGTTGTAATTGACTGAACTTAAGAGACTTTTAGTTCGTATTGCTAATGATGAGAAAATAGGACATAATGCATTCTGCTTTGTTCTTTTAAATATTGGTAAACTTTTATTTTTTATCACATTTTTAGTTAATTGTTTCAGTCTCGCTTATCTGATTGTGTAAAGTAAATTCTTTGTTTAATAAATTATAGCGATAGTCTAATTATTACATCTTGTTCTCTGTCCTTTATATATTTTAAATCTAATTCCGAATCTAAGTACTGAGTGGGGACAGTGAGTCAAATATTATTGACGGCGTACATGTACATCGGTGTAACAGTTCAAGATATCTATAAATAACCATTAGTCCATACTCTGCATCGGCACTTGTAGATGTTTTATATCACTAACTAATAAATATTGGTATAATTCATTATTACAGCGCCACCCCGGAGTACATCGCAACAGGTATTACGGTTTATCTCCTCGTTTGTTGACAGCTAGCACCTCGTCAAACAGTTAGTGACTGGTAGACAATAAATGGTCCCATCATCCTTTCTTAAATAAATGAGTGATTTATAGGCTGCGTTAGAAAATTAATCAGCAAAGTTAAAGAAAAATGAAAATGGGCATTTCTCTCTCACCCACACTGATTTAATTAGTGGTTTAGTATTCACATGACTTTTTAACCCTTTATTTAAAAAAAAAAATATTATGAATAAATACATTACTATTCGACATCTACCAGTAGAGTCTGATAAATAATTAAATAAGTGTCACTCTTACTGACCAAATAGAATATCTTTTAGTGGACTCAGTACCTAATGTATTAGTGTATCACCCAGGTCACTTTAGATTGATTAAAGCACAAGATTTATACTCAAGATAACTCTCATAGGTCATCGTAATGTAAGAGTGAGTTACAGCCCTTACCTTTTGCAGTTGTCAGCCCTGCACTTAGCCAACGTACATTTGCATGCAGAGTAAATCTCCATATCGAGCTTTCCTTTCGTCCAAGACTTCCTGAAACCCACATTGCAGTTTTCCTCTATTGTATTTTCTTGGTGATATGCACTAGATTTTTCATTACATCACTTTGTTGGAATCTAGGTACCAATTGTGTCTGAATTAACTTTTTGTCGTGGAATTCCACAAGAGGAGATTATTTGCGTTTTTAAATTTTTAAGAAATGTCTTTATGTATACAGTGTGATATCAGCAGGTGTTTATTTTATTTTGACAATGAGGTACTGTGTATATTTATTTATTTTTCTTTGAGGCAGTGCTTTTTTGCACTTACATATTTTTTTCTAGGAAGTGCTGTGCGTTATCTATTGCCACACGTGAATTTGGGACATTGTGAAATTCTTCTCTATTCTATCTTGGAGAACATTTCAGGATTTTTTCTGATCGATCTTCACTTGTGCGTGCGTGAGTGTGCTCGTCTGTATCGACTGGTCACGTGTGCACACAATAGACCCGTTTGAAGATTCATTCAGATTTGATTTGATTTATTTTATCCTAGATATTTTATTTAAATTTCCCCATGTCAAAATTGTAAAATTTTGTTATACTGTAGAAAATCTACTTCATTTGATAATTTAAGGATTGCTATTAACTTTTTATTTCAAATTGCTCACTTAGGATTTACATGACACCCTTTTGCTATGCTTGACTCAATCGTGTGTGCAAGACTCGTCGTAATTTACTTTTCTAATTTTTTCGGTTGTTGTAAATAAATCGTGATTCTTCTTGAAACGAGCAAAAAGTTCTTACGTGAAGAATGGTAACACGCACAGTCCAAGGGTAGGAGCAAAAAGAGATAATATTCATTAAAATCAGCAGTGTGTTTGTCATGTTTGGACTTAGTTTATGGTCGTGTGTGATAGCCGATTTCTTACGTTGATTTAGTAGAGTCGATCAGAAACCCATCCGGTAACACTGTTATTTGCTATTAAAATGAACGGGCTGGTCCGAGGTTGACCCCTTTGGCGTCATCATTAATAGCCTTAAATGATTATATTATCGTTTAATATTAATGTATTATTCGGTATTAATATATCATATAAATAATCATCTCATTAAGGCAGAATGGCCGTTATGAAGAGCGAACACAGATTCACATCTCTTGGTTACCACAGATGAGGTATGAATAGTAATATGAAAACAAAATTTAAAAAAAAAACCCAAAGATGAAACAGAGAGAGAGATTTGTTCGGGGTGATCATTTGGTCACCATGGATTGCCCCACATATGAACGCGCACTGCCAACCGTGGAGCGACTACTTCGATCGCAGACTAAACACAAAAAACAAACTTCCACATTTCAGAGTGCGAGTGTTTCTGCTGCAAACTGGGATTTTAAAAAAAATTACTCTTGAAATAGCAATACAAAGAAATACACGAATATAAAACTCACAGCATTACCTTGACAGCAACAACAAAAAATACATACACACCAATGCATTGAACGATTACCCCCCCCCCCCAAGCTTTTCACAGATCATAGCTAGTACAGTAAGAGTAAATTTGAGCAGCGACGTTGAGGTCATGCTGACATTCCTCACGAAAACCAGGAGAAATTGTCCTATCTCTTTCCCCGAGAGAACATGTTTAAAACCAAGCCCGCGCACGGCTAAATTCCATTATCGACTTCTGGTCTACTGTAGATCTGATGCAGCTCTTTAATAATAATTTAAATACAAGACTGCCAAATGGCGGGAGAACGCTGTACTAGAACACGCACATGGCAGCAATGATTATGTCCTGTATTCTGCCTACCCACCCCCCCACCCCAATTTCGCATTCTCCAATGAACCACTCCGAATCCATCCAATTAATGGCAACCTGTCGTGGACATGTTGGAGTGGCCTGCCCTTTCTCGCCTCATCTTTTCGCTGACACTTAGATTCTAATTCACACACATGTAAGTTATTAATTAAAGACAAATAGATCTTGTCTCCCCAGCCACACACAATCAAGGATCATATTATGGCAGCTGTTTCAAAAAGAGTTTTAAAAGGACATGCCCTTCCATAGAAACATCAATTATTTATATAGTATTTTGTGCAATACACACATTTCTCGAGTCTTTACAACACATTTCTACTGGCGTCTTGTCTGTATAACACACATTTCTACTGGCGTCTTGTCTGTATAACACACATTTCTACTGGCGTCTTGTCTGTATAACACACATTTCTACTAGTGTTTGCAGAAAACACAAGTGTCTGTAAAAACAATTTTCTACTATAAACACATTTCTACTAATGTCTGTATAAATACATTTCTATTGGTGTCTGTATACAAATACATTTCTACTAGTGTCTGTATAAAATACATTTCTACTAGTGTCTGTTATAAAACACATTTCTGCTAGTGTCTGTAAACAAATACATTTCTACTAGTGTCTGTTTAAAACACATTTCTGCTAGTGTCTGTATAAATACATTTCTACTAGTGACTGTATAATTACATTTTTACTAGTGGGTGTGTCTATACTACACACACAATCCCTTCCACCACCCACAGCCCTCCAGCCCTACCTCAACAATGTGACAATACCTAATGCTCTAAATGTATATTGACTACATCATGAAGTGTGCATTGTTTTGCAGATCTACGAGGAATAGCAGTCACAGCAGGCACTCTTGTAATAGCCAAAACTGCAGTCAGTGTTTGAAAAACACTCAACAGAAACAAGTGTCTTGGCAGCAATGCTTATATAAATCATCAGTGTGCATGTGTGTAAAGGTGCATTTCCATGTTTTTGCCAAGACAAAGTCAGCATACATTAGAAGTGGCACTACAAAATAAAATTCTAAAAAGGCAAATTCAAACTCACTTTATACCACAATCTGCCATAGACGCAGACACATACATGCACAGAGAAACTTTAAATAAATTCATGCTTAATAGTTCACAGTATCTTGTTTGACATAGAGGATTGTTTTAATTGTGGCATCAAGTTACACTGCACTTGCATTTTCACTATATTTGAATTAATGTGTTTGGTTATATAGAGAAACCATTTTAAAATACTTATTTATTTTAAGCATGCAAGATGGCACAGGAAGCAGGAAGAACTACACTTTTGCCACATCCTCAGTCTATTGTGAGAGATCACCCACCAAACACAAAAACCATTTATTCATTTCTCAAATAGGATTTGACCCTAATCCGATCAGTAAGATAGAGAGAGAGAGGTCACTTATGTTTAATTGTTTGTTACATTCAAGCATTTGTTTGTTTCACAGAGACCAGAGAAAGACACACAAAAAAAAACAACCCACAAAAAAGTGTAACCTGCTTTAAAAAAAATATCCAACAAATGACACAGTGACCTAATATAAATGTGACCTACTCTGGTGACATGAATCTTAACTTGCTAAAATCAGAGATAAATGCTGGAAAAAAAATCATTAAGTCCTTCTGTTTTGTTGACTTATTTTTGCCAGATCTCATTTCTCTGAGTACAAATTGATGGTGAGCTAGATTGTGTCCTGGGATTGCAGTTGTTGCATTTTTAAAAAGTGCAGTTTATAAACTTAATGCCAAGCATTTTGTTATAAAAATGACATAATTTTAATTAAACTGTACTTCTGAATAACCTAAACAGAGCACTTGTTATAACTGGAAAGCTTTGACAGTGATGCATTTTCAGAAGTACGTATAACAATTAAAGACAAACATTCTTTTTATTTGGTAATTTCAGTCATAAGCAAAGTCAAAAGCTTTGAACACATTTTTCTCACAATGGCTTTCTGCACATACACTGACAAATGCTTGTAAAATCCTCAGTTTTAAAGTTAGAAACATAATTTTACTACCAATGTTGATTTATATTAACTTTAGATTTAATTCTGATGAATCAGCATTATGTGTTTACAACACTCGAGAGCTTGGTCTAATTGTGCATTACTAAAGTCATGAAACAGAGACTGTCAATGAGTTATGTCCATTTAATTTTTAAATGTTTATAGAGAATCATCTGTAAAGTATAAAACCATGGGATCAGGGATAGAGAGGAAAGCCAAGGCACATGGATGAAGATTCCAGTACTGACCCTGATAGCAAAACTGATTGAACATCAAAGAGTGAAGAAAGGACAAAGCATAAATTCAAGGATATGTTTATGCGCTTGTAGAGTTGACTTCCACACTACAACAACATTCACAAGAGAGCTGAGGGATTAGCTAGAGAATTGGCACCACTTTCATTTTCCAGCTTTTTAAAATTCAATTTCCAATATATTTTTGGAAATTGAATTTTAAAAAGCTGGAAAATGAAAGTGGTGCCAATTCAATTCATTCGAAAGTATTTTGCAGAAAGTTAAAAAACGAAACAAAAACATAACAATAAACACACACACACTTTCTTGTTTTAAATTATGTTCACCCCTTAACCATAATTTGAAATAGTAATTTTAAGTAGTAAACCAACAGCCCTCCCCCCACTTTCCTGAAACACACACTCACAATTTGTTGTTTTAAATTATGTTCACCTTAGTCATATTTTGAAATAGTCAGTTTTAAATAGTCAAATGCATCATGCACACACAGATTTTTTTGTTTTAAATTATGTTCACCTTAGTCATAATTTGAAATAGTCATTTCAATGCTTGGATCTTCACAAATGTTTATGTCATTTATTTAGTAATCTTGTTCACACTATTTAATATTATTAAATCAATTAGTAAACCAATCTTAAATATGAATAAAACAAAACTAAACATTTAGAACAATTGACTGAGGAAGTAATTTTAAGTTCTCTTGGCATACAAACTAACACTAAATCAAAGTCAATTAACAAATTGTAAAACTAATGGCAAACGATTCACCACTGCCAGAGGGTTAAAAAAATGTATGGTACAAGGTGCATCTGGACATTGAACATAATTCAAAGATGCTACTGCTTTAAATGAAACATTTTGGGGTACACTGATTTAATTTTTAAACTAATGTACTGATAACAATGTGTAGACACATATTTGTGCTCTTCTAAAAAATGGTGACAAATGTATAAAAATATATTGTAACTGTAATAATGAAAAAGCAAGGCCTAAAATGGAAAAATGAAACAAAATTTCATATATAACATTTTATTTTTAGTAATGAAGATAAAGTTATGCAAACACACAGTATACAGAAATTGTGATTATTACAGTTATGACCTTAGTAGATTTTTCAAAACCTACCACTAACTTTAAAAAGCCATTCTTACACCTTACAATATTTTGTAATTAGATGTACATAAAGATTGAATAACATTAACATTTTTTAATGATATGCATCAGTACCACTACCAAAGAGTAGTTTTCATCAGATGTCAGATGTGACCATACAGTAAAGTTTCAGATTTGTGCTCAGCATACACTTTCCATACATGGCTAGTGCACATAGATGATTATTTTTGTAGAGGTTTTACTCACTTATGCCTTTATGTTATTTACCATGGCATCTTTACCGTAAATACCATAATCATTAATCAGCTCCCCATATTTATGAATCAATGTATTCTTTTTTTCTCTCTATCAGAACAACTCTTATCTGACAGAATCTCAAAGTATATTCTATGCCAATGTTAAGACCACAAACATTTTGATATTTTTAAAATACATAGAATAACCGCAAATGGGTGCCTCTCAAATTTAGGGTAGTATAGCTTATATGTACATCCAGTGGTTAAAAACAAGTTAGGGTGATATTAATTAAATGATACAGAACAGGTGTTTTACCCATGAAAACTACTGTTTGGACCATCTCTTGCTTGAGGAATAATGCCAGTGTGTTTGTAGGTGACTAATGCTCTAGTAGTCCATCTATTGCATATGAACTGGATTGAATAAGTAATGAGTGCCGATCTGGAGAGAATGCAAAGGAATTAACATATCCAATATATACAGATATATTTTAATAATTTAATACAACACTTTGTATTGCTGACAAAATGTTTCACTTACTCAACTGATGAGAATTATCAACAATCACAATAATGCAAACACAAATATTTTATGGAATTGATTTTAATTGTAAGAATGAAAATAATCAATGACATTTTGTTGTGTGGCAATGGATCATTGAGCAAAACAGATGGCCAATTCAATGGGGCAACAATATTTTAGCACTGTTTTAGAATTGTATTTTTATCACACTTATTTCATTGTACATATTAAAATGCCAATGATTATATAACCTTGTCCTCGATGAAGTGCACATTAATTTGAGTTTAAACATGACAACTCTGCCATGAATTTCTATCCACTCAGTTTATGATTGCAACAAAGCCACTTATCATTGTCCAACAAGTCCTAGTGATGAAAATGGCAGCATGTTGGCTCAAATCTCCTACTTGTAATAACAAAGTCATTGTTATGTATATAATAACTAAAAATCAAAATATCAACTGTGCTGTGAGCATTAACCAGAGCTTTATGATAGAGTGTACACAATTAGTCTCCCAATGGCCAATTTCATCCCGTTCTCTTCCAGAGAAATTGTGTTGCTGGTGGTATCGATGTGAAAGTGAGCAGATGCTGGTATTGTCACTTTGTCATCACCTGCACCATTTAGATTAGGGATGTTACGCCACCCAGCTTCTGCATCTTTGAAACGTAACAGTGTGACAGATGATGCATCTGTTCATAGTAAAAAAAAAAAAAGAAACCAAGATAGAATTACTGGTAAAATAATTTTTAAAATTAACAATCAAATCTTTCTTTGATCTGAGAAAAATGCATTAGGACCTCTCATTCAGAGTGTCAACAAGTCACCACTCATAAAAAGTCAATCTCAAACTGAAGAAAAAAAAAACCTTATAATTTTTCATTTTTGACAGGATTTAAAAAAGACAACAAGAAAAGAATGTTGATGTATATGTATATAAAAAAGTTCTTACCTTTGATTTTTGACCTTTCCATCTTAACAAGACGAGCGGCTATTTTAGCAGGCAAGTCTCCATCGAACACAGGCACACACATTTCAAACAGTCCACTACCTTGCTGCTGATTTACCAGTCTGATACTGACTGTAGACTGGATCAAAAGACAAAGGTTCCATTAGAGAGGGTTTCCTAGTTAATTTGCCTACAAACATCAGACTTCAATAATGACAGAAGGTCAATCTTAACCCGCAATATTAAGATATAAACTAAAAATATCTTAAAAGTACAATTAATAAATATAATTTTATTCAATAACATGTGATTCAATGAAATTATTTCAGTGTATTTCTGGAGATGTGAGGGTTTGTTTTTAAAGATCTTATATATTTCGATCTGTGGCATGCAAAAAACCGTTTATTATACAGAAGATTTTACTGGAATGCTAAACAGATTATCACAAGATATGTTACACCTGATACAGAGGAATAGAGCAGAAACACCCATGCAAGATGCCATTTCTGGCAAATGATATTTAGATTTCTTGCTTGGACTCGATGCCTTAAACAAAGAGATGTACCATTTAGTTTGGAGCTGATTTTATTCAAATGATTGAATCTAATGTGCTTTGTGAAATGTAAACTCCAAACTGATCTAGTCAAAGGTAAATGTAAATGTTTTGACAACAAACAAGAATCTGGAGCAGTGTAAACTCAAAACTAGTCTAAAGTAAATGCAAGTGTTCTTAAATATAAATTCCGGACTATCCCTGTCTTAAGTGAATGCAAATGTTTTGACTGGCAAAGTAAACATAACAGTATATCTTGTTTACAGTAAAAATGCAAGGCAATTAGAGCAATGTAAAGCTCAGTATATTTTGTTTACAATAAAAATGCAAAGCAATTAGAGTAATGTGAACCTCACAGTATATTTTGTTTACAATAAAAATGCAAAGCAATCAGGGCAATGTAAACCTCACAGTATATCTTGTTTACAGCAAATGTAAGGTGAGCTGAACAATGTTATTTCCTACCTAATTTAGTTTCAGTGAACACAAGCTGTTTTGAGCAATGCAATTCACCAAACTTAAGCCAAAGAATTTAGCAAAGAAAAAGAAATAGAAGAATCTGTCTGCTGCAAAAAAAAAAATTAAATTAAAATACACTGCTTTGAACGCGCCCTTTAAAATTAAAATACACTCCCTTGAATGCACACTTTAAAATTGAACTACACTGCCTTGAATGTGCCCTTTAAACTTAAAATACACTGCCTTGAATGCACCCTTTAAAATTAAAATACACTGCCTTGAATGCACTTTTTAAAATTAAAATACACTGCCTTGAATGCATCCTTTAAAATTAAAATACACTGCCTTGAATGCACTTTTAAAAATTAAAATACACTCCCTTGAATGTGCACTTTAAAATTAAAATACACTGCCTTGAGTGCACCCTTTAAATTAAAATACACTGCCTTGAATACGCCCTTTAAAATTAAAATACACTGCCTTGAATGCAACATTTTTATGTTCTTCAAAAATGATGAGGATATTGCATAGAGGTCAGGTTCAAAGGTGATGCTCAATAATTTTATTCAGATTAGAACTTGATAGTAAGAAAACAGTACACTGTAAAAAGCCCTGAACAATTCTCTGAAAATTAAGAATTATTTCAAAATTTCAGCATTGAAGAGGTGAGTGACTGATAAAATGTATGGGTATGAAAAAATAAAGAAGCACAACATTATAGAATGTAAATATTTTGTATTTACTTAATGAAATAGTGGTACAGTGTATCTTTAACCCTTTTGCTGTTTCTATGGGAAAGAATATCATCATGAACATGTACAACAAAGTTCTATTGTTGAGTGTGTGAAAAGATAATATGTGAAAAAGTATATAGTAAATTTCTTACATTTTAAAAAAAAGAAAACGAAAAAGTTATATTCCTATAACATCTGACCATGAAAGGGTTAAGAATTCTACCACAATTATTTGATGATGACTTATACAGTTGGATTCATTGGAAAGATGCTAAATGGAAAAAATTAGTTGGAAGGATTAGTAAATTCTTAATAGTTATTGCTACAGTAATACCTCAAAAAAGAAAATAAACATTTTACAAACAATTGCACTGTCACAAATTTCCAAATCAAAAATCATGTTTTCTTATAAAATAGTGTTATGTTATGACTAAGAAGGAAATGCATTCCACTTCTTGGAAAAAAGTTATACCTCATTTTATCTTATTTTAAATAATATTAAATGTTATGGCATTTATAAAGCATAAATAAGTTTTCTAATTTATAATTGTGCTCAGTAAAACATAAATAAGATCTCATAATGTATAACTATGTTAAAATTCAGTAAAGCATAAATAAGATTCCAATCTATTTGATTCAAGAACCCTTCCTACAACAAAAATAAAAAAAGAACATAACATTCACTTTAAGATAATAGTGGTAAGTTGAAACAAATTCTCAACTGTAAGAAACTTCTGGTTTTGATTATCATGATAAGCAAATTTCCTTATTCAATTATTGTTTCTCTCTCTTTTGATAGTCTACCAAGAAGCAACTGATTGGTTGTTCAGCTGGAGTTCTAATGTTAACAGAACAGGGGAATGAACTCAAGAGCCTACTTTGATATTGATTTCACTGTCCACTGTTATACCAACAATATTTGAATTAATAATAAGAATTATAAGCACATATCAATGTAAAATCTGCATAAATACACATCAAGAACGTTGCAATTGAAAAAGAAGTGTGATGATGTGAACATATCACATTTTCACTTGATCCCAGTGTGAAATAAAATGGTAAATTCAAATCAAGTTAATGTATTGTAAGGTTTAGAATAAAATGGTTTTAGAAAAGGTAAAATTTTGTACTAAAAAAATGCAAATCAAAATACTGCAACATATTATTCTGCACTGTGAGCAGGTCTCACTTACCTCTGTTCGATAAGTAATAAACGGTTTGCCAGGACAGCACTCTTCACGCACTTTTTCATCAGCTTCTTCAGAAAATTTCACTTCTACTCCTTCAAGCTGCAGGTAAAAATAATCAACTGTGAGACTGCTAAACAAAGAAAATCATATATAGCAAAAGATATAAATAAACACACAATAAAATGGTAGCAAAATATGTAAATAAACAACATGCAATGGTAACAGAACATATAAATAAACAACAGTGCAATGGTAACAAAACACAATACAATGTTAGCAAAACCTATACACATAACCAGAGAATGCCTATGAAATAAAAATGACATGCTTGTGATAGGCACATATGTATATACATACTGACTGATATATATATCAATATACAATGACTGACATTTTAAAATATAAACATGACCATAAACATAATTATTATAATGAGTGATTAAACACTTTATCATACCATAGTAGCAAACTTTAAAATGAATTATACATACGTACAGTATACTTATGATGGTGATTCCTAACTGCAAGAACATTTTTTCCTCTTCTGCAAGTACTGAATATATATAAATTAAATGTCTCTTTTTTCTTAATGGTATATGAGGTAGGGGATATAACTCACATTTATGGGTACTAATCAAAAATAACAAATGTGTCATTGCCTGCAAAAACCCAGTGAAAGTTGCTATAAAATGTGCTACAGCCACTTAGTCGTAAATTTAAAAAAAAATCAATTTTGGGATTACTTTAAAAATCACTATATTGATCATTATTTTTCAATAATCCTAGAGCTTTTTGCTGTTTGAACTTGAGATTATAGCGCTTTAAAGCATATAGTGACTACTGAAATGGGGGTCTATACTTTGATCCAGCATGGGACTATTTCACCTCTAAAAAGACTGTTTGCATGGTATTTTTAGCGATCGGAGGTACACATGTGTCACCACGAGTGAGAAGGCTCTATTTATAATATAAAAGACATGTGGCTGTATGAGATAATCAATCATACCTCGGAGTTTTTCCTAAGCAAGCAATGCTTTCCTTAGTACATGAGAACAATCAACTAATAATACCTCTAAAGTGTTGCAAAGGTATGCTTTATTGGTTTCAAGCACTTGCATTTCATCAAACTCAGAAGTCAAATCCAACGCTCTGAGACCATGCTTGTTGAAATTATCCTGTTTAAATGAGTCAAGAAACTAAGTATTTTTCCATTCTTTAATTTAAAATAAGTAAAACAAACAACAATAATGATACAATATAAAAGGAACTCCTAAAATAATATACAGGTCTAAATTGATTTATACAACCCATTTAATTCTAATGTGTTATAGTGTCAAGAGTGAGAAAGTTAAATTGTTAACTTAATTATTTTATAAAATAATTCACTAAACATTTGCACATAAATGCTTTATTTAGTGATGGGACTCTTAGTAACTCTTCAATGCCAAACCTTTACTGAATGCAATGTTAACAGTAGGACTGCTATGTATGAAGAAAGAAACCAACATGACATAATAAAAAATTAAAACACAATACAAAAGCAACTATAAGACTTGATGATTTATCTAAACAGTGTTTATCAGGACAAAATTATTATAAGACATATGTACAATGAACTAATGCTATGTTATTATAAGACATATATATATATATATATATATATATATATATATATATATATATATATATATACAATGAACTAAGGCTATGTATGCTAAACTTATTGAAACAGAGACAGTGGCTAAGAATAGTTGCAATGGGTTATTAGGAAAAGGCTATAAAGTTTACATCCATAAGGGTTGCTCACACACAGCAATCTAAAATTTATGTTTTTACCTAGTTTTGATGGACCCAAAACTCAGTCTAACAGAGTATGTCTAGTACTTATGTCAAGCACATCAAAAGATTCAGAAAATAGAACTGATCTATTTTTTCTTATAAATGGATAACATTTTAATTATTTAGACTGAAATGTGAGAGATAATTTCACAAATAATGACATTTTGACAAGAAAGTGAGTGACCAGCAATTATTTGTGGTACACCATTCTTAGAGCACCCACCCTTCTCTCACACACACAAAACACACATGGATCAAAAGAAGTATAGCTAAATATTATACATTTAATATAAATTTTTGTGTACTTTTTGAGAAAAGGAAGTTTAAAAATAGTTTAATGCAATTTTGTCAAACTTAGCAACCAGCATTGTTGATATATTAAAACCAGTACAAATTCTTTGCAACAATGACAAACTAAACCAAATTATCATTTTTTTCAAAATAAATCTAATAAAAATTAAGTGCCAAAGGTAAAATTTATTCAAATGAAATACAGAAGAAAAGATCAATCATATCAATTGATCTATTTACTAATGAAGAAAATAAATAAATAATAATAAATAAAATAAGAAAATATTAATCTGTAATTGGTTCTTGATCTCACCTTAGCTACTTGAACAAAAGGCATAACTTTCTTCATGTACTTTTTCAGCTCAGCTTTATCCTTCAGCTCTGTTGATATTACTTTATTGTCAGGAAAGCCTTGGTTAACCTATCAATGTCATAAATGATTGAATTAATATCTAACTGAGAAAACTTACAACATACATTCAGATCTTCACTGTGCTCTTAGTACACAGTAATGTCTAACACTGTTGACGCTATGTTTTGAAATGTTTACACAATACAGTGAAACTCTTGTATCAGACTTGATTATCTGATTCCCAAATTAACCAACCAATTTTCATATGGTATGAGCAACCTTCCAATAGGGTCCATAGAGGTTTGTGAGCTTGATATTCCATGACTTTTAATGCCCTTTTCATACATTTTTCAGGACATTCAGACATGAAAATATAAAACCAGTACTTACCAAAGAAACAGTCTCTAAACTTCAGCAGCCATTTGGGTTCACAAAATAGTTGATTGATATATTAAAACATTTCTCCTCACTTCAGTAGCCATTTAGGTTCACAAAATAGTTGATTGACATATTAAAACAAAGTTGAAGGCAGACTGTCAAAAATGTTCTAAACTAGTTCATGATAAATAAGTGCAAATGAGCAGCCAGTAAATTCTATGAGTTAGCTATTTCATCAAGCTTAGCTTTTTATTCTTCATTCACTTTTAGGAGTTCATCTGTTTGCTTTTGGCTGATTTTCGCAGAGCATTAGACTCGGCTAAAAGATTGAAATTTCCTTTTTTCGGCCTTCATTGCATATTCATCAGCATTCTTGTTCATTGATTTAATGCTCTCTTCTATTCTCCTCTGAAGAAACTAATGAATCTGAATTTTGCTGTCTAAACCACTGGCACTGGTGACACTGCAGGTACTGGTATTAGAATTCATCGATGAAGGATCAGTAGTCAAAATGTTATCAGCAGAATTACAGCCCGGTTTACAAAATTCTGATATTTGATGGTGCTTAGAGTAAATTTCCTAGCCTTTAGTGGGCATACATGTTTTGCTCCTTCATGTGACTTTTCAATGCAGCTTCACCCATGTCTGACACATCCAACAGTTTTACACACACTGTGCAAGTAGCCATGGTTTGGAGAATTGGATGTTCTGCTAGCCAGTCTTTGAAGTCATCTAGTGACAACCAATTTTTACAAAAGTGGCATGTTCCAGGCATTTCCAGGCCTTTTTTGGAAAATAAAATCACTCAAAAACTCAGTCACAGTGCATGCAAAAATGGCAGCAAAAATTAAGAACGAAGCTGATTTGTTTAGCCAATCAGAGCTCAAGACAGTAAGTATTAACTAAAAGGCATCCAGAGATGTCATATGATAACAGAGGCAAAATTTTGATATGCAATGCAAGCTTTTCTGATTCTCTCTCTTTTTCATTATTTTTATATTCCATGATTTTCTAAAAACCCATTTTTTTTCCACCAATGATTTTCCAGGGCCTGGAAAATGATTTCTAAATCCAATGACTTTTCCAGGATGTCATAACCATACAGACCCAGTTCCAATCACTGTCTATTAACTTAAATTAAGTAATGTGTGTCAGAATGAATTTGTTTAATCAAATAATAACATGAAATATGCACCATAATATAATTTTTCTACATAGTTCCCATTCTATTTTAAACACATTTTGTCCAAATTCTCTAGGTCTTCAGGAAAAATGTTTCGTGTGGGTGACAAGCCAAATAGGCACTGCTTCTTTCATTTCTTGTCAAAATGGCAGCCTCTCAAAGCATCTATGAGTGGACCAAACAGGTCAGTTGAGGATATTTTCACAAGCAAAACTATGACTAAAGCACTGATTTTGCGCCCTTCAAGGATAGCCACCCATGAGAATTACCACATTAAAAGTTGACTTCCATAGTGGATATGTACGAACAATCCTATTATTTTTCATCAATGGCACTTGTGTGACCAGTTTTTAAAATATGGTTACCAATTTCATGCCGCTGTGATCAAACATGGTTTCCATTTTGAGCAATGGATTTTTTTCTCTGGTACACTCTCATACTACAAAAGTTGTACCACTACAGGTTGCTATCCTGCGGTGCACATGGAAAGGGTGCATCATGTTATATTTACATTAAGACTGGCTAGTCAGGGTTGAAAGAATTTCACAACCACATATGAATTTCATGCTTGAGGGCAAAATAAGCAGAGTAGCCAACATAAGTTTAAAAAAAAAAAAACCATTCCAGAAACTTTCTGACTCACTCTTACTTACTGTTGAACTGTATTATTTTTCACCAATTTTTCTAAGACTTACAACAACAAAAATTATTAGTTTATAATTATATATGTTTAAAATTTAGGATATATAGTAAAAGTTTTATCATTTAAATAGAAATTTTTATTTATTTTAATCGTAATTTGCATAGTGCTCATATTTTCTACAGTAGGATACACATCCCCATTAAAAAAAAAAAAGTCCATCAGAGTGTAGGCAATAGGACAGTGAAAAAATTGCTTAACTTCTGTATGCATACATCTGTTACAGACAATGACAACAGTCAAAGGATTGGTCTAAACATGCACATTCTGGCTCTACCTTTCTGTACATGGAGCTGCTCTTTTTAACTAAAATAACTATAAACAAACTAAATTATAAAAGAAGTTTTATAATATAATACACATATCACTAGATACAAAATCATTTACAAGAGTAACTTAATATTTCAAAACATCATGAATTTAAAAGTTTAGTCTTGGGTAGTGAATATATTTTCAACTAAAGTATTAACAAGCTGAAAAGCAAACACAAACATGCTTTATTTATAATAACTTTCCTCTAAGTGGTATCAAAACTACATATAGTGAACCTGCAAATAAGTTTACATTTTATTTATTTTATGTTTTCTTGTAGATCATTTATGCCTATTTTATATAACATCATAAACTTATAAAATGACTGAAACTATATAAACACTATTAGAAACATAATTTTACCAAGCCATAAATAATTGCTATTATTACTGTATATGATATAATAATTACTAATGGTGATCCACCAATTACATTACAATTTTTCATCAAGAATGGTACTGAGCTGTTGGTTGTTTTAATGCTGCATTCACTGGCATACTTACAGTGTGCAACTCTTTCAAAGTGGTCAGCACTGTATTCTGCCAAGGAGGGTAGGACTTGGCCACCCATATTGTGGCATGAGTAGGTGGTCCAGCTGCTTTCTGTGGTACAATGATTTTGTAATAAACAAGTAAAAAATTAAATAAAATTATGAAAAAAGACAGAAGCAAACAAGCAACCCCAAAACCTATCCAAACAAAACAAACATTTCCTTTACCACTACAACAGAAATTCAAATCCCTCAGTGAATAATTTTATCAAAAAGTGATAGACAATTCCCTACTTTTGTAGCTATTAATAAATGTGTTGTATCAATCAATAATTAATTACATTAATATAATTTTTCATTTTTAGACAAAAAGTTAGAAGACTTGTCACTCCAATGGAGCAAAGTCGAAACTAGACTGAAAAAGAAACTGGTACTCACCCCATATTAACAACACTGCAAGTTTAAGCTGCATTTGAGTCTGTATAAACAACTGTGCTCATAACTTCTGCAGTAAAGTAACAAGACTAAAACCTGACAAAGGAATACAAACCTTACTCTTGCCAGGATTTAAGACTCCTTTAAGACGTAAGCGGAACTCGTGTGCAGCATCCATGATGTACTCTGAAGATCTAATCAGAACTTCATCCACAGGGCCAGCTACTGGCCAAGCAGCATGCATGATACTCTCCCCTGCAGCCCCAGTCTGCATCTACAAAGAAAGCAATAGTGTAACATGAAACAAAGATAATAGCAGAGATTGCTGTCAACTTATGACATGGAGATATTAAAGATTAGTTACTAAAGATGTCAACTTGAGGCAAAGAGAGTATTAAAGATTCGCTTTTAAGGCTGGACTTTTAGTCATTTCCTTTTTTTTAAATAAAAAAAAATCTCATAAAACAATATGAACATAAGCTATTTAGCAAGCATAAAGAGTTTAAAACAATCAAAATCACTTAATGAACCTCTGGTATATTTAGTCAGATATCACTATGGATTATAATATTTTTAAAAATAATTTTGTTTTTATATACTTTAACACACCTTCTGAAGCTCGCCCCAAATGTGTTCAGCCATGTGTGGACAGATGGGAGCTATGAGCAAAGCTTGAACTTCGATGAAGCGGAAAACCAGATCACGATGCATGCCTTCTGTTTCTACTTCACGGTATTTATCACGTTTACCCTGTTACCAATATAAATAAGCTGAATAAAATTTAAGAAAAAAATATTATAAATGGTAAAGCAACATAAAACTTCAATCAAAAATGAACAGTTCTGTTCATTTTGACATATCAACATTCATCTGTTTCCTTAAGAATTTATTGACACAATATTGAGCTGCATTTATATAGAACTAAAGTCCATCAACCAAAGTTGTAGCCAAAATGGCTGTCAATCAAACTGCATGCCTTTAAAGAAGCATCTGATACTATTGTATTTCTTTTTTAAAGGTTAATGAACACATACCAAAAAGTGTTGAAAAAACTTTATAAACCAAAAATATATTAAATGCTAAGTGCAAACATTATTGAACTTCCTGAAACAGTATTTTTTCTGTAATAAGTGAATATGTTACTAACTAAAACATATATAAACCACTCAAGATATCACTTATTTTTTGCAAGCTTGATGATTAAATAATGTCACTTCTAAGGCTTCCAATGAAATCAGAATGAATAAATGGTTGTACGCTACCAGTGATCAAATTTCTTGTCTTAGTTCATGCTCTTCTTTTTCCTTGTGTATGTATTGTAACAAAGAATGTAATGTATTCCTTTGTAAAATGCTTACACTGTTTATATTTTTAATAATGTGCTATTAAAATGTACATTTATGCTACAACAATTTATGCACTTTGTTCATGATGATTATATATAAAGAAAAATTAAGCAAACCACTTTATTGTAAAACTATTGCTCATGCAGAATAATTTTTTTGTTATATTACAAAGTTTGATCTAAGTGCTTCTTTGCAAACAATGGTGTGAGTCTTATTATCTGTGAAGCAAATGAAAAGATTGTCACTGCTATTGGTGCTGGAGCTCACGATGTACGTGTGTGAAGGTCCATGCCTGCAGTCCCAACTTCTGTCCATGCAATTAATTAATCATCATCACAAAACTGACACTCATGGAGAATTGCAGTTTGTTTGTTTTTTTACCTGAAACTCAAATAGTCCTGTTCTAAGAGCTTCCTTGAACATGTAGGCATCATAGTGTGCTTGGGTCTCCAGAATGCTTTTGTTAATCTCACTGAAACGTCACCAAAACAGAAATTAAAAAAAAATGTTGATTAAGCATGCTAATAAATATATTTATCTCTTTGTTGAGTGTAATCTATCATCTAGTAATAAAACACAGGAAGAGAATTGCAACATAAAAAAATAGAATTAATTTATATCATTTTGATCAATATTAGTGGACATTTCATTTAGTTATTTAACAGGAGCATAAGAAGTTTGTTTCTGTTTAAATTTCTTACAAAAAAGGTAACTGTTAACAATACGATGGAAGACATAACCAAACAGATTTTAATTTGGCAGCTATAAACAATATGTCATAATAATTAAAGTCTTAACATTTTCTCGGGTGAGCATAAATAATTTAATTTGCTGGAGTGCCTACTTTCTTTTAATTTTGGATGCAATTATTGTCTTCAAGCTTATACCATTGCCCATTATCCTTAAAATATTTAATTCAGTTTGCTTGTGAGCAAATTATCTGTAATTCTTAATGCACTATTATTATGTTGTGTGTCCAAACTTATACTATTATAGCATGCTCATCTTGATTAGCACGAAAGGAATTTAATAATTTAGTAATTTAAAAATTTTGTATCTCCAAGACAATAAAAATATCAAACTAATAACAAAAATATCAACCTACTACACATTGTAAACTTTTTTGTAATTGCTGTTTTTCGTTCACAAAACATTCAAAAGTAGGATGGTATTAGGTATATTTTAATGAATTACACCACACATCATGTGGGAAGGGTTAGTCATCTAAAATAAATCTCTAAGCAAACAAAACAAGAACCCATTAAGTCATATGATTGATCTGTACATAAAATATGAAATTCATAAACAGTTTAAATATTGAAAACATGAATGGTTCTGCAAGATTATGAAAAAAAACAAGCATCTTTGAAATTAAATTGAAAAAGTTCCTCGTGTTCTTTCATATGAACATGATACTAGAGTTGTACAGTCCCTTACTACTGCCTTTCAAGCGACAAAGATAGATAAGCCAATGGGTGCCAACTGTAAAACATTAGCCACCGCACCAACTGTTTTCTTCAATATCTGAGTCCATATTTACTGCTCAGCCACATGGCCGATTTACTCCTCTCTGATGAGGAGTTCACATGGCACAAAACAGAACGACAGGGGACAGTTTCAAAAACAAAAGCAAGTGGGATATCTTTTTCAAATTACTGCTCATTGTCACACATACAATTTTATTGCAACAAGGAAGCTAGAACTTTATCACTTCTGCCAGTCTCTAAGATAAAATATGCAATTGTAGGAAAGTAAGAAAGAGATATGAATTTATGTATTAATTCATGAAGATGTTGAATATGCATTACAGAAGCAAGTTTAGTTTGTCTCCCCTTTACTGACTTACTGACACAGCACACATGTTCAGAGAACATGTACATGCATAGAACTGAAACTTTAAAGTCTGTGCCATATCTCTAGAAAAAATATATAAGTTGTAGGACAGCAAGAAAGAGAAATAAATTAATGTAATATTTTACATGTAAAAGTTTAACATAAATTTTGTCCCCCTTTACTAGAATAGTGCACAATGGAAGAAGAGTCACCACAACATGTAAGTGCAACTTTAATGTTTCAGCCATCTCTCTAAGATAAAATGTGTTAGTGATGGAAAAGCAAGCAAGTGAAATGATTTCATGTAAGAATATTTTCAAGTAAGAAGAAGCTAAATATTCACTTCAGAAGCAAGTTTTGTTTTTCAATGACACTGAAAAGAGAGTTACCTGCCTGTACATTTTATTCCCATGGGAAAATCCTAGCAATATTAGTAAAAGCACATGGCCACATTGTGGAAGAACTTAAATGTCATTACAATTTATATTACCTCAAACTTAAAAACTCATGGCAACAAGAAATATTTAAATAGGTTTTTACAACAACCTGAAACTCAAGAACAGAATCAAACAATAAAAAACATTTCAACACTTTAAAATACACTAACAAAAAATTTCCCAGACTTACAACATGAAGTGTTAGAGAGGGGTTTCAAAGAAAGATTAAGGAACACTGATACTATTGAGGAGAGTCAAATTTACTCTTACATTCTCTAGAGCATTAATAAAAGTAACTAAGATCTCTTATGAGATTTCATATACAAAACAACTTTGTCCACAAAATAAACTTATAGTAAGGTATACTTTACTTTTAAAATTGAAAAAGAAACAAACCATGATTTATTATTTGCTGTAATTTCTTTCAGATATTAATGGCAGTGGTTATATTTCACCACCCCCCAAAAATGTTTCAAATTATGTAATACTAAAATCTATTAAACAATTTTGGTTGGGAGGCAGGGGTTGGGGAATAAAGTCAAAATAATATTTGAAAAATCAAACAACAGCACATATCACAAGTGTCAGAATAGTATATTCTAAAATAAATCCCAATTAATACAAAAGAGACATATTTTAGGAAAAAAAAAAGAAGTCATTTTAATTCTGAATAAAAGAATCTCATTGCCTCACCTAAGAAAAACATTGTCATTGAAAGTATATTTCTCTGGTGGCCCTGCCCGCAGTCTATTGCTTTCTTCTGCCATTTCCTTCACCCATTCCAGCAATGTGTACAGTCGTAGGAGTCCAGCATCAGCCATTTTCTCAACAAAATTAGCATCCTCTACTGTGTCCCCAGCATCAGCCAAAGACAGTCGCATGCCTTTCAAAGATAACCACATCAAAATAAAGGTTTACAAATGTGCAGTAAAACCGAAAACCTTGTGATTAGATTACTGTATACTGAAAACACTTCAAGTGAAAAAATCTTTTTTAATAAAGATATTAAAATTACTCTCTTAGAAATTAAATCTCATGCTCATCCTATATCTAGACCTGCCTACCCCTCTCCTCAGCAGACCATAAGATCAATGATCCAAAACCAGAAGATTTTTATGAAAACCAGAAGATTCTTCTGCTCAAAACGGAAGGTATGAAGGTCTGTATATCACATTCAAATTGAAACTATTTGCATCTAGATTCACAATTATATAGAAAACAAAACATGCACACAAAAAAAGAAGAAAAGAAATAAGAAATCAACATACTACTTATGAGCTCAGAAAATAAATGCACAATCACAGATAAAAAAGAAATAAAATTTGCCCAAATCATATAATGTACTTAATTTCATGCATACCATCTGCAGAAAACTTGGAAACTGCTTCAGAAAGTGTCAGAAAGTTTCCAGTGGACTTTGACATCTGCATAGATATTAATAAAAGGCATATTTATTATTGGTGATTGTTTCTGCTCATTTTAATATACTAAATTTCATTACTAACAAAACAAGGCAGTAATAGCTTTTAGCCATCTCAAAGAAATAAAATAAATCTCTATTAAGTTTCAATTATATCTTTGCATTTATTAATTTATCACATAATTATAAAAAGTATTCAAAGAGGAAAAGCATTTGAATGGTGATTATAAGATAGATAAAACAAGGTGAATTCTGTAAAAAAAAGTTTATTATAAAGTATGTTTTATAAAAAAATTGTGGTTCTGAAGATATAAACTTAATTTTATTCCACTGAAATGCTATAATGTAAGTCAATGAAAAGTATTTGACTTTTCAAATATTTGTATAATTAGGTCAAAAATTCCTGCCAAAATTTTTTGAAAAAATTAATTTACAGATTTATTTTAAATTTTAAGTTTTGAAACAAAAGTGACTTTCTTTTAAATGTGAGTGTAGATAGTTTTCTCAAGACTGATGGCAACAATTCATAACTCAAGCTAGTTCACTTGTGTACTTGGAGTATTTGTTATGATACATGCTAAAACATAATTTAGAAATCAAATGCACTGATTCATGCATTAGGAAGTTAATATAAACATTAAAATAATTTTACCTTTTCTGAATTCAGGAGAATGTGGCCATTTGCACGGATTCCTTTTGGCCATTTTGACCTAAGAAAATGAAATAAAAATTAAAACATTTCACTTACACTGACCCTTAGCTCCATCAACAGCCATAAAATCTACTGCATTCATGCAACCTAAAATCCCTTGCTCATCAGTTCATTCAGTGTGCCTTCAAGCAATGTAAGCAATGAACAGCTAGTTCATTTTTAAGGCCAAAAACAATCATCCAGTTCCTTTGCTATGCCTCTTCAAGAGGTTTAAACATTAAGCAAGCATCAAATGCATGTTACAAAAACAATCAACCATTTCATTAGCAGTGACAGTAAGCAATGTAAATGTTGTTGAACATCTAGTTCTTCCTTAAAGTCAACAACCAAACACCCAGCCTCTTTGCCATCTCCAAATATTTAGCAAACACCCAGCCTCTTTGCCATCTCCAAATATTTAGTCCATTCATATGAATCCCCCCCCCCCCCTCCCCAAATAAAAAATAAAAACAAAAAAGTAAAACTTTATGTTAGAACCACTAGCTATTCAGCCATACTAACAGCTAAAATATGACCCAGATTACTCACTTGTCATTTGGCCACATGGCCACGTGGCAATAGATGAAGTAGGTCAAATGGTTCTGAATGAGATCTTTGCCAGACATACGCACATCCACTGGGTACCAGTACTCAAATTCACCTTTCAGCTGGTCCAGGGTGGCTTTTGGAATGCCACACTGGCTAGGATAGTGTGCATCTTTAAAAAAAATGTAGTCCCAGACTTCCAGGGACATCTGTTCTGGTCTGAAACAAACAAAACAGTCAAAATGTACCAATAGGTGCTAACTATGCAGGGTTGAAGTAAGTGGCAGCTGCTTGAACATCAGTCTGTGAGCAAACAATTTAGTCAAATAGTTGAATAAGGAGTGTCAGTTTTTGCTTGGTTGGAATTAAATCACTTTAAGCCAATGTTTGTAAATGTCTTCAAAGCTCTCATGTTTTAGGAGCTGAAGCAATAGTGCACATGCATACCTGTGTATGTTAGGCTTGCCCCTCTTCTCTCCTTTTGCCTGAAATCTAACCCAAACTCTTACTGGGAACACACTCTTATCATGCATCCAAATCTACTTAATATCAGTTCATTAATTAAATTACAAACATCAAAAGACACCTCAAAGTGCACTAGATACTGACTACTCAAAAAGTGATAATTCCAAACAGAAATTGTGCCAAAATTACACACACACTTAAACAAAGTGAAAAGTGAATTTTGTCAAGTTACTATGCAGCCTGGTAAAATCAGGTCTGAACTTTAGAGTGGGCCATTACAGTTTTAGAAGAACATAAAGAGCAGAGCTTTTACTTGATGTTAGCTGGTCCAAGCTGGCTTCCGTCCACAACTCCTCCTTGCAGCAAGTGGGCGACGGTGTAGAAAGCCATGTAGATTGTGGAGTCTGACAGGCTCTCAATCAGATACTGCTCATCCCAAGGCATCTTTGTTCCTTGAAAAAATAACAGACACAAATTCAGGAATATTTCATCTAATAAATAATGAAATAATTAGTTTAAAAATAATTACCATTTTGTACTGATTTAAGTGGAAGATCACTTGCATTTCAGTAATTATATTATAACTTTAAATTTTATTTCACAAATGCTGATTTTCATATTTCCTTTGGGAAAAAATCTAACAAAACTAACTTTTGCAATATATGAGCAAATTCCATCAAAGGTTCTTTGCTTGAAGCCAGTGCAAAATAATCTCTATTTTCATACAATGAATTTTACTTTCATGAAATTATTTTTTGCATAACAAAATTTGACTTTTTACACTAAGAGGTAAAACTGATGAGTTTCACACACCCAGACCATATGACCTTGAACATGCATGTTCATGCAGCCAATCCAGGGTGGCAAGAAAATTATGCCGAACATCTTCAGAGTAAGTGTTGATACTGTCCAGGCATTCAAGGGCCGACTTCTTCCACTCTTTCTCTCCATAATCTAAAAACCTGTGGAATAAATTATAATATATATAAAACCCAATGAACATATAAATTAAACCAATCATCCATCTTAGTTGGTTTAAACAGAAATATTTTACAAACCCTCTCACTCCCCAAATAATAAAATTAAATAACAACACAAATTGAATTATAGCTCTGTAGATAGCTACAGTAAATTAAGTTTGAGAACAAATTCAAAATTTACATCTGTGAAAACTGTTTGCATAATACACCAACCTTCTAAAATACTAATAAATATTATAAAATAAAAGATCAAGCATAAAAAAGATGAATGTTGGAATAAATAAAACTTACATGAGCAAAATACAATAAGGTATAATATTTTAAAAAATAAAATAAAGAAATACTATCTGACCTTTTACTACACCCATGATATATTTTTCTTGTAATTTTAAACAGTGATTCATATAAAGAAGAAAAATCATTAAAACAAAACTAACCACTGGTCGCACAAGGCCACAACACATTCATCTCCTGACCGAGAAATCACTTGGTTTTCTGGCTCCTGATAGATTACAGCTTCATTCTGATCAAAGATTAACAGCATTATAAAGTCAAGATAAATAAAACTGAGTAACAAAATAGGTGAAACAGGTAAAGGAAAATGTATACATAAATAGTGACATTACTAAAGATAGTAATTGTTACATTATGGTAATGATGATAACAATACTACTAATGATTAAGGAAACAATTACATAATAATAATAGAGAGAACAAAGTAAAAGAAAAAATATAGCATTATCACAGCACATAAAATTAAAGTAAATAAATCCATTAATAAAAAAACATCAAATAAACCCATTACCAGGTGTATTACAGCTAGCCCCTAATTCTGCCCCCACCCAACCCCTACCTATGAAATCGGCCTAAGCCAGAAGTATCCTCCACTAAAATTTGATTGAATGATTGATCAAAATGCAAATTTCCTGAACTAATTTGCAGGGTGTGTGTGACTTTATCTTTTCTTCTGAACTAAAGAGAGCTTAATTCTAAACACCTTAATGACCACCACTATCCCCCTCCCCACTCAGCTCATCTCAAGTACAATATAATGATTTCTAAGGAATCAGATTTATACATATTGTGTCCATGCCAAAGATTTCACAAAGCTATTCAGACTAATTATTATCTTTATTTTAAGAAGGAAAAAAAGAATTAAACTAAAAACCCCAATCTTTTTAATTCATCTAATTTTATTGAGTTCTGCTTTAAAAAGAGGAAATATATGTTAACTTTTTTTGGGGTCAAACTTTACGTACAAAATAAAAATGAGTAACTTATAAATGTTTAATTATATATTATATATTACATGTAGTATTGAAATAAAGCTGCCTAACTTGGTGTATGAAATAAAATGCATTAATACATCAGAATGCAATGTGAAACATCGATTGCATACCTAGCATGGACATAGAGTAATGTGTTCAAGTATAAAATTAGTGCAGAATCGATTATCTCTCTTGATTTGAAAGCCAGCGTACTCAACCTCTAAGTTATCTTCAATAAGAGTGAATTTAATTTTTTAAAAAGAAACCAGTATCAAGTAAAAGGGAGAAAAGGTAGACAAAAACTATTTTATGCAGTTCAGATCGATAAAGTAACAAATTTGCACTTTTAAGAAAAAATAACAAGTGATTTAGTATCTGTATGATAATGTACTTCAGATGCATTTAAAAACAAAATAGTAAACAGACATTTAGCTACATGAAATTACCTTAATACAGGTATGTAAGTGGAATGCTGTCAAAATTAATCTATTTTAATTCCTGTGAGACTGTTGTTGTGAACTATGGAAACAGACACCTTAAGTATAGTGAGGATTACATAAACTCAGACGAATGTACACAGACATGAATATTTTAAAATGTTTTAAGATGCTAAATTTTACCAAAATTCTGCAATGTTTAAGTCCTTTTACAAACAGACAATTGCATATGATTTTAAAAGACGTACCTTATCAACCATTAGCTTCTGAATGACTTTCTTGACATCTTGAACTTTTTGCCCTTCATAACCCTTCACTAGCATAACACCATCATAGAAACCTTTCTTGTACACTTCCAGCTTTGCCTCTTCTAGTTTATCTCTATCATTCTGACTTGCCACTTTGTAGCGCTCACAAGCAATCACTGCAGAAAGGTTTCCCATTTCTGGTACTTCAATGATGGGCACCTTAAGATTTTAAACCATTCAATGGGATTAAAAAAATTATGTAAAAATAGATTATTAAACACCTCTTTAGTTAAACATGCATAAAACTCAGATGCTGTGTTAGTTCTTTTAATGCTTATCTCTAATCAACAGATTCTATCTATAAAATTTTAATGGATAACAAGAAACATATTCAATTATCCTGAAATGTTTCAAACAATGAACAAACCTGCTATAAAAATCTAAACAGGATTCTGACATGACTAAACTCAATACATAAAAAATAAATACTCAAAACTTTAGTTATAACATAAAACATGAAATTTCCCTCATATAATGAACCTACTGTAAAAGTCTCAATAAGACTGTGAATTACTAAACTAAACAAACACAAAAAAAAATATTCAAATTTTTAATTATAACAGAAAATATGAAATTCCCCTCCTAAAATGAACTTAATGATTATGACCTTGAGTTACAAAACAAATATTCAAACTTTTAATTATAATAACAAATACCAAATTTCCATCCCATCAATCACCATTTCAGTTTACCTGCATTCACAAACTACAAAACTGAAATCGCAGGGAAAAAACAAAAACAAAATCAAAGGTCGTCTAGCTTACAAAAATAATAAACTATCAAAACATTTCAGTAAGTAAATATCTTAGAAACATTTTTAGTGTGATGGAAAAAACAAGTTATGTCTGATAAAAACATCAAAATCCTTCCAAAAGAATTCCAAAATAATAACCTGCCCACACACAACCACTTACTGGTTCAAATGGCAAGACCATCTCATCTTTGATGCCATATTTCTGTCTAAAAGCCTGAAATAACAGAAAGATGTCACTGGAATACTTGTGCATGTATTCATGTACATGTTTATTTACATTTTCTTGTAAACAAGAACAACAAAAACTGAATGAAAATGACAAAGATATGCACATTGGGGCAAGTAAACTTTGTGCATGATTTGATAAAACTGAAAACATTCCAAAAGTTTGAATTTCTTGTTTGTGTAAAATTATATTAAAAAGAAGCATTAAGATTAAAGCACCAAGCTCCTAGAAATTTTACAAAACACAAGTTGATGCACCTATGTAAAGATGAGCACACAAAACTGAAATTAATGCTTCTAATTATCTAAGAGATAAATAATATAGGACTGATTTGATAAAACCTTTATCAATAGGCAGTCCCCCAATGTCACTGTTTTTGCAGGAATAAGTAGTGTTTAGTGCATAAATTTGTTGATTTTCTATACTGACGTTAGATATTTTAATACAATTATTTGTTGGCATACCTTGGAAAATGATAAATGACCATTTCTTTATCCAAAATTAAAAATTTAATAATTGTATTATATTTAATGTAACTTAAATCATGCCTAAAAGAAAAATAATTACGTTTAGTAAGTGTCAATCATGTTGTTGCTAATAATGGAACCTCGCAGCCATATATCATCATGATTGAAAAATTTGCTTTGGTTAGGATTTCTTTTTGCACATGACCTTTTCTTATATAATAACAAAAAATAAAGGTGTAACCAAAAAATTTCTTTTGATACCAACTATAATGACAGAACATTAAATCTCAAACTTTTGGGAATTGATTCAAAATTTGCTCATTTTGAAATCATTGCCACAGCTGCATTTGAATATTTTCTCACTGAAAGTTGTGCAATCAAGATCATTCATTTGTCTACGAAACTTATTTAAAATTGCATATACCAATCAATTATGAACATGATTTTAAAATATATTTTTATTAATATATTAACAGTTAAGTTCACTCCTCAAAATTTTACATTTCATAAAACCCTACAAATAAAAAAAATAAAATATTTTAAGTTTACCTCCTTTTTCTTCAAATCTCGAAGAGCAGCAAAGTCATCAGGAGCATCTGATGGTACACTTGTCACAACACCAGTACCTAAAAAAAAATGTACACTTGTCACAACATCAGTACCTAACAGAAATGTACATTTGTCACAACACCAGTACCTAACAGAAATGTACACTTGTCACAACACCAGTACCTAACAGAAATGTACACTTGTCACAACACCAGTACCTAACAGAAATGTACACTTGTCACAACACCAATACCTAACAAAAATGTATATTTGTCACAACACCAGTACATAACAAAAATGTACATTTGTCACAACACCAATACATAACAAAAATGTACATTTGTCACAACACCATTACCTAACAGAAATATACACTTGTCACAACATCAGTACCTAACAAAAATGTACATTTGTCACAAACAAGAACCTAACAAAAATGTACATTTGTCGAACAGTGGATGTAATAGTATTCCCAAACTTACTTCAGTTAATTTTAAATTAAGAAACTTTATTTTAAAACATCATCATAAAAAACACACAAAGAAAACCCATGATGCAAAAGTTTAAAAAAAAATTAGTAAAAAGGAAAAGTGCACATCTATGGAAGACATAGAATCAAGTTTATAAATCTATTTTGAACTGTCCCTAGCAAAAGCAAGCATCCAGACGCAGGACTAACTATACCACAAAGTATAAACCAAAAGCAATGTCATACAGAAGTATAAAGCAAGTATTGTTGCATTTTACCACTTCCATTTAAAGAGAATAACCAATTAAATTTTAGAAATAACAAAAGCATGCCAATGAAAAACATTCATTAAAAAATAATTTTATCTGTTTTGGTTTACTGCATAATACAGGCATGCCAATGGGAAAAAAAAAATCATTAAAAAAATAATTTTACCTGTTTTGGCTTTTTGCAAAAGTAACATAAGAATACTAGCAACAAATGCATTTAAGATGATATTACAGTGATGCATCTAGTTTGGCTATTTGCAGAAGTAACATAAGAATGCTAGCAACAAATGCATTTAAGATCCCCTCCCTCCCCAAATGCGAAAGCGGTGGAAGCCAAAAGCATCCCCTACTTGACCAACCAGCATTTAAGATGATATTACAGTGATGCATCTAGTTTGGCTACTTGCAGAAGTAACATAAGAATGCTAGCAAAAATGCATTTAAGATGATATTACAGTGATGCATCTAGTTTGGTTATTTGCAAAAGAATCATATATTTGCCAGCAAAGAAAATATATTTATGTTATTACTGCAGCAATTTATATACTTTAGTTATTTGTGAAAGTAACAAAAATAAACATGCCAGGAACAATAAAATGCTTTTAAGATAATATTATAGCAATTTATCTGCTTTGATTATTTACAGAAGTATGACCTCTGAACAATATGTTATAGGTGGTACTATTTAAAAAAAAAGTAACTATCAGCTCTCTTGGAAGAAACAAGAACCAAGAATCTCCTAGCCCTGGGCACATAGAAATAAAATAACTGATAATGAACCAAGAAACTTATCCATATGAAATATTTCACTTTTTTGTATGTAAATTTGACTCAATACCTTTTCCATATTTGATATTCAACATTGGCAATGTGTAGATGGTGTCAAATGAAGAGAGTGGTGCCTTCAGCGCAATGCCCATAATATCCTATAAGGAAAATAAAACTAGGATGAGAAATCAGTAGAAATATTATTATATGAATTGACAAGATTTCTTTCAATTCATTTAGAAAGGAAATCAGAACAGAAAAAGAAAGGAAATTTCAGCATGTAAGCAACATACAGCCTATATTATAGCTTACAGGAAAGAGAGATTTTGAAGAAAGCAATAATTACATTTGTAAAATATAGTAGACAAAAAATAAAAATACATTCCACACAGGTGTTTTGAATAACAAAGACAGAATGGAGGGGAAAAATTGTAACATTTAACATAGTAATAGTATACAGTAATTATAGTAAAAATTCGCATGGCATGTTATTTGAAAATAATGGATATCTCCCATCTCTTTGGCACTTTTAACTTTTAACTGCATTTGAAAGAGAACTGATAAAACGTTTGTTTCTTTAACTTTATTTTTTTATTTATTTAACTTTCATCTAACTCTCTCACCTGGCCCGTCACTTCCAACAGCACCTGCACTTTGCCTGTCTCGCTCATCATTTCTTGGTAGCTCATGTTACGGGCTGCCCGAGCAGTACAAATAAACACTTCCCCAGTTTTCATCTCTACAGCCACATAATTCATATCTGGCTTCACCCAGCAGTTGGTCTGGCCAAACATTGTTTCTGGACGCAAAGTGGCTGCTACCAGATAAACACTCTTGCCTGCCAGGGGTCTGAATAAGACAGGATGGCAATAATGTATAAATAATAATAATAAAATGATGATGACTTACTAGAGCATCTGCATTTTACAAAAGCTTCAAGTGCTTTACAGTAATAATACATCAGGACATCAAATCTGGACTCCAGAATAATAAAATATGTAAAGTCTGAACACTGTATAAAAATTTTTCAAATCCTACATAAAATGAAATATGAGCCTAAATTATTATTTTTTTTTTTTAACAATGGGTTTTACAAGGACACATCAAAATTAATTAAGGTGAGTGACAAAGAAATTTATTCTGCTGGACAAGATGCATTCTGAAAGTAATTATGAATGTAAACACGACTGTGCCCAAGCTCATCAGGAGGGATTTCAAGGTAATGGGATTATATGCATAAGAGTCTCATTTAAACAATACAAACCATTCTTTATAATATACATTCTTAATAATGATTTTTAATCTGCCAAAATATATCATTTCCTAAAATAAATTATATTATTTTTTTTTTAAAACTGAAAATTTTGTTCACTTTCAACCTCCATCCCACAAGTATTTAATACTGTTACCTCTTCCTTACCTTAATTTTCCTGGAAAGGGTTCCTTCACTTTCAGTTTGATGAGGGTATATTCCTGGGGTCCAATACCCTAATAAAATGATTAAAATGATTCTGAAACAATCACTTCTGAACCCAAACTATTACTTCAAAAGACTGAAAAAAACTGAATCCATAGAGTCTGCAAAAGTTTTATTAAAAGAAATATATGTTGCAATCAAGGCATTTCATAATGGTGCAGTAGAAGTTATAAATGTGTTCAAAATATATACTTTAAAAAAATTCTGCTTCATTAAAAATTACTTGAATTGAATCATTTTAATTTAAATGCATTCAATTTCTTCTTCATTTTTAAAAATGTTCCTTGCTGCTGTTTTAGTATTATTTAAATAATAACAGAATTTATTACATAATTCATTACAAAAATAATTTCACTTAACATAATTGCCAGTTTCTTTAACATTGCTTTTTATACAAAGATTCTCAATTACAATTTTTTTATTTGAAAACAAATCAAAACATTTAGTTTGAAATTCTGATGGCAATGTTGAAATGTTGTCATCTTTTAGTAATTTAACAAATTAAAAATCAACTATAAAAAATGACATAAAGAATAAAATAATAAATCATTAAATAAAGCATTCAAATGTAGTAGATAGAAGAAAAACTTACCTCCCCTGAACTTCGATCATGGTCCATGCATGGCTGGTTGTCTTTGGGAGAAAAAATTGTGTATCTGAAACATGATCATACCATTATGAGCTTTTTACAAGAAAGGCTTAATTCAACTATGTCTCTGAACATTTTCAATGCCTTTGTAGAAAATCACTGAACAACAAAAACAATTATCAGCTATATCTCTGAACATATCAAATGCTTTTGTAGAAAACACTGAACATGAATATAACTTAATGAAAAAACAATTATCAGCTATTACTCTGATTACACTTGGGGCAAGTGCAGGAAAATATTATATAGCAACCTAATCTAATAATAAAAATAAATAACAGCTATATTCTAATTTTATCAAGTGATTTTTAGTAGAAACACTAAACAATGATGTTACATATATACAATCTATAAATACTATAAAAATTTTTAAAAAAAGAAAGAAAGAAAACAAAAAAAATATTTTAAATTGAGAGATCAACAGTGTTTCCTTCCATGCCAGAAAGATATTTAACAACAAAGATTTTTTAAAACATTAACTAGCTTGCATTCAGGCTAAAGGGTTTTGTGACGTCAGGAATTACTAAGACATATTCAAGACAAAAGGGTCTGTGAGGTCGTATACAATATACATTCACTACTAATATTTGTGACATATTTAGGAAAAAATTATTAGTTGGGTCATCAATTACTAAGACACATTCAAGACAAAAGGGTTTGTGAGGTCATCAATTACCAAGACACATTCAAGACAAAAGGTTTGGGAGGTCATATACAATATACATTCACTGCTAAGGTTTGTGACATATTTAGAAAAAAATGGTTAGTTGTGTCATCAATTACTAAGATAGGACATATTCAGAACAAGATTCAATACCTTTTCCCAAATTTTATTTTATTTCTTTCTCTAAGTCGAATGAATGACCAACGTACAAAAGAATCATAGAAAGGGTTAGCATCTGTTGTGATGAAACTTCTGCGCCAGTCAACCTTAAAGAAAAAAAAGGATATTACAGAGAAATATAACACATTTTTTTTAATTTTTAAAAATGTGTTCATTTTTATTTTAGAATTATGACTTGATGTATTTAAAGAAATATACAGATCAAGTAATTTGATTATTTTAAAAAAGCACAAACAGGTGTTCACCATATTTTAAAATTAGCAAGAGAATAATTTAGCAAATTTTGTTTGCCTCTAATTTTGTCATATATGATTTGGATATTTTCTAAATGATTTTCAACATTTATAATGAGATTCTTGTTCCTGTTTCCAAAAGTATTTTAGAAAAAGTATAGCATGCCAGGTATTATTTCCTTTTACTTTTTCTAAAAATATTTTTTTATTTTTGAGCAAGGTACAAATTTAATAAAAGCATGAAAATATGTGATTTTGATGTAAACAATCACCAAATTACTGTGAATGATAGAGTAAAAATTATTGCCTTTTTAATGCAAGTCAAATATGTTCTTGATTCTCTTCTATACAAGAAATTATTCAAAGGTTATGTGTGTGCAAAAATGGCAAAATGTTAAACGTTGAAGACAAATCTACAATAGTAAAAATAAAAAACATTCAGTTCTCAGAAAACCTTGTGTAAGAAGCAACATGGCACTG
Source organism: Sinotaia quadrata (assembly GCA_028829895.1). Lineage (NCBI taxonomy): Eukaryota > Metazoa > Mollusca > Gastropoda > Architaenioglossa > Viviparidae > Sinotaia > Sinotaia quadrata. The sequence goes on along the minus strand of CM054183.1, from coordinate 35,507,217 downwards.
TAAAAAAAAAAAATATGGCTTTGTCAAAAAAGGGCAGTAACAAATGTATTTCAACTATTTAGTAAAACATACACACCAAAAAACAGCAGCACAAAAAAAATGCTCACCATTTTTCAATATTTTCCACATCTTTTCAGTCTGTCTTACTCAGCACTGTACAAGCTTTATGTAAGCCATATTTATAAAACAGAAACTACACTACTTTTGCTTGGCCACCTTAAACTCATTGTCAATAGGAAAATGGTAACCAGAGAGAGAGAGAGAGAGAGAGAGAGAGAGAGAGAGAGAGAGAGAGAGAGAGAGAGAGAGAGAGAGAGAGAGAGAGAGAGAGAGAGAGAGAGAGAGAGAGCACAAGACTGGAAAACAAAATAAATAAAAACAATAATAACAACCATGAAATACCTTGCAAAAACATAAAATATAAAAGATATAAATAAATAATTATAAAAGGAGAATAAAGTGCCACTGGGAGACTGATTTTGATAATCAGGTTTTATATGAATAATTTAAAAAAATAATCACAAAAAGATGCATTAAAAATATAATGACAGCATTTATAAAACAAGTTGACTGATATACCCTGACTCCCATACGACGTAGATCTGCTTGAGCCAGAGGAGGAAAATACTGAAGCCAATGAGAAGGATCAGCAAAGTCTTTGATTTCTTCATCTGTAAGACCAAGCGAGGCCATAATTTGCCACTGGTATTTCAGCCCACCTGTCTTAGCAATCACCTTGCCCTAAAAAATAATAATAAATTATAATTATTAATGAAATCTGTAAAATGAGTTATAGTAAAAAAAACCCAATTATCTGGCATGAGTGAGGAAAGGCAGGCTATTGCTTTAAATAATCTACCAGTTACATGACCAATAGCCTATACAGCAAATAAGATGATCACATAAATAACTAGTAAAAACTCTATTGAATTAAAAAACATAATTAAAATTATCACATTTATTAGTGATAAAAATTATTAAACAGTCAGCCATTTATAAACAGTAAAAGTGTAACCAACATCAACAATATCATATAATGTATGATAAATTTAGTGAATTCAGTATGCAGGTTCGTTTGTAATAAAATTGCAAGGTATGTTGTGCTCACAAAGCTTCCAATTTGCCGTATAAGCATACAAAGGTGCTATAACTCTAGAGTTGTATGTAAATTAAAATACAATTTGAAAAAATATAAGCATCATTACAAAGACATGAATAATATGAAATGGAGTGTCAAAGTTTTTGTTTTGAAATGAATCAAGTTATGCAGTAGACTCTTAGTCTAAAGTAATCAACAGTCACGCCTGTTTACCTTCTTTCCCTTTGATTTGTCTTTACCAACTTCTACTTCCTTGTCATCAGGTCTGGCCTCTTCCTCTTCTAGAGGAAATTGTGGTGGGTAGCCAAAGTCAGCCATTTCATTCTTTAGTTTGTCAGAACATGCCTAGCACAATATACCCAAGAAGGGGTCAACATTGTTAAATGTATAGATGTATTTTTTCCAGTTAAGTATAAGATTGCTGTTGGTCTGTTCTGAATAGGTGTAAAAAGTATGCACCTCCTAAATATTTATTACATTTAAACTGTCATTAATTATATAGGTTAGCAAAGCTGCAGAAATGTTCTGTTAGATACAGTAATCAGTGTGTCAGTGTGGTAAGGAAAATAGTATAAAGAAATCTAAAAAAGTGACAAGTACTAATGTAGCATTGTGCTTTCTGTCACCACTGTCTTTTTGTTCTTGAGTGCAGAGACAAATTGTGCAAAACATGAAGTCTTCTGAAATATAACCCTTTGTATAACCTCAAGATCACATCTAATATGTAAACCAGTCTTTTAGAAAATATTTTTATATATGTTAATATATATTTTATATGTATTTTAATTATAAATCTTATTTATTTTGCATTTATATGCTCACTTTCTGTTAGAACTGTATGTTTATGTCAAAAATATCCATGTAAAACTTGCATAAATTACTGAAATGAAGTATATGTAAAAAGAAAATGAGATTCGTCTAACAAGATATATGGGTTCTATTTTAACAAGCTTTTGGATTCTATGATTCTGTCCTAATGTAACAAGCAGTGGTCACTAAATAGTAGTAATATACACATATTTTTTCAAAAAGAAATACCATCAAGGTACACCAGTCATAAAATTTTTTTAAATCATTAACTGATTCACCTCTTGCATTAACAAGCTTATCAACATTATTGTTATTACTTTCTAATGACCATACCTATAACACTAAAAAAATTTAAACACAACCTTAATCGGCATTCCAGTGCAGTGCAAACCAAATGGGAACAGGCACTTTTTCCCACGCATTCTCTGATAGCCAACAGCAAACTGTAAATAAATGAATCATGAATTTGTAAAACTGTAAATGCATACAAAAACTACTACATAAGTATATTCTGGACAGATGATATATGAATAGATTTTTATAAAAAATTTAATCAATTTAAGTTTCAGAACAATAAACTTTAATTAAAAATAAATAAAATCTAGTGAGAATGATCTCTGGTTTTAATGTCCCATTTTGACTTAGTTACGTCAGAATGTAAATTAATTGTGCTTCACTTGCAAGTTATCAAACATTTCATTTATTAAGAGTACTTTATAATCTTTCAAATATTATATACTGATAAAATAAATTAATAATTAAACGATTATCTTGATGTCTGAAATAAAACTATAGTATTTTGCATTCAGGAAAAAAAGAATTACTTTCAAAAATTTACCTCACACTTGGAGAGAGAGAATGTGTGACCTAGATGTAGGCGACCATTCATGTATGGATATGGAAAAGTGACCAGAAACTTTTCCTGGCTGAAATTAAAACCAAAGACAGTTTAATGTATTGAATTTACAACAGCTCAAGTGTTAAATAATTTTAAGTGAATGTCACCTGTCGTAATGAAATTCTTCACCCTACTCTACTGCGTGTTAAGTAGCTGCACACTGTATTTTGCACCCATCCTCCCATGTCTCTAAAAACGCAACAGAAATATTCTCATTAATCATCATGCAAAACTGATTCGACCACTGCATGATGCATCAGTTCATATATGGTTAGTAATACACATTTTATTGTGACTGCCTGACTTGAGGTTTAATGTCCAATTTCAATATATAATGTTGAGTGTCATTATAAAGTGAGTCTTTATAAAATAGTAATGAAATATATGGATTTAGGCTGTGAAGATATCTCCAAGAAATGGAAGTGAGATTTTACGTCAAACTTTTATTTCTAGGAATGCTACATTTAAGTATAAGTAATGAACTGAATATGGGGGATTGCTTCCGGCCTGGGTCCATTTCATGCCATAAACACAACTATATGGCAAAGATTTCTATCTAACTATTTCTATTAACTTAACTAAAATCTGGTGTCCCTCAAGAGATTATTAATAAGCATATTTTAAAGTGAAAAAGACTATGTTTAGATTTTGACAGATTCATAGTACAGTTTTCTAGAATACTGTTCTACAGCTCGACTTCAGATAGGGCTATATCTGTAAGACAGTTAAGTTAGTATTAATGCTGGGGTTCTTAACCAAGGTGTCCAAGAAAGTCAAATATTCACTATATTTTTATAATCTGCTTATGTGCATTTTCTAGGGAGGGGGTCCATAGCTTTCACCAGATTTTCAAAGGGATCTGTGACTAAAAAAAAAAAAATGTTCAAAGGGGTCAGTGAGTGACTAAAAAAATGTTAAGAACCACTGTATTAATGTTAAATATATTGTGAAGATGCTGTTCAGCTTACACCAATTCATTACAGCTTTCAAAGTGATTGCAAAAACAACAAAAAATCAATTTGCGTCCTCACTGGCTTTCTGCTGATATCCACATATGTCCAGATATTAAATTTAAACACAAAAAAATTCCTTACTGATAACATAGAGATATCCTCTCCAAGCCTGGACTGATGTAAAGGTATCCATTGTCAAAAAAAAAAAATACAGATTCATGTCAAAATATGAAAAATGGAGGTATTATACACATCAGAACTTTATCTCTGATAAAAACAAACAAAAAATAAGTACCCCATCTCCCCCTAATTCTGTTAAAATATATTTAATATTAAGATTATAGAAGAATGTGTGTTGTCACGTGTGATTCTTCACTATGTTTTGTTAATATGTACCATCTGTTTTTCTGTTTTCGGTGTCATTGAAAAGAAAATGTTTATTAACAAGTATTAGTATTAATTATTTTATAAAAGCGATTAAAGGAAATGTTTTATAAAAGAAGATTTTATCAACTAAATGGGTTATATAATATATCCAAAATGTTTGTGCACTTTAATAACCTAGAGACTTTTGATTTCATTTAATGTAATAATCTACTGCCTTATGTAGTTACTAATACTATCATTATCAATCATGTGGTTGTGAAGCACATAGAGAGGCCATCAAGCTATACTATTCCAGATCAGCATGTTACACTTTTAGATCATTTCCAGAAATTTACAGGTTCATTCTATTCTGACAGTCTTGGTGTGTTACAAATGTGGAACCTGATTAGTTTTTATTTAGTGGTAAATAAACTTTATCTTATAATATGAGAACATGGCAAGTCAGAGGTGAGAATTGAACTGATCTTTTCTGTGAAGAAATGAGCAATCCTATTGAAAGTTTGGGCAGATTAAAGTATTTAATTAAAACTGAATATCAATTACTTTCACCATATGTTGACAGTTCTAGTAAATATTTTGTTTCAAAGGGCTACATGAATTGAAATTTTATTATGGTAAAATGGAATATAATATGATCTTCACATTTCTGATTGGACTGTCGATGAAGAGACAGTTGTATGTGGCATATGACTCTTATGAGTCTCAGGGTTATGTAAATCATCTGGCATACATCATCCTGAAGAATTGACCCTTTTGACCTTGGGATTTCATACTTGGAAAATAATATCAAAATGAGTTAGTCTATGCATATTTCTAAGCATCATTTTTGATTTGTTAGGTGTTGTCAAATAAAAGTCTAGACTCAAATGATTATTAAAGAAACTCAATTGAGAAGGCGATTGTTTATAATTAAAATTAGTCAGTTTACTTTTATGAACATATGCTATTTTTTAGTTCTTTTGTCACTTGATTTTATTGTTCATCATGTTTGTTTTGGATCAAATATCAAAGCATGCAGAAGTCATACTCCTTACTTTTAATAAGACAATTGTCACCTACTCCTAGCTATTGTGCTATCAATAATGTCACTATTAAGAGAAATAATGTGTACCAAAAGTAGAACTAGTGTTTAAACTTTGCTGGAGTGCAGTTCATTAATATCCAGACTAGGAGTTTGCTTTTTATTTCTTTCATAAACATTTTACCTTGCTTCTGGTGTGCCAAGAGCGGGAGCATTTTCTTCAAAAATGTGTTCTGCTTCCCATCGGTGCTGGACATTTCTTTCGATGTCTAAAATCTCACTTAGCTTTGCTGTACTTTTTCTAGATACTGCCGGCTCCTGCTGCTGTGATCCTTTGAAGAAATTTAAAAAAATACATTTATGCTATTTTCGTGTTCAATTATATAAACAGGAACTATTCTAATTAAACATTAATTTAGCTAGATGATACCATCCATCGATTTATGTATTGCACAACTACATGTACAGATTTGTTGTATTATTTGAATGGGCCTGTAAATTCTAAATGATTTTGTACGATTGGGAAGATCAAATCGAAAACAAAGAATAGTCAACACCAAACTCTTACCTTGAGGTGCCATTTGTATGTTTCTGCCCAAAATACAACTTTGCAAGTTTCAAGGTCTCAATTAAAACTTCCACTTCAGTATTTAAGGAAAAGCAGCAGATGACGCAAGGGTGGGTGCCATGTGCATTATGTCGCAAAATTTCAAAATCTAATCCCCCAATATGCAATAGCTAATCAATTTCATAAAGTAAAAATGTTTATGGAAACTTTAAGCACAGCTGAAGCAAATTCAAAGAGAGATTTATAAGTATTAATTGGATCACGTTTACACCGATTTTTGTCAACGTAGCGGAAGTTATCTGAAAGCCATTTTTCTCTTCCGGCTGTTAAATCGTCTGCTCACAGAATGCCCAGCGACAGAGTAGCTTGTGTTCGTAGACAGAAAATACCATTTCAGCAGCAAAGATGCATCATGAATAAATGGAGAGACTTTCAGGTGTAAACGCATTTATTTGAAAATATAAATTTTAAAACAGTTAAATAGAAATGAAATATTACTAACAGGCGTCATTGTTACTTTTACACAAATCAGATGATTATATTGTATTTGTAAACTGACAACCTTTTTCGGTTCGAGGCCGAACGTTCAGTCATAGCGGTGGTCAAGACTGAGAAAAAATTTCCACAGTTCCCACATTTCGACATAATTTATTGGGGTTTTGTGCCAGTATCAAAGCTTAAACACACATAGTATTAACTCATCATTTTAAGGAGATAATATTCAAACGGTTAACAGTATTTCAACTAAATATGAACTTTAATTAGGCATACGTATCCGTATAGTTGTGGTCAATGAGAAGATCGTCTCCTTAATAAAACGTTTGATATCGGGGTGGGTGGTGGGATTATGTGAGATATTGATGGTCTCAATGGGTTCTCTAAATGAGTGTTTGTTTTGTTCGTGTTTTTGACTTATACTTCATTCTCACCAGTCTACGTCACACGCCAAAAAGTCTTGATAGACAAATTTTCAGGTCACCGAGAAAGTCTTGAAATCGTCGGTGAGTTAACGGACTTGCCTTAATAAAATTTATGCAGAAAACAATGGTTGTCATCATGCTGAATTTAATCGATTTAGAACACGCGTTTTGTTGATGATAAATACAGTAAAAAATGCATTAGTCCTCCGTGTTTATGCTTTTTTTTTTTTTTTTTTTATCCAGGTCTGCTATTATTTTTGTCACTGTATGAGAGCCAATCATTACAGGGTCAATATTCGATACAAAATTGATCAGTTGAATTCAAATTTATAAAAAGCATTTTTGACTTCTTAAAAAATGTCTTTTCTTGTTGTTGTGTCTTTCATCGGCTAAAGTGAAAGTATTTCCTCGATGCATTTAAAATTGACTTCAACTCGAATGAAAATCGCTACTTGACCTGTATCTGTGTTGTCTGTGCTCTCGTTGAGAGCAATTAAAAAGACGTTAAATTCTTTAGTTAGCTTCTTTGGTATTCGCGTTTTCGTCAGCCAGGACATCAGTACACACTGCCCAACGAGGAATTTATATTAACACATTCCATTCTCTTTTCATCTCACAATATATCCATAAATGTACTGAGACATTTTTGACGAATTCATCATCAAAATATGGTTTTGAGTGTTTAGCAGTTTTTCATTTACAAGAAGGCTTTGTTGTCAGCTTTGTTCTGAACTCTGTTAAAACATCTGCTGACAGCCATTGCTTTCTTCAAATTTATATTTTCCTTTAATTCACCGAGCACTCTTTTACAGCTTGAATGTATTGATTCATACTGTCTTTTTTAAGTTGTATTTTTTTTTCTTATGACCGAAACGGTTTCAAAACATATATTAAACAAATATGTTTATCCTTATGGAGAGAGAAAGAGATAGGCATCAGTAGTCCTGTCCTGAAATACATGACACACCAACTTTCCTCTTTTTTGTTTGACGCCATATCAGTGAGTCAGAACGAAATGTAAAGATCGATTGGAGGTGACGATGGATAAATAAATAGCACAAGATAATCAGCACAGGTTCTTTTCAATAGCAATTGTTTATTTTATGACGTTATAAACGCCGTCAGTGACGCAACCAAGATTGAAATAGTAGATAGAAACATGAGAATCCAAAAATACACAAAGTCACAATAATCATACTTCACGCAACTAAACTAGGACTAATCTACATATTCCTACACCTCTCTCTTTCTCATATGACTGACAACTTGCTAACTTTCATCTCGTCCATTTTCTGTGTCCGTTGTCTCTTTCTCATGTTGATTGTGTATTTAAGACCATACACGTATTTCTTAAGTATAAAGAAGGTGATGAAATGTTTTGCTGGCCTGATTTTATTTTATTTTGAATACCTTTCGCGGGCCAATGTAATCAGTTGACGGGCCAGAAGTTGCAGTCGCCTGCCTGCAGTAAAGTAACACACCTACTACTTACAAGTGTCAATTTGTATTTTATGTGCTGCACTAATACGGGTCGTAGGCAGTGCTGCGCTATCTTCATTGCCCGGTCAAACTTTGATTTATAACTGTTTTTATGTGTTTGATGAATAAGTTGTTTACAGTTGTCGTGACAGTTTACATGTTCCGACTTAATAGCTTATTTTAGTATCGACTAACCTTTCACCTTTAATTTGTGTCCTCAACATGTTTAAAACTAGGATAATTATAGAAGATAATTGACAGTTTGTTTTGAAATTTAGATAGCAGTTTTCCAATGGGATTACAAAGTTTGCTGCTTATTTTATTAGTGTTTGAATTAGTACATATAGCACATTCTTTTTTTCAGACATTTTTTCCTCACTGACCCACTGTGTCTATGGTAAATTAATAGTATTAAAATTAAGAATGCACATTTGTAGATCTAAGTCTAAATTTATTAAATAATATTAATAAATAAATAAATATGCAGATTTACGTTTATGGAAAATTGATAGTATATAGGGTGAATATACATCAGAAAGGTTCACAGTTTCATATACAGCTAGGTCGCAATTAAGCGAGTTCGAATAATGCGATATTCGATTTTTAGTGCGAATTGAATAACGATACCAGCTTGCGTTTAATGCGAACTAAAATTCAATTAATTCGAGGCTAACGCATGTGCGTTTGAGGTTACCGAGTTACCTTACTGCAGTCCGCACTTGTTTATCTTTGCATGTGCATGTGCTGTCGTCTGCCATAATATACGCTAGTTTTCCTGATTTGTTTATAAAAGTGCCCTTAATAAAATGGATAAAAAAAACGATTCACTCAGATAAAAACACTAAGAACGCAGACAAGAGAGACACTTTATATTACAGTAGAGCAATTTTTTAGGAATGATATTTAGAATTGTTTCGTTTTTATTTTGCTTTCTATAACTACTCCGCGATTTTGTTAACAATAAATTTAAATTATAAGTATTTCTTTGCATCCTTTACTGTAATATTTCGTAAACAAATGTATACAAATCTTATGTTTACATTTTTTCTTTGCCTATTTCGTCGAACTGGAGCCAATTACTATATTTGACATATGACCATAACTTGGATTATGGGGAATTTGAATAATGCGATCATTTCATTGGATTCATTACCTACACTAATCGAGACCTAGCTGCAGTGTAAGATTTTATAAATGTGTTGTATTATTAATCTGTATCAGACATTAGTATCAGTCATCACATTTTGTCATTTTTCACCACTGCCTAACAGTGTGTGGATTTTATACCTTTCATGAAGAGGGCAAAATTAAAATCCTGATACAGTCACTGCTTGTGTTCCTATTGTCGCTATTATGCCATGACTATGTGCCTTGCCTGGATATAATTTGTAAGTCTTGGATTATTTTGCTTCTACACACTGACTCATCTTGAGACAATTTAAACATGATATTGATAAATTTAAGCCATCAGTGAGGTTGGATCAATGAGTGAAAGTGGAACCCTTATTGTGTTATCTAATTCTTTGTTTGTATTTATGAATTTCAAGAAGCAATTTATTTCATATTTCAAAAATATTACAAAGAAGACAACTTTTCTTAAAATATTTATTTATAAAATTGGAGATAGAAAGGTGAAACTAGGAACATTTAGCTTCCCTTCTATATTTTACTTTAAAATCAATATGAAATACACAACGGAAAACGAAATAAACACTGAAACAAACAATAAAAAGAAACAAACAATGAAATAAAAATGTTAGCTCTGAGCATGTCCATTAATGTTCACAATTAAGAAATCTGTCATGTACTAATTTTTAAAGACAGTTTTGATTGTCTGAGCAATGCCTTGAAGAAAAAGCTATAAAAATATCGTTAGTACTGGAACCAGAAAACAGATCAAGACACCATATCATTGTATAAAAAGAAAGCTGTTTAAATGTGTTTATACTATTTGCATTAGTAAATTCGCAGGTGCATATTAACTGTGTAGTCCACAAAATAATAAAGTACTGTTTTGACAGATGTCTAAATAGGATTTTGACTAGCTTAGAATACATTATATCTCGATAGATAGGTAGTAGTTCTTTAAAGTGCCCTTAGACAATTATGATGGTTGCATTTTAAACAACTACTTATTTTAATGCAATTACATTTTTGTGTGTGTGGAAATCATATGAATAATGATCGTGTATTCATATTTTATGCTTTGACGGTAAATTTAAAGTATTTTAATTGTTAGTTGAATTGTCATTAAATTTAAAATATTTTAATTATTTTTTTAAAATGTCTAAATTTGCTATATTTATGCATCTTTTGGACTGATCTTGGCCGAAATACATAATATAAAAATAAATATATTTTCAACACATTTACTGATTTTAAATCTATGATTGTAGATATACCTTGTTGTCTGTTAGAGACTTCTATCCATACTCAGATAGAGTGTGTAAAACTGAAAAGGTAGATGCTGCTGAATAGAGGATTTCCAGTTCACATAACTAAATAATTGCCGTAAATTAATAAACAAGCTAATTCATTCGATTAACTTTAAATCTGTCAAAGTGATGCAGAAATGTATTTCTGGTTTGGTAAATACCTCGAATTGCGACTAGAGAGACTCGAGTCCAGAATACTTTGCACTAGTTATTTATCCAGAAAGATACGGAAAAATGGCGAATTATAATATATATTTGTGAGTTTTGTTATTCTATTCAGTAGTTTAGTAATTTTACTAAGATTCCATTAATTTACATTTAGTGTACTCTTTCATTTTATTAACTGACATTTGGATTTAAATATTTTATACTTGGATTTCATTAAATGACATTTGCATTCCACTAATTTACACTTAATTCCACTCCATTAATTTACACCTGGAATCTACACATTTACAATCGCAATCTATACATTGGAATCTTTCCGCTTACACTATATACCGGTAGTGATAAGTTCCTCTAAATCAGACGCCGGAAATGACAATGTTTTATTACTTCGGTCAGTTTCGGTTACTAGCATATTTGCCGAGATCATACAAGATTACCAGCAACACAAAATCATTTCTGATCCACTTTTGTCAGTGAGCATAACTTAGTGCATGTCTTCTTCAACATTTAATCAGACCCTTGGAATGTTTAGCAAGGGCAACAAATGCGACAATATGATTTTATGTTTGAATTTTAGAAATCTTTGGAACTCTTCAAATTGCAGCAACAGGACCCAAAAGCAATAGCATCAGAAGACAAAGACACCAATTTTGAAACGTTCGTTTATACTCTCACATTCTTATCCGATCAATCCCTCCATTGATTCTTTTTTTGTTGTCTCTTTTTGACTATTTCTTTGACTCTCGATCGTGCATTATCACAGTCATTATCATCACTAAATACAAGTTAAATTTACAAATAAATTAAAAAAATATTGCTGAGTATATATCATCCTAAGAATAATTACACTTATAGAATAGAGTGTTGACCCACTTTCTCCTTTCCTCTCAACATGAATGAACAAATCAAAACAACGGAATGTTATGAACCCTCTCTCTTGCTGTTCTTGATGTTGTAACGTTTTTCTTACGGGATCTCTATTTACTATCCTACTGGATGTTATTAAACATTTGTCTTTAGAAAGGCAAATTTCCGTTCTGTTTGATGTTACCAAAAATGATTGATACGAAATTTCTATATTGCTTTCCTGGTTGATGTTATCAAAACATTTTTGTTGCGAGATCTCTATCTTTCGTTTCTACATGATAACATATAAAATATTTGTTAAGAGATATTTTTCTGAATTTCTTACTTGATGTTATCGAAATCTTTCAGTATGACTTAACTGTCGATCTTTTATTTATGACTTAACATACATGTGTCAGCCTTTCATTTATGACATAAGTGTGTCAATCTTTCATTAATGACTTAATGCAACGCAACTGTGTCAGTCTTTCATTTATGACTTAACTATCAGTCTTTCATTTATAATTTAACATAATTGTATAAGGTTTTCATTTATAACTAAACTGTGTCAGTCTTTTACTTATGACTAAACCGTGTCAATCTTTCATTTATGACTTAACAACCGTGTCAATCTTTCATTTATGACTTAACAACTGTGTCAGTCTTTTACTTATGACTAAACCGTGTCAATCTTTCGTTTATGACTTAACAACTGTCAGTCTTTCACTTATGACTTAACTGTGTCAGTTATGATTTTATCGAACGGCGCGGTGGTCTCCTTTAAGATTTTTTCAAAACATTGCAATGCTCTATGTACATTATTACAAAAATTTACATTACGATTTTGTCAAAATATTGCAATGCTCTGTGTACATTATTACAAAAATTTACATTACGATTTTGTCAAAATATTGCAATGCTCTGTGTACATTATTACAATATTACAAAAATTTACATTACGATTTCTCTGAAGTTTCTCTACATATCTTCATTGAAATGTTTCAATCTTTTCTACATGACTTCAATAAAAAATGTTTCAGTATCTGTTTTACTTCATTGAAGTATTCTTTATTTCTGTCTAATTAACACTAAAAAAATTTTTTTTAAATCACGAATCAATTGAATTATTTCAATGTCCTCCCTAACTTCATCAATTCATCAACCCTTCTGATTGTTAAAAAGTAGTTGTGTTTTATTACAAGACTTCATCAATTCATCAACCCTTCTGATTGTTAAAAAATAGCTGTGTTTTATTACAAGACTTCATCCAAATATTTCAGTCATTCCTCACTCACTCCTGACTTTATGGATGTATTTAAATCTTTGATACTCGGCTCCATCGAAATATATCAGTCTTTCACTCAGGACTTCACTTAAGTATTAATACGTCATCATTTGAAAACAATTTACATAACTTCATCAAAATATTTCAGTTTGTCTCGCATAATGGCAATGAACTTTCTCGGTGGAAAAACCACACCACCTAATTTTTCTCCGTAAAGTTTTGCCAACATTATGGTCAGACTGGACAGGTCAAAGCGATGGCACACGTTGTTAACTCTCTTCCCGTTGTTGCAGTTAATGAATTTTTGGGGATCTACCGGACACATGCATTCCTTCACAATGGCGCATGCCGCCCAGGGTTCGACAATAGCTCTGCGTACGAATGGTTCGTTGTGATACACCCCAAAACCAGCAAGGATTTCAGGGTATGGTTGGTACTGGCAGGGTACATCTCCGTAGTAGTGAAAAGTAGCGTCCACCGTGTGCAGGAAGATGGATTGCGGGTTTCTTAAGAATTGCATTCCTCGTTCTCTGGCTCTTTGGAAGAGGTCAGTTAGATTGGCTCCTGGCAGGAAACGCACGGAGCTGTCCATGTAGACAAGGAACTCGGATTTGGGCAGCAGGGCCTGCAATTTGAAGCCATGCGCACGGGTTAGCGGCCAGGCAAACAAGTAGGTAAGAAATTATGTATGTAGGTTATAAAAAATATTTTGGAACTGATGTACTATTTTAAAAACAATGCAAATTTGCTTCATGTCCTGTTTGTCACGTGACATACTGTTACGGGTATTGCTAACTCTAGTGATGTGAAACAACCCCATATTCACACCTACACAACAACACACTCCTTATACATATATTAAAAATGTAACACTAATCTTTCTTTTTAATTATCTATTATAATAACACTATTATTTTAATGGAAGAAATCTTCCTATCTATCATTGTGATATTATTTCTGGACTCTCACAATTAAGGGCTTAATGCTTTTCAATGTCGGCCACTGCTGCAAATTTCCTTTGATCAGAATTTCCAGCCAAATGCGAATGTTAAAACTCATCATACCACAGTCTTGAAATGTCCTCTTTTAAAAAATTTCCTAACTGATATGGTGGTCGAATGTCGCCAACCTCAGAAAACGTGCCCCTTTGCTCCAATTATATGACAATTTATTCAAATATAAAGTATCCTGGAATGTTGATAACATGTAAATGTACTACTTTTTTTTTAAAAGGTAAAACCCGATACATTTAGATATCATTACTTTTCAAAAGAAGATTGCATTTGTATTTCATCTTTTCAAAAAAGATTACATTTGTATTTCATCTTTTCAAAAAAGATTACATTTGTATTTCATCTTTTCAAAAAAGATTACATTTGTATTTCATCTATTCAAAAAAGATTACATTTGTATTTCATCTTTTCAAAAAAGATTACATTTGTATTTCATCTTTTCAAAAAAGATTACATTTGTATTTCATCTTTTCAAAAAAAAGATTACATTTGTATTTCATCTTTTCAAAAAAGATTACATTTCTTTTTCATCTATTCAAAAAAGATTACATTTGTATTTAATCTTTTCAAAAAAGATTACATTTGTATTTCATCTTTTCAAAAAAGATTACATTTGTATTTCATCTTTTCAAAAAAGATTACATTTGTATTTCATGATATTAATAAAAGAAGATATCATTCAGATTTCTTCACTTTAACAAAATGATACCTTTTGGACTTCACTACCCGTTTTTAGATAGCCACACTCAAAATTGCAAACTAATTAGTGAAACTCTTGACATACACCCTTCATACTTGCAGTTATTGTAGACCAACGTATGTTGCCATAGTAACAGTTAATGTCCGCTGGAGAAGAAAATATTTGTCTGACAACCGGATCATTGGTGTATATCCATTCAGAGGACAACGAATTTTAAAACATTGAATACCGAGAAATTGGCAACAATGCCTTTAACCAGACATATCTGCCCACCCCTCCTTCCCCGTCCAAATAAAAAGGTTTTGAAATTACCTAGAGAGTAACTGATTTGAATGGTTTCTTTACTTCGCCCATAGCTTACTTTAAATTCTAAGAACTGAATTTTAATGGTTTGAATCTCTAAACACTGTCTTTTTTAAATATTACGTAGACAATGATACATGACTTACAGAGGTATGCTACACACATATACGATTTAAAAAGATATGCTTACCTGGACAATGTATGACTTGAGAAGATATGCTTAAATATAATATCTAATTTTAAATGTTTGCTTATCTGGATTATAGCTGTCTAACAATGGTTGGAATCGGTAGTGAAATAAGTTGATGGGCGGGTCTACTGATGTGAATTTCATCCTCACCTGGACGATAACTGGTTTCCAAGAGTAGCACCACATGGTGGTAATATGCGAAGGCAGTCGCTTAAATGGAAACTGTAAAAGTGTCAGGTTCGTCTGCTGTTGAATCTGCGAAATTAAGTTCAACATTCGTTCTAACAATTCAGCAAAATTAAATTTAAGATTCGTTCTAATAATTTATGAAAATAAGTTTAAAATTCGTTCTAATAATTTAGCAAAATTAAGTTTAAAATTCGTTCTAATAATTTAGCAAAATTAAGTTTAAGATTCGTTCTAATAATTTAGGAAACTTAAGTTTAACGTTCGTTCTAAAAATTCAGCAAAATCCAAAATTCAAAACTAAAAAATACTTCTTATTAAAAGAAAAGAAATTTCAAACTTATAATTAAACATTATGCTGACCTTTGCCCTTTGCTGTGAATTTAATCCTAAATCTACAAAGACAACGGTGTAGTCCTCGTTTAAAAACGGAAACACGAACTTCCGGAGATTGGTGAGTAAGTCCATGCTTTCATGGAAATGATTGGCTGACGAGGCGGTGAGTAAGATGTAAGTACGTGCTGTCACAGGCTCAGCTAGTGAAGAAATGACGTCATTGTATAGTGCCGGAAGTCTGAATTTTGGTGCCAAGAGAGAACGAAGTCGAAGCTCGGGTGAATTTGGAAAGGTGGCATTGCATTCTGGATTAACACAAGGTCGACCTTGCAAAAAAGACGGAGCGATAGAATGGAGTCTGTTTACAAAAAGACAATATTACACAGTTTTAACACCCAACAGTTAACTTGATTGATTAATATCACACTGTAAGTAAATACAGGACCGGTGCAATGGTATTTAGCGCCATGGCGGGGCCCCAATCCTTTCAAAGCGATATACTTTCAAAAAAAAATGAAAACTGCATATTCTAACATTGCTTATTATTATATGTTAATACACGCTCGGCTTGATAACATTAATTTCTTTGTTTAGTTAACATCTGCCAGCAATAATGTCAACAACAAAAATTCGGGCACCGCCTTTGGGCACGCCCAAATATTAATGTTTTCTGTGGTCATCCAGTTCCTCTAGAAGTCAAGCCGGCCCATGTATAAATACTAAAAATAAATTAAAGGCTGTTAGATTATATGTTACTATTCTTAAAAAGATGGAGAGGGGTCCCTCCATAAAACAACTTCAGTTTTTTTGTAAGCTGTTTGAAACATCCGTTTCTCATCAGTTTGACCGCGTTTTGATGACACATAACCCGAGAATGTTACGAACAATCGTGTCGCTTGTATCGAACCCGACTAGTTGTAGTAAGAGGCATACTCAGTGAGAACACTGTATAAATGAGATCCAAGGTATCTAAGTTGTAGTGAGAGATATACTCAGTGAGTTCACTGTATAAGTGAGATCCAAGATATCTAAGTTGTAGTGAGAGATATACTCAGTGAGATCACTGTATAAATGAGATCCAAGGTATCTAAGTTGTAGTGAGAGATATACTCAGTGAGATCACTGTATAAATGAGATCCAAGGTATCTAAGTTGTAGTGAGAGATATACTCAGTGAGTTCACAAGTGAGATCCAAGGTATCTAAGTTGTAGTGAGAGGCATACTCAGTGAGTTCACTGTATAAACGAGATCTAAGTTGTAGTGAGAGAATACGCAGTGAGTTCACTGTATAAAAGAGATCTAAGTTGTAGTGAGAGAATACTCAGTGAGTTCACTGTATAAATGAGATCCAAAGTATTTAAGTTGTAGTGAGAGAATACTCAGTGAGTTCACTGTATAAATGAGATCCAAAGTATTTAAGTTGTAGTGAGAGACATACGCAGTGACTTCACTGTATAAACGAGATCTAAGTTGTAGTGAGAGAATACTCAGTGAGTTCACTGTATAAATGAGATCCAAAGTATTTAAGTTGTAGTGAGAGAATACTCAGTGAGTTCACTGTATAAATGATATCTACGTTGTAGTGAGAGACATACGCAGTGAGTTCTCTGTATAAATGAAATAAATGAGATCATCGTCAATCCTCTCCAAATGCAGCACTTCCGAGGCCAGTACTGGCCAGCATATACTTTCAGGAAAGTGCGCTATCTTTATCATCTTGTGACGTCATCAACAGATCCAATAGATCTTGCTAGTGGTAGATGAGGCAGCTGTCTCGTATTTCTACATGTTTCCAGTATCTTTCATGTTTGAAGGCATTTTGTCGAGTTAAAGGTAATTTTAATTTCTTGTTTGATTTAAGTTTTATTGTTTTAATAATGGCAGCAAAAATAAAAAGAATTATTTGTAGGTAGAGTATTATTCAGGATGATTAAGAAGCGCCGATTTAATATTTACATTTTATAACGTGCTATAAATATGCACATGCATTATAAACAAATAATTATACTTACTCACATCTGGCTCCATATCGCACGTGACATTCGGCACAATTTTCAGATTTATCTCAGCTTCTGCACATATCCACATTTTGTGCAATAAATGAAAGGGTATACCTAATAACAGTGACTAATTTGCTTAAGTTCTGCATACTTGAAAATATGTTGCGGCACTTGAAATAAAATCTTTGCCATTTAAGAGACAGTCATCAAGACTGTCACTGTAAAGACAGTCACTGCATTCTGTATGTCTAGGTCAGGAATATGAAGAAACAGTCATCTATGTAAAGACAGTCGTTTATGTAACTGCATCATGTAAGTCTGTCAGGAATATGAAGGAAAAGTCATCTATATAAGTTCAAATCTAAAAGCTATATAAAGAATATGCTACCATCGAAATCATTCAAGTCATACATACAACAAGAATTTATAATAAAAATGATACATTTATTAAAAGACATATTAAAATGTTTATGATCTATCTCATTAGTCACTAAAAATATCTTATTTAATTTCAGTAATTAATGTCAACCACAAATTAAAGTATTTTAAAAAAAATATATAAATGGTGGCACATCACACAAGTAATGGCTTCACATAAATATATCGTTGGTGGTTTTCGATTTTAAATTTAATTCGGCATTATAAACAAATGATCACAGATTGATGTTCATAACAGGATAACAAAATATTAGATGCCAATCTGATGTTATAGATATACTTTATATACTTTAATTTTATTTCATATTCATGAAACACATTTAGCATTTCAATTAATTTCTTTGTCACTGTTACAGTTATGATGTAGAGTAGATTTTAAAAAGAATATTTCTGATTATAAGTCTCACGTGTACAGAAACAATCCGATAAGAAAAAATACAAATTGTGCATGAATGAGTGTGCATGTGTGCACTTCCGTATGCTAGATGTGTATATGGGCACGTGAAGATGTGCGAGAGTATATGACGGACAGATGGGAAAAATAGAATGGTTGCTAAAATCAGGTTAGTCATAAAACTTATTCTAATTCACATATGTAAATTTTCTATGCATTTTCGAAAAGTTTAGTGTCCAAGTTATACAACTTGTTTATTCTAAAAACGTAACTTTATTCTGAATAATTATTAAGATATATTAAAAGCAGAGTACACAATGGTTTATAGTATGACCAAAATACACAGCTCTAGAATAAATACAATTCTCTTATTTTCAGTTGTTGCTGTGGCAATTTTTCCCCCTTATAAAGTGTTGGTTAATAATAATCAGAGCTTATGCTGTATTTGTGTAGCATATAATTTCTAAAGAAAACAAGGGAATTAACTTCTTAGCACAATTTGACCTTGTAATTACGCTCTACTTACGTGACAATCGACGTGTTAGCACAGTTATTAGATCTCGAGATTCTGGTTCATCCATGCCAATTGTCTCTTCTAGTGGAATAAATAACAACTCATTTTCAGAGACAATTCCTTAAGCACAGTTTAAGAATTCAAGAGTATTATTATATACAATTTCTTTCTACTGAAGTAACATAATAATTAAAAGGCCGCCAGCAAATTATAATGCAATATATTACTGTCATATTTAATTAATTTGTTCTTGAATAAAAGACTCACTTAAAGAGATCTGAGTCACATACTTAGTAGCAATGGAGTTAATCAAACATCCAGTAACCCCCCCACTCTGTTGTTTTCATTTTAATATAAATATAAATATAAGGTATTCACTGATACATAATAAAGAGAAATATAATATACTGCATTTATGTAAAATAATGTATTACTATACTGAGGCATTACTGTAAACATAATTCATAACTATAGTTAAGAAAAGAGATGGAATGAACACTTGTGCGGGGTAGTTATTTTAATGGTTGAGAGTAGGTACTTACTGCAAGCACGAGTAGTACGTAATTTTGTAAAAGAGTGACTGGATGATGTGAGTAAAGTGAGTGATTATGAGAGCAAGTGGTTTCGGAAGTGAGTGAGATGGTAGGGGAGTGACAGATCTGATTGACTGTATAAAGTGATTATAGTCACGTGAGCGTGTGGTAGTTTTGTAAGTGAGTAGTTATGCTAATGATGAAACAATGAAACCTTATATATATATATAATTCTTCGAACTTCCTTACCGCTAGGAGCTTGTATCTCATACTCGTTCAAGGTCATGTCGTACGAGTTATCTTTTCCTGACTGCCGGTAGTAGATGAAAAATGTAAAGACTGTGACCATCACTGCCAGCAGTGCCCAACATTTTCTGACTTCTGAAAAATTTCCCGAGTTAGACAATAACAACATATTCAGTATTGAATAGTTCAAGTGTTTATAGTATTAGCAACAACACAAACATCCTCACAAACATACTTTTCTATTGTATGCTTGGGGTTAGAAACTAACAGTTTCCAAATCTATTAAATATCATTTGTGTGTGAGCACGTGTGCGTGCGTACGTGCGTGCGTGCGTGCGTGCGTGCGTGTGTGTGTGTGTGTGTGTGTGTGTGTGTGTGTGCGTGTGTGTGCTCAGTGAAAATTTACAGCCTTGTCACACGACGGGTTCTTAACACACATTTGTGTCAGAGGAAAAAAGAAACTATTAACCCAGAATATCGTATCCACTTTTATTTCTTAGATCTGACTTGCCACACTATGACTGATGGTGTAGCTTGCGGGGACTGTCACCACTGAGGGGTCTCGTTTGACTGCTCTGATGTATTTCTCTTCGGGGGAGTGGGCAGCTCGTGACGTGCCAGTAATAGCAAATAGGTCGTCTTTTAGATTTTACAAAAAAACGCAAGACAGACACCATTGATGGTTGGGTGGGGCTCAATTAATTCTGCCATGCAAAGGAACGATTTATTGCAGTGGTGCACAAACGTTTTAGTCAGGGGTCACAATCTTGTGGAAACCGTCGGGGAGCCACAAAAAAGTGAAGATCAAAATCGTCCCACACAAGATAGACATCACATCTAAGAACACACAAATAACGATTAAGACTATAATTACGACAAAGAAGTTGCATATTAAGACTCATTCTAAAAATGTTATGATACATCAACTTTCACAAAGTCACTGTGACGGATGGTGCTGCATGTCATCTGCAAGCTTCGAAATGTCTCGTAACTGACCTCACACGCTGCACTAAAATCTGCTGACTGCTTTGAGAAAATGTTCTGTTGGCGATTCAGCGAACGCCTCAAAGATACAATCCGAGCCGTTCGTTCGTCACCGACAACGTTGTGGAAATCTTGATGCTTCATCTCATAAAGACACTTTATAATTAGAAACCTTCACCACTGCTACTGTTGAATGACACAGCAGACAAATCACGTTCATCTGTTGTTGAACAAAACAGTATTGTACAGTCCAGGCATCATTAAACTGCCGGTTTTCATTGTCAACTTTTCTTTTATGATTAGCTGCCATTTTGTCACAAAAATATAATCAAAATAAACAACGGAAAATTTGACGGGTGCTTCCGGTAAACCGGGTAACTGGTGATGTGCACCATTGCAAAATTAATGGTAATACTGCCAAGCAAATTCTATAGTCATTTGATCGAGTACTGCACCAAACATTTGACTTTTTCGTTGGACATCGCAGGCCACTCGGTGACTCTTCACGGGCCGGATTTGGCCTGCGTGCAAAATTTTGTGCACAACTGTTTTATTGGCTGTGCGTGAGAGTGTGCAAATATGATTGTATGATTGTATTGCAAATATGATTAGACAAACAGACGAACGAAATGAAACGATACAAATACGAACTCTTTCGCTCCTCTCAAAAACTGTGAATAACAAGTTTTTAGAAAGTGTGATTTAGGTTTTATTAACCTAATGGGGTGTTTCTCTCTCATACAGTGGTTAAATCAATCATACACCTTTCCAATGTCATACACTCTAGGGAAGGGGGAATGAAAATGATGAAATTCAAAAAAGTGAAAATAAAAGTAAATACACAATTCTTATCTGGGAAATCGCACCGCTAACATGAAACAATTCATACACAAACTAGACGTGGATTTACCACCTTATTCAAGTTTGTATTCATATATAATAATAATATAGATATCTGTCTGTAAGAATATGATTAAATGTTCTTATTCTTAAATCTGCTACAATGTTCTCTGTGCACTTTTGCCTTTATAATTACTTACTTAGTACTGTGAATGTTCGAAGAGGAGTAATGTAGGTTGTAGTGTTGCTCACGATGATGATTTGAAGAAGGATGATGCAAATTGTAACGTCACTCACAATGATGATTTGAAGATCAGGTCATTGACTTTAGGTCCACCCATGTATGGGCTAGACCTAGCATCTTTTTGGCTGATGCCAGCAATGGTAATTATCGCTGATTTCTCTGGTCTTTGTGTAGGGCGGCTGTCCTCAGGACGTCTGTCATTTCCATGTAGTTTAACCGAGTGAATGTGTCCTCGCATATATGGATGTGATACCTTTTGGATTCGTAGAATCCCCAATTTACCAGCTCCTCCACTGCAGCATAGAACTTTCAGAACAAAGCTCAGACAGAAGAACTGAATGACTCGCCTGTCGTTAACTGTATGCAAATGACGTTGCATACATAAGCTGTCCTGAAAGTTAAACTTTTCACTTCGCCACAATGTATTTGAAGAAGTTGCCTCGATGTTCATAATACTGGCGGTAAACGGATGAGATACAGCCAACTCTCCTTAGTAAACACAACATAATTTCCTTTATACGAAGTTTCACCACAAACTGTCTTCATGTAAAAATCCCCGTTCTCATGAAAATTCTAATCTCTCCTTCCTCTTTTTATCCTTTCTTCTGAGAGTTCCAGAAGGTTCTAGAAGATTTGCATCTTGTGATCTTCTCTTACTGATGCATGTGATCACAAATGCACATGTTTCACTACCTAGGCAAATTCTACTGCGCATTTGCTAACTTTCCTAGTTTTTGTTTGTCAACAAGCGTCATACATGCATATACATTTGTGAATATACTGCATTCAACTCAATATATAAAATCTTCCTTAAATGTATATATATTTGTGCATGACATGATACATATATGCTATGTCCACACACGTCTGTCTAAACTAAATGAAATTTGGTGAACAAAATAAAGTTTACATTTTTACATATTTGATTGAGTATGTGTGTGCCCTCAAAATCGCCTTTTAGACAGGGGATTATTTCCCTTAGTCCATACTTGGCCTGCGCAAACCGTGAAATAAAAAATGTAATTTTGGCTCCATGCATTTCTCGTGAAAGGGACTATGACTGTCCATATTAACCTGTAGGACTATTTTGCGATGGTGAAAATTCGTCCTTGCATCGAACATGTAGTTCATGTCGAATATTTTACACACTACCTAATACCTCAGGCACAAACCTCAGCGCACTTTTAACTTTAAATCCTAAGTTAAGCTGCCCTAACTAGCTAAAATCTGAAATATTTCATAAAATTATTAATGATACATTTAATAAACATATGATTCAATATTACAAATAATATGCATAACATTTGTGAAATACATGATAGTCTCCCTTGCCTTAGGAGAACGAATAGAGTCAAAATGCACACAAACCATACACACACACACACACACACACAAATAAACACAGTCGATGACATTGCCAGAAATCTGTATCAAATTTGTAACACCAAATTATGGGGGCCTCAGCAAAGATTCGTTGGTCAGAGGGAGATAAGCCATCAATAGTAGCTAATTGAGGTACAGAGACATCTCTGCATAAATATATTTGAAAAATTAAGTTAAGAACGCTGGATAGAAAGACATTGCCATTGTGATAACATAGAAATCAGTGATAGGGACAAAGGAAAGCAGAAGATGAAATAAGAAAACTTTGGAGAAGTTATGCTTACTACCATAAGAAGTCACACTTACAAAATAAGAAGTCAAAGCTTACAAACACGAGAAAAGAAAAAGCTATAGAGATAGAGCACACTACTGTTGAAGCAGATAGAAAGAGGGAGAGAGAGAGAGAGAGATGCATACTGAAAAGAAATTAGGTTTTCTGTATTTCAGGCTGAGGCTACAGCAGAGAGGCTAACGAGGACAGAAACTTGTTTACCTAGTGAAGAAAGAAAACGGAGGATATCCACCAAACTCTCTGAGACTCATATTACGCAGAGGCACAATAGGAGTGTTAAGCAAATTGTTTTCCAAAATTTTGTGAGAGTGTACTTCTAAGGGTGAAGAAATAAATCTCTGTACTTTTTTTTAAACAAGAGTGAAATACGTGCCATATTTTATTGTTGAGGTGCAGAAGTGTGAGTCGAGACTAAATGACGGAGTGCTGAAGCAAGGGAGATAACTGTCGCAACACTGTTGCCATCGCAAGCGTCATTGTAGCTAACGTTCATTGTGTATTGACTGGCCGACATTTTATTTTAGTTTGAAAACAAGATTCTGTTTGTAACATACTGTAATACTGAAATCTTGAAATCCCGAAAGACTGCGTATAGCAAAATTATAGTTTATCTGTTACTGAATTGGATAAAGTAGTAACTCTAAATTTGAGACTAATAATATCTTTGGGACAGACCTAACCTAGTTGCATCTCAAAATTGACTGATAATTACAATTTTGTTATATAAATATTTCTTTTAATTAATTTTTCGTACATCTTTGTGATTTATATTCGCTGAGGGAACATCAAACGAGTCAACACACGATTTTCTCATCTAATTGTTAAAGGAGTATGAATAGACTCCAGAACAGTGTGTAGGCCTATATATTTAAAAAATATTGTTATAACATGCACAGAAACTGTAATAGGGCCTTTATTGTTATATACGTGTACAAAGAGACACGCACTGTCATGGGCCTGGGCCTGTATTGTTATATACATGCATAAACAGACACGCACTGTCATGGGGGCTGTATGTTATATACATACACAGACATGCACTGCCTTGGGCCTGTATTGTTATATACATACACAAACAGACACGCACTGCCTTGGGCCTGTATTGTAATATACATACACAAACAGACACGCACTGTCACGGGGCTGTATTGTTATATACATGCGTAAACAAGTACTGTCATGGGGCTGTATTGTTGTACACATACACAAACAGACACGCACTGTAATGGGGCAAGTATTGTTATATACATGCACAAAATATCCAATACTTTAAAGTTAAGTCAGACTAATGACGACAAATCATGACCTACAAAATATTTAAAACAAAAATTGTATGTTTAAAGAAAACGTGCCTAATCTAACTGCTAAACAGTAGGACTATAAACAATTAATTATAAAAGAATAAAAATATCAGAACCAATAACTTACTTAGGCGAGCCATTAGCTGGAGTGTGGTTTAGTACAAAGGGTGAGCCTTTAGCTGGAGTGTGGTTTAGTACAAAGGGTCTTTTCGTTTCTCCATTACTTGCACTGTTAAAAAAACCGAAATGCTTATGCAAGCAGTCTGGAAATTATATATATTAATGATGAGTAGATGCATTGAACTGAATGTAACAATAATATTAATAATAACAACCTGTAAAATCACACAAGTAAAGCACTTCATGTTGTACAAACATTTAATTATCACATTTTCATATTCTGAAACTATGTTTATAATTGATGAACATTCTACAGTGTGATAGTGGAACAGATAAAGAATTGACAATTCTATTGTGAACAATAACCTTGTGATATTATTACAAAAGAATGTGAAAAACTATTGCAGCAGCATCTTGACAAGATTATGTACAAACTATTACCATGTATCTCTCAATAACTCCATTTCCATTCTCTGATAAGAATGATCCTGTGATTTATATTAACACTAATCTGTTGAATTACGTGTAGGATATAAGACTGTATAAGCAATTATTCGAACAATGTTTTGTGGAAATATTGATGTCAAATAATCATTTTATTGTATTTGATTGTTGTGATTTATTGACCTTCTTACAAATGTTGATAAATGTATTTTGGAGAGACAGTAAAAAAATGTCGAAGCATGTTGTGAGTGAGTCAAGATGAAATTGATATCACTTATATCGGGTGGAATAATAAAACGAGGAAGATAAGACCCATTGGTAGCTGTAAATCATACCACCTTTAACCCTTAAACCACTAATCTCCCCATAAATATCATACACTTTGCAATAACGTATCGCCCTAAGAGACCGTGAAATCAGCAACAGTAGTGGCAAATGTGAGTCACAAATTTAAAATATTTTTCTCTAAAATCTTCCCAATCGCATCACTTTAACTTGTAATAATAAACAGGCATCTCAGTAAGAGAAAATGACTTCCCAAATTGTCGCTCTTTTATCCCTATTACTAATTTAAGCCTTGCCGTCTCTCTGCTCACCACTGACACATGTCTTTAGTCATTCACACAATGACTGAGACACACCTAAATAACTCTGACACACTCTTAGCAAGGCAACGTACGTCCATGAGAATGAAAATGAACGCACAACAGAGAGATTAAATTAATACGTTAACTAACCAAATTAAAGTTCTACATCGAGAAGGTAAAAATCTCCGTTCTTCGGGTGGTGCTCCAGAATTCAGTATAATTCGTAGCTACGGGAATGACGTCATCATTTTTGTGTGTATATATATATGTGTGTGTGTGTGTGTGTGTGTGAGAGAGAGAGAGAGAGAGAGAGAGAGAGAGAGAGAGAGAGAGAGAGAGAGAGAGAGAGAGAGAATACAAACTCCAATGACATATTTATTTATTATTTTAAAAATAAATTAAATATAATTTCATTAATTCGTGTGATATACATTTTTTCTTCTAATTTTTCCATGGTTGAAATGAAAAACGTTTTGGAATGTCAGTTGCTTTAGGCAAAATGTCTAATTTGATTACGTAGCTTAGCTGACCAGAATTTGAATTTCTAAGTCACCCCGATACGCACAAGTAGGCACGTTTCGCCTGCAGACTTGGTGGCTCCTGTGAAAACTAAGGTTCATGATTTCTAACGGGTATTCATCATGCATGGCTGTAGGTCTATGGATTGACCTATATGCCAAGAGCAGAATTTTAAGTGCCATTATCCGGGACCTGTCCTTGTAATAGAAAGGACGTTTCTAAACCTACCAAATACAATGATAGTATGACTTCGAGCCATCGAGTGCACGCTTTCTTGGGCACAGCTTTTGTATTAAGAGAACAATAATATTGTGCTTTAACAGCTTCAGTATGGCTGTGTTTCATACTGGGTAAGAATATCATGCGCTATTTGCCATCATTAGTTTATGGAATCCCAATTTTTTAAGGGCATTCGACAGGGTCAAAGAGAGAACGTGTGTCCTCTGGACATAATTATGACTGGTCGACTTGAGTCTGAACTCTGTTTACTGGGGCTGCTGGCAGAAATTTTGCCTGGCAGTTCCTGACACAGATTAAAGTGGAATGCCATAACAGGAGAATTCAAATTGTATGAAGTCTCAAAACTGCGCCAGGTGAAACCCTTCCAAATGTAGCCTCTTAAACTTGTCTCTTTATGGATTTGATTTACATGCTCATTACTGGAAATTGCTACAATTGTTGTTCTGCCTAAGGGAGGTAAAACACAGAGCACCAGATGGCCTAGACCCTAGAGAAAAAATAGTGACATCAGTTTTCTACAATGTGAGTTGACAGTAATAACATGAACAATAAAGTTGTGACTGTTACGAAAATGTGTGGAGTAAAGGACTATCTACAGCTTCGCCTAGACAAGGTTAAATAGGAACTATTATCACTTATCTCTAATAACTCCATTTCTGCTCTGATAAGAACTGTGATTTCCTGTGATTTCAATTGACACTACAGTAATTGAATTGTGTTTAACTCCATTTCTGCTCTGATAAGAACTATCCTGTGATTTGTATTGACACTAATTGAATTGTGTTTTAGGATATAAGATTTTAAACGTATTAAAATCATTTTAACTTAGTTTTGTGGAAATATTGATATCAAGTAAACTTTTTCATTGTATTTGTTAAATGTATATTGGATTATTGATTTAATACATTTATTGGCCTTCTTACACATATTAATAACCTTATGTTGGAGAAGAAAGTGGGTGAATGGGGGCTCACTATATATAGATTAAAGACGGATTAATCTTCTCCTTTAGTAAGAAGTTTTCTACCTACGGAAGTATTGTATAACAGTAAATGTTTGTCTTTAATGTTGTGGAAGAGAGGAAATGCGTACAGAGCCCGTATATCCGCCAAGTGAGAGAGATGAGTGGTGTTTTCTGGAGAATTATTAATAACATAAATTAAGGTTCTCATCACTTGTAATTAGGTATGGATGATTAATTAACAATAATAATCATAACCATTAATTAGGTGGCGTTGGCGTCACACAGACCTGTCAGTAAGTAGTCCCGCCAAGCTAAATGAGATGTGAGAAGGACAAAATCATATGAGGAATAGTGTAGTTAAAAGGCGCATAAATTGACATACGGATTTTGATCCGGTGCAGGTATTTTGTGATTGACTGCTTTGTTTCAATAGAGCAGTTTCTTATTCTAAGACGTAAATCAGTTAAGAGCAAGAGGAAATAGTCAACAGAGTAAGTTTCTTTATGTTTTTACCTCTGGCTTAGATGTTTCTATTACTTTATTTTTAAGGGGAGCACCTAAGTGCACTGCAATGCATCACAGAGCAACGGAGACACTCCGACATTGTACCAAAGTGATATTGACAGTTCTACTGACAAGCAATACAGAAATGGAGAGAACAAAAGAAAACAGATTGTCATATCACGAACTGTTCTTACTGTCAAACTACCGCAAGTACAAAACGTTTACTTCACGCCACTATAACACACTGAGGTTGACGCATCCAAAGTTTTGCAAGATTCTTAAATTTTAGGTTTATAGAAATAATTCTTGACGGTATGAATCAGCACTAACTTGCTGATAAATCCCCCCTCCAGCAACAACTCATCCCCCACCCCGCCGCCATTCATACTCTAGATAAAAGCTAGAATATTCATTTGAACATTCAGCGACAAAAGAGAGGCTCAAAAATTCAGAGAAAAAGTGAAAGAAAGATAGGGAAAAAAAATGGAGGGGAAATGACTAGTAGTTTGTGTTTACACTCTGCACTCAGTGAACGAAACGAAATCTGGTCGCCTATTGAAAATCGTGCATAATCTATTCTCTACAGAGTGTGACCCGCTCGAACTTTTCCCAGTGCATAGAGTCTTACATAACAAATATATCTATAAATCGGCGGAGATACAATTATAATCATAAATACCTAACATTGTTTTATTCATAACGATTATTAAGACTGTCATACTTGCTTGCTGCTTAACACTATTCAAACGGGTGGTTAATTGTGTAACTAATATGACGCTTTGTCATGGGTTTTAAACGGGGACAAATCGATGTTGATCCGTATGCTTTCTAGGACATAGGATCTGTTTTTTTTTTAAAAGTGCAGTGGAAAAAAATACCAGCATATATCGTTTATTTAAAACTAGTGATACAATTTCACTTGTCTGAAATTTTGAAATGAAAATTCTATAAAGGGCAATATGACATGTGTCTTCAAGAAGAATGTGGTCATTCTCCTCATGTCTGGGCTGGAGTTTTATGTATTTATTTATTCAGCGAACAAGGAAAGCGTTTTCTTCTAGCTTTAAAATTAACTTGTTTGAATGTAGTGTCTTGGTTTTAATTTTAAACTAATATAATGCAAAAAAGATATCATTTTTACGTGTACGATACTAGCTACGATGATGTCATTACATTATTACAGTGCACAGTGAACACAATTTAATGTTATTTTGATTTATGTTATTAGCTTTGTCCTGTAGACAGTGCACAGTGAACACAATTTAATGTTATTTTGATTTATGTTATTAGCTTTGTCCTGTAGACAGTGCACAGTGAACACAATTTAATGTTATTTTGATTTATGTTATTAGCTTTGTCCTGTAGACAGTGCACAGTGAACACAATTTAATGTTATTTTGATTTATGTTATTAGCTTTGTCCTGTAGACAGTGCACAATGAACACAATTTAATGTTATTTTGATTTATGTTATTAGCTTTGTCCTGTAGACAGTGCACAATGAACACAATTTAATGTTATTTTGATTTATGTTATTAGCTTTGTCCTGTAGACAGTGCACAATGAACACAATTTAATGTTATTTTGATTTATGTTATTAGCTTTGTCCTGTAGACAGTGCACAATGAACACAATTTAATGTTATTTTGATTTATGTTATTAGCTTTGTCCTGTAGACAGTGCACAATGAACACAATTTAATGTTATTTTGATTTATGTTATTAGCTTTGTCCTGTAGACAGTGCACAGTGAACACAATTTAATGTTATTTTGATTTATGTTATTAGCTTTGTCCTGTAGACAGTGCACAATGAACACAATTTAATGTTATTTTGATTTATGTTATTAGCTTTGTCCTGTAGACAGTGCACAGTGAACACAATTTAATGTTATTTTGATTTATGTTATTAGCTTTGTCCTGTAGACAGTGCACAATGAACACAATTTAATGTTATTTTGATTTATGTTATTAGCTTTGTCCTGTAGACAGTGCACAGTGAACACAATTTAATGTTATTTTGATTTATGTTATTAGCTTTGTCCTGTAGACAGTGCACAATGAACACAATTTAATGTTATTTTGATTTATGTTATTAGCTTTGTCCTGTAGACAGTGCACAATGAACACAATTTAATGTTATTTTGATTTATGTTATTAGCTTTGTCCTGTAGACAGTGCACAATGAACACAATTTAATGTTATTTTGATTTATGTTATTAGCTTTGTCCTGTAGACAGTGCACAATGAACACAATTTAATGTTATTTTGATTTATGTTATTAGCTTTGTCCTGTAGACAGTGCACAATGAACACAATTTAATGTTATTTTGATTTATGTTATTAGCTTTGTCCTGTAGACAGTGCACAATGAACACAATTTAATGTTATTTTGATTTATGTTATTAGCTTTGTCCTGTAGACAGTGCACAATGAACACAATTTAATGTTATTTTGATTTATGTTATTAGCTTTGTCCTGTAGACAGTGCACAATGAACACAATTTAATGTTATTTTGATTTATGTTATTAGCTTTGTCCTGTAGACAGTGCACAATGAACACAATTTAATGTTGTTTTGATTTATGTAATTAGCTTTGTCCTGTAGACAGTGCACAATGAACACAATTTAATGTTGTTTTGATTTATGTAATTTAATGATACTTCGATTTATGTAATTGGTTTTGTCCTGTAGACAGAAAGGTCACATGCAAAGGAAAACCACAAAAGAGGAAAAAAATTCCACGAAAAAGTGAAAGCAGCGTTACTCTCTCTCAATCTATCTGTTCATCTCTCTCTCTCTGTCCCTGTATAGATATCAGTCTATTCATTCGTCCACTTATTTGTCTGTCTACCAGTACAACTCTACTTACCTATCGATATATCTATCATAGTCACACACACACACGCAACTAACAGCAACGAGCAACATAAAATATTGACGGTTTCGAGCAACATTAATTATTAACAGTCTTCAACATGCCTGGCAACTGCGACTCCAATTACAATCTGTGGACCAATAACGATTCCATCTTCGCGTAAACTGCGGTACAAGTCAAGAATTTATAAAATCAGTTTTCATCGGTAGGAAGCACTTCCTCATCTGGTTGTATTACCTAGCAGAAGAATCAAATTCAACTTACCTATACACCTGCAACAGTTCAAATACCCGTGTGTTATTATCCTGAGCCACTGTTAGCACGGGTAGTGTGACACTAATTCATGCAAGCGTCTGAGAAGTGAAAGAGCAACAACTGAAAAATGAGGTCAACCACTATCGTAGTCTCCGTGACACGACAGGTGGACGGTTAACACCAACGCTGACTGAAGATTATTAAGTTGTCCACCCTTTGTCCTTGGCCTTTTACCTGTGGATCAAGGTGGAGGTTGGTTTATTTTATTACGAGAAATCTAATGACGGGTAGATAAACGAGCATCGATTAAAAGTGTCCTTGTACGTATACGGACTTTCGGACTTTCCGTTTACTGCATTCATGACTCACGTTTCACGTCACGAATGGCCTGGGTAAAATGGACATTTACGTCTTTGGACGATGACATTTTTTTTCGTTAAAGCAAACATGTTTCTTCTACAGCCAAGTCAACTCAAAGTTAAATTCTAAAAGATCTGCTTTTGACCATTTCAGCAACATCAAAAAATAGTGCCAAAAACAGAATGGAATTATCTAAGAACAACAACGGTAAAGAAACTAAGATCCCATGTATTTTTTCTTGCCGTACAGAATAGATTGCCATTCTGAACTCCACGTCATCACAGCATACCCCTCCCTCTCCCACATACGCACATATTTACATACTTTCAAACATATAGTCTGATTGGTGACTTCGAGTGTCGAGAATTATGGAAGGATGATTGTATGAAAAAAATTACAGTAAAAATTGTTAGAAAAAAGTCATAGGAAAAATGTCACAAGGAAAATGTCAAAGTCGTAAGTGTCAGTGTTATGTGCTATACTATTTACTAACTGCACGTGAAGCAGGAAATGGTACGGAGGTTAACTGCTCGCTCAAGTTTTGCGTGGTTCAAATCCCGTTCGGGATGAAAAACGCTACTAGTAAATGCGTGCGCGTTTGTGTGTGCGTGAGCGTGTAGTTTATATACCGTATAAATGCTTTCTAATTCATGCATTTAGTTCTGTTTTGGTGTGCGCGAGCGTGTAGTTTATATACCGTATAAATGCTTTCTAATTCATGCATTTAGTTCTGTTTTGGTGTGCGCGAGCGTGTAATTTATATACCGTATAAATGCTTTCTAATTCATGCATTTAGTTATGTTTTAATTACTTTCAATTGTTAAGTCCAAATGCATGTTTATTATACACTGAATAACAGTAAATGGAAGTAAGAGACAGCTCATTAGGATCGTGGTTCGATTCTCGCTCGGGGTTAAATAGTGTGTATGTGTGTGTGTGTGTGTGTGTGTGTGTGTGTGTGTGTGTGTGTGTGTGTGTGTGTGTGTGTGTTATTTGTATAACTTAAATACATATTATAATTCATATTATATTTGACACATTTAATTATATAATTTATTCATACTAAGTTATGTTGTTATGCATGAAGTCCATAAACACATATATTATAAATTGAATAACGACAGTAAATGGAAGTAAGCGATTGCGCAGAGATTAACCTCTCGCCCAAGAGGATCGTGGTTTGTTTCTCGCTCGGAGTAAAATATGTTTTTATTTTGTTTGTGATTGTGTGTGTTGCGTGCGTACGTGCGTGCGTGCGTGCGTGTGTGTGTGTGTGTGTGTGTGTGTGATTTAAAAGAACCTGCCTCTGATCTCTCCGTCACAACTTACATAGTAAGTAAGATTTAAACTATAGCTAAGAGTGACCCATTACTACGAGTATAATTCAAAGGAACGCCAAAGAATTACGTTAAAAATAATTTTGAATCAAAGGAAAGCAAGGCGCAGCGCATTGTGATATTCGTTCAGTGATAACACTATTCAGCAGTGAGATCAATAAATCTATTCGCAGGTGGAACTTCCTACTTCAGGAGTAATGGAAAGGGAATATAAAAGCCTGGGGTGCTGCAAGAAAATATGCAGAATGAAGTAAAAGTCCAAAGTTAAAAGAGTACAAAAACAGTCCAGAGAAGTACTGAAGCCTAAGGTAAATGGGGCTAACAAAATACTAGCCTTTTGAGGTGCCACAGAATGAACAACAAATGAAATAAATGATCTGGACAGATGGACGTGTGGTTGGACACATTAGGGTTTTAAGTATTTTTATAACATCTTTTGAAAAAACACACGGTGATTTTGTGTTTAGTGCTAGATCTTGTGCAGCTGTTTCTGCTTTTAAACCCGTCTCTTCCAATCATCTGCATGTTGATTGTTTTGTTGATGTTTTCATCAACTTGTCGTACATACTGTCCCTGGACAGGTTGTGGGCTCCAATTATTTGCTAACGTCTGTTTTGTTGTTTTATTCCGTATTTCATTGTCTGTTTGTGGGGATTGATATGATCCGTCATCTTTATTGCTTCTGTTATTATTCCAGATGTAGTCCTCAATTGTAGAATTGGCATTTTTTCTACCACATGCGCCGTCAGCAATCAGTTGGCATTTCTCCTGCCGATTTGTGTCGCTATAACCGACAACGCCCTCTTAACAGAGCACAGACATACGCAAAGCCCACAGTCTGTGTCATATGCCTGACTGACCGGGTCGTGAGAATCAACACGCCGCCATGAATACTTTTATCAATTAATAAGCATAATCACTTATCAGTGGTTAAATCTTAATTTAGAACTTGTTTACAATACGAATCCCACATTCATACACCACTATAAGTCATGTACTATCGACTCATAATTTATCCACACTTCAGCGGTGTCAGGTGTGACGAGTATTTACGCTTAAACATTTAAAACGGTTATGACAAGACCTCCAATCCCAACATGACAAAGATAACATAAAAGAAAACAAGTACTCCAATTATAAGTTCAACCTGACCTTTCTCTGCAAAAAGTCCTTTTGATCAGTGTCATTTCTGGGAGAGGGCAAAGACAGAGCTACAATGAGGGCATGTGACTGGTCTCTGAACTGTGGGTCATATATCTGCACAAACTGGGACAATCATGGGTCAGTCTGGCTAAATATTTGGGATATTATTACAACCTGAGATGGAATACGGGTTGGATAACATTGCCAGGGCCTCTTGCACAGGAGGGGAGATAATATGTATATGCGAAAATGCTAGATCTAAGGTCTGGCCTCCTGTCACGAGTTTGGCAGTAGATTCTATCCACTAGAGTCACAAAGATGAATGAAAGTTAGGCGGCCGGGTCTCGTACCGTGACAATCACACAAAAAAATATGAAAATCTCATATGATTTCAAATGCACCATGCAAAAACATCGATGAACAACAAATAATATACTATCTGGATGTCATTTTTTGAGCTTGGACAGAATACACCATGATACACAACAAAGTAGCAAAAAAATATTCATATATGAAAACTATGGAGTAAAATCTCTAGAAAGAGAATAGATGCACCACTCAGAAGCAGTTACCGAGACAGAAGAAGTCAAGGTACGCTGGGACTTGATACAAATCTTCTTCTTCATCAGAAGATGTAGCATAAACATGTAAACTTAAGATAAGCCTGTAAACCTGTAATACGAGAAAGACATTAAAAATGGTATGGCAGTGTTTGATGATAATTATTTGCATATCAATATAATTTCAGACATTCAGTCGAATGCCACTTTGACCTGAAGTAGTTATAGATTGACTTGCTAATTGAAAATCGTTTTTTGTCCCTCTCCCCGCTTTCTCTCCCCTAAACACACTCCATTTTCCAATGGTTTCCCTCCGAACCCCTAAATCTCGTAATGACATCAGTAGTTATTCATATTAATCAATCACTATTGATGCAGTTCAAAGTATTTATAGATCTTTAAAAGACATTCACTGTTAGGGGTGGACACAAACTCCCGCCCGCCCGCCCGCCCTCACGCACGCACATAGCAGCCAAGGGAGTTAAGTTACTTCAGTGTCAACAGCTATCGAAACGATTATTTCCCTGTATGACACGCACTTATGTCCTTTTCGCTCAACAACTCTTAGCAATGAATCAATGAATTCAAGCAAATTAAAACGGCACCTTGAAACAAAAGATCCAGATCATAAGAACAAGCCAATCATTTTCTTCGAGACTCTGCGATCAAATCTTCAAAAACAGTCGAAGAGACTGAACAAATTTACGGCTGTATCGGATCAAGCTCAATTCGCCAGTTTCAAGATTGCTCAACTTCTAGCGAAAAAGAAAAAAAAATCTCACACTGAAGCCGAAGCAGTTATTATGCCAGCATTGAAAACTGCAGCGGAATGTATGTTGACAAATGAAGCTGTGGGAAAATCGAAAACCATCGCACGAAAAATACAATGCATGTCGGAGGGTATCGAGTCCCAGCCTAGAGGAATGTTCGATGATTAAAAAGATAGTATTTACAAATTGTGGGCAATTCAACTCGATGAAAGTACGGTCATCGGTGGAAAAGCTTAACTGCTTTCGTTTTTGAGATTCATAAGAGATGGAAGAATTGTGATCGAATATTTTCTCTGTCGCGAATTGCATTCAACGACTACAGGAGAAGATATTTTTGAATTGGTGGATGACAGCGTCAAGAAATTCGGATTGAAATGGGAAAATTGTGTCAGTGTTTGCACTGACGGAGCGCCATCAATGCAAGGACGCAAGAAAGGATTCGTTTCGCATGTACTACGACAAAATGGAAATGTAGAAATCGTTCACTGTATGATTCACAGAAAAGTCCTCGTTTCGAAATCTCTTCAGCCCGAACTTTCCGCAACCCTTATGCAAGTAGTCAAAGTTGTCAATTACATCAAGGGAAATAATCTGAGATCCAGGATTTTTGCAGCCTTATGTGAAGCCATGGATTCGGATTATAAATGTCTGTCACGCAGAAGTGCGCTGGCTTTCAAAAGGTAAAGTTCTTCATCGCTTTGTCTACTTGCGAGCCGAGACCATTTCATCAATCGATGCGGAAGATGTGAATTTCGAGTTCTTGCGCGATAATATTTGGTGGCTGAAAGTTTCGTTTTTGAGTGATCTTTTTGACAAAATCAATTTGACTTTGACAAGGAGCAGAGGAAAATTTTATTAAAATTACTGGAAAGCTGAAATAGTTTTATTGAGAAGTTAGGTCTCTGGAAGTCAAAACTTACAAGCTCCAAATTTAATACGTTTCCGACTGTCGATGAAAACCCTCTCAAAATGGAAATCAAAGAAAATATAGAAGAAACTTTAGAGAGCCATTCTCAGACCTTCTTGAAATATTTTCCGAGGCTTCATGTTTCCAAAACGGAATGGGTTATTAATCCTTTCATGAGGTGTGACACTCCTAATCTTGATTCACAGGAAGAAGAGAGCCTGATTGATTTGTGACACTACTAATCTTGTTTCACAGGAAGAAGAGAGCCTGATTGATTTGTGACACTACTAATA
This sequence comes from Sinotaia quadrata, assembly GCA_028829895.1. Lineage (NCBI taxonomy): Eukaryota > Metazoa > Mollusca > Gastropoda > Architaenioglossa > Viviparidae > Sinotaia > Sinotaia quadrata. Next base: position 35,470,572 of record CM054183.1, on the reverse strand, counting down.
TTGTTTCACAGGAAGAAGAGAGCCTGATTGATTTGTGACACTACTAATCTTGTTTCACAGGAAGAAGAGAGCATGATTGATTTGAGAAACGAACTCGTGTACAAAAGAGTTTTTGATGAGAAAAAGCTCTCAGAATTTTGGATAAGCCTCAAAGATCAATATCCTCGCTTGAGCAAGAAAGCAATTCAATTGATACCTCCATTGATAACTCGTATCTTTGTGAGCAAGGATTCTCTGCACTAACTGAAATGAAATCGAAAGAACGAGAAAGACTTCAGATGGTTGATGAGGAAATGCGAGTTTGCTTGTCCAATAGTGAACCCCGCATAAAATTAATTTCTACTCACAATCACATATCTCACATTAAATACGTTCCTTAAATGTCATCCACAAAACATTTATATTTTGCATATGTGTATCGTAATTTTTCAAAGCCTTAAAAGTACAACTGATATATGTTCCTTGTGAAAAGTATGAATTTCTTAATCTATATTATAGCTTTACTGCTAGGGGTGCCGTGTGGGAAAAAAATAATGTCAGGGTGCCTGGGACCGAAAAAGGTTGCCCGATACTGTGCTATAGGTTGAACATACTAAAAAAAAATCCCTTTGGCAGTTAGAAACGCTGAGCCACCGTGCGCAAAAGCAATTAATATTTTTTAAAACTCCGACCTTTATAACTTAAAACTCTAATAATGATTTCCTAGGCTCTTTGCATGCAAAATCATCGACATTTTAAGGCTGATTAAGTCAAATCGATCCAAGCAATCTGAAAAGCCGCAGAAAAACATCCAATAAAGAATAGTCTGATAATAACACGAAACACATCCGGATAACAGATATAGCACAGCTAGCGCGTTTAAGTGCTGTATCCGGGGTTTTACGACAAGCCGTGCAAGTGTTTCAGCTCTGACGAAACGTGTGTTTCTACGGACATTGCCGAAATGGCTGTAAGGGTAACTTAGCAACCATTGTCTGCGGGCCACCGCGCTAGCCTTTGTAAGCATGATGTTTTGCTTGGTTTAATTGTCACTTGCCACAGTTTCTTACCGGATGAATCATCAAATAGGTGATATAAAACTAGGAACGTCCATAATTTGACTTGATTTGAAAACAAGCAATGCAGACACCCAATCCAGCAACTTAACAAGAAACTATCCAACTAATCAATAATCAACCAAGACGCAATAGAAACAATTAAGAAACTAACAAATAAACCAGTCAAATCAGCAATCTAAATACAACTGATGTCAACACAAATAAACCAGTCAAATCAGCAATCTAAATACAACTGATGTCAACACAAATAAACCAGTCAAATCAGCAATCTAAATACAACTGATGTCAACACAAATAAACCAGTCAAATCAGCAATCTAAATACAACTGATGTCAACACAAATAAACCAGTCAAATCAGCAATCTAAATACAACTGATGTCAACACAAATAAACCAGTCAAATCAGCAATCTAAATACAAATGATGTCAACACAAATAAACCAGTCAAATCAGCAATCTAAATACAAATGATGTCAACACAAATAAACCAGTCAAATCAGCAATCTAAATACAACTGATTTCAACACCAGTACACCAGTCAAATCAGCAATCTAAATATAACTGATGTCAACACAATTAAACCAGTCAAATCAGCAATCTAAATACAACTCATTTCAATACAAATAAATATTTAGCAGTAATGTCGTTAGTAAGATGTGAACATTCTGCTTAGTTTTCTTCCCTTAAAAACTACTACATCACCACCCCTAAAAAAAAACCTAAACACACTCTAAACCCCCTTTTCCCACAAATAATTAATAATCCCCCCCCCAACCTAAAAAGACTAATTTAAATTTATTCTTAACATCAAAGAATGGAATCATTTATGGTGATTCGACCTTGGTCCATCTGTATTGTATTTCCTTAAAGTAAGATTACAAACACAAACATACATCACAACAAACTTACAAACAAGGAAACAAGAAACAAACACAATATGTATGACAAAAAAATTACGGAACAACCCCAACTCCCGAACTTAAATCACAAAAAAGCCAAAAGAGAATAACAAAAACGAAAGAAAAAAACAACCATAAAATAGGTATTGAAAAATTTCCCAACCTAACAAACATTCGAACCAAGAAACTAAGCAACTAAGTAAGCAACCAGCCAACCAATCATTGCATCTGTTTCCACGGCTTTTTCAAAAGCTCAGAGAAGATGAGACGTCAGCACGATTTTAGATAAAACAGACGACAGTGATTAGAGTACAAAAAAATAATGACGACATCACTGAAGATAGGCGGAACAACGAACTTCTGGCAAGACTACGTTCTAGTGCAGGGCGGAAAAACTGTTTGCTCTATGAGTGAAATACAGGAATGAGTAAGTTGTTAGTTGATAAAAAGTATTATTTCAATACAAACATTTTGCGAACGTAGTCGTGTAATCAAACAACGTTTTCAGTCTAAACGTTAAATTCACCGCTTAGCATCTCGAGAAAAACAGGAAAAATTATGACTGATTTAAAAAAGCATTGTTCTGTTAGAATATGAGGTTCGTCTGTTCATTCATTCATCGACTTATCTCTCTCCTTCTATCTTTCCATGCATCCATATGTCCGTTCGTCCGTTCGTCCATCCATAATTTGTGCATTTTAAAGTAGCTGCCCTTTAATGTTTCTGATGTCAAATATTTGAGTTGATCTATCAGTAACAGAACATTTGCAAACTACTATTGACAGGTATACGTGTGATGCTACAATGATTGCTTACGTCATGTTTCGACCATTTTACCTACACCTCGTGTGTCTAGCATTTGTCTTGCTTCAAGGGGTTCTGGCGGACAACGTTCATGAAAATTGTGAGTGCCACCCAACTTGACCCACACACACACAACACACACTCATGTACACACACACACACACACACACACACATACATACACACACACACACACACACACGCACATACCACACACTTACATGCAACACACATACACACACACACACACTACATATATACATACAATACATTTACACACACACACACTTACATGCAACACACACACACACACTACATATATACATACAATACATTTACACACAACTCACGCTCACCTACAACTGTACACGCAGACAAACGCGCAGACGCAAGGTTTGTATTTAACCACGTACGCTAGGACGCTCACGCGTACATACATGAGCGTGTACATACCAGCACACAGACACACACAGCAGAAAAATAAAATAAACTTACACTTTGCGTACAAAACGCTTATGGTATATGTGCTCACCCAACGTTATTGTTGTCCTCATTTTAATTTTATTACACGATCTCACTAAAAGGTGATAGTTGACATGATGATAGCTAGATTTTTAAAATAATTTTGTTTGTTTGTAAATGTAGAGAGGATTCTAAGAATGTGTCTCTGTTTGCTGAACGCATGAGCAACTAACATCCATGCCTTTGTTACTTTTCTGTATTCATTGGAATGGGTGTACCGAACAATCAACACCATATTTTCCCGGCTGTCTTCTGTTTCCTATCGAAATCAGTACACCACACTGTGCCTAGATGTTTGTACACCAGGAATAGGAAGTCTTGTTCGTGTGTAAAATTTCAGTCATAAAACAGTATTTGCTGTAAATACCACTTAATTCAGATATCAACGTGTAAAACAGTGCACGTTGCACTGAACACTTAAGTAATCTATTAATACCCTCAAAAGTACATGCGCACAACCAAGGGAACATGTCCATACATATAATATAGTGTATTTGAACACGACACTTATAGATACTGTCTGTGCTGATCGAATAAGTTAGAATAGCAAGAGAAATTTTTTTTTAAAGTATTTGTTTGTGACAATTGCTGCCTACTTACGTTTCATGTAGGTTTTGTGACTCTTGTGTTTGTGACGCAATTTTAATGACCACATATTTCCTTCCCAACACAAAAGAGTTCATCCTGTATAAAAGCCTTTAGTCGGGGACTATTTTCTTTCGCGTGCTGTTTCGCAGAAATAACATTTGCGATTGATACTGTGGATACAAATTGTAAACAATTTCTAATCTTTCTCCTATTATTTTAAACTATTTAAAAAAAATTCCTGACGGCCACTAACATCTACTACACTGTATGTTGGACTTCGGTACTGAAGACGTGCTCGTGTACTTCGATCTTTTCACCGTCACACATACCATCCGTGTATGCACGTTATCCATAACACCGTCACACATACCATCCGTGTATGCACGTTATCCATAACACCGTCACACATACCAACCATGCATACACGTTATCCATAACACCGTCACACATACCATCCGTGTATGCACGTTATCCATAACACCGTCACACATACCATCCGTGTATGCACGTTATCCATAACACCGTCACACATACCATCCGTGTATGCACGTTATCCATAACACCGTCACACATACCATCCGTGCATGCACGTTATCCATAACACCGTCACACATACCAACCGTGCATACACGTTATCCATAACACTGGCGTTTCGCTAGATGAGATTTCCATATATTATATTTTATATGTTATAAGTTATGTTGAATAATCTGTGCCAATCAGAGTTCATTCGCACTAGTCGAAAGTTCTCTTCAGTAATATTGCTTGCATGTATCTACTACTACTACTACTACTACGGGGTAGGGTGGTAGTGGTGGTGGAGTGTGCAGGCAGACCTTTCTGAATAAAAATTTCAAAGTTTTGATAAGCATTGAACCTTGGAGTGAAATGTCAGTACACAAAACACGTATATATTTTAGGTGATTTAAGTAATCTGTTAAAACATACATTACATGTTTCACATCATTTAATAAGATATCAAAGCATGCAGCAATATGCACGTTTCATATCACTTAATAACAAGACAATACCTGCAACATTGAATTTCACATTATTTAATAAAATGTTATGGCATACAGCACTGCATGTTTAACTTCATTTAATAGGATGTCAATGCAAACATAAATATTTACATAGGTAATAAGATGTCAATGCTTAAACATTGATTTTTTTTTTTACATAATTTAATAAGATTCAATGCACAGAAACGGGCATAGTTTTGTCTTCCGGTGGTATATACAATGTCACCCGTTATCGAGTGAGATCTAACTTCACCTATGCTTGATTTCTCGGATGCACATAACATCATGCTTTTCGTGTAAACGTTCCTCAACCTTTGCAATTAACATTTTCTTTTCTTTAAAAAAATTAGTATGCCCCTTTGGATTTTACGGAGAGAAATGTGACAAGCCGTGCAAGTGCCTCAGCCCTGACGAAACGTGCAATTCTACCGGATATTGCCGAAATGGTTGTCGACCTGGTTTCATAGGGAAAGACTGTTCAGAAGGTACAAATGAGTGTGATAAACAGATAATATTTATGCCACCTGTAAACAGACCTACGTGCGTGCGTACGAGTATGTTTGTGTGTGCATGCATGTGTGTCTTGGGAGTGACAGTTCTAAATGCGATAATAGTCCTAATATTGGCATCAGTTCTCCTGCACCAACACTCTTTCCTGAAGTGTGTATGCGCTTGTGTATGTGTATGTGTGTGTGTATGTTTAGAGTGTTTTGTGAGTTTGTATCACACGTGTTTGCTTGTGTAAGCATGTATTAAACAAAAAGCAAGATATAAATGAATATTTGTATTATGCAATATGTATTTATATCATGTTAAATATTTGTGTATCTTTTCCATCTTGTTTGTTTACTTATACGTTTGCTAGAAGCAAACTTTTATGTTTACACATGATTGCTTGTATCAAGTTTGTTGCGCGCGTGCGTGCGTGCGTGTGTGCGTGTGTGTGTGTGTGAGTTGTGTACACGTGTGCATTTACACATAATCGTCACACCAAAGGAAAAATGAAGAATTAATGTATGCTATTAGAATTGTATTGGTCTCGTAGGTTCCTATACATAAACGTCTCCCACTGTTTAGATTGTCTCAACATTTTTCCTGCTGTCTAGAATGTCCAAACTGTGTTGTCTCGGATTGTCCCAACACCTTCGTCTGCTGTCAAAAATGTACAACCTCTTCTGTTTCCAAGAATGTCCAATCGTTTTCTGCTGTCTAAGGTGTCCAATTGTCTTGTATTGTCTAGAATGTTCAATATTCTTCTGCTGTTTGGATTGTCCAAAATTTTTCGGCTGTCTAGAATGTCTAATCATCTTCTGTTGTCTAGAATATCATTCTTCTTTTGCTGTCTAGAGTATCCAATCATCATTTTTCCTAGAATATCCAGTGATCTGCTGTCAAAAGTGTCTTAACGTCTTTCTCTGCTGTCTAGAATGTCCAGTCATCTTCTATTAAGAATATTTTAACGTCTTTGCTGTCTAGAATGTCCAATCATCTACTGTTAAGAATGTCTTAAAGTCTTCTCTTTCTCTGTTTAGAATGTCAATATGGCTGGTATGGAAGAAACTGTTCGGTTAAGTGCTCGTGCGTAAATACTTGCAAGTGCCATGAAATCAATGGAGAATGCAACACTGCAGATTGTCTGAACGTGGCAGCCATGATGGAAGACAAAGGTACGGTCTTACAAACGTTCGAAATTAAATTTTAGATATTTTTCCTTCGGCATTCGAAGTTCAAATTGTAAATATTTTGTAAATTTTTACATAGGTGTAGTCGTCAAATGTCCTTTTAGCTGTGCCATCGAGGTTACAGTCATGTGATTAAGTAATCCCTACTGTCTCTTTCAATTAAGAAAAAAAATCGTTACAACTACTTAATGACGTGACACATTCGTCAAGGGGATTTTACACCGATGGAATTTCTCTCAAAAGCACATTTTCTAAGTAGTCGTTTATTTATTATTTCTTTGAGCTGTCCTCTATTTCCTCCTCTTATGACAAACGACCGCAGAATGATATAAAGTAATTTATAATGTGTGCATGCAAACATCAAGCAGCCAAATTTTGCTGACCACAGCAACAAGAAATGCAAATTATCACCACTGGATTTCTGGCGTCATTAAGGGATAGGAGCTTTCAAATAAAATAAAAAAATAATGTTTATTTTTCATCCGATTCTGTTGAATATCTTTAAGACAGTTAAATATTAGTAGGAATATCCTTCCCTACCTCTCTCGCCATTCAGCGTCAAATATTTAATGTTTCCGAAACGTCAATGGCGAGTTTTAATTTGCCCCAATGCTTTGTGACCTGATAAAGATTAAGAATGACTTTGAAGCGCGGCTACAACAGTAATATTATTTAATATAGAACCCGCTCTCACAGATGACAATGGCGGGATGAATAATGACAGTGGAGTACAGTACGAAATTGGAATAAATATCATTATGACTTTAACTCTGTATTAACTCTACGCGAACATTTTAAAAATATAAGAATAAAATGCAGCAAAGTTGTTATTTCGAATGAGAAACGATACATTTTTGTACTTTTCTTCTTTAAAAAAAATTCTCATTGAAATACAAAGTAAATAACCCTTTTGTTTTCTTTCTTTTAAAAAGAGTCTCATCGAAAATACCATATTTTCTCTTTCATTTTGTTTCTATTTTCTTCTTTTCTTGTTTTAAAACATTCTAAATTGCAATTTCTTTCTTTTTTCCTGTTTCTTTTTTTTTTTTAATATATGTTTTCTTATTTTTTCTTTCTAAAAGAAATCTAATTGATGTGAAATCTGTGTAGTCCATTTTTTTTCTGTTCCTCTGTCCTTCTTCTAGTTCTCTTTCTTTCTATTTTTTCTTTTCTTTCTTTCTTGAAAAACTAATCGAAAATGCATCTAACCAGTGTGTTTGTTTTTATCAATAGTTAGAATCTGTAAGAAGCCACGACATAGCTTGTCTTGTTGCTTGTCGACGTCATTTCCTATCAGTCAGTCTTTTGCATGACGTTGAAAAGTTATTGACAACAATTTCTTTTTTTTATTTTAAAGCTGACAGATTTGGATGAGGGCTTAAAAATAGAGTATGGGGTAGATGTGGGTCAAGGGAAAAGGGAATCTTTGGAATAATTTGATTGCAGTACTTTCTTTCTTTCTTTCTTTCTTTCTTTCTACATTTCTTCCTTCCATCCATCCCTCCATCCCTCCTTCTTTCTTTCTTTCTTCCTTCCTTCCTTCCTTTCTTTCTTTCTTTCTTTCTTTCTTTCTTTCTTTCTTTCTTTCTTTCTTTCTTTCTTTCTTTCTTTCTTTCTTTCTTTCCTCCCTCCTTTCTTCCTTCCTCACTCCTTTGTTTGTTTGTTTGTTTCTTTCTTTCATACTCCTCACAACAACAAAAGAACTTGTTGAAATATTGGTTTAGCTAGTTTAATTAACTTCAGAATTAGATTTCGTTTTGTTCGTATTCAGCAGACTTGCGGCACATTTACATAATGTCTAATTTTACTTCTCCATGGAACATACGTTAGTCGAGACTCAAAGAATTGAAAGTAAGCCCCTCCCCCTTCCTCCCCCAGTCTTCCAACAGACTGCATAATCTCCCCTTATCAGATGACATCAATGAAACTAAAGTTATGCAACAGTCTTGCAGAAATATTATTTTCTTTTATAGTTATTTGAATGCATTTAGTGTCTTGTTTATGTTTTTTATAAATGTAAAACCTACACAGTACTAAAAGTTCATATAGGCTATACTAGTGCCTAACCACAAAATTATTAGTCTGTGATATATGCGAAAATTAAGTTGGAATCTTCGAGATGTATATAGATATCAGTTAATAATGCAGTAAGAGAGTTTTAAAAGATCATCAGCTGTCTCCGACTCTTGTTATTTTTTTTCTTATTTTGAAAAATAATTAATTTACAGTAGGTTAATTAACAATTTTAAAAATTAATGAATAAAATATTGGAAATGAAGAGAAAAATTGAAAGAAGACCTAAGTAAACCCCATCATACTTCCATTTTCATTTTATTTTATTTGAAAATACAATAGCGTCCCTTTCATGATAAAAATAATAAGTAAAAACTGCCTTCTTTTTTTTATTTTTTATCCAGGACCAAAGTGGCAAATCATTGTGCCCATCATTGTCTTCGTCGTCATTGCCTTGATGGGCACCTGCATTACTATATGCCTTTGCAGGTTTTGTATATGAGTCTGGATTTTATTGTTGTTCGATAAGTCTACCACTGCTAATAGCTTTGTGCGTGCGTGTGTGTTTGTATGTGTGTAATGTACAGATATTTAGTGTACGAATTCCTGTTGTTTTATCCTCCAGATCTTTTAAGGGAAATATAAGCCCGGATTACATGTGTGTGTGTGTGTGTGTGTGTGTGTGTTTGTGTGGAATACACAATGAAATTAGAAAAAAGTAAATGAATAAAACAAACATTCGAAAAGCTAGTTAGATACTGACATACTGACACAAATGTATCTAGCAAATCCCCAGTAACTATCCAACTACTCAACAGACACTTAAATGACTCACTGAAATTATGGGGACCGTTTTCGGCTGAGGCCAATTTCACCCTGGGGGTTGGGGTGCGGGCGGGTAATAAGGGGCTAAGTCGCGGGTTTAATGTTTGTTTTATAGCAGGTAGCTATTTATAGTGTTTGCTTGTTTTCCTTATTTCATGTTCTAGATATATATTACTGTTAGTTGTTGGATTTTTCTTATTTCATATTCTAGATATATATTACTGTTAGCTGTTGGATTTTTCTTATTTCATGTTCTAGATACATATTACTGTTTGCTGTTGGATTTTGATGAGATTAGCCATAGTGATGGGTGGGTGCTTTTGTTATGTAGGTTTTCCTTTGTTATTTTATTTTACCAGGGTAAAATTTTCGCAGTTAGATCATCCTTCCAATCATTACTTTAGATAGCTAGTCCTCGGCACAGACAGAATTTAAAAAGAGAAGACCTTATGGGTGTATGGGATAGGAAAGCCAGCAACAGTTTATGGTTAAAAAAATGTTTTCTAGGATATTGAAAATATGGAAAGTATGTGGATATTTGCCTGGCTCTGGGTTGGATAGTACTATTTACAATGTGAGAGTCTAGTTGCCCAAACTGTTAGCTTCCAGTCACAGGTCATCTACGTTATGTCTGGGATTCGAATATTTAGGTATTCTACAGTGGGTGTGTTTATATGGAGCTTTGTATTTATAATAGTTTAGGTATTCTACAGTGGGTGTGTTTATATGGAGCTTTGTATTTATAATAGTTTAGGTATTCGACAGTGGGTGTGTTTATATGGAGCTTTGTATTTATAATAGTTGATGAAGTGTGAGGATGTCAATTTATTCAATCCATTGTAACCTTGGTTTGTTTTTTTTTTAGTACACCTGACATCTGTTGTTATATTAAGGGATACTGACACTATCTAACATGTGAATGCTATACCACTATAGTCATTTCAAACTGACTTCTGTTTTCACTTGTTCATTATTTATTATTAATCATCTTTCTATTGCCTTAGTAGTCTCTTTTCGATAACGAAGGATCTTCTTAAATAAATTTATCAGCATCTCAGAATTTTATATTCAGCTTGCTTCACCTCCTGTCAAACTTAATATGTGAATAGCGTTTATAAAAATACCAATTTACGATGTGAACAGCGTTAAAAACGTACTCATTTACGATGTAAACGGCGTTAATAAATGTATCATTTTACGTTGTGAACAGCATTAAAAACGTACCAATTTACAACGCGAACAGCATTAAAAAACGTACCAATTTACAATGCGAACAGCATTAAAAACGTACCAATTTACAATGCGAACAGCATTAAAAACGTACCAATTTACAATGCAAACAGCATTAAAAACGTACCAATTTACAATGCGAACAACATTAAAAAACGTACCAATTTACAATGCGAACAGCATTAAAAAACGTACCAATTTACAATGCGAACAGCATTAAAAAACGTACCAATTTACAATGCGAACAGCATTAAAAAACGTACCAATTTACAATGCGACCAGCATTAAAAACGTACCAATTTACAATGCGACCAGCATTAAAAACGTACCAATTTACAATGCGACCAGCATTAAAAACGTACCAATTTACAATGCGACCAGCATTAAAAACGTACCAATTTACAATGCGACCAGCATTAAAAAACGTACCAATTTACAATGCGACCAGCATTAAAAACGTACCAATTTACAATGCGAACAACATTAAAAAACGTACCAATTTACAATGCGAACAGCATTAAAAACGTACCAATTTACAATGCGAACAGCATTAAAAACGTACCAATTTACAATGCGAACAACATTAAAAACGTACCAATTTACAATGCGAACAACATTAAAAAACGTACCAATTTACAATGCGAACAGCATTAAAAACGTACCAATTTACAATGCGAACAGCATTAAAAACGTACCAATTTACAATGCGAACAACATAAAAAACGTACCAATTTACAATGCGAACAACATTAAAAAAGGTACAATCTGTATAAGCTGGTCGACCGTGTTGGTTTCAAACATTAGCAGGGACAAAACAAATGCCCATTTAGCCCAGTTTATCTTTTTCTTCCTAATTTGAATTTTAAACACAGTTGTTATTCCTGATTGATAAAATGATAAGTAATTATCGAAAATGTAAGCCTATTTTAAAGACAGGTACATAAGAAACGGAAGCATTGTGTGTGAGTCTACGTTTTTGTATTTGTTTAAAGCTTTACATGCGACCCTGTCTGAAAATATTTAAACGAATTAGCACTAGTTATTAATATGGTATTTTTTCCTTTTGGTCATGAAATCTATAATTCCAATGTAATATATAGTTTTGTTTTTTTTAAAATTACAATAGATTATTTATTTAACATTTTTCATTGATGTCTGTTTTTATTTCTTTCAATAGCTATATGACAGTCAGTCGATAGCCTTTCCTCTAGCTTGTTCAAATTCAAAAATTACTTCTAGATTTACAAGACGACATGCTTATTTTATTAAGGCCTACAAAGTAACTTAATGGAAATCGTCAATTTCAGCAATAGCGTTCCACAATCTAACCATTAAAAAAATAATTAAGGTCCACATAGTAACATTGTTAGGAAACGTCCATTACAGCTCCACCTTCTAATAATTATTTTATTTTCATAATCTAGTGCTGAAATAATTTCTACGCTAGCATTTCTTTCTTTCTTATTTTCTTTCTTTCTTTCTTTCTTTCTTTCTTTCTTTCTTTCTTTCTTTCTTTCTTTCTTTCTTTCTTTCTTTCTTTCTTTCTTTCTTTCTTTCTTTCTTTCTTTCTTTCTTTCTTTCTTTCTTTCTTTCTTTCTTTCTTTCTTTCTTTCTTTCTTTCTTTCTTTCTTTCTTTCTTATTTATTGTTTTATTTGTTAAGGAGAGCTAAATCGAATCCGGAAAAAAACACAAAAATGTCATTGAGTGAGATTCGCCGGCGAATTAGTTCAGGATTGAACCCCTCATCGGATAAGACAAAGTCCAAGCCGGACTCTGGAAACGTCAATGAAAACAAAGCAACCTACGAGGTAGTAAGAGAGAGACTGGGAGCGGAGAAAAAGCCCAAGGGTAAATCAACCGACATGGGCTCACAAGAGTCGCTGTACGAAAACTCCGGCTTTGAGCAAGTTGCAGGCAAAGGTCAGGAACGCTCAGTGTCGACAGCTGCACAGGATGAGGACATCTACCAGCATGCACTAGAGATGGATGAGTTTGAAGTGGAGGACGTTGAAGATGGATATAAACTCTCCATCATTGTTGACAAACTACACCGCGAACCATCTCCCGATCTAGAGCAGGCTTCCTCACCACGCAGGGCAGCGTCAGAAGGGTCGACAAACTATTCCAATTATGAAGTGGACTCCAAAGATTGTTCACCATCCAATCCGATGTCAGTGGACTACTTTTCCCTCGATCCAACATCGACCGACCACTCTCTAGCCAGTCCACAGACGATGGATTACACTTCGCTCGATCCAAAGTCGGTGGACCACTCACCCCCACTTCCAGAATTGGCAGACCTATCAGAACCCGGTCTAAAACCGATGGATTCCTCTTCTTCCGATCAAATCTCGACGACCCCACCTACCTTGGATCAAACAACCACTGCAGGACAAACGGCAGAGCAAGCTATTACGACCCTTGCTGAATCTCCATGCAGTATAGGTTTCCAGTCTCCCTTGCCGTCCTCTGAAGAACAGCCTTCTCCTGCTACGACTCAAGAGAAAGGGGCGACAATCAGCCCAGTGAACTCTACATCGCCCATTGTGTCACCACCTAGACAATCGTCTCCTTCGAAGATCCATCGCTATGGATACTCTGCAGATCAGAACATTCCTCGAAGTCAGTCTGCCAAGTCTAGCCCCTTGAATCCATCGACATCTCCATTCTCGCAGACAATAGACGCACCTGACTTGAAGCCTAAAACCGGAAGTCCTAGCCGTAAGACATCCTCGGGGCGTTCTTCTCCAGCTGTGTCAAGTCCCCCGGTGCGAGGCAGCGTTTCGAAACAGGTAAGAGATTCGGGTGATACGGTTCTTGTAAAGTGGGTATTTGAAGGAAGCAATTAATATACCAAATATAGCACATTAATTAAGGTATCAACTGTAGCACATGTAATTAATGTGACAAATGCGACACGTAAAATTAGTTTGTCAAATGTTATACCTGCAATTAGTATGTCAAATTCAACATGTGTAGTTAATATGTCAAATGCAACACCTGTAATTATTATGTCAAATGCAACAGTGTAATTAGCATGTCAAATGCAACACGTGTATTTAGTAAGTAAAATCTAACAAATGTAATTAGTATGTGTTAATGAGGGTAATGAACGCGTTTACGTTTTTATTTTCTAGTCTGACTGCTGAAATAAATATGCATAAAATAAAAGCAATTTAATATAAGTAACTAAGCACTAAAGAATGAGTCAAAAAAAAATAAATATTTTATGAGTACCATATAAAAAATTTGGGTGGGGCAATGACGCTGGCCTTTACCTTTCTACTGGTCTCATTGGTAAGCAAAAAGTCTTAACGCGTCACTTACTAATAATGATACAAATAATACAATAATAATCATTTTTATAATTTCAGGAAACCCCAGAAGAGAGGGAGAAGTCACGGCAGCTGCCCAGGGATCGATCGCTGTCCAGAGACAGATCCTTGTCCAGAGAGCGAGCAGGATCCAGGTCGCCCATGGCAAAGGTTGAGTCTCCACGCAGTACTGGGGGTTACCCAACATCTTCAAGGAAACAGCAATCTGCCACGACTGGAGAGAAAGGGGCGACAACGAGCCCACTTGAAACCGAAGGCGGACATTCAGAAGGTATAATAATTATTATTATCACTGCAGCAGTAAAATACATGTATCCTTCTATATTTACTTTCTTCAAAGTGTTCAACGATGTGTGAATGCGTCTGTCCTTAACTATTATTTTCTCACAATGCTGAGTTATATGTGCACTTCAGTCCATAACTATATACTTTTATAAGTGTTAAGTGATATGAGTGCTTCTGCTCATAACTATTTACTTTTTAACAGTTATGAGTTAGTGTGCGCTTGAATCCATAACCATTGACTTCTCCAACATTTTGAGTGATATGACTGACTGCTACTTTCCATAATGATTGACTTCTCCAACATTGCTGAGTGATATGACTGACTGCTACTTTCCATAATGATTGACTTGCCTAAATGTTCGCTTGAAAAATGGCGTGCTCTGATCTGTCTTAGTTTTATTCAAAGTGCTGATTGATTGAACTTCGTTGTGTTCACTTAACAGTTCTTTGCCGTGTCTGATGTACACATTCCGGTTGTCAAACAGAGACGTAACAGTTCTTTGCCGTGTCTGATGTACACATTCCGGTTGTCAAACAGAGACGTAACAGTTCTTTGCGGTGTCTGATGTACACATTCCGGTTGTCAAACAGAGACGTGAAAGTTCCCACATTTATCTTTCTAATTTCAAATACTCGTAGTGATTGATGCTTATATTGCCAGTGTCAAAAGTATTCTTAACAGATGATACATTTACTTCTCAGCGTCTAATCATAACAGTTGAAATATTTACGTTCTCCTTGTCAAATACGTACACACCAGTTTAATACTGAGATGTATGTTGGGGTGAATGTAACTGATGATGTTGGTTTCGTCTGCCTCATTTACTCTATGACACCCGCAGCTAAAAGCAGGTCAACAGTCACAAAGCGATGTGATTGGCCACTCATCAGACATATTGATAGACAGGAAGAGAATCGATCTCAGTCGTACCCCATCATGCCTAGACAGTAATAGTCTTGATGACAGCCACACTCATTCATGCCTAGACAGTAATAGAATTGATGACAGCCACACTCATTCATGCCTAGACAGTAATAGAATTGATGACAGCCACACTCATTCATGCCTAGACAGTAATAGTCGACGACAGTCACTCATTCATGCCTAGACAGGTGTAGACACTTGATCAAATAAACTGCAAATGTGTGTGAGGAAATAAAATGGTTAATATTTCTTACATTAAAAGTTTGGCAAAAGAAATTCTCTTTCACATTGAAGAAATGATTATAAAATTACAACAGAAAATATATTGCAATTCATCCTACAAAGCGGTAACTTATAGCAACATGAGAAACTTATACTCTCCCTTTAAATAGCGACAGTCCGACTACTGTCATTTCGCTATAATATAAAATAAAAAAATAATAAAAAATAAGATTTCAAGTGATTATTCCAGGTTAGTCGAACCATTTTTTTAAAGTTTGAAAATTGCTGAGTAGCAAGCAAGTTTGTTGGCAAGGATCAGCTGGCCATGTTTACACTCTAAGCACTTTAATAGATTGTAAGTACTGGGGCAAATCCAAGATTTCTGATTTTCCCTATAGCTTAAGTACAATAAGGTCACACCTGCATTGTGGCTTAACACTCCTATGTGTTGACCAGGTGGGGATGGGGGGATTTCTGGAACGCTGTGCCAGTACTAAATCTTTTGCTTTGACATCTAAAGAAAATATTTCACTTTAAAATTCCTTGGGTGCTAAGTGTTGGTTTATTACAAAGATTTACCTCGCAATTTCACACGTACATTAAGACCTTACGTATTTTTATTCAGAATGTCTAACATATTGACTTACTCGTAACAATTTAGTAATTTACATTCCCAATGTCAAAAGTACTGCCTTACACTTAACAGTTTAATACTTGTCTCCCTGAGTCATAGGCAAGTGCAACAATTTGCAGATTTGCATTCCCACTATCCATCATATTAATGCACTAGTAAGGGTTTACATAATTACATTCCCACTATCCAACATATTAATGCACTAGTAACGGTTTATATATTTACATTCCTATACGTCCTAGCAAGCGCATAACGTTCTACGTATTTACATACGAACATTTCGCCAAAGTGTCGCATTATTGCAAGGATAATTTCATCTAGAACATTTAGGAACATTTCGTCAAAGTGTCGCATTATTGCAAGGATAATTTCATCTAGAACATTTAGGAACATTTCGTCAAAGTGTCGCATTATTGCAAGGATAATTTCATCTAGAACATTTAGGAACATTTCGCCAAAGTGTCGCTTTATTGCAAGGATAATTTCATCTAGAACACATGTTTTAGTTAAATTTCACCGAAATTTTGCAAAAAAAACACTTGTATAAGTTTCACGGTTTTAACTTTAAATTAAAAAAATAAATCAATGCCTGATTTTTACTTCATAGCAATAAATTATCCTTGAATTTGTAACGGTAATTCGTTAACAATCTCAAGGAAAGTACGCGCATACAGGATTCAAGATTTAATTGTATATATACAAGTAGACATTTAAGTTTAATTCACCCCACCCCCACGCCCCTCAGTAAATACGTGCATGCTGTTTACTTCACATGTGCGCTTGAATGTGAGTGTACAAATGAATTTTGCGCATTGTATGGCGTCTCTAAGTTTGTACGTGTGTTTGTGTATGTAAACGGGATAAGCATATAGACAATACAATAACAGTAGAATTAATACAATAACAATAAAACTTAATAAATAACAGTAGACTTAATACAACAACAGTTAAACTTAATACAATAACAGTTGAATTAATACAATAACAGTAAAACATAATACAATAAAAGTAATATTAATACAATAATATTAGATTTAATACAATAACAGTAGACTTCATACTGTACTAACAATAGATTTAAGACAATAACAATAAAACTTATTACAATAACATTATAACGAATACAATAATAGTAAAATTTAAAATATTAACAGTAAAACGTAATACAATAACAGTAGACTTAATAAAATAACAGTCTAATTAATACAATAAAAGAAAAAATATACAAGAACAGTAAAATTAATATAAAATTATTGGAATTAATACATTTAGAGTAATAATACAATGAGAGTAAAATTATTTCAATAACAGTAAAACTTAATATAGTAACAGTAGAATTAATACAGAAACAATAAAACTTATAAAATAGCCGTAGAATTAATACAATAACAGTAGAACTAATACAGAAACAGCAAAACTAAATACAAAACAGTAGAATTAATACAATAACAATAAAACTTAATACAATAACAGTAAACTTTAATATAAACTTTGAGTAAAATCTTCATCTTCATCTTCATGTTTCGTCGTTAGATGGACAATAGACAGAAGACTGACAGAGTGATTGATAAATGGATAATAGGTAAACAGACTTACTACATTAGATTTATAGGTAGATTAAAAAAAAAAATCTTTTTTTTTTTTTAAAATCAAGAGTCGATCGAAAAGACTGACGCTGGCCAGAGGAAGGCTCTCTCCGCTAGCCCTCGAATGAGGTCACCGGGTTACCTCTCAAGCCAGACGAAGCCCACGTCACCTGACCAGAACCTGGAATCAGACACGACCACGCGTCGTTCTAGCCCCTCTCGACCGACGTCACGACTTCGAGATTACCAATAGTGACTTCTGGAACCAGCACATTGTCGCATCTCGGATGTAATACATTATACTCACTGTCTCGACACAAAACCAGCACACCGACAGACTGTCGCATCACGGATGTTAAATCATTAAACTCACTTTCTCGACATAAAACAAGCACACCAACAAACTGTCGCATCGCGGATGTAATGCATAACACTCAGTGTCTCAACACAAAACAAACACTACCAACATTTACTACGAAAGAAAGCAAGCATACACATGGACACACCTCTCCACACTTCCTAGATGTTTTACAAACACGCTCAATCATTTACGCATCCACGCATGTACCCCCATCCGCCACCTCACTTATCTCTCTCTCACACTGTTTCTACCACAAATATTTTAAATATTATTTGACAACGTGAAATTCCATAAGAATGTCTTCAGTTTCAAGTTTTGCTAACTTAGACAAGCACTAGTTTGCAATCTTTCTGAAGCATCGACACAGGAAAAAATGGTTATCTATTTTAGTATCTTCTTGCCGATGCTAGCACCTTTCCATTGCCGTTAGGTCACGTAAAAACACGGGAGATAATCTGCCATTGATGCCGGCATTACTTATGGTTCACATTTTGTTTCATCGGCCCTCTGAACATGAATTGCAAGAATGTCAAAGTGACCCTAAGCTGCGGTCTCCCAACCCTCTCCAGCTACAAACATCACACTCACACAGACGCACACACACACACACACTTTCTCGCAGGTATTCAAACACATACACTGGAAGTTGTATTCTAACGATTATATCTGTTATTTAATCTATTAACGAGAGTTGAATCTGCGTTATGTTTCAAGAATGACATTTGTTTTAATTAACATAACGTGTGGTTTCAGAAATACGTACACTTCTTTAGCTACTATTTATTATTATATAAAATTATATTATCAGTTCGAAGAAAACACCAAGGAAGAATTAATCAACAGCAACGACAAAGACAAACGAGGAAGAAACCATTCGAAAATCGTCAACCGTCAAATTTAAAAGTAGCCACTAAATTATTTATAACTAATTAGCGTAATAAACTAAACTGCTTATCAACATCTCCGGCCTGTATTCATTTAGCCGAAACAGAGAAAATTAAATTAGAATTAAAAATATAACACAATAACAACACACGCATGCACCCACCCACTCTTATACAACAACGATTCTTAGAGTATGTAACTGCATACACTGTACTCACGAAGACTGTTTTACAAAATAGTCAATCCTATTTACTCTTTTGATAATAATATTAGTAATCAAATAATTTTCAAAGACAACTTTCATATTAGTAATGGTAGGTCATAATGTAATGTCATAATAGAATGTATCAAATGAATACTATAATAATCAAAATATATATTAACGGTCATTTTAATTTTTTAACAAGTTTGTAGTCTATTATTCATTTTGCATAAACAGCAAACTCGTCTTGATTTTATTTCCAAATGGAAATCAGCCAGATATCTATGTGCACTGATGACGACATAAAACAGGAAACAGCACACTTATACATATACATAAATGTGTGGGTATTTTTAGGACACAAATGTAATATATAAAATAAATAATTAAAAACATTTGACGATTTTGTAATTTGCACATTTTTATTGAAGACAATAAAATCTGAGCACCGTTACAAAGTGTCGTTATGATAATCCGACCTGTTGAATGCTTGTCTTGAAATGGAACTTGAGTCCCCATTCCATCATACTTTATAGGCCTTTGCATGTGTGAGACAAGTATTGTTTCATTTTATATATGTATTATCACAGCTCTCATTATTATTATCTGTAAAAATTAGTCCCACTAACAGAGCCTCAAGAGTGACCTGCATTCAGAATCAAGTAATGAGCAAACAAACAAATGCAACAAAGAAAAAATAGAATGAAACCTAAGAGGGATCTCACCAAAACCAGACTAGACTGACCACGTCATAAACATTCAAAGAGAACAAGTGAAATAAATATTTAAATATCTTGAGTCATAGGTTATTATATTTGATTTAGATTTAATTCAAACTAGTTATTTATTTATATGGGGAAAATATGTAAATATTTAAATTTAGATACCCATGCTCGTATTCAAATTCATCATATATGAGCGTATCTTTGATGGTATATGTGACGCCAATGCCACCTAGTCAATGGTTATGATTATTATTAATTAATCATCCATAACTAATTAAAGTGATGAGAATATTAATTTATGTTATTAATAATTCTCCTATAGATACCACTCATCTCTCCTAGTTGGCGGATATGCGGGCAATGTAAATGTTTTCTCTCTTCCACAACAATAAAGGCAAACATTTACCATCACACACTATTTCTGTAGATGGAAAACTTCTTGCTAAAAGAGAAGACAAATCCATCTTTAATCCATATTTAGCAAGCTCCCATCCAATTACTTTCTTCTACAACATATGGTTATCAAAATGTGTAAGAAGATCAATAAATTTAACAATAAATTTATGAATATAAGAAAAACAATAAAAATGATTATTTGACAATAATATTTCCATGAAACCACATTCAAATAATTTGAATACATACACAGCCTTATATCCTAAAACACAATTCAATAAATTAGTGTCAATACAAATCAGAAGACAGTAAACAGGATCAGAGAAAAGAAATGGAGTTATTGAAGATAAGTGATAATAGTTTGTACATAACCTGATTTAGGTGCTGTCTCAATAGTCTTTCATGCGCTTTTATAACAAAGCAACAGGTTATTTGTTCATTTATTACTTGTCAATTCCACTTGTTCTTTCCTCACATTGTAGAACACTGATTCACTGCTATTCTCTCGAGGTTAACACAGCACTCCTTAGTCATATTAGCTCCCTCAAGCAGAACACCAATTTTCAGTAACTTCCTTGTACGAGAAATTGTTCAATGCAGTCAGCATACCTTGCCACCATACATCAATGGAGAGTAGTGTATTCATTACACTTAATGACTTATACTCTGTCTCTGTGGTAGAGACTCCATGCATCTAACACGATCGTAGCAGTCTATAATCAGTAAACCAGGAGATTCAGGTCAAACAAGGAAAGGCTGCTTCTACCCTGTAAAATATAATCAGGGAACAAACTCTAAGTTTCCAGTTTATTCATCTTTAACTTCATTCTCTCTTACATTCAAGTATCATCTTACAGTTTCCTGCAATAGTATTTATTAGCCTGATACAGTGTAGAATTGGATCGGGATTGATTAAATTAATCATATAAAGCTTTCCTGGTTTTTCATAAACAGGTGAGCCAACATGATGTCACAAGAAGTGTAATTCCTTCTTATTTTATGAACAATAATATTCAACTTCATTTGTTGCTGAGTAATAAGCGGAATTATCTCCCCTATATGTGCTCCTTGCAAAATTTCAATATTCGTACTGTCAACCATAATATTTGTATTTTGTACACCAATTTGCGAATGTAAAATAAGTTATTTTCTGCTTTTATTTTAAGCAAAGTGTTTGCATTTTAAAAGATTGTTGAAAGAAATATATTATTATTTATTATGCCTCTTTCCATGACTTTTCTTTGACTGTCGGTTGTGATCCAAGGTCTCGGAATCTTACCAAGATTCTGGGAGATCCAAGGTTTTACGGAGGATGTGGGCACTTCCGAGGAGTGCTGCTTTGAGTAGTGGAGCGAGTCTGTGGTTTCCAGGAAGTTTATTCAGGTAGCCTTCCAATTCAGATGTTATGTTCCCCAAGGCTCCTATCACTATAGGTATCACTTCTACTTTTACATTCTACAGTCTCTGGATTTCTAATCTGAGGTCTTGGTATTTTTTATTTTTTCTCTTTCTTTTGTTTTTATGTTTCTATCACTTGGAACAGCGACATCAATGAGTGTTACTGTTCTGTTGGACTTATTGAGAACTACAATGTCTGGTCTTCGTGCAGGAATCACCCGATCTGTTCTTATCTCGGTCCCACAGTATTTTTGACTTCTTCTGTTTTGGTGACTGCTTCTGGTTGGTGCATCCATGCTCTTTCTGGGGTTTGTATGCCATAGTTCTCACACAGATTTCTATGTATGTGTTTTGCCACTTCATTGTGTCGTTTGGTGTATTCTGTTCCAGCCAGAACCTGACATCCAAATAGTATGTGCTCTGTTGTCTCATCCATGGATTTGCAGAGTCTACATTTGGAATCATTTGAAATTTTCAATAATTGATTTTCGGCTCCTGTCACTACAAATATCACTTCTGCTTTTACCTTCCACAGTCTATGAATTTCTAATCTGAGGTCTTGGTATTTTTCTATTTTTTTCTCTTTCTTTTGTTTTTATATTTCTATCACTTGGAACAGCGACATCAATATTATTATTATTATTAATTACACTTGATATTTATATAGCTCTCATACCTATTAACACATATTCTGCTTTAATGATTCCCTACTGTCATAAAGTGATTGACCACATTTTCTTTGACAGAGATATTATAAACAGATTAAAAAAAAGATAAACAGATATACAGATAGATCAACGGAGAGTGAAACACACCCACACACACCCCCAACCCCTCCCCCCCCCCCCCACACACAAACACACAAGTAGGTATTCCGATTAGAAAGTAAATATTTCAAAGTAAAAGACAATAAATATTCTGTTCATTTCTCTTGCAATTTTATGTCAGTACAAAAGGAAAAAAACAAAACAAAATCACTTCGATTCCTAAAAATAATGTCACTAAATAAATTGCAAGTTGTGTCTACCCCCTCCCTCACCCCCCTCCCACTTTAAATATTTTGAGGCAAGTCAACGTCAGTCCATAAATATCCGTCATCATGCATCAATTGTGCGAGTTCAGCATTGCACGGTTTGACGTATTCACGCAACAAGTCTCTCGTTTCTTGTAGCATTGGTCCTGCTGTCTCCTTTTCCTTCGTGCGGTACTTGACGGGCATATTGACCATGGTCTCGAGCAACTTTGTGCTCGGTATCGCTAAGAAAAACCAAAGGGAAAAAACCCATCATAAAACATTACGCCCTGATTCCTCAGCATTTAGTTATACAAGTTAAAGGTACTATCGTTACGAAAAAGCCTGTGCCTCAGCTGTTATGAAAAGAGTACACTTTTATGATACTTAGTATGCACTTACTTTTTGGGGTTTGTTTTGATTATCCATACGCCCGACTATCGCTATCAACAGTTTCAAAATTGCTTACCTTCCAAACTGATTATCTAGTAAACTGCATAATACATAGCCATGTGTTTGCTCGTCTTGAAAGATTATGTTACTAAGGTGACTGGTAAAGATAAAGATATCCAGCTCTCTATAATATTACGAAGCAAGTCTTTTAGTAGTAGAATTTTAATAAACAGCCCGATGAGAGGAAGATTTGCACTTGAACTTGGTTTGCTTGGTAAGTGATTTTGGTGGACCGATTGAGTAAACTACAGTTGTGGGCCTTGCGTCTATATTTTAACTTATTTGTGTTCACTGTCAAATATATGTCATGAATCTGGACCCTAATAGTACCAATGATTGAAAATTTAATAGTAATGATAAAAATAATTTTATAATAATAATATTAATTAAAAAATCCTTAGAAAACGAATGACAATGCTGCTGATTATGATTATGATGAACAATGATGGTACTAATGATGAAGAGGCGAATGAGATCAAATGAAGACATACCCAAACTATCAATAACTCTTCTAGATGATGATAACGACGACAGCGATGATAATAAAATGAAGAAACTGAGATGAAGATAATAATACATCGACGTTGTACTAATAAACTTCAAGGGAACCACAGATTCGCCACATTGCTAAATGTAGGACTCCCAACAGGTGCTTTCATTTTCTGCACATCTTTGAACTTCCGAGAATCCTTTAGAAGTCGAAGACCAAAGTTATAACCAACTAACTGACTGATACAAAATCAGATTGATTCCCGTCAAAGGTTTAATAAATACATGCACTTACATATATCCAGGAAGTCAAAGACTTTTATGAGGTGAGATTCGATATCTCTGGTGTAGTTTTCAGTCCGAATAAACAGGAAATGTTCTCTTGGAAATACTGCTAACCACTCTTTGACATACACAGCGTAGCAGGTAAAATGGATTTCTACCTGGAAAACAAACTTTCCTTTATTGGATGAAAGTTTTTAGATACACTAAACTGACAGACATAATAATAATATGCAAATAAATTTCGAGTCTACAGAAAACAAACGCAATATGTAAACTGAAGCTTGGCCCTTCAATATACATGAACTATAAATGAGATAAAAATGGAATGGCCACAGACTGTATTTCTTACTAAGTGTGACAGATTATAATTTATATAACAAAGTAATCGAATTAAATTATACTATATACTCGACATCATTTACTTTTGTAATATTTATTCGAGTGATCAATTATGTGAGTGGTCGATTGCTCATCTGAACTCCATCAATCGCTCACCCAGGCACGCCTTTCTAAATGTTAGCAATCGTTGAGCCACACACGAATTTTAAAGTATTAGGGATCAAACAGGCACGCCTTTCTAAATGTTAGCAATCGTTGAGCCACACACGAATTTTAAAGTATTAGGGATCAAACAGGCACGCCTTTCTAACTGTTAGCAATCGTTGAGCCACACACGAATTTTAAAGTATTAGGGATCAAACAGGCACGCCTTTCTAAATGTTAGCAATCGTTGAGCCACACACGAATTTTAAAGTATTAGGGATCAAACAGGCACGCCTTTCTAAATGTTAGCAATCGTTGAACCACACACGAATTTTAAAGTATTAGGGATCAAACAAAAACGCCTTTCTAAACTTTAGCATTCATTCTGGTCATTCACGCTTGTATTGATATAAAATAGCAAAAGGTCATTTAAGCTAGAGTTTATACACAAATCTGTCGGTCAGCAATATACACCTTTCCAAGGTGTAATTGTCATTCGGTCAGACGCTCGTCTCTAAACATTTACAGTCAGTCATTCATACGCTCCTTCATAAATTCACAGATGCCAGTTTTAGAGGAGAACAAAATCATTACTAGCAGTCAGTCAACTCCCTACAAATAAATATTTCCCAGCCATCTCTGTTCGAGACGACAGAACTCTCATCCGCAGTCGGTCAACTACTTTCTTCTAAACATTTTGCATTAGATGCGAGAACTCTCACCTACGAGTATTTGAGATAGTCGGTCAACCTTCCTAAATATTTCTCCGTCATCTTTTGCATACGAGAACATAAAACTCCATATTAGCTGTCGTCAACCATTTCGACCCTTTTAAACACTTCCTATCATCGTTAGAAAACGGGACCTTGGTAATATTAAACTTTTAAAGGTTAGTCGGTCAACCACGTATACATCTTTTGCACACAACGGACAAGAGGATACTTACGGTAAGTCGGTCAACCACAGAAGCGTTGAAGTAACATTCCCTTCGACTGGGAGCGCTTTCCAGGCACTTATCGAGCTGCACAATGCTCCTGATGACGTCAGAGTGGAACGCGTGCGCGCTGTCTCCGACGTGGTGGAAGAGGTAAGCTGTGTACATCCTGCAACATATTGTTTTGGCAGAAGTTAAGTACACTCCTCTCAGAATCGATTGTTATGGCAACGGTGCTGACGATCGTGATGCTAATGAAGATAAAAGGATGAATGAAGACATATTAATAATGAAGAAGAAGAAAAAGAACATATTTCTGTAGTGATGATGATGACGACGATTTTAGTAATCAATTAATTTGTTTGTGACATTTCATTGTACAGGTGCCTGAACTATGAACTAGAAGAGACTCAGTTTAACGCTTGTACGCCAACCGCCAGAGATACATTTAAACCCCCCCCCCCCCCCCCCGTTCCAGTATTATTCAAAACGAGTTTAAAGACCTCTAAAAATTGCTGTTAAAATTCGCCTGAACAAAATAACCACACTTTAAAAGATCGATAGGTATTCAGAGGATCAATATCAGTTAATAATCATTTCATTTTAAAAGAAATGTTCAAAATACTGTTCGGTATCAAACAACACATATATTAGCACACAATACAATGTACAAACTGATTTACAGTCCAGACTACAGGTATCTAACCTATATGGGCAAAAATCTACACCCATAATTATTGTAGACTGGTTCGTGGGCCGCTCGCCACAGTAATTGGTTGATAACCTCAACTGCTTCAGCTGAAAAGTTAACCCTATAAGCTACTCAAGAATAAACATGCAATATTACTGTAAAAGAGACAAATTCATTTTAACAAAAGGCACTTCTTAATGTAAACTTATTTTTTCTTTTAAAATAAATAAAATATTTATGTAAATGTGAAAACTGAGACTCGTGGGCCGCGAATAATTATTTGGAAGGCCACGGGTTTGACACCCAACATCCAGACCGTTGTTAATATGAGTGCAATGAAATGTACACTGAACTGTCAATCTTCATTGCAGATTTTATCAAATACACCTTGACCTTGACCCTGGGTAAGGTAATCGTAGGAGAACGTATTAAAAATAGACTTAAGCTACAAAGAATCCTTGTGGGAATAATTATATTTCTTTAAAAGTTGAAAGGTGTGACGAAATGCGCACAAATTGTGAGCTACCAACAACCAGTAGAAAGGGGAAACGGTCGCACACAAACATGTGCCCGTATTCACGAGAGTAAATCTATTCATAATATAAATAGATATTCGTATCTTAGCAAATCACCACATAATTAATTTTACCTGCATTTCCCTATACCTTCGCGGCAGTGTTTGCTTCATTTTCAGAGAATTTATAACACTTTAACGTTCATTTAAAGCACCAACTAACTTCAAGTGCACGCGCTTTTGTTGTATTAAGTTTGTTTTGCCTGAAAATTGTTCATTATTTCGGCACGAACATTTATACACTTAATTATTTCAAAGCCTTAGATGCTGTACATGCGCACAGATTTCAGAGACGAATGTGAGATTAACTGTGTGAGTTACAAACTTCACGAGTGAGACAACAACTGTGTACGTTACAGTCTTCACGAATGGGACAAAACTGTGTACGTTACAGACTTCACGAATGAGACAACAACTGTGTACGTTACAGACTTCACAAATGAGATAACTGTGTGCGTTACAGACTTCACGAATGAAACAACAACTGTGGCACATTACAGACTTCACAAA
Source organism: Sinotaia quadrata (assembly GCA_028829895.1). Taxonomy (NCBI): domain Eukaryota; kingdom Metazoa; phylum Mollusca; class Gastropoda; order Architaenioglossa; family Viviparidae; genus Sinotaia; species Sinotaia quadrata. Next base: position 35,443,543 of record CM054183.1, on the reverse strand, counting down.
TGAGATAACTGTGTGCGTTACAGACTTCACGGACAAAATAATGAGACAGTAAGTGTTCGCTAGCGTTGTTTCACCTTCAAGAGCCTCTTATCGCTTAGGCATTATCAGTTATGTGTTGGCCTTGGCCTTGGCTCCCCTCACTATAAGGTGGTTTGCTGACCACACCATGTGGACCGGTCAATATTCGAAGAACTCCTTTAAAGGGAGTGGGGGGACGGGGAGGCATATCAGATATGTTTATTCTGAAAAATTCGCTCTTTTGACAATGTGCTTATTATCTACTTTAAGTAATGCATAAGTACACTTTATATAAATAAGACCAAAAATAGCAACTCAACGTTAAAAAGAAAAGTAAATGTATTTTTAAAATCTCAAATAATTAGTAATATTTAATTACTTTGATATTTATTACTGAAGAGGGAAGCAATTAAACGACGTAAAGATTGACTGAAATAAACTATTAAACAGTTAAATTGCCTGAAACGAGTAATTAAACTATATAAAATAGCTGAAATGAGCTATTAAATTGTATAACATTGCTTGAAATAATTGTTGAAATTAATAAAGTGTATGAGAGCTGATCTGATAATCTAAAACGATGGATGATTTCTGTAGTTTGGTACCATGATTATTTTATTTTTGTAAACGTTATGCATTTACCTCATACCTTCAAAGCACTTATAATGAAAACACCACACATATACACACACAAACAGTACATAGAGTTCGAATTAAAATAGTTGATACGTGTTGGACAGAAATGTTACTTTAATCACTAATTTTTTGAATTTTCAGTTTTACTTCTATGACTAGATTATATATAACCTCACCATTTTTGAACTCAACCATCAGTGTCGAGCAGGAAAAGACAAATTTCCAAACAGTGAGAAAATAATTAAAGGGAGATAACCCTGCCACGACTGTCTACAACTGAAAGTAAGGGAAATAACGTTGCAAATAGTATATTGAGCGTTCTTAGATCAATACTGAAACGTAAACCATGTTTTAAAAACAATAAATCTGGAGTTTGTGCGTCTGTAAGATCTGTCATTTTCATATTTTCTCTCTGTCTTTCCCGTTGTTTGTTTTTTTCCTTCCTTTCCGCCTTCATTCCTTACCTTTCTATTGGATCTCTCATAAGAACAATGAACTTTGGATCTCGATATAGATGACGCATTAGATGTGGGGTCAAGACTGCTGGCTCGCGTAGATCCCTGTTCTGTGGCAACAATTGCCATCCCCTGAAATCCCACATATCTGGTGGAGACCCGTCCACTGTGTTAACGAAGTAATAAACAAAACGCAATGCTGAGAAGACAATAAAAATGATCACTATAATAATGAAGTAATTTTCTCCACCAATAAATATACTTTAATAAAGAAAAAGTATTCTAAACAGAAGACAAACAGACGTGTCCTACGGTTGCCAAGATTCAACTAAGAATATCCACTATAACACGCTGTTCAGTCACTATACGTCATCGCAGCTAAGACACTGTAGCTCCGTCACTGTAGCTATATGTCGTGCCACTATAACTATAAAACTGTAACTATATTGTTTCTGTAACTAAGATTGCAATTAATTTCCCACTGTAACTACGATTACAACTAAAATCACTGTAGCTGTGCCAATGTAACTGATATATAAACTATGATGATATCTAAATTACCAAGTCACTGTAATCAACACTGTAACTAAGTCACTGCTACTAAGGCTGTAATTAAGTCACTGTAACTATATCAATTATGGTATCTAAATTACTAAATAAGTCACAGTAACTAATTCACTGTAAATACGCCATTGTCGCTGTAATTAAGACTGTAACTACGTCATTGTAACTGTCACTATAACTAAGTCATTAATGAAAACTGATTGCTAATATCACTGTAACTAAGTCACTATGATACTGTAACTAAATTCTTTAACGAATTTATCCCTATAGCTATGACTGTAAGTATATCATTGTAAATGTAAGAGCTACAATTGTAAATATAACTAAATCATAGTAAACCTCTGTGTGCTTAGTTGAAGAAAAGTCAGTAAGTGCCGTTAGAAATGCGCGTTTGTACGCACGTTTATTTAAGTGTGCACATTTGTTTGTTAGTTACTTGGATTCTCTTTCTTCAAAATAGCTTTTGGTTCAAGCCTGTTAAAAGTACTTTGGTGTACAGCATAACCTAAAGAGAATTTTAAAAGATAAATGCTAAATGTCGTGTTTGCATAGGAGAAAATTAAAAGGATGGAATGTGTCATCTTTAGAAAAAGTAATATTTTAAGTAATAAAAGCAAAAATCATCGTTTTGATTTAGGAACACTTATTTGTAAAGTGTCCATCGACAGACAAAAAATAATCAGAATCCGGAGCATAACTATAGTGAAATAATGATGGTTATCATAGACTGAGTTTATACAGATATAAAGAGTTTATAAGTACATAGTATACCGGGTAACTACATCCGTGAGTCATAACCGGAGAGTAATCCGCACTACAATTCCGAAGTCTTAACATTCTTCGATCTCTGATAATTGAGATCTACTGGGAATCTGATATGAAATTCTCAGTGCACAAACTTCGACCTAGTTTCACTGCTGACCTAGATTCTTTATCTCTGTTTTGATTCAATTCATTGCATAGACGGCGAAAACGTGCATTGGAAAATCATTTAGTCCCATTACATTTTCACACCACACGGTGAAAGGAATCGATAAATTATTAAATGCAGTAGGCCCAGAAGTGATAGCTAATTAAATTGTCATATTTATTGTTGCTAGGAATTGACTGCAGTGAACACACTAGTGATCTGTGTAACACATGAGCTGTGTTCTTGACGATTCGGATTAATGTGTGGGCGCTGATAATTTCTCAAGTAAAACGGCGATTGGTGGGTTTTCGTGTAAATTTCGATATCGTTATTGGACATTTCATGAATGATAAGCACGATTTAAAATTTTAATTTAAATAATATGAATTGATGTCCCACACCCCGAATATCTTCCATCAACATTTGTTTGACTGTTAGAGTGTATGTGAGTGTGTATCGGAATATGAATATATTTGTGCATGTGGACATGTGTATGTTTGTTCATAAGGGTATGTGAATATGATATGAGAGAGAGAGAGAGAGAGAGAGAGAGAGAGAGAGAGAGAGAGAGAGAGAGAGAGAGAGTGAGTGATATTATGTGAGTGTGTATGTGCGTTGTGTATGCGTGTACATATATTATCGTTGGATACAGTAAGAGCTCTAACGACCGCCCTAATTTGAAATAGTTGTTTGACATGTTTTATAAATAAATGTTTGACACACTACATGAAATAAAATACTTTGACATAGATCATTCCTTGTAAAAAGCGAGCCGATAATCAAAAGTAAATTTACAAAGATTAGCTTTTGTAACAAGTGGATAAATGTAGTATATTTACAATGATCAATATGTGTAACAAGTGAGCCAAGTATAGTAAAGTTTCATCTATCAAACTGTGAAACACTTTAACATATCGGAGCTCATATTGTAAACTTACAAGAATCAGTCTGAATAACAATCAGAGAGCTGATAAAGAAAAATAGTAAAATATGTGGCAGAGATGTGTTCTAGACTTGAGCGTTACTGGAATGTGTCAATCGCACTGCATTCGTTGATAGCGACTTGAAAAAAAAAATTTCTTAAGAATATGCTTGTCATTAATAATTTTATGAAACAACACTAGTTTTGGGCGATATTTTGGTTTTAGTGTCAGAAAACCAGTCTGTACATGGTGTACAGTGATTTATTCCACGACGGCTGCTAAAAATATTCGTTAGTGTATCTAAGGGGAAAGATTCAAACAGATCACTTAATTCTTTTGAATAACTAACCCATATGTCTCCGTAATCGTAAAGTGTGGAAGAGTAACTAACCCATGTAATATTTCCGTAATCGTAACGTGTGGAAGAGTAACTAACCCATGTAATATTTCCGTAATCGTAACGTGTGGAAGAGTAACTAACCCATGTAATATTTCCGAAATCGTAACGTGTGGAAGAGTAACTAACCCATGTAATATTTCCGTAATCGTAAAGTGTGGAAGAGTAACTAACCCATGTAATATTTCCGTAATCGTAACGTGTGGAAGAGTAAATGATTTATACACACTTTCGAGTGCTATTTCCGTAATCGTAACGTGTGGAAGAGTAAATGATTTATACACACTTTCGAGTGCTATTTCCGTAATCGTAACGTGTGGAAGAGTAAATGATTTATACACACTTTCGAGTGCTATTCCAAGTAATCGTCATGTATTTGATTTCAAGCAGGAAAGTAACATTTTTACTTTCTTTGTCATGCTCATCGATTTGAGAAGTTTCTGCGAAAGTAATCCTAGTTGTTCATATGTTATTTAAATCTTGGTGGGGTCTCCAAAATACAATAGATAAGGATAATTCAGTCGAACTGTTATAAAGTTCATTAAGCGTGTATGTGTGTGTGCGTGCGTGCGTGCGTGCGTGCGTGCGTGCGTGCGTGCGTGCGTGCGTGTGTGTGTGTGTGTGTGTGTGTGTGTGTGTTGCCTTATTTAAAACACACTTTCTAAATTTTTTACTAATTATGTATCTTTCGAAGATGTGAATTTAGTATCTATGGCCGAATAAACGGTTGACAATAGACTTGACTGACAATACGAATACGCTTATTCAGCTAAAAAGCTATTCATCTGAGTAACACTGAGGACAAAAATACTGTGGCCTGTAACAGGTGTGAACAATGCTTTAATCAACGACCGCTTAATCAAGTTCCTACCACTCATATACAGCTTGAAACACGCACCACACTAAGGTTATCTTGAATGTCGATATCAGAAATACTTTTGCAAACACTCGTATGCACGCACTTATGCACGCACACACACACACACACACACACACACACACACACACACACACACACACACACACATATGCACACAGAGTAATGAAACTAATTTAAACAGCCCATCAGAATTAATGTTCTGAATGACATTTTTGAGGGAAAACCGAAATATTAGCTATATTGCAAATGAACCTAAAAGCACCCAAATGTAATATATACATTCAGAGTGTTGTTGTCCATGCGTTCCATACGTCACTCATCGCCTGACACAATCTATACGTGCTTCACTCCTTCATTTCAGTCTGTAATACATTCTACTGTAGTAAACTTAGTTCATATTAATATACAATCTATCTGTATCAATAACATCTGGTATCCTTATTTTTCCCAAAATATTACTGACGAGTGGACAATCGCGAGAAGAATTTAGCATACGTGCTTTGTGACCGTACAATCTATTTTGTCAAGGAATCAATATCAGTCTTGTGAGAAGTGTACTCACAAAGAATAAGTCGTGTGAATGTTATAGATAAGTAATATTTCTTGTCCAGGAGTCAAAATGCGAATGTTATATGAAGTCTTACTTACCAATGAATAAGTTTAGATGGCTCAACGTACGAATTATATGAAGAATTAATTACGAATGAATAAATTTTGATGGCTCAACCTACGAATTATATGAAGAATTAATTACGAATGAATAAATTTTGATGGTTCAACGTACGAATTATATGAAGAATTACATACGAGTGCTTCAGAGTGTCAAGGAATCAACATACATATTATATGAAGTCTTACTTATGAGTAACCTTCTTTTCAAAGAATTAATACAGGAATTATATGAAGCCTTACAAGTATATGAATATGAGTCATTTCAACGAATTAACAGATGCATTAATGAGGTCTTACTTACAACTAATCAGTCCTGTTAAGGAATTAACACATGCATTAATGAGGTCTTACTTACAACTAATCAGTCCTGTTAAGGAATTAACACATGCATTAATGAGGTCTTACTTACAGGAAACCAGTCTTGTTCAGGAATTAACTCATGCATTAATGAAGTTTAATTATGAGTGATCAGATTTGTCGCAAGGAAATAACACATGTATTAATGACATCTTCATGAGCAGTCAATTTTGTCCAGGAATTAACATATGCAATAATGACGTCTTCATGAGCAGTCAATTTTGTCCAGGAATTAACATATGCAATAATGACGTCTTCATGAGCAGTCAATTTTGTCCAGGAATTAACATATGCAATAATGACGTCTTCATGAGCAGTCAATTTTGTCCAGGAATTAACATATGCAATAATGACGTCTTACGAGTAATCAGACTCGCATAGGAACTGTCCTGTAAGCCAGGCTGTGTTCGTTCGATGAAATCGTACAAATACGCAGACAGGGAAGCAAAGGAGTCAATATACTTTGTGAAGGATCGAGGAGTTCCTTTGGTTAACCTTGTTTTGTAACCTGGTTACAACAAAGACAGGAAAGAAGAAAACACACAAAATCAAATTTGTATAATTTATTGACGAAACTGGAAAGACAACAAAGACAGCAATATTAATGACAAAGAAGGAAATGTTGTAATCAATATACTTCAGACCGGGAAGATGTAAAAATACATACATATATATACTTAAGCAAAATAAAGGTTTATCTTGACAGGAAAACATTAATCTCTAATTGGAAATATAAATATGAGGGCCAAGAAGGTTACTCTATCAGGTGACATCAGCATAGCTCTCTGCAGACAAGAACATTGTATTTAATGACTAAAGTACACGTTTAGAAGAATATACTAGTTAAAGGGGAGTAAACTTGTTGGACAGTGGTTCTTAGGCTGGGACCTCTTATGCTATACTGCTTCCTGCATAAGTGCACACAAATAACCTGCATCTCCTGTTATGCCCAGCCCTTGCTCAAAGCTATGTGCTGACAGACTGGCTATAATTCTATTCATCCTAGATGAAACTTTATCATTTGCCCAACCTGTGTCCGCATCCCTGCCTGCGGAAACAAGGCTACATCTGCTCTAGAATCCTCGCCAAAGGGAAAATAATACGAGTCAAAATTTGTATTTGATAAGTACAGACTTTGTGGTCTGACACAGGTCAATATGAACTGTTATTTAACTATAACGTTTGTTAGAGCATTATTTACATAGACTGTCTTGTCTATTGTATCAACTATAAAATACTACTTTTCGTTTATTTCAGCATTTCTGACAGAGGCAAAGGTATTTTTCTTGTTCTGTTAGATATTAAAAGACATAAATTTGTTCATTAATCTTTCTATTCACTGATAGTACAGTTGGTTTTACAATCAACTGATTGTACCTGTTTGGTGTCATTGCAGGCAAGTCATACACTATCGATTTGTGTGGTGTGCTTCCGGTCACATCAAAATGTACCTATGTTACAAGGGCGGAGGGGTGCAAAACAAGTGAGTGTGGTGCTAGTAACTAAACTCATAGTTGCATTCACTCATCCATAGGTCACGACCTGGGACCTAGTTACGCCTGTCCCATCTCCATATAGTGTATGTGCCCCAATTTCCCACAATTGTACCTAGCTGACTACAGTTCCATTCACTTACCATATTTGGACCACCCCCAGTAAAGTTGCTCTTTTCCAAACATGCCAATGTTGGGCACGATGTCTGGGTGTTGCGCAATGCGGCTGTATAAGTCTGTGGTCCCAGACTTGGAGCAGCATAAGATGTGGAAGTATGGCAGGCAGCGAAGTTTCCTTATGGGCATTCGTAAGTCGTTGACCTCGTCGTGGATTCTGAAAGAAGGATCTGTAACATTCTCCCACCAGCATGGGTTTTTTAGGTTTGGCAAGTAGTTTGGCTTAGGCTGTCAGTAAGAAAGAAAGGAAAAACAATAAAGGAGGGAAAACGAAGGAGGAGAGCATAGCATGCAATAGTTCTGTACAGTGAGCAGCATGTATCTCTTGTCTGGACAAGTGTGTGATGGGACCAGTACCCACAGACATTCCAGTAAAGGGCTATAATTGCTAAAGACTGGTGTTATAATATTAAACCATGCTATTTGGGGACAAGCAAAGTCTTAGTTCAATAAGTGACTCATTGTCACAGTATAGTTTGTGAAAAGAAATAATAAGCTTCATGTCAGTTAACTGTCACACACTGAATCTGTTTCTAACACACTGATTTATAACAATTGGATATTTTAACAATGTTAACATTTCTAAATGTCCTGGCAAAGTTTAAATAGCCGTAACTTTTGTACGAAGCTTGATTAGTTATTTGGAAGTACAGGGAACAATAGATATATTGGAATAGAAGAATGCTTACTCTTACTTGTCTACCTGTTCACAAGAATCACTAATTAGACAGATGACTGGTGAGTCAGATTCAGATTTTATGTATCATTTTTATAACCTTTCTGTTATTGTTGTGATTCATGATTCACGTTATGTGTTACTTCTTCACTAGAATAAATGTGTTTATAGAAAATACAAGTCACGACTAGAATTGTCTGTAATGATTGGAATTGAACTAATGTATGACAGCAGCCATAATGTGAAAAGAGTTATTTTATACATAGGGATATACAACGGATCGACACAGAGTTAGAAGATATGATTAATCCCATAAGCGAATAGTCTTTCAGTGCAACTGATAACCAGTTAGGGAATGTGGTCACGAATAAATTACTATTAATAAATTAAATAAAAACGAAGATCCCCTCCCGATCATATAGACCACGCCCAGGAGTTACGTATGGCACCATTCAAACATTACTGTCAGTTACAATAAAACACATATTTCCCATGAAACAAGTATGGCACCATTCAAACATTACTGTCAGTTACAATAAAACACATATTTCCCATGAAACAAGTTTTGCGCTTTTCAAAAGTTATTGTCAGTTACAATAAAACACATATTTTCAAAGAAAAAAGTATGGCATCACTACAACTTTACTCACAGTAAAAGCACATCTGTGTCTCAAGACACAACTGAGGCACCAATAAAACGCTAATGTCAGTCAAAACTTTTCTAAATATAATAATTCCCTAGATACAAGTATATAAAAATGAAACGTGAATGTCAGTCAATCTGTCAGTCAGTCAAAAATCATCTTTCCCTGGATACAAGTATGTCGGAGCTAAAAAAAAATCAATAAACAAAATAACCTCAAACCAAAACACACCCATTCCCCGATACTGTCAGAATGAAAACATGTTTCTCTAAACACAAATAATAGCATTATTAAAACGTTATTATCATTTATAATAAAAGCAAATCTTTCTCAGGACATAGACTATAACATTATTAAAACGATATTGTCAATTACGACACAAGCAAATTTTTCTCAAGACACAAACCATAGCATTATTAAAATGCTATTTTCATTTACAATAGAAGCAACTCTTTCTCAGAAACTAAAGCATTATTAAAACGTTATTATCATTTATAATAAAAGCAAATCTTCATCAGGACATAAACTATACCATTATTGAAATGCTATTTTCTACAATAGAAGAAACTATTTTTAGGACACAAATACAGCACAAATAAAACGGTTCCCTACCTACCAAACACAGCAAGTCCTCAACCTCAGCCTTCAAAGTGGACTCCGCATCCAAACCTTTGCACACGGCCCTTGGTTCTAAACGTCGTCTTTCTCCACCCCTTCCTAATCGCTCCAACAGGGAATCTTTGGAGTCAGTGTCCCCGTCCAGGACGCTTGATTCTGGAAACGGCCGTTGTAAGCCGCTGGTGGCAAATAGAATAAGTCTGTGTGGCCAGTATGTGGTAATGTTACGCAATATGACTATGCTTGTCACTATACACGCTAGCGACAGGAAGGATACTGCTGTGGATTTGGCTTTCCTTCTGCATAGCAACCGCATACTGGAGGGGAAAAAAATAGAAACTGAAGTACAGATTGCTGGACAGTGGGTCTGAATTCTCTTCTGGAAATCAACGAGCGAACAGCTACTTATATATGTGAACAATTAATAAAGACATTTACAAAGCGGATATAGTACTGTTGAGCTTGAAAAATGTTACAGAAATAACACGAGAAAGTGTCTAACCAGGTTATTATTGTGCTTTGAGTTCAATACTATCGAGAACCACGCCTAAAACGTGTGTACTGTATCGTAAACTTTCACTTGGCAATAATCAAACCTTGATTGAGCATTTGAAGACGTGAAAGCCTTGTACATTCGGTAAACGTGCAGGTATTTTCTTTCTTTACTTTATCTGAGATTACAGCTGACATACTTGATATCTCCAAAGACCCACGAGCATGAGTAAACGTTCTCAAGTGTTGATACGAAGCTGCACTATATCAAAGACTACGTTTCAGGAAATTTAATTCGACGTAACTTCAACTCTAGTACACGTAGTATCACAAATCCTCGGTTCATGTGGCTTTCCACTTGCATTTCATTTCCGTCAAAGGATTCAAACAGAAACTGACGCAACGAAAAAAAAATGTCCAACGCACTCCTCCGAAACAGCTTTTGCGCACTTGTTCATCGGTGACGTCACAAGCTAGTCACGTAATATCACAGCGTGTTGCGTCACGCGTATTGCTTTGTTCTGATGTTTTTAAGATTATAGTAGATGCTGGTGACTCAGTAAGTAAAGTACGAAGAGAAATTGTAAATAACTCCCCCCCAAAAAAAAACAAACAAAAAAACTTAAAATAAATATAACATAATCGTAGCAAGTGCGCAGTTTGGTGTCTTGAGAAATTTAATGTCTGAGCAAGGTTTAGAGTAATTAACAGTGGCTGAGTCTTCGAATTTTGATCTACTAAATGTGAGACTGTACATTCGACATTTTTGCAAAAGCACGTGTTTATAATGAGAAAAATACAAAAGCTTACATTTAGCACACTAACACCCAAGCGCGATCTCCACACCATACACTACCACCTTAACATTCAAACACGGTCTCTACATCCCACTCTAACACCCTTACACGGTCTCCACACCCACTTTAACATCCTAAAACGATCACCACATCCTACTCTAGCATCTTAACATCCAAACATGGTCTTCACACCTTCTCTAAAACTCTAGCATCCAAACACAATCTCCACAGCACACTAACACCCTAACATCTGGACACAGTCTCCAGAGCAACTCACCCTAAAATTCAAACAGCATCCACAGCATCTCTAACAATCTAACATCCAATCACGGCTTTAACACACCGTTTCAAATAAAATTAAAAAACTGCAGATATTCCATATGTATAAAAAAAAAAGTGTCGAATCGGAGATAAAAGATATACACTTACTTCTTTTGCAGCCAAGTAGTTCTGACGACAGTTTAATTATTATTAGACTTTCAGTGTTGGTTCCTGCTACCAATCCGTTATATGCATGTAGTAACCTTGGCAACAGAACTCAATGGGCTGTAGCAAACGATTGATTATATACTTTTATAAAATTTAATTTAAAAATTGATCGTCCATGAAGAATAATGGAAAACATACAGTATACGACCAATATTATTTTGCTATACTTAGCATTGAAACAAGAATACACACCATACCTTTCAATATATAACCATTGCAAACTGAGTCAGAAATACACAGTACTGTGAAGATTATATTAAAGTTATTATTTAGAGCCTGCATCCTGCATACACCTGTGCTGAGCGGCGTAATGCCGAAAGGCTGAGATAAAGTTAGTTCGAACCCGAGGCAGAAAGGAAGTGCGCGATAGAAACACACTTACGCGCATGGTTCTGATGAACACGCAAGCAATTACAACCGTACCGCTTAGTGCAGTGGTTCTCAACCATTTTTTTTGTTGTCCCATGCACCCTTTTCACGGTATGTAAGAATGTCATCCTCCACTTTCCAAAACTGACTCAAAAGGTGCATTCCAAATAATAATCAGTTCGTGTTTGTGGTCCAAATGTACCCCCCCCCCACACACACACACACGCATCCAATCCCCCCGAAATCCTTAAATTTTTTCCCTGGTTGATAGCCCCTGGTTTAGTATTCTTGTGCAGGATTTGGGGTGGGTGGGGGGCAACGATTGGAGGGAGTTTAATAATGGGTGCGACTATCGTCAGCTTGCTGGTAAATGAACTGATAAATCCATTGTCAATAACCAAGCAGCTGTTGACACGAGGTTTGAAGTTTTTTTTCTTTTTAAATATGAGTATGAGAGATTTCTGTAATAAAAGTTATGAAATGCAAGAAGTCAGCTTCAAAGTATTTTTGCAGATATAATTAAATACAAAAAAGTACAGGTGATGGTAAGATATAGGTAAAGGGGCAAGTAATTTACAGCAAAGTACAAATAAAGACAACAAAGTACAAGTAAATACAACAAAGTACAGGTAAATAAAACATAGTGCAGTTAGACAGATAGGTAATTACAATAAAGTCAGGTAATTAGACAAGTAAACTACTATAAAGTACAAGTAAATAAATAAGTCAATACAATAAAGGTAAACATACAAATAAACTCAATAAGTACAGGTAAATAGACAAATCAAATAAAATAAAGAATAAGTAAAGCGTCAGAAAGTACAGGTAAGGAACCATGCAAGAAAAATGCGAGTAAAGGGGCGTATATACTTCAAAGTAAAGAGACAACTACAGTATAATTATGTAAAGGACCATAAAAAAGACGAGTAAAGGGACAGAATAGCTGAAACAGAGAAAAGTACAATTTATGTCAAGAAACAGTTACAAACAGCTAACGGGACAGAATAGCAAAGATAAAGAGAAGGTCATAATAAATAATTTAAGGAGAAAATTAAATATTATTATGTTATAGAACAGAACAATTAAAGAAACTGACGAATGCAATACATGAAAGGGAACAATTTTAAATACAGGTAAAGGAAAAGAATAGAGTAGAACAGTTAAACACAATTAAAGGGAGAGAATAGCATAAATGTAAAATGTAAAATACCTGTTAAGGAACAGTTAAATACAGGAAATACGTACCAATTCACAAATACGATAAATATCTAAACACAACGTACAATAGACCTACATCACACAGTATGCACAAAATGCAGCTGACAATACGCACAGTCACATGCAGTACCCACACAATGCACATAAATGTAAAATATAATACACAAAATATGAGCCACAGAGACATTGCAATTTACATACAGAGACACAACACACACACACACACACACACACACACACACACACACACACACACACACACACAAATAAACATGTTTCCCACATACACATTCGCAAACACACAGATACAACGATTTTGCATAATATGTTACCTGAACGTAAATTAAATTAAGAGTAGCATACTGCTATACTTGCATGAACAATAAACGAAATTGACAACGTCTGAATGCCCATTTAGAACACCTTGAAATATTGAAATAAATTGATTTGGGGAGTTCAGTAGAGCACACGGAATTCGCATAAAGATATTGCGTACTTCACTGCACGCGTCAAGTGACGATGATGTAGTAAATGACGTCATTAAAATTACAGATACCACTAGTAAGGAATGGATAATCCTCTCAGATACTGTTATACTCCCTTTACTGCACACATGTATGGCTATCAGTGACTACAAAATATTTTTTTCAATGGTTCTGATATAGGTCTCGTTTTGCTGCAACCAACTCACAGTTTATACTTTAGTGAAGAAACTTTATTTACCTGATTTCGACCTATTTTGGCCTCATGATGTAGACCTGTTTATCCTGCAGCCAACTTACAATCTATAGTTCAGTGAAGAAACTTTATTATTTTCCATTTACATGATGTAGACAATGATTAGTAGCTAGGGTTCAGCTATGGCGACACAACAGAATACACATTTAAGACTGGAGAATTTGTAAACTGGAATCCAAATAGAGATATTAAGAAAGATTATTTATGCGGGTTTGTCAGTACAGACTTCAAAATGATCCGTGCTGTAACTGTATAAATTATGCGTTTCAAAGGAAATGGTTCAAGGTTTCTAGTTCGAATCCTTTACTCTCTCTTTCTGTCCCTCTTGCTTCTCCCCCTGTCCATTCCTTCATCACTATTCCTCCTTCGCTTTTCTTTCTATCCCTCAATATTTCCGTCCCTCCCGCTCATTTACTCATTCACTATTTTCCTTTCTCGTTTCTTCTTTCTTCCTCTCCCTTCTTCTCTACTTGCCTTCTTTCTTCCTCCCGCTTTCATCTCTCTGTGTTCTTCTCTCTCTTTTCCTCCCATTCTCGCTCTCTTTGTATCAGTTTTTGCTCACATTCTCTTCTTTTCCAGTTCACATATTTCTATCCCTCTCCCTCTACTTTCTTCTGCTCTTTTCCAGCAAAATGCAAAATCAGTAAATGATGTGATTTCTGGAATTCATTTGTACAAGAACTGATACGATCGTAACGAGTAAGACAAAACCGAAATTATAATATTAAAGTGAATAGGAAACGCATGAAATGATATGATAATAAACAGGTGAACTTGTGATACGAAGGTGAACACTGATCGCACTAAATGGGGCGATAATGAAGAAACGAAATAGATGAACATAACACAACTAGAAAATATGCACGACTACATGTGAACGAGTTGTGTAAGCATTAAATGACACCACTTGCCGTTAGTGAACATGCGGGCCGGTAGTTTTGGCTGGTTAAAAGCACATTGCCCTGAGTTCAAGAGATAAGAGTTGGAAAATCTATCACGGAGTCCACGTCCAGAGCGCTTATCATGAAAATCGTGTGCACGCGGCAAGGTGCATAACTCTAAAGGCTGATTCAGTATTCGGCTCAAAGAATATTCTGCACGTGTAGTGTTTGTGTCACAAGGAAGGTCACTGGATGTCTACTCACATTTGACTGTTGTCTACCGTGAAACGATCTAATATTGAGTGAATACTAATGCCATGTCTACTTATTAATCGGCGTCTTAGACACCAATGCTAGTGCACATGTACCAGGACCAGTAACTCCGTACTTTGTGTGTATTCTGTGAATGGAGTAGTTGCATAGCAGACGACACATTTGGGACTTTCATGCCATGGTATTTTGGAAAGTCATACCATCATACCAAAAAGACATCTCTGGGTGCAGTTTTCTATATGTCCAGACCGGTCTTCTACAGTATGCATTATTGGACTATATTTATTCTACAATATACACCTTTGGACCATATTCTACATTGTGCATTACTGGAATATATATTCTACAATATAGATCTTTGGACCATATTCTACCCTATGCATTACTGGACTATATTCTACAATATACATCTTTGGACCATATTCTACAGTATGCATTACTGGACTATATCTATCTAAGTTCCTGCACTATAACAATCTCTTCTTTTTCTTCTTTTTTTTTTTTGTCTTCTCCTATTATCCCGAGATTTCAGTATTACACCCAGCTGCGTCATTCCGTCTTCGATCGCTTCAATATGCTTCTGTCGTCCAGCCCTGATCAACTACAGCACTGAATCTATTTTCCCGTGTTTTATATTTCATCCCAAATCATGATGCCAACCAAATTCATTTCTACCGAACTGTTGTGGTTACCCAAATGCTTATATTGACCGGCTGCAATGGATAAGTTTATCACCCACCCCTTAACTGTTTTCAGTTAACTTCGTGAAATCAACCAGCCTTCTAACTCTGTTAGAGGACTTCTCGTCATGACTCGTCACCAGCCGCCATTTAGCAAAGCTGGTAGCGTCAGCAGGACGTCAATTCTGCATTTGCTAGCGTTCAGTACCTTTCTAACTGATGCTTTTCTTTCAAAACCAATTAATCATTTAAAGAATATAGTTCTGTCTAGCCCGAGGATGTGTGGCAGAGTAAATGGCTTTTCCGAAGTGTACATTTTAAATGTCTTCCTTCAACTTCTCATAGTCATTTGGTCTTCCAAAACTGTCTTGTATTTATATGCTTGGAAACAAAACAACCAACTAAATCTGTGACAATGGACTAGCAATATTTCCATACCGCAGGAAACAAACATGTTAATTAACATTTCATGGTTGCTTGTGTATCGACTGACTGAATTCTAGATCAGTTGTAAACTAGCATTCAGACTGCAATAACAATAATTTCAAACTAAATTTGTCTTACAGTGATACAGTGCTATGCGAACAAATCTGTGAAAGTTATCTAACTTTAGACAAGTGAAAATAATCTGTGGAGCATAATTTATTATTAATGCGTGATTTATTATTGTTAATAGATATAAATCTAGACATCTAACGTGTATATAAATAATTTGTTTGCTTGAGTTCTAGTGTGTGATTTTGAGACAAAGGGATAAATCCATTAATACAACCGCGAAATTGAGGGGAGGTAAGACAGTTTTGACATTTGGTCGTAAAACTGGGTTACCTCTCTGCACAGAAGACCTTGAACGGTTACTCTTTCCGACCATCCCTGGCTCGTGACAAGGAGAAAGCGTGTCAATTCCGAAAATTTACTGTTGTAAATGAAAAAAAAAAAAAAGGTGAAATTACAAAAATAAAAACAAAACCGCATGTCACAATTATTAACTTTTAAAGAAATGTATTGTTAGCAAAGATACAATCGAAATAGAAAGGAGTTAACTAATTATTATTTTTTTTTTTTAAGAACAAATTTCAATATCTGTGCGTTCGGAGTACCAAAGCAGAACAATTTGTTACAACTCGTAAGTAGACCTAAAATCTCTATGTCGCAAATAGCACTCAGTTTCTGTTATGCCCCATTTTAGGGGCTTCGATACTGGGTGGCCCACCTGGTGTTATCTGGATCCAGGAATGAAGTCTCTTTCCTCCAGAGCAATCCAGAGCCGAAAGCTGTGGGGCAGAAGGACGTCCGGCTCTGGATCCAGACCATATCTTGAAGGCAGTGCCTCTTTAAACTGACCACACTAACCAATCATCGTAAGCAGAGAGTGTCCACGGAGCACCAACAGGTGTAATAGTGTACAACGTGTCTACGGAGCACAACCTGCTGTAATAGTGTACAAAGTGTCTATGGAGCACTACCTGCTCTAATAGTGTACAAAGTGTCTATGGAGCACTACCTGCTCTAATAGTGTACAAAGTGTCTATGGAGCACAACCTGCTGTAATAGTAAACTTTATGGACAAAGTATCGGTGTGGCAAAAACCGCTGTAAACACAACGCTGACTAATTAGCATCGATAAACAATAAACTGTTTGCAAATGAATAACATCAAACCCCAGCAGCATAACAGAGCAACACGTACTATGTTTCGTAGGAGAACAAAATTGTGAAATCCTAACACATAAATAACGAGTGTCGATGGGGGTAGGAACATACTGAAAAACGAGTATATCTGAGAATAAATTAAAGCAGTTTTAAACCATAAATCCTGTAAACTAAGTATATCTGAGAATAAATTAAAGCATTTTAAAACCATAAATCTGTCATTTGGTGCAAAACTGGTGTAATCTAACTGAAGGAACTGAATATGTTGAGAACAAAAGACTTAGTGTCATGAGAATAAAGTGATGCAGTTATAATTTGATACAATTTATAACTCGAAATATTCCAATGTCGCACAAGAACAAATTGGTGCAACTGAAATTAATTCTAATTACACCGATATTCCCCTAAAGAAGGTCTTGTAATTCTAGCCCACTTTCCTAACCAAAAAAAAGACATTTTTATTTAAGTGAAACTTTGCTAAATGTATTTCAGCTTTCGTGTTGACCTAGCACAATTTTCAATTTGATGATTATTTTTTAATATCCAAGTGAATGGTTTGAACAGAATGTTCTTACGTATATTTATTTATGGGAAATTTGAAGACCAGATTCATCAGCAACACTTCAAGCTTATCCGAATTCTACAAGAGATTTATGAACGATGGCTTAGGAACTACTTTTGTGAATGAAGACCAGTCCTAGAAATTTTTCAATTTGTTCCTTTAAAAAAAAATCAGCTTTTACCATGCAGTTAAATTCATCTATTGAAAACGGAAAACTGACAACCACATTATACTGACCGTTATACTAATCACTGTGCAACCGAAACACTAAAAACAGTACTCGTATTCTCATTTTTTTTTACTATTACTGTTCAGTTGATGATTAATTAAAGTACATCATCAAAATCATCAATAGTTATTTTGTTTTTGATATGATATACGTTCGTTTAAAAAAAAATAAAGATTATGTGAAAAATCATTTGAATATGAGTCATTTGTCATAATCAGACATAAGGTTTTATAAACTTGCATAATGTTCAATAAATCTGTTTGGCAAGTCCTTTATTTAGTTTATTTGACAATGAGTATATGTTGGTTTACTGTATGCAGACTTGAATGGAGAAAAGCATCACGAAAATTACTTTTGCCTTCTAAAATTTAAATAAGTTGTTTGAATGTAATTTTGATAGTTGCTTGGAAAATATTATTTACAGTTTCTTTTCTTTCATAAAATAAAAATTTCTCAAAATTATACAGTGTTTGAAAGATATTTTAAAATGTTACAAAATTAAATGAAAAGATGTTTTATTACTAGCAAATAATAGGACAACATTATTTAATTTATTTTTAAATCCAACATGCACTTCTTTAGAAGAATTATGTTTTAAAGTTTGAAATAAGAAAAAAATAATAATGTAAAACTATTCATAATTATGTGACTATTATATCATTTGACTTGTGTATCATATCTTTATAGAACAAAATTGTTGATATTTTTGATAACTAAAGTTGAAGATCGCTAGCCAGAAATCTCAGTTATAAGTACACTCTTTTTCTTATATATGTGCGTGCGTGTGTTGCTTGTTTGTGTGTAGTACACACAATGATTGACAAAAAATGCAGGAGTCTAGACTCACGCAACCATTGTGTCAGGATGGGTACCGAGAGTGTATCATCTTTACAATCAAATTTCTCAGCTTAAAAATCCATAACGATCTATTTTACTAATAAAACAGGAAATGCCTATTTTTCTCACAGAGTTGTCGGTACATTCTTAAGCAATACATCCTCTACCAATTGTTAATTCTTTTGAAACTCTCATTGACGTTAATAATATCGTCAATTTTGTTTACTTTCCAACTCAAGGGAAGTAATTTTGAATGCGCAGATTTTAATTTTTTGCCCGGGATTTCTATGAATACGAACCACTGGACTCCATATATGGAGAGACTAAGGGCAAAACATTATCGCCAGTCGTCCGCCATATTGAAAGTCTTAATTATAAATTAAATTACAGATTTATTATCTTTTTACTTTTTAAACCAAAGATTTCAAATATGATTTGTCACTATTACTTTTGAGTTTCCCTATCTATTTTTCTTGACTGACATATCCCTGTATAATGATGGAACTTATACTATTCATTAATTAATGAAGTCTTTTAACTAGTCCAGTTACATAGACCTGATAAGATAATTAATATTTTAGCCAGAATACAATGGTAGCCTTTTCATGTAAATGACACTACACTTTTGGTTTAAAACATTTATAACGCTAGTTGTAAATAATAGAATTATATCTAATGAATTTTATTAGACATTTATTGTAAATTTTTGCTTTTAATATTTAGAAGTAATAAATATTTTTATATTTTAAGTGATCAAATTAAACATTCTTGAAATTGTTTGGACTCCAACACGTAGCATTGTAGCGTCTATGGTAACTAGTAAACTACGTGTTTGGTATCGACCGTTTTTCGATAGGCCTATATATATCCAAATCCTCAGTCTATCACTTCAGATAATAAATTTCAATGAAGTGTAATCATGTAAAGCGATAGCCTTATGTTGTAGAATATTTTATTCGGTTTACTTAAGATTAAATTATATGTACACACACACACACACACACACACACACACACACACACACACACACACACACACACACACACATATTGTAATAATAGTTTGGATTTGAAAAAAAACACGAATTGATCTAGCCTGTTTCTCCGCATTGTAGTTAATGTTAAATTGTGCGTCGCAGGTTATAGAATAGGCTGGTATTTTCGAAATGGTCGCTTTGAAACTTCTGATAGAGACACGTCAGCAACGCTTGCTATCATTGGATGTCCTCTCCATTTATATATAACTCAGTGTTACGAACTTTAGATCTGGTGATCTTAACAACAGACTTCGAATTTTCAGAACAGTTGAAAACCAATTTTCATGTAAATTTACATTTCGGCCGATATTTAGTGCTTGTACAACCGCTGTAATCTGAATTTCAGTTTATTAAAATTTCTACTAAAAATAATATTGTTTTTATTATGATGTACTTAGTGCTGGATAAAATTTTTATTTTTTCTTTAAACCGAGTGTCAATTTGACTACAAGAGCTTTAGTTTCTGACCATCCTATGACATTCTGCAAACACATTTTGTTAAAATCATGAATGGCTGGGTTATCAGTATTTCATTAGAGACCATGATTTCACTATTTGTGCTTTGAGAAATTCGAACACTACGGATATGAGAAAAAGTTTATCAAATTGCGAGACGGGTTCGTTGTAGGCCTACGAAACCTAGGCAATAAAACCTACATAAAAGATACAAGCACTTTAAGAGGAAATCAGAATAACTAAACAAATTATATTGTCAGGTAATAAATTAGATAACAAACAATAAATTTGCAATATACAATATAATAATATTATCAAGTCCACAGCTTATTGCAAAGATAGAATCCAGCAGTAAATTATATATATATGTACACTAATAATACAATAAATATATATCATAATAGCATGGATGCAATTACTTAATAAAAAATAAACAACTTTAATATCTACTTACTGGTAGTGGCCTCTACAGGAAAACATGTGAGGCTTTCTATTTTGGCCTACTGCACAATGGTCTTTTTTTTAAAGTCAAGGTCTATGACATCTTTAAACTATAGCTGAGTAAATCCTTACGCAATATTTGTATGACTTATCTCCCTTTTTGACATCTCAAAAAACAGATCTGTCTTTGTGTGGAAAAAAGTAATTATTATTTTTTTTTTTTAGAGTAGAAACATCTTCAATGCTGAATGCTCCATCTGGCACAGTGGTCGGAAATGTGAGGGGAACAAAGTCCCTCCAAGACTAACTCATAGAATGATGACCCGTTATTTCGACGAAAGTTTTGCACCATACAGGAACATTTTCTTTTTCTGCTTCTTCTTCTCTCTCGACCGGGAGTGCAATACAGGAACAATTTTTCTTCTCCTGCTTTTCTTACTCTCGACAGAGAGTTGTATACTAAAACCTCTATGAGACACAAAATTTTATATTTTTAAAAATTTTAGAATCATATTATTAGCGTATTGTGCATCAACACTAAGATTACTCAAATAATCATTTAGATCTGCTTCTTGAGATAATTATGTTGTTTTCAATGTCTATGTGGTAACTTATTAGTAGAGAGGGAGATAGAGAGAAGAAAGAAAATGAAAAAGACATACTTTAAGCTTCCCTAGCCCCCGTTCTACCACAAACTGACCAGCCGCTCTTCCAGTCTCAACAACAATGAATGAATTTAAGAGATTATATGTCATTTCAACACTAAGGTCAATCAGTTGTTTGATTAGCCATTGTAAATCATCTCAGTATTGGCAGACCAGTCAGTCATGTCATCCATGTATTTCTAACTCTCTTGTAACTTTACGTGTTATCGTATAACGTTTAATAAATACTTCATTAATAATAACTTAAGTAACTTATTTGGAATTGTTAAAACTAGTATTTTTTGCGATAAGAAGAACCATATTGCGGTATTTCCTTCACATTCCCCTAAATGATAAAAAAAAAAACCAAGAAGATCCACACTAAAAAGAAAATATAGTTTAGCTAGGAAAAGATAAACTAGGAAATGACAAACACAAAAATTTATTTCAGCAATCAACATTAAAGGAAGAGATCTTACGATATTTA
Source organism: Sinotaia quadrata (assembly GCA_028829895.1). Lineage (NCBI taxonomy): Eukaryota > Metazoa > Mollusca > Gastropoda > Architaenioglossa > Viviparidae > Sinotaia > Sinotaia quadrata. The sequence goes on along the minus strand of CM054183.1, from coordinate 35,421,842 downwards.
AATTCTCTACATGATATACACCAACACATTTACTTCCATACTTCATTCATTCATTATACATATCAACAAATAATAGTTACAAATGTTAATATTAAAAGATCTTATTTTAACAACAAATAATTTATTTGTCTAATACTATTTACATCAACTCTGTTCCCAACATTAATTTCATACCATTCATACATACTGCTAATTTACATGTTATATAATTTCCTACATACACATTTTGTGAAAATCTGGGCGACACCTCGGAATGTTACGAGACAAAAAATGCAAACGTTTGTGTGTTTGTGTTTTGTGTGTTATGTTTATGTGTGCATATTGAACACACCTTTGAAAAAAGTGAAACCCTTTCAATTAAACTAATTTATTAAAAAAATACTTTTGTGACTATAATTTAAAAATAATCTACATTTTTATTTTATTCAGATTTTAAGATCATATATATATATAGTTTTTAAAGTTTTTAATGTTTGTTGTATTTCTATTTCTATTTTTTGTATTTTCTTCAGTAATTTCCCCGGAACTTTTCCACAACAATATTAGAATTATTTTACGAATCTATATTAAAAATGTTTTCTCTGATTATTACTCTATAAATTGGTGATATCTTTTACTGATGTCGTAACCCTGGACTTTTATTTAGAAACCGACAAATTGTAAAACTGATAAATACATTTTATTACAGTTGGTCTGCAGCAGGTGCGATATGAGTAGTTTCCCTTTACATGTAACCGCACTAATAAAAATCATAGGCAAGTTAACGCTGGTACACTGCTAAGTGTTTTACTGAATTGAATGAAAAAATGCCAGGAGGTAGAAGACATTATTATTAATATATGATTGATCCTAAAAAGCTGTATATGAAATATTTTAAGTCACTCTTACTGGCAGTGATTAGCAGCTACAATACTTATGAAGTGGGCGTATTAGCGTAATTATAGACTAATTGAAGTCAGTAAAGAAAAGGAGCATTCACAGTAGTGGAGTTTTGACTTCACTAATTTTCAAGTAATGTTCGCCACTTTATACTGGCAATCAAGTTAATTGAAAATCGTATAGAGCAATGTCATGTATGTTTTTAGCTAATGTAGACCTGTTTATTACTAAAGTAATTTTTTCATACGTTTGAGAAAGGAAAATCACATATATATTTAAACATGTATTTAAATATATCTTAATCACATATATATGTTTATGTACATGTTTTTAAATATGTCTTAATCATATTTTATGTATTTAAATATATCTTAACACCATCACTCATCCTATTTGCCCTGTAATATCCAAGAGGAAGTAGATCAACGAATACTTAAATGGCGATAAATGAGTAATATGTCACTTAATCAGTTGTTATGGCGTCGTGAGTTACTTGAAATTAAAAAAAAAAATAAAAACATAAAATGTAGACTTTTTAAATTGCTGCTTTTCTGTTATAGCTATTAAATGATTACATTCTGTACAAATAACAACAAATAATATATGCATAAAATACCAATACTGCATAAACTCATAATTATGGCTGTAAATATTCGTCAAGTAAATATATTGAAAAATATGGTCATACCAAATACAAATTGCAACAAAATGTTTCCAATGTTATGGTAATAAAAATGTTATTATAACAATGTATCAAAACTATAGGAGAATCAAGAAGTGAGGTATATTGATTGTAAAGGACCCCAAATATCGACAACAAAAAATTAGTACATTCTACATTTAACATTTCTCGCATTTTTATAGAGTACGAGGAAATTTCAGTGAAAGGTAGTCGTATAATGTTGCGAAATTTTAAAAATCACATTCTAAAACTTTGATTCAGCCATTTCACTTGCTTTTCCTCGCGTTGTGTTAAAGTAACGTCACGTTTTAAATAAACATTACGCACATCTATAAGAAAGTGAAGTGACAGTGGAAAGAAAGAGAAAGAAAGAAAGCGCAACATATGTAAAGTGAAAGAGATCGAGTAGCATGTGTATTTTGAAAGCCATTGCGTAAATTGTGTATACTGACAGCGATTGCATAACTTGTGTATACTGACAGCGATTGCATAACTTGTGTATACTGACAGCAATCGCGTACCATGTGTAATTTGAAAGCAATTACGTAACTTGTGTATACTGACAGCGATTGCGTACCATGTGTATTTTGAAAGTGATTGCGAAACTTGTGTATACTGACAGCGATTGCGTACCATGTGTATTTTGAAAGCGATTGCGTAACTTGTGTATACTGACAGCGATTGCGTAGCAAGTGATTTTGAAAGCGTTTGCGTAACTTGTGTATACTGACAGCGATTGCGTACCATGTGTATTTTGAAAGAGATTGCATACCATGTGTATTTTGAAAGCGATTGCGTAACTTGTGTATACTGACAGCGATTGCGTAGCAAGTGATTTTGAAAGCGTTTGCGTAACTTCAGTGTAGTGAAAGGGACCGCGTAACGTACAAGATATGTGTAATGAAAGAGATCGCATACATGTGAGGTGCGAGAGAACGCATAATAATATTAATAAATGTGAGACAGATCACGTATATAAGAGGTGCAAGAGATGTGAGTTATCTCGCCTGATTCAGGAGCTAAAAAGCCATAACAGAACGATCGTAACGCCTAAGATTGACGTCGTGGAAATATTCTTTTAGATCTGTATCTAGCAAGCGACGGAGAGGGTGGAGGGACACTGTCTCTCCACAGATATATATCATCTTCTAACATATTTGCTAACTCGGTGTTGCACGCTTGCACGAAATTCCGTAGCAACTTCCACGTTTCCGGCCACATTTTGCCTGCTTTGTCCTTGACCTTCGTATGATACCGAACTTTTGCTGTCACCATTTCTTGTAGCTCCTTTGATGATGGCGACGCTGAAGAAGAGTAAAAGCATTCATTTATATAGTTATTGATGCAATAGTTTACTAGCGAGCGCTTTGCTTTTCAAACGGGGGGGGGGGGGCGGGGGAGATACACATAAACGCATGCGCACGTGCACTCACTCAAGCACACACGTTCATGCATGCATGCGCGACATTTGTGTTTTGTAGATATTTTAAGAATTAGGAGCATCAGTAATTCGCTTTATACTTATGGTATATTTGTTTATTTTTTAAATATTTTTTATTAACAGAATTTTACTTGTGACCGTTTCTTTTTTGTTTGTTTGTTTGTCTTGTTAGAATGTATTTTAAAATGTTATTACTGCTCATTTATAGGTATATGGGAATATTTGATTTAAATGCTTGGAAATTGTATATTGTCTTACAATGTTATTATGTTTGCAGTTATTTTCTAATATATATTTTGTTACAGTCGCTAAATGAAAGGATAAAGAATTAAACAATGAAGTAAACACCAATAAATGAAACAGCACGTCTACTCACATAGCTCCAGAAATTCAAAGACTTTTAGAAGATGAGATTTGATATCTTTGCTGTAGCTTTCAGTGCGCATGAACAGGAAGTGTTTCTTTGAGAAAACATGAAACCATTCCTTCAGGTAAATCACCGGACACATTAAATGCACTTCAACCTGAGCAACCGAGGACGAAACAAAAACGCTTCCTTAGTAGTAAGTGTTCATGTGCAGGTTGTAACGTTTAAAATGTACTTTTAGCAATTTATTAAAAATACTTTTGAAGCAATGATATTTTTAGATTTATTGATGTTAAGGACATTTTCATCAAGCTGTTAATAGCACTACTAAATTAAAATATATGATTATCGGAATTAAATTTAGGACAATCGTACCTAAGAAACAACACTAAGACTTTTAAAAAAAATAAATGAGCTATATTTTATAAATAATGAGATCTATGTCTGAAATAAATTGGATCTATTTCTAAAATAAATTAGGTCTACTTTTAAGAATAAAAGAGGTCCGCTTTTAAGAATAAAAGAGATCCACTTTAAAAAAATTGAAAGAGGTCTACTTTCAAAATAAATGAAGTTTATTTTAAAAAATAAATGAGATCTACTTAAAAAATAAATATTTATTTTAAAAATAAATGAGGTCAACTTTAAAAATAATGTGTGGACCTGTGCTGAGTACACCAATTCCTATGTTCCTAGCTTTAGCAGCACTTAAAACTTGAGCAATTGTATTCCTTCAAACTTCATTGATTGGATACTTTACGAAAGTAAACTCCCCTTTGGTATTGACACCTGCTTCTATTGCAATGCACGAAAAATGGAAATTATTTGAAAGTGTGCAATTACCATTAACTCTCCTTTATAATAAGTATAAAAATGCCTTGAATTGACAAATGCAACCTGGTTTAGTTTTATGTATAGTGTTATTATTATTTTATCCCCGTTTGCAAATAAGACGACAAATGTTTCGGAAATTTGCAACTGTTACCGAAAATGTCAAAGAGAAAATATTTAATAAATTTTAATTATTGGTTGGTAGTCCTTAAGTATTAAAACAATACTCCCGTCCAAATTTTGAATTTAAATGAAAGTACGTATTCATGTTTAAAACGAAGCTGATTTAACCGCTGTAGCAGTTGCAAATTACTAACTTATTTCATGTTCGATAAGTTTATGTACAAATGTAGTAAGACTACAAGACTTTGAGGAAAATAGAAACTAAATACAAATTAAAAAAAAATTCTAGTACATAAATTAAAATACTTCAACAGAATCTACCAACAGTCTACAAATAAATCTTTCTGGTTTAATAAACGAAACGAAACAAACTTGACTACTTGTCAATAATATGTATATACCTTCAGTTGCTTGGTAAGAGAATAATTAAAATAGCATTCACGATAGCTTTGGGCTATCTGTAAGCAATTTCTCATGATCTTCAAAGAGTTGATGACGTCACGATGGAAGGCATCCGCACTTTTGCCCATTTCGTGAAATAAATATGCTGTGTAAACCCTGATGGACATAAAACAATACTGAAAACATGTTTTAAATAATGTTATATTAGGTTCTCGAATTACACAGTCAATTTTTATTTAGTTAACAAATAATGTAATATGTTAATTATTTGCACTTTTGTTGTTAACTCATATTGGATTGGTCATTATTTGGTAATTTTTGCATTAATTTGTTAATTAATGTATTAATTACATAATTAGTTGTTCATTTAACCTGTAAATAGTTAATTAATTAGTATTCTGATTCTCTAATATAAATGAAGTGAACGCATGAGGCCACATATTTTTCTTCATTTCTCATGGGACACATTTCTCAATTCTTAAGGGAATTTCTTTTGGGACATTTCTCTTATTTCTTTTGGAATATTTCTCTCATATCTCTTGGAACATTTCTCATCATCTCTCGAGACATATTTTTATTTCTCTTAGAACATTTCTCTCATATCTTATGGGACCCTCATCCCTCATTTATCACGGGCTCATCTCTTTTTTAGTTCTCAAGGCACTCACATTTCTTTTTCACTTCTATTGGGACACACAAATGTTTGTCAGTTTTCATGAGACACACATCTCTTTTACAGTTCTCATGGGAAACACATTTCCTTTACAAGTTCTCATGGGACAAACATATTCTTTTCATTTCTCATGGGACAAACATATCTTTTTCATTTCTCATGGGACAAACATATTCTTTTCATTTCTCATGGGACAAACATATCTTTTTCATTTCTCATGGGACAAACATATCTTTTTTCATTTCTCATGGAACACACATTCTCCTTTATTTCTTATGGGGCACGAATCTCTCTTTCACTTCTCGTTTCTAGGAATTTCTAGTGTAAGTTTTCAGATGAACGACAGTAATTCATGACGTGAGGGCAAGTGCGTAGAGTGTGAGTGACAATTTTGATTTGGAGTGGGTGCTCTGGCAGCATGCATCTGGGATGGGAGGTCTGCCCTTTGTTTTTAACTAAGCAATTTCTGACATTTTCCCCAGGCTGTATGCCTTTAAATAGGGTGACAGAAAGCTGCGACAAAAGGACGGACAAAAACAGACAAGATGAGAGGACAGAAGTGTAGGGTAAGCCTAAGCCTTGTGGCCGATAGTTAGGTTGGATAGTTTAGGTTAGGTTGTGAACAAACTTAGAGTTAGAATAGTGTACTAGCAGAAGAAGAAAGAGATATGCACAGAATAGATGAAAGACTTTTATTAACTAGAAGTTAGAGGAAGAGATATTTTATTTTATAGTGCAAATGACAGACTTGTGTGCATTATAAAAAGTATGCATTCGATTTGATGTATATCATGCTATGGACATATGAGCATTTGTAGCTGTTTTTTTTTGTTGTTGATCCTATTTACTTGTTTGGCTGTTCTGGTTCCTGTTTGTTCAGAGAGGAGCATTTTATAAAATTAAAACGCTCTGTATTGCTAATAATCAGTGTGGGTCTCATTTAGCGAATTTGTACAAATGGCGCTGTATGCAGAAGACAAGAACAAGGAACAAGAAGATAAAACCAAATAAAGACACACATCATAATCGTACATCATAGTGCCCTTAACAGGCAGCTACCCACCTCTCAACTGGGTCTCTCATGAGGACAATGAACTTCGGGTCACGGTACACGTGACGCATAAGATGCGGGGTCAGCACTGCAGGTTCTCTCTTGTCTCGGTTCTGAGGCAACATGGTCCACCCTCTGAAGTCCCACAAGTCTGGCGGAGACCCGTCCACTAAAGGAAAGAGAAGAAAAGAAATAATAAACCATTACCTGTACAAAGTGCAACGAGAGACCCGTCCACTAAAGAAAAAAGCAGAAAACAAATAAAAGACCCCACCCAGTACGGAGCACAACTGGGCTCTACAGATCGCCAAGGTTCTTATTTTATCAACCTGTACAAGATACTTATTTGTTGTTTGACTTGTTATTTTAAATCTGAATGCATGTTAAATGATCGACATTGTTAATGATGACCAATGCTATTGCCTTTGATAATACATTTAATGAATTCCTTTCCTCTTATTAAAAAATAATATACATTCTATAAACTTGTCCACTCCATTTGAAATCGTTCTTATCCCCACTCCACTTAAAATAGTTTTTTACCCCAAACCCACTCCACTTGAAATCGGTCTTACCCCAAACCCACTCCATCTGAAATTGTTCCTACCCCAAACCCACTCCACTTGAAATCGTTTTTACCCCAAACCCACTCCACTTGAAATCGTTCTTACCCCAAACCCACTCCATCTGAAATTGTTCTTACCCCAAACCCACTCCACTTGAAATCGCTCTTACCCCAAACCCACTCCCTCAAACTTTCAAACCCAACAAAATATTTTCGGATAGAATTTAGTTTTGGTAGTATTTAAAATTTTTTATAAACATTTCGTCTTCATTCGGTTTCAGCCTTACTTTCATGTTCCAAATCTGTCCTACAAAATGTTCATGTCCCTACTCTCTCTCTCTCTCTTCACATACACGCACACACATACATACGCATTCATAGACACGCATGCATATTCACACACGCATTGGCAAATATAATATGAATTTTAAATATTTCTACATGAAACAGTATCATTCATGTTCACTTTGAAATATGTTCTTCAACCAGAGTAATATGCATGGTTACAGATAACAATGATTTAATTAGTGCACGTTTATAAGTTATTGAATAAATATAAAAAAACAAAACAAAAGAAACAAAAAAATCGAAGTCGAGGACTATGAGAGTTCGTTGGTGTTTTAACTGAGGCTTTCGGGATTAACAGTAATGAACCAAATCTCCACACTCAACTATGAAATTGCATTTTTAACCCTTCTAATTTTAAGAGGTCGTTGATCTTGTAATCGTGCCAGTACTGCCATGCAATATGCCATGATATACATGTGCTAACGTTGACAATAAACTCTATGCAATCGAAATGGACGTTAAATTCAACCAGAAATGACGCATTTGGACTTATGAGTCTACGTAGGTTGTATGAAATTTTACAATACATGCAATTAAGGATTTATTTACGTGTAATCAAGGATTCGTTATGTTAATTTAAAAGAAAATAAGTTATGTTTATGTGTGCATTTGTTGTATTGAATGTTTAAAAGCAAGGTGGTGACTAAAGTCTGTCAGACGAGTCCCCACATGTCAGAATGCCAGCATGAACAGATCTTGGAAATGCACGCAAACAATGGTGAAGTGTGTTAACCTATAACAAACACGCTTACTTTCACCCCAGTCAGAACCTTCTGACATACTAAGCACATTTGTGAGAGTTAAAACTCTTTTGTTTTTCACCCTATCTATACCTGGGTGTGTAATAGCAATTGTATCAGTGTGTCTGCATATCTCGGTTGTACATTGTGTCTGTTACACAAGGCTGCATATTGGCCATTTGTGTCTGTATATAATTGTCTCTAGTGGCTACTTCTGTCAGTGTGTTTGCATATACTGGGTTTATATTGGCTAGTTGTATCAGTCTGTATGCATACACAAGGCTGAATATTGGCTAGTTGTATCAGTGTGTATGCGTAAACTGGGTTATATTGGCTAGTTGTATCAGTGTGTATGCAGATAATGGACTATATATTGTCTAGTTGTATTAGCATGCCAGCATATATTGGGATGTATATTAGCTAATTGTACCGGTTTGTAGGCACTGATACCTTATACAACGCCTGTATTCTTCGTGCTATAAGTGTTTACTGTCTTTGAGTTTTGCTGGTAAGTTTTAAAATAAATTTACTTAACTTTAGAAAACATTATGTATGCATATTTATTCATTTATTTGTGTCTATTTATACAAAGATTCTTCATTTGGCCATTTGAGAAATAAAACTGGTCTTACATACGGGTAATCAGCCTGGCAGTCTTATTGTCGCCCTTGAGCAAACTCTTTTGAAGATTTCTTGATAATAAGTCGAATCCACTGATATATTGTTCAAACGTCCATGCCACGCCCCTTTTCTTGGGTCCTTGATAATCTGACAAACGAGGAACATATCAATGCGATTGTATTACTTTACCATTGGTTTAATACAGCAGCTAGGAACCAGATCAAGAGAAAGGTAAAATGTCGGAAGAGAGGTAAAAACCAAAGTAATAACTAGGTACATGTAGGTGGTAGATAGAAAAAGGCACAGACAGACAGACATTGTGGTGGAGTAAAGTTGTCTATGCCTATTTCTAGACTTACTTGTTACATAAATTGTTAAATTGTCGAAGTGACCCGACCTTGGGCACTTCTTATGATGGTATTTTTGTATATGTCAGAGTTGAAGTAAACAACTCGAGCTGAGAATATGCTAGTAATTGCTGATGCAATGCAAACCAGTTCCAACTAGCTGGGTAGTTTTTATTAACCAATGGTTAAGATTTACGAGAGCGAGGCCAGCCAAAGGGCTGAAATCAAACGTTTGCATGTTTTAGAGAATTCTATTGTCTAGTCACTTGAATTTTGTGTGGCAAGAAGTCCAGTCATGAAAGGCAGCCATTAGCTTAATGGTGTGTTAACTGATTGAGAGAGATGGACTTAGAAATATCTCGTGCATTTTTGATATTGATATGTTATACTTGCATTTTTTGTAGAGATGTATTATGTAAGTAGACTATTATTTCTACAAATTGTGAACTATGATGCATCTATGTGGTATGCTAAACGCTTGAAATTGTTTTTAGTGAACCTGCTAATAAAACTATTACGCTATATTTGTTTTGCTGTATGCGTGTATCGGGCTAATAAATACTGTTGTATGAAACTATAAATTGAGACTTGAATGTAAGAAAGAGTGGAGTTAAAGATGAATAAACTGGAAACTTAGAATTTGTTCCCTGATTATATTTTACAGGGAATAAGCAACATTTCCTTGCTTTACCTGAGTCTCCTGGTTTAGTGATTATAAACCACTATGACTAGAAGTATCTACCACAGTGACTGAAAACTGAATAGTCAATGCAAATTGATGTTTTATTTTTACATTCAACATGTATCCTGTTTTAAATGGGTTAACAACCGAAGTGCTCTCATGACAATAATCTAGCTAACTTTTACTCAGACAAAGGCAGTGATATATAAATGTCATGATTCATTACAGAAGGAATGAATCGGAAAATGCAGACCTACAGAGAAAACAACACACAGCCAAGCAAGCAACAAAAATGAAAGAAAGAAAGAAAGAAAGAAAGAAAGAAAGAAAGAAAGAAAGAAAGAAAGAAAGAAGGAAAGAAAGAAAGAAAGAAAGAAAGAAAGAAAGAAAGAAAGAAAGAAAGAAAGAAAGAAAGAAAGAAAGAAAGAAAAAAGTAAAATCACAAAAAAAGAAATATAACAAACACAATATAATATTGCAATCCCAATCGAACAGAGATCCAGTAAATTGTATTCAAATCAAACACAAAATCAACATATAAAAGTGACTGACACACTTTAAACTGATATAACAAAAAATAAATATATGTAATTAAGCAATAAAATCAAGCTGTATTTTTTTTAAAAAAACGTTAAAGCGAAAATAACTGCTGCGAACATTTCTTTGTCACAGAAGTACTAGGTTCCTTGCAGTGCGGTTTTATAGCAGTTTATAGCTTGACGTCACGGAGCAGCAGCCACATCAATAATGAACCAAACTTAGTATTAATGACATGATGAAATAAATGTACACTACAAAAGTTTCCATTATTATTATTTTATTTATATATTATTAACTGTAGAATTGATAAAATATATTTATTTTATTCATTCTATTTCTTTCTTCTTTTTTTTTCTATATACTTTTCATATTTTGCTCCTCAGCACTTTATCTGAGATGATAAATTTGATGAGCATTGATCTGCAAAGCAACACCAGAATGGTATCACATTATCTTTGGATTTTGAATTCATCAAGTGTCAAGCCATGAAACAATTCCAGAGTGAAACACCCCATGGGCCAAAAGCAACTCTTAAGCTAAGTGATCTTAAAACCAACAAATTGAACAGCTTCTGTCAAGATTCACTCCAATTCACGTGAACGTTAATCAAAGTTACTTTACATTTCACTCAGAAACATTCAGTGTTCTCTTATACTCTCAATTATAGTTTGCTCAAATGAAGGAACTGAATATCTACTACAGTGTCATAGGACTAAAATGAACTTTCTCTTACAACATCACATAGTCTTAATTATGAACTATAGCCATTTATGAACTCTAATTGTAACGGTTAAATTATTCGCTATATGTAACCATGCTATCTTATGTTATTTCTTGTTGAATACATTTAATATTGATACTTAGATCACTCATGTTAGCATGACTCACATGTTTTATGTAGTAGTGAAGTAGTCTGTCACCTGTATTTAAATAATGTACATTGTTGTATGTATCAGGGGGCTTGAGCTATCTTCTAGAACTGCCACACATTATCTATCTTCCATCTTTTTAACATGTGTGGCCAGCCAGATTTGTCTGGGGGATTAACCTAAGGTTACAAGTGGCTTAGGGTAGTGGAAAATTAACGTCTTGCCCATCTCCCAGCAAAACGTCACAGCATGGCTGACATAAAATCGATTGAAGGTCGATGTAAACACTTCTGGTGTAACTGCTGCTAGGCCAAACTGAATCCCGATTGAGCATGTCAATAAGCCTTGCTTAATGTGGCTGTGAACTGTAAAGTTTCGTTTTAAATCCTTGTTTCGTTTTAAATCGATCTCTCAAAACTATGTCATACAATCTGGATTACCACACAACAGATGCACTCTACTTTTCTTCTCTATTGCAAATCTTGCAATGCATTGGCATTTCACTGCATTACAGTTCTATCTTTATTTCTTTGAATGTTTATCGTGTAACCTTTAGATCACGTCATTATTGTTTGTTTTTCGTCTCAGATTGCAAAGAGATAGGACATAAAATATTAAATGGCAAGAACAATGGAATATAGAAAAAGAAAATTTGAAAAGATGATTATTAACGTGCAACGGCTAAACGTGTGTGAGCTCCAATTGAGAGACGTTTTATGAGAACGGGACCTTTTCAGAGAAGACCTTTTATTAGTAGAAGATTTTGTCATGAAAATTATTGTGGACACATTCAGATCGATTGCTTAAGGGAAAATGAATATTCCGGATGCTAATTCTCATGGCTTTACAAGTCAGAATTTTGAATTTAAGTTGAGTGATGTTGTGATTATGCTAATATATTTGACTTATTTTCGAATTAGGGATGTATGTATGCGATGTATACCTCTTGGTCCTTTCATGATTGAGGGTAGTGATGTATGTGATCAGAATCACAAAATAAAAAATATTAAGTTGTTTGTCGCGATGCTCGTTTTCCGACATCATCTGACGTTGTCAGAATTAATTTCATGTTTAATTTAATGGTTGTTATTAATAAGTGTCACATAATTGCTTAAGTAGTCCGCCACCACCCCTCTAAAAATAGACTACACATAAACCTACCTTTTAGAAAGACTTACCCTTATCCCCAGGCTGGAAACATACCTAAATGTTCCAAACAACTCACTAAACTAACCAATCGAAGTGCAGCTCAGCCACGTGAACATATGTACCAGAAACTCACCTGTAAATTGTTAGTCGAATGCAGATGACTGTTGAGGCAACATATATTGTGGCTCATGCTATTAACAAAGTATAATCATACTACTAACCTTATCGTCGGTTATCAATATTGAAGAAATCATCCTCTGTATATTTTACTGCTGAAGATATGGGTTTTACTTTCCTAACTAATATTATATTCATGTTTATCTCTTGACATTAACTATATTTTATATGGTTATATTTCGCTTATGATATTAAATGTATGATGACCATGTAAGTGTGTTCTGTCAGAACACATGAGGGTGATTTCTTAGCCCAAGTGTAATTTATTGGTAGATGGGCACTTTGTCTGAGACTATATCTGAGAATTTATCTTGCATGTTGCTTTGATGAGTGCTGAGCCACAAGCAACACCAGAGCAAAACGACTGATGACCAATTCAACAGACCACACGTGTGTCTGCTAAGGACATTCACAGAGACTATAGGCTACACATCAGGTGATCCAAAGATGTGTATTTATCAGGTCATAACTGCGTAGCTTCAGTCAAGTTGTAGACAAACTCTACAAGAGTTCAATCAAAAACATTTATTGTTCTTTTATAAACTCGTATATATAAAAACCTACATCAAGCATTAGGTAAACAATGCTTTAAAAACTAGCACTAGGTGGACCTCAGTGAATGTATACAACCTTCAAAACCGCACTTGAATTCACAGGAAAAACTATTGAAATATGAAATATGTCAAAGGTAACTACAATACAGATAAAAGAAAGAGAGAAAATGGCAAAATGAGGTTTTATTTTACAAATAAATAAATAGTACAAGACTTAGGCAGACCACATATATGTCTGCCTAATGCTGTGGGTCGACAAAAGGCTGGTTTGTAAGCATGTTTGGTCTGCTTTAGTCTGTGGGTAGGGTTATATAAAATACTATTTCTTATATACTAATTGACTCTGCTATTCCATATTCAGAGTGATTAGACAATAGAATTCTTTACAGCAGGTAAACTTTTGATCTCAGCCCATTGGTCCTGGTAAACCTTAACCATTGAATAATAAAAACTACTCATGTATCTAAAACTGGTTATATTACATCAACAAGTCTAGCACATTCTTTACCTGAGTAGTTTACTTCCATCTTCGGCACTTTAAAATAACAGCACAAGCAGTGCCCAAGTTCCGGTCATTTTAACATTTAACAATTTATAAAACAATTAAGTTTATTATATAGGGATAGGCAAATGTCACACTGATCAGTGAATTATTTGGCAAAATAGAAATAATAAAAAAGAAATCGTAACAAGAAATAAAATAGCATTGATGTTCAATCTGTAGTATTTCAACTGCTTTAATTATTATATCTTCCTTATACAACACGAAATAAAAATGTTCAAAACAGGGGATAATGTAAATTATAAGACGAAATTAAAATAATGAAAACGAAGAAATTACATTTTAAAATAAACTTACTAATGACGTACACCATCAAACAAGACAAAAACAGAGAAAGTAAATCAGAAAGCAGTAATACTTACCAATGTTATACCTAGCCCAGCTCCAATACAGCTGCTCCTTACCAAACGTACCCTGGTTTGGAATGATGTCCGGGTGTATAGCAAGACGGTTATATAAGTCTGTGGTGCCAGACTTGGAGCAGCATAGGATGTGAAAGTAAGGCAAACAGCGCAATTTCCGGACAGTAGGTTTTGCACGAAAATGACCATACTTCTTTGCAAATGTGGTGCTTGATGAGTTGTCCCACCAACATGGATTCTTCAGCCCTGGTTCGTAAACTGGACGTGGCTGAAAAAAATAACTATTATTAAACAAATGGAAATTTCAAGAATTAGCACTGACTATGAGCCCTGCTTCCAACTGATCCAAACTCTTGGACTTCAACTCTTTCCATACGTGCTTAGCTTAGTTGAGTCATAGGAAGAAAATTGGAAAACACATAATACAGTCTCATTATCTACCCACTATCGACTACAGCATATATTCACTTATTATTGTTGTGCATGTTTATGCAGTGTATAAGTGTTTGTGGTGAGTATGCGTGACCGTGTATATGTGTTTGTGTGTGTGTGTGTGTGTGTGTGTGTGTGTGTGAGAGAGAGAGAGAGAGAGAGAGAGAGAGAGAGAGGACAAGGAAGGGGGCTAATGATTTTCCAGCAAAAATAAATGAATAAAATATCTTACAATTCTAAAATAAAGATTAGATAAAGACAAAAATAAAATAAAAATCGTGTAAATCAAAGTGTGAATGGACGAATCAATGGTCAAGCAACTGGATGGATGTATAAATGAATAAATACACGACTGACTACTCAGTTGACTGGATAGACAAAGGATTTACACAATGAATGAATGAGAGAATGGGTGCCTATAGCTAATTGGGTGAATAGATATTTGTGGTTTGAAAGTATGGATGGGTTAATCAATGGGTTTATGGAATAATTAAGTAAAGAATAAATGAAGGATTGATATGATGACTGGAAAAAAGTGACGAATAAATGGGCGATGACAAAAGAATGGCATGCGTACACAAATTTTGTGTGAAATAAATGTGTATAAAGAGTATAAAGAAATATTTATGTTAACATGCAACAGTAAGCATTGAAAATTTCCACACAAATACACATTCACAAATGCACATTATCACAATCACATACACACACACAAACACACACACAAACGCACACACACACACAAACGCACACACACACACACACACACACACACACAATCGAATGTAGCGGAAAAGGAAATAGTGTATACATGAAATGAATTGAAAGACAAGAATTATTCTATACAACGATTTTATAGATGTAATGAAACATTCATTTTACCAAACAGAATAAGTCTTCAGCTTCCCTATATCTGGCATTTCTGCCAACACATTTGTTCCGGAATTCCACGACATTGACTTCAGGATCACTGATCTCTTGTTTCTTTTGTAGGACTTCAGGATCACTGGTCTCTTGTTTCTTTTGTAGGACTTCAGGATCACTGATCTCTTGTTTCTTTTGTAGGACTTCAGGATCACTGGTCTCTTGTTTCTTTTGTAGGACTTCAGGATCACTGGTCTCTTGTTTCTTTTGTACGGCGAATCTTTGAAGAACGAATTCTGGGTGTAACTGTAGTAGCAAGTGTCCGATACAGACCAAGAAACAGCCAGCAGAAAATATTAAAGTTAAAACGGGTTTTCTCCGTTTAAACCTCAAAGACATTGTACTTTGACTTTAACATCACAAGTCACTCCAGCATATCCTTCCTCCTTATTCCAAACTTTCAGAATCAAATTGGATGAAATGTGTTTCTATTTTCACTAGCCTTACAAAAGAATATTGTATACTCCATCGAACAGAGGCTACTTGAAATTTGATTTGATGTATTTATGTTCTAACTTTCACTTTCAAAATTCGTTCATGTTGCGCTTCATCCTAGACCTCTTTGAAATCATGGTTATCATCTAAGAGTACGAATTCAATAGAGTGGAGAAAAATGCAAAGCACAGCACAGATAATCACCAGACAAAGGCATTGTACAATTGCTGGCCAGACTTTAGAGCATGGTATTTCGGATATTCTGTAGAAGAAAAATTATGGTGTGTGAATATTTATATTAGAGGAAGAAGAATTGCAAATTACAATATTTGAATATTCTGAGGATGAGAAGTTACAAATTACAATATTTGAATACTCTGAGAATGAAGAATTACAAATTACAATATTTGAATATTCTGAGGATGAATAATGAGATATTACTATATTTGAATATTCTGAGGATAAAGAACTTGTAATGAAGAATTACAAATTACAATATTTGAGTATTCTGACGATGAAGAATTACAAATTAAAATATTTGAATATTCTGAGGATGAGGAATTACAAATTAAAATATTCGAATATTCTGAGGATGAGGAATTACAATTCTTGGATGTTCTGTAGAAGAAGAATGACAATACTTGGGGCATTGGTAGTAGAACATTTTATGATACTTAGATATTCTGTAGAAGAAAACAAATGGCACTTTGATTTATGCGAAAGAAAAATTATGATATCTGAATATTTTGTAAAAGACAAATTATAAGATTTGAATATTCTGTTGAAAAAAAAATTGGATATTCTAAGGTGGGAAGATAAAAGGTATTTTTTTTATTATTGTGTTTGAAATAAAAACACTTATCTTTTATGCATGCTTTGATCTGAATTGGAGTGATATGATAGCCTTAAGTTATATTCCGTCATAATCCATTGGATTTAGGGAGAGTTTCGCCCAGATTATCAAATAAAATAACATTAACAGAAGTAAAAGCTCTTGAGAAATTGATAACACATAAAGGTGATTAAGCTTGGGATAATGCGTTTGTCGCTGGCCTATTAAGAAACACCATCAACATTGAGTCCATGACGCATATCCACGACATAGGGATAGGTCTAGTACCTCACTGGAGAGGAACTAAGATTGAAGAGTCAGAAGTAAGTTATACTGACGTCACCTGACAGAGACATACACAATTCAGAGATAAGTTGTGAGAAGGTGTTCTTTGAAAAGGTAAACAAAATAACAGGTATGAACCAAGACCAAACCACACTTACTAAGCTACCGTAAAACGGGATGTATACTTAACACAAATCCAGATTTAATTTTGAAAACTGGTGTGAGAGAGTTATTCTGGAGAAGTGTATACATAACACAAAACTAGTTTTAATGTTGAAAACTGGTGTTAGAGAGTTATTCTGGAGAAGTGTATACTTAACACAAAACCAGATTTAATGTTGAAAACTGATGTTAGAGAGTTATTCTGGAGAAGTGTATACATAACACAAAACCAGATTTAATGTTGAAAACTGATGTTAGAGAGTTATTCTGGAGGCCAATGACAAGAATTTGTAATTATGAAAACAATAAAGAATAAAGAAGGGAACACTAATTCATCAGATCATAAATGTGGATACGGAAAGATCCTAGAAGATAAGACTATTTATTAATTGTTAAAGTAATCTATTTATAGTTATATGAAGTGTGTATGCAAGCATTCAATACAATTTCTACAGCAGAGTCAAGTGAATTATATAGTACATAAACATTTAATGAGGCCCTGTATCAAATTTACGATATTGTAGTAGCATAGATTCATAAGAACTGTAACATGCACTTCAGAGGGTGTCAGATTCGGTGGAAAGATGAACCATACTTTAGTTCAGAGCTTAAGATAGACAAGTTTAAGAGTTTTGAGTTTAAGGCAAGGTGAACAAATTCAAGTCCAAAGAAGAAGAGATATATTCTAAGCAACGTGGAACTATGAGCCAAGTCTGAAGTCCAATTTGGGTTGACGTCCAATGTATGGAGCTAATTGTTGATATCCTACAATGAACCCTGATTATTTTTAACCCTGACTTCCTAACTCCCAGGAGCCGTGGTAGATATATGTATGATAGATGACAATTTAATTCTGTGATCAAAAGACGTTTTCGGTTTTGGATGGCTCCTATGAGGTCTTTGAATGAAGCCTGAGTTGTCCTGCTGTTTATAAGGTTACGTCTGAAGAATCAATTAGTTACATTCATAAGTTAGAGTAGAGAAATAGAAAGTCCTAGTCTTAAAACTGAGTGACCCTACTACTGCTAGATTTGTAGTAAATAGGAGCATATAGAACTTTCAGGATACTGAATCCAGCATAGCAGTCTTTAGTAGCTCTTTCATACTAGAGAACATACGCCATAATAATTATTATGAATATTGCCTAGTAAAATGTTCTATTAATTGTCTAAATTGCAAAAATGTGTAATAAAGGATGGTGCAGATTCCAGCCTTGGACACAGGAGCACCCACAGGGTAACGCACAATCCAAACATTGAATAACACACAAACACCACCAGTGCTTGCAGACAGGCAGACAGACGCACCATCATGATGAACAATTACGCCCAGTCAGATTTTGATAATGATAGAACGCTACCTTTGCATTACACAGGCATAAGTGCAGTGATACATCTTCAGTTCCACAGGCGTAAACTCTAAACCTCTCACTATTGCAAACCTTAGTCTTCACCAAAACATACCAAACATCTCACTGATAGCAAACACTTGGTCTTCACCAAAACACACCAGACATCTCACCGATAGCATAACACTTGGTCTTCACCAAAACACACCAGACATCTCACCGATAGCAAACACTTAGTCGTCACCAAAACACACCATTCCCTGTAAAATATAATCAAGGAACAAATGTTTATTCATCTTTAACTCCATTCTCCGTTCCATTCAAGTCTCAACTTACAGTTTCTTGCAACAGTATTTATTAGCCCAATACATGCACACATCATAAAAAATACAGCATATCAATTTTATGAGTGCATTCACTAGAAACAATGACAAGTGTTTAACATAATACTATATACAAGCATCTTAGTTAAAACATTTGCAGAAATAATAGTCTATCCACATAATACATCTCTACAGAAAAGACAATTATAACATATCAATAGCTAATTGCACGAAATATTTTTAAGCCCATTTTCTCTCAATAAGTCAGTTAACTCACCATAATGGCCGCCTGTCATGACCCCTGACTTCTTGCTCCTCCAAATTCAAAGTGATTAGACAATAGATTTCTGTACAGCAGGTAAACTTTTGATCTCAGCCCATTGGCTGGCCTCGTTCTCATAAATCTTAACCATTGGATGATAAAACTACTCATCCTGTTGAAACTGGTTTGGATTGCATCAACAATTTCTAGCATATTCTCAATTCAAGCTGTTTACTCCAATTCTGACACTTACAAAAATACCATCATAAAGAGTGCCTAAGGTCCCTAGAAATAGAGATAGTCAAATTTACTCTGCCACATAGTTATAAATATATGCATGTTAAATTAAAATAATTTAATCTCTCTTTGGCCATTTTATTGTGTAATTGAGGTCATAAAACAATAAAATGTAATAACCTAAGAGTACCCGATGCGTTCAAATTATTACGTAATATTTAAAGTTTTAAAATAATTCTTTGTATTGCGGCCTTTCTTGAGAATATGTTACTTACATGAAAGTACATATACAAATCAGTCCAGTTTCAAGTTCAATAGAGACCGAAAGCTCTCACCTTTTGAGTCTGCTCTCTCTCGCTAACATGGGCCGTGTTCAATTGACGTCAGAAATGATAACGCAGTAGGTTAACCAAAAGGCAGGAGTGAAATCTGCTGCAGCTGTTTCACTTATTAATCCGGTATAGTGAGGTCTTGTGGACTTATCCATATTATTTGAGTGATTTCTTTATAGTGAGGTCTTGTGGACCTATTTAAATTATTTGAGTTATTATTTTATAGTGATGTGTATTGTATTATCTAAATTATTTTAGTTATTTTAATAGTGTTATCTTGTGGACCTATCTACATTGCTAGAGTTATATTTTTTTCGCGCGGCCTTTTGGGCTTATTCAAATTATATAAGTTATTTTCTATTGTGAGGTATTGTCGAACTATCCGATTTATTTGTGTTATTTTTTTATAGTCAGGGACCTAACAGAATTATTTTAGTTATTTTGTTATAGTGACGTTTTTTGGACATAACTGAATTATTTTGTTTTATTTATTTTTCATAGTGAGATCTTATAGGATCTAATCGAATTATCTGAGTTACTTTTTATAGAGATAAAAAACATCACGTAATAGATCCCACACACCACCTAAAACCACGAATAAAAATAATCAAATAAAATCAAAAGCAAAGTATTTATCACAACAAATCTAATGAAATAAAACACTTCAAATAAATACTTCACATAAAAAGAAACAGCTTAACCAGTAAATCAAAACTAAAATGCTTAATCAGATAAGCAAAGCCATAAGCATAACCAGCCAGGCAAAACCAAAGGTTTAACAAGCCAAGCAAAACCAAAGATTTAACAAGCCAAGCAAAACCAAAGGTTTAACAAGCCAAGCAAAACTAAACCTTTACCAGCCAAGCTATAAGAGATGAAACTGCATAGAAAAA
The DNA here is from genome assembly GCA_028829895.1 of Sinotaia quadrata. Classification (NCBI taxonomy): domain Eukaryota; kingdom Metazoa; phylum Mollusca; class Gastropoda; order Architaenioglossa; family Viviparidae; genus Sinotaia; species Sinotaia quadrata. Next base: position 35,401,412 of record CM054183.1, on the reverse strand, counting down.
ATAACACTTAGTCAATTAAAGCAAAACGCAAACAATTTATAAGAAACTGAAGCTTTCAAATTAAACAAAATACAATTAAATTAAGCTGATTAAATTAATCATACACAGAAATACTTAACGTGTCAAAATCCAAACACACACACACACACACACACACATTACGTAATGTGTCAAACACCATCACACACATATACCTAACTTGTTAAAAGCTAATCGCACACGAAATACGTAACGTGTCAAAAAACAATCACACAGAAAATGCGTAACGTGTTAAAATCCACTCATACACGAAATACGAAACGTGTCAAAAAAACAATCACACAGAAAATGCGTAACGTGTTATAAAATCCACTCAACACGCGAAATACAGTAACTCAATACGCATATACATATAATATGAAATTGTCCAAACCAAGAACACGCAGGAAACAGGTAGTTTTTTTTACAAATCTAATTAAAAACATATCAATCGTCCCAACAAAAGTTAACCCCTCCCACAAAACCAAAGTGATCAAACACATATGATCATAATATGCCATTAGCATCGATAATTTATTATCAATACCTAAAGTGATATCTGCAGAAATGCCAAAGACATACTCAACAATTCAAATTTGCGACATCCATAAATAAGACTAGAGTAGTAGGGTTGTTAATCTTAAGCACAAAGTTGAGCGGCCCAACTAGAAATTCGATTTCGTTGCCTTTGATCTTATCTTAAATCAAGGTATTCAAAGGTAACATCTGACATGGGAACTTTTGATACGAAAACCCTTGAGGATATAATTGGAAATTATTATTATTTTTCTTATTAGCTCTCTGTCTGATTATCTCTCTCCATCCATCCATCCAGCCAGCCAGCAAGCAGGCATCTATCCACATCCTCCACCTATCCATCCATCCGTCCATCCATTTATCTATCTATCTATCTATGTAGGTGAAGGAGGAATTCATTTCGAAATGAAGTATATTTAGTGTTATATATGTTATACAGAAAATAAAATCAAGATGAATTATTCCGCTCTTTATTGTCAGGACATTAGAATTTCATAATGATTAAATTATAATTTCTGCAATGCATCAATCAGTTTCTTAATGACATGTGGCAGAACACATGAATTTTGTTTGAAATGTTGAACTTTTTTGTAATCTATTGCACGTTGGCATATGAGCGGAAATGTATATGGTTGAAAGTAGCTAAATTAGATGAACATCAGACTTGTCAGGATGGGTAAGTGGATATTCCATGTGAATTAAAGAATTAAGTGTTACTTACCTTGGGTGAATGTGGAATCTTTGGGCAGTGAAAACTAAAAGCAATGAAGCGTGAATATAAAACAAGAACCGCTAACTTGCTAAGAAAAAAATTATAGGCTTAGAAAAGATTAGTGTGTGCACACATTTCGACCTGTAGAGAGCCAGATGTCCGTCACAGTTTGACAGGACCAGGTGCGAAATTTGTAACACCAGAGTGGTGGCTAGCGTCTGGTTCAAAGTTTGTGTGAACAGGAAATAATCTGATAATAAAATAGTAACTAAAGGAATGTTAAGTTTTGTTTTAGGAAGACAAAGGAAGTATTATGATAACAAAAAGAGTACACCAAAGGACTGTTAAATTTTGTTTTAGGGAGGCAATGAAAATAATCTGTTTGAGACAAATATTTCCACCCCCTACTTTCATGTGTCACTTGTTTTCGTACTTTTTACCGATATACGTTGTTTTTTTTAAAATTTATGAAATAAATAAAATATGAAATAATTTGTTGTGGAGCACTTGCTCGTAGTATTTTTGACATTAATATGTAGTGTTTAAAGTAGACATCATGCACTGCACGTTTAGTACACATTTCTATGCAGTGTTTAAAGCAGACATCATGCACTGCACGTTAAGTACACATTTCTATGCAGTGTTTAAAGCAGACATCATGCACTGCACGTTAAGTACACATTTCTATGCAGTGTTTAAAGTAGACATCGTGCACTGCACGTTAAGTACACATGTATATGTTGTGTACCCGTTCAGCGTCACGCTAAAATGATAATTGAATGGGTCATTGTGCTAAAAAAATAAAACCAACTGTACTAATTAATGGATTTTTAAAATTTAAATTACTACTTTTTATTAGACATATTGATTAATTTAAGAACACATGTTTAATTTAGACTGATTGGTAAAAATTAGAATGTCAAACATGCTAAAAATAAGCTGGCCCATGGGCCCCGGCCTATTTCATCCCAATGACGCTGAACGGGTGGTATAGCCTTTTTAGGGGGTATTTGCCATTTTGTGTGGAAGTGTGTCAGCTCACGATTATTCGTCAGTGTTCCTTAAAATACTAGAAATTTACTCTGGGGAAAGTGCAAGGGGGCACTCTTCCAGTCCGTAATAATCGTAAATGTGGAAATGATAATTAAAAGAGGCCCTCTCGTAGTAGGATTAAACATACCTGTCGCACATTTTAACAAAAGAGTACACCAAAATGACTGTTATGTTTTGTTTTAGGTAGACTATGGATCTGTGTCCAGGGCAAATTCTAAGATTGTGAACTGTTTGCCAGTTGACACCTAAAAGTGATCAGAAGTGTTTAGGAAGATATCGATTAGTATGCCAAATAAATCTGTGATGAAACATCCCCATTGCAAGGTGACGTTTTATACTAAATGTTCATCGTTAATGGTTAAATTTCTTTTCCGGACTTGTCGTTATTGTATTGTTCAATGTAATTGTACAATACCATCACATTGTGAAGATTTATGTAATTGTAACACTATAGTCTTTATTGTTTTTTTATATCTCATTACAATTTGCATGGTGTGTGCGTGCGTGTGCGCGTGCGTGCGTGTGTGTGTGCGTGCGTGTGCGTGTGCGTGCGTGCGTGCGTGTGCGCGTGCGTGCGTGTGTGCGTGTGTGTGCGCGTGCGTGTGTGCGTGTGTGTGTGCGTGCGTGTGTGTGTGTGTGTGTGTGCGTGTGTGTGTGTGTGTGTGTGTGTGTGTGTGTGTGTGTGTGTGTGTGTGAGACGATTCAAATGATAATCTCAACTAACATCAAACCGTCGCCCGAATAATGACCAGAGTCGATTACCTGTATCAGCATCAAAAGATGTGTTATGTCTACGTACATGAGCTAATCGCATAAGTAGAGATCACCACAAGCGTTTAAGACAATTATTATTGTTATTTATTGTGTATGGATTCAAATGCTGACTGAATTTAAGAAGCGATTACTAATAAACGGTAAGCCACAGACAAAAATGTAACCCAACTGTTTTTCATGTGGATTAGCAACAAATAGGTGAATTTGCGTGCACCGGAAACAGTTAAATAACAATAAGAAGACATGACAATCCATGTTAAAGAGGTGAAAACTAAAGAGAGACACATACACGCTTTCGGGTTGGGAGGTTGGGAAGGGTTATGCAGGCTCCAGGTTGAAAGGAAAGTGTGAAAAGAAAAGGAACTAGTACCGAAACTCTAATCAAAAGCTATGACTCTAGTAACACACGGGTGAACAAATTACTGAATGCAGACATTTTGTATGGCTTATGTCAACAGAAATGTACTCGTCAACTGACAGAAATGTACTCGTCAACTGACAGAAATGTACTCAACTGACAGAAATGTACTTGTCACTGGCAGAAAGGTACTCTTCAACTGACAGAAATGTACTCGTCAACTGACAGAAATGAAAGTTTCTAAGGACAAATCAATCCATTAAGGAAATGTTTTCGAAAATACATCAAATAAGTTACACTGAAATCACGAAGTCTCAGTGAGTGACATTATTAATAATGTTAATGTTAATGTTAATAATTATTTTGTTTCTTCGGAGGGAGAAGATGATAACTGAGTTAGATGATCATCATAGTTCTGCCTATTCTATTGCCCATACGCCGAATTGTCGCTAGCGGAAGTATCTAGCCTTTGACCTCTATGCCCATATACCCACATGACTCATTTTGAGATACCGACACGTATTTCCAAATCTTGGACGTCACTGTTACTAATGCGTGATTTGGATTAGGGCATGCAACCCTTGATGCTATTATTTATTTAAGGTTTTAATATTTGATGTATTATGTGTTAGTCTATGAAAAGACAATTTCTAGTTGAATTTACATTTTAAAATATGCTGAAGTGAGTGACAATTATGAGCCTTGCACCTTCCAAGAGAGAAAAGATTTTATTAAACTACAGTGAAATATTTTTTATTATATGCTTTAAGGAAATGAGTTAGAGAAGAGGCAAATTAAGCTTGTATTTAATGGTTAAAATATTAATATTGAAATTCAGGCTGGTAGGTATCTGTATTATAATTCAATTAACCACGATCTCACCTGTTTAATGTGAACGGTTAGTAATCGTAAGCAGAATGCATTTCCATGTAATTATGCCCATACCACTAGCTAATATATTTACCAACATCTGAGGACAATACTTTGCTGTCGGTATTTAAATCTGCTGTTTCAGTGTATATGTTAAACAAATCATCAGTTGTTTTATATACTTTGACAATATCAAGAATGAAATTAACTGCCGTTCTGCCTCATGTCATAGGAAAGTAATGCCATTTTCCTGACAGGAGTAGCATGGAAATTAAAATTATCATTTTTTTTTTAAATTGTGCAATCGGTAAGTGTGCGTCGTTTTAAAATATAAACCTAAACTGTTCACGTTACGCTTGGGGAGTTGTAATATTTTCTTATGTTAATTCTTTAACTCGTGGTTGGCAGCATATTTGAGAATGAAAATTGATGGACATTTGCCTGAACTCAAACAAGTATTTCTTATTAGATTACGCATGACCTGTAAAAGTGAATATATATCTACAATGTCTTTTCCTGATCATGTGGTGTTTTGTATGGTGTATGTGTGTGGTGTTTGTGTGCATGGTGTGTGAGTTTGATGTGTGCAGTGCAGTGTGTGTGTTTGTGTGGTATAAATTTAATATGTGCAGTGAGCTGTGTGTGCGTGTGGTGTGTGCGTGTGTGTGTGTGTGTGTGTGTGTGTGTGTGTGTGTGTGTGTGTGTGTGTGTGTGTGTGTGTGTGTGTGTGTGTGTACAAAGAACTCTACACTTTTACTGCATTCAAATGGTTTTATCTCTGTTTATTCTTCATTCATGGAACAATGAAAAACAGAAAGCATTCTAGTGCATATGTACTTAATTTAGTCATTCAACATGATGTAATTGCGACAATTTACTTATATCGAAGATACCATCATTTTAAATGATGGATGTTTCTTTTCAAAGTGAAAGCTAAATAAATCTATTGGACAGTATTATGCTTAATTTATACGTGGAAACGAGGTTTAGAAAACTTAAATTAGTTAATTGACTGAAGTCTTTGACTATAGAGGTAGAAATGAATTAAATAGAATTAATTTGTTCCATGATTTTCATCGTGTCTTGAGAGACGGCAGAGAAAATTGTTTTGACCCACTGGGCTAGTTCTTTATGGCAGAACTTTCTGACGTGAAGTACACATGATTTTAATCAAATATCTTATATAATGCTTAGTTTTCCAACTGTCATTGTAATTTGTTAGAATTGTGATCATAGTCTCAGTTTTTATAATTGACAAGCTTTAGCTAAACATAGAACTATGAACACTTTAAGAGACACTGTTCTGAGAACCAGATCCTGCTTATTGCTTCAGGAGTGGGTTCTACTGCCAAGTTTAATGAGGCTGGATGCAATGAGTCTACATGAGTCTCCTCATGCTTCATTCTTTCAAACTACAACAGCAAGCGCAGGACTGTGCAGGGTATTGTGAGCAAGCGTGGTACAGTGCTGGGTAAAGTGAGCAAGCACAAGACTGTGCAGGGTAGTGTGAGCAAGAGCAACACTGTGCAGGGTAGTGTGAGCAAGCGCAGGACTATGCAGGTAAGTGTGAGCAAGCGCGGTACTGTGCAAGGAAGTGTGAGCAAGTATGACAACAGTGCGGATACTACTTTTCTTGAAAAGTTAAAGCTAAGCAAAAATTCATGACATTTGTAGAGATCGTAGTTCCAGTAGTATCAGTAACGGTTAGCTTAAGAAATTCCAGAGTTGTTCAATATGTATTTGCTGTGTGGTGTTTGAACCAATATTTTCTTGTTAGAGTGGTTAAGTTACAAACTACTCATGTTCAATGTGCTGAGATTAAATAAATATTTGCTGCTTGTTTAATCCTTTTGTAGACATCGTTCTGTAAGTATGATTGATTGAACATCTTGACTGGGTTGTTTGCTCGGAAAATTGATTAAACTCCACAAAGCGTAGTACTTATATTTGCAAAAACACACTCGTTGGGCTTCCTTAAGCGCGTTTACTACCTTTCCACCAATTATAACGAAGGAATTTGAGAAGTCTGGTGTCAGGCATGGAAAGGAAGATCTAATCATATACACATACACACAAAAACAAATACATATAAATATCGAAAATGTCTTTTTAATGAAAGACGTGAAGTACCCTACCCCATCACTACAAGTAAACCACGTGATAGCTGCGTAATGGGCACATCACTGTAAGATGCTTAAGTGAACAAGAAAACTGCAGGAGTTGTTTTTCTTTCCACTCTTTATTTGTTCATGCCGAGATTAATTTGTGGATATTTTCTATTATCTTGATCGCTCTTCTAGCGTGAGAGCAACGCGGATGTTTGGATATGAAAATAGTCAGGCTGCTGCCATGATTTCTTTGTCAGAAGCATATCTCTTATAAACAATAAAATAAAAGCGTTGAGAAGTACTCTACATAAGCCGAGTGAGGTGTTAATGGTTTGAAGAAAAATTGATTTTGAAAAGGTATTCATTTTCTTGTCACGCACCTGTGATTAACATGCACTAGTGGCATCCAATAATAGATTTTTATAAAATACAATTTAAGAAGTTCGTTAAAAGAAAATGAAACAATTCATGAACTTTATAGACACGTCGCGTATTGTGCCTTTGTGTATACAAACTTTTATCGTTGTCAGCCATCGAGTTAATGTTTCGCTGTAAAATATACAATTATGTATGATTACAAAGTACGTCAATTGTTTCTTTTTAAAAATTTTTAGCACATACTATATAGTATTCGACGATGTCCTTTTGCTGTTGTATAACTTACAGCCATGTCAGCAACTTTGTGTGAGCGGGGAACCATATGCATAATTAATCGACTTTGCTCTTAAAATAAACTTTCAGCATAAATACAGCATGTCATTCGATATAAAAATTATATCATTCAATATAACTATGATGTCATTCGATATATAAAAATGATGTCATTCGGTATAACTATAATGTCATTCGATATATAAAAATGATGCCATTCGGTATAACTATAATGTCATTTGATATAACTAAGACGACAATCAATATAATTTGTGCTTCAAAGGACAGAGCCACTGCGTTTTGAATATCAAGCAAATTTCAATTGTGATTGCATATCCAAGATATTTTTGCAGTGTGTTGCATTTTAATCGTTATTATTGCTGTTTCCTTTGTAAGTTGTCCTTTGTTGCTGTGTCCAACTCGCATTACCACCCTTTCTTTCCTCTCTCTCTCTCTCTCTCTCTCTCACACACACACACACACACACACACACACACACACACATACACACACACACACACACACACATACATACATTCATGCATGCATGTTTGTGAGTGTGGTTGTACCATAGTGAATAAGTACTTATTAATATGCTCTGTCGGCAATGCACGTAGTTTTCTTGAATATTCTTCGCCTGACAGATTCCTAAAAAATGCACCCAGTTAAGAATCCCAAGCTGTTGCACTAATCGCGCAACACGTTAGCGTGTGATGAACAAGAAAACGTGGCACCTCTCATGTTGAGGCTGTTGCAAGGAAGGGAGAGGTCTGAATATGGGGGGGGGGGCAGAATTTGAGAATTTTTTCAATTATTAATGCAAAGGGTGACAATGAACATGAGCTGTGCGCTATAATAAAACGTGATGGTTATTACTGAGGGCTAGACCAGGACTTGGAATAAGTGCGTGTACAGGCATAAAGTTCTAAAAGTTAATTATTTAATTAATTATTTTAATTAATGTTCTCAAACAAGAGAGACAGATATTATTTATTTTAATTAACACAAAGAAAATAAAGTTAAACGAAGGAATGCAACTTACGGGTCTCGTATTATACTCTAACACGGGTTCCATCTTGGACAAAGAAACAATAGAAAGGTAAATTGTCAGCATGAAATATAATTATTATCATACGTGAAAGATTAGTACCCAGCTCAATGTCATCTTCTATCTTGAGGCCTCGTTCACGTCATGTCAAGAGCCGTGCTTAGAAGAGCGATGACATGTGAACATAGAAGAATTATTTGTATGCATAACGAGAGAAACTATTATATGGTAGACACAGTTTAATTGTTTTAATTGTCCAGTCTCCTGGCGCTTTACTCGTACCCTGTACTGGAAACTGAATCATTGTTTTCTAATCAAAAACGATATTGTTTGCGAATAATAACATTAGGGGTAATGCTGGTTTGATTTCATTTGTTTAAGTTTGGATTTAAGCATTTAGTATTATATCAATGTACTGCACCGAGATTTATAATTCGTAAACCAAAGGAATTATGTCGTTCTTATCAAAGGCAGTGTAAACAATCTTTAGGATAGACAACTCCTCTTTCTTTGCCAATTCAGAGTTATGTTTCTTTGTTTACCCTATCTCAGCACTTGCACAGTTACATGTAAACAGTTATTTAAGCCTATTACTAAAGTCTGTAAATAAACATTATCTAGGCTTGTAGATCCAATAATCAACTTTAGCAGGGGCTGAAAAGATCTAATATTACATTACAATCGCTTTGAAGCATCATTACTAAGATTTCTGCATTACTTCGGTTAGTTGACGAAACAATATTATTGTAGCTTAAAGCCGACCACATTAAGCGCTGCAAGGTTACATTAATCTGGCTTGAAATGGACATTCCTAAGGGCTGCAAGACAACAATTATCTGGCTTGAAATGGACATTAATAAGGGCTGCAAGACAACAATAATCTGGTTTGAAAAGGACATTATTAAGGGCTGCAAGACAACAATAATCTAGTTTGAAAAGGACATTATTAAGGGCTGCAAGACAACAATAATCTGGTTTGAAAAGGACATTGTTAAGGGCTGCAAGACAACAATAATCTGGTTTGAAAAGGACATTATTAAGGGCTGCAAGACAACAATTATCTGGCTTGAAATGGACATTAATAAGGGCTGCAAGACAACAATTATCTGGCCTGAAATGGACATTAATAAGGGCTGCAAGACAACAATTATCTGGCCTGAAATGGACATTAATAAGGGCTGCAAGACAACAATTATCTGGCTTGAAATGGACATTAATAAGGGCTGCAAGACATGATTAATCTCGATTGAAATGGACTAAAAGCTGCAAAACAAGTTGATGTCATATGATAATGAATCCCCTCATATATTTTTAATATACATTTTTATTTCTAATCTATAATCTTAAGTTGGTGTGTTGTTTGTAATTTAAGATTCGAATGCTATGATAAAGTTTATATCTGAAGTAAAAGTCCCGGATGGACAGGAGTAGAGGGGAAGTTAAGTTGTTTTGACTGAGTAAGTGCACATTGAGTGGTAGCCATGAACATGGTCATTGTTTGTAAGAATGCTACCCCCGTCCCACCTTGGCATCTGCACAGTAAAGTGATGGTTGACTGAGATCTGCGTCCCGTTTTGATCCAGATCTCCTTATGTGGTTATTCAATTAGACTGATACAAATGTGAACTTCTTTAGTTGATAGGTGATATGTGTTGACAGAAGAATATGAATTTAGGAGATGTGAGAAAGTTATAAATATTAATGCAGCTATTTGAGTGAGGTGTTACGAGTCCCTCTTATTATGTACAGGTTGTAAAAGGAACAAAGGCAAACCCCTTGACTAGGAAGGGGTCTTCTTTAGTTTAGTTTGTATTGTGGGCTTTGGGTGCCCAAACTAAACTGTTCACGTGACGTATCCTGTTGAGAGGGTCTGTCAGCTTTTTCCGCTTCAAGAATTACAAGTTACGTCTTTCATATGGACTGACAGTAGTGCGAAATTGACTTGTAAAAATAAATACTAAATACGTTGACTGACAGTAGTGCGAAATTGACTTGTAAAAATAAATACTAAATACGTTGAGTGTCGATGATGATGAGCAGAATTAAGGATTATTTTGTTTTTAAACATTGTATACTCTTTCTTTATTGTTTCATTCTTGTGTGTCTGTTAGTGCAACATAGCTTCTTTTTGTTTGTTATTATAAATTGTAGTGATGAATCAATGAAAACGATTCGTTCTTTGTTCGTCCACATATCTACTTTTATATATATTTCTCAGTCTCTTAATGAGTGGAGGGCTTGAGTCAAATTGACTGGCAGCGTACCATTACATTGGTGTAACCGTGTTGATACACGTCTATTTATAAGTGCATTGGCACTTGTAGATGCATTATATACTTATCTAGTAAAAATTTTGTATAGTAACAATACATTATTATAAAGTCACCCCAGGGTACTTTGCAAAAGTGGACATCACTAAGGGCTGGATGATAACGTTAATCCGGTTTGAAGTGGACATACCTAGGGGCTGCAAGGCAGTTTTAATCTGGCTTGAAATGGACATTATACGAAGGCTACAAGACAACATTAATCTGGCTTGAAATGGACATTACCAAGGGCTGCGAGAGAACACACTTCTGACTTGTAGGCTTGTAACCACTGACTAGAATATTATAAAATAATGTGAGATCGATAATGTAGGGAACTTTCCAACATAAGCCTGATATATTTATGGTGTGAGTGAGATTAAGTTTTAATGTATACACACTGATTGGTTGATTGGTAATTAAGTGAATAGTGTAAATATTATGTATTGGATTGCTCTGTGAGTACATTTGTTGTATGCATTTTATACTTAATAAATGCACATTTGCTAGCTTGTGGAAGCTGAGAAAGTGAAGCATGGGGCTGCTTTGACTTATACTTCGTATTGTTGCCCTTGTCTTGGAGCATGAAATTCGTCTGCTCGATTAGAGTTGTACTCCCTTGGCTTGCGAATTTAGCCTGCACGCACATTATATTATCGGTGTGAGACTGACATCACCTAGAGCACAGGCCATTGTGCGCTGCCACAATCAACGGCGTTATAAAAAGAAATAAATAATGTACTTTTCTTTGGGGACAACATTTTTTTTTCAAAATTTCTTTAGTGGATCAACCCGTAGGACCTGCTGAATATGGGTTGGCTTTTATTTTCCCTGCTAGCCGCGCAATCCGCTTTCTGCAGTTCATTCGTTCTGATTTTATATCTCGACTCATTGCTGGCCAGTCTTACAGACAGGCTTTCAACTATTATATTAAATAAACGTATTCATTGTGAAATTGGAAAACAAGACAATGAATTTAAATTTGTTTATTATCACGGCTTAGCATGACCTTATCAGTTACACAATCGGTACATGATTTACGTCACGTGATAATTTCTTCTCTTTTTGTGCATGCCCGGTGCACTCCTTGGCATTGTAGTCCTATAGTACTCTGTCTGCACTCCTTGGCATTGTAGTCCTATAGTACTCTGTCTGCACTCCTTGGCATTGTAGTCCTATAGTACACTGTCTGCACTCCTTGGCATTGTAGTCCTATAGTACTCTGTCTGCACTCCTTGGCATTGTAGTCCTATAGTACTCTGTCTCCACTCCTTGGCATTGTAGTCCTATAGTACTCTGTCTGCACTCCTTGGCATTGTAGTCCTATAGTACTCTGTCTCCACTCCATGGCATTGTGTCCTATAGTTTCATGTATGCACTCCTCGGTATTGTAGTCTAGTCCTACAGTCAGTAGCATAGCAATTTTTTTTTTTTTGCGGGGGGCCTTGTGCAGAGCTTCGGTGATGGGCCCCTTCGATTTCAAACACTCACACAAAACACTATTGCATATGTGAATGTGTGTGTGTGTGTGTGTGTGTGTGTGTGTGGTGTGTGTGTGTGTGTGTGTGTGTGTGTGTGTGTGTGTGTGTGTGTGCTAGAACTATGTGACCAGACAGACAGAGGGTCTGGTGGTGGGCCGCCATGAATAGAGGCTCATGTAAGCTGTAACACGGTGTTGCGTGTTGTCATCTCTTGCTGAGGTTGTCGTGAAAGGCGTGACATATTGTCATTCATCATCATCGTTGTTTTCATTTCGGATCCTGGGGTGACCCATAATAAACACTCTACAACATCACACATACAACATATATGTCTCCGCTCATTGCCAGCCCCATCCACCCAGCCCGACCGCCGGGGCCCTTGTGTACTGCGCAATCCATTGCTACGCCACTACCTACAGTACCCTGTCTGTACTCTTTGGAACTGTAGACCAGTCAAACAGTACCCTGTCTGTACTCTTTGGAACTGTAGACCAGTCAAACAGTACCCCGTCTGTACTCTTTGGAACTGTAGACCAGTCAAACAGTACCCCGTCTGTACTCTTTGGAACTGTAGACCAGTCAAACAGTACCCCGTCTGTACTCTTTGGAACTGTAGACCAGTCAAACAGTACCCCGTCTGTACTCTTTGGAACTGTAGACCAGTCAAACAGTACCCTGTCTGTACTCTTTGGAACTGTAGACCAGTCAAACAGTACCCTGTCTGTACTTATTAAACACGTTTCGAATTCCTACTTTGCAATATGTTTCGATTTATTTGTTAGTTTATTCGTGGAGATTTTAAATATTAATGCTTTCTCCGAAGAATTGCTTAGATCTGCATTTATTCAGTGTCATAAATTAAATTACTGAATTTAAAACTGAAACTAGACAATACCTGAAGAATGCTGCTTCTTAACTGGCGGGATTACAGTGGTCCCTGGTGTCCTTTATGATAAGATTAATTAATAATAATATTCTATGTGGCGGGATTACAATGGTCCCTAGTGTCCTTTATGATAAGATTAATTAATAATAATATTCTATGTGGCGAGATTACAATGGTCCCTGGTGTCCTTTATGATAAGATTAATTAATAATAATATTCTATGTGGCGCGCCTAATCGTGCTTCCTCTCGCTACACGTTTAGAAAGGTACAGTAAAGGACCAGGACAGTAGAGGACCAGGACAGTAAAGGACCAGGACAGTAGAGGACCAGAACAGTAAAGGACCAGGACAGTAGAGGAACAGGGCAGTAGAGGACCAGGACAGTAGAGGACCAGTACAGTAGAGGATCAGGACAGTAAAGGACCAGGACAGTAGAGGACCAGGACAGTAAAGGACCAGGACAGTAGAGGACTAGGACAGTAAAGGACCAGGACAGTAGAGGACCAGAACAGTAAAGGACCAGGACAGTAGAGGAACAGGGCAGTAGAGGACCAGGACAGTAGAGGACCAGGGCAGTAGAGGACCAGTACAGTAGAGGATCAGGACAGTAAAGGACCAGGACAGTAGAGAATAAACGTGGATAAGTAATTTTGTTTTCAACAATCCCACCCTACACCCCTCTTCCGAAAAGATTAAGATTCAAAAATTCAACAGCTACATATCTAGAGGCTGTCGCATAAAGTAGAAGTGTTGCTCACTCTGGTCGTATTTCGTGTACAATGAGAGTTGTGCCCCCCTCCCTTGTTGTACTACCTCTGATGAAAATATATAGATAGATTTGAGTTTTTGTGTTTGATCTAGTGTATCTCTTAACCTTTATGTGGGAGATTCGAGCGCAAGGGAGTGGGGAGAGGATAAAAAGCAATGGTAGAATGCAAAGTAGAGCCTACATCCCCAACAACTGGAATTAATACATTTGCTCTAACTGATATATTGCCAACTGTGGCAGATTAGTACATACAGATGACTCGTGGTGGTTACGATAACAATTTTACGTCGCCACTGGAGCTTTCGTGGATCATTTCATTATAAGACGTTCTCTGATCTGTAGTGCTCCAGTGGGAATGACTCCCATCGCAGTATTCGGGATGATTTAGAATTATATATATATAGTACATGAGCCAATCTATCTATCTATCTATCTATCTATCTATCTATCTATCTATCTATCTATCTATCTATCTATCTATCTATCTATCTATCTATCTATCTGTCTATCTATCTATCTATCTATCTATCTATCTATCTATCTATCTATCTATCCCTTAATCTTGCCGACCGTTGGGGCACCACTGATGACCTGACAACCAGCTTTCTACATTCCATTCTGTCCTCTGCTAATATGAACCAGTGACCCAATTCTTTTGCGGACGATTTATACGTCCCTGATACAGCATGTCAACTACGGTCATCTAAATTTGCTTGAAGTAAGACATCGTGACCTGCAATCAGGACACAAGAGAAAAACAGTGGCATATCCTAAACACAATACTCATAAATCAATGAATATAATGTTGTGTGGAGAGAGCGCTGTGTATATATTGACATATTCTCTTCTATTACAGTCAAGTAATTGTAAAAATTGACAGGAAATGTGATCGGCCCTTATATGGATATGTAACATTTGAAGAGAACGCTATTTACAGTTTTGTTTTTGTTTTAAAAACCAAGCATGATGTTCGATTATTTTCTCTTTTAGAATAAACGGAACGGTCTCTATTTTGAAACTTGGCAATCTGCTATATTTGTAGTTTCAATAATTTTTTTTTAAAATTGATAATCACGTCAGTACGTCACTTCCATCACTGCACAATATCAATGTAATGGAAAACTTGTTAAGACAAGCTTTTTTCCCGCGAAGTGGATCTAAGTCCTAAAATCGATTATAGGGAGATGAAACGCAGTGATTAGGCCAGTGCGCCGACAGAATAGAAGGTAGACTCAGATTATGCTCTGGGAATGAATAGAATGCTTACTAATTTGGCACTCTCAAGCTTGTCTCTCTGATAACAGAAGTTTAGCAATCTCCAGGCACCATGATATTTTGCTGTTTTGTCAGATTAGCAAGTTAAACAATCTTGGTTGGCCAAGGTCAGAAGAGTTGCGAATGTGGATGGTGTTCGAAATTAAAGCAGCGGTTATAAATTGATTCATTGTGAAGAAACAGTGACGTAACCGCAAAAGACGAATTTGTAGCATCACGAACGCTTTTTCTTTCTCTCTCTCCCTCTCTTTCTCTCTCTCACATGCACACACATATATAGTCATATTTTGCTGGAGCGATATTATTATTGTTGTTGAATGCTTGCAGACCCAAGGCTGAGTACATGCCACTGGGCCATAACCATCTAGGTCAAACTGACATTTACCTGCGATACACGATGAAGCGCGATGTTGCCCAGTTACGCATCCGGACTCTACAGCATTTGCAAATCGATCTGCTAGTAAACTTTGTAAATAGCCTTGTAAAATGCAATGTTATGAATGCTTACATGAACTATTTTAAAGGAAATGCACGAGTTACCAGAATAAATGATTCCCTATCAGTGGACCTTTGGGAGAACATGTTCAGACATCTTGGTCTAGCACGTGATATACATACAACACCATCGTGTCATTGCCACGCGTATTAAACCCACTATCCCTCTAAATACTAGGTCTTGACGCTTTAAGCCACGCATATTAAACCCACTATCCCTCTAAATACTAGGTCTTGACGCTTTAAGCCACGCATATTAAACCCACTATCCCTCTAAATACTAGGTCTTGACGCTTTAAGCCACGCATATTAAACCCACTATCCCTCTAAATACTAGGTCATGACGCTTTAAGCCACGCATATTAAACCCACTATCCCTCTAAATACTAGGTCTTGACGCTTTAAGCCACGCATATTAAACCCACTATCCCTCTTAATACTAGGTCTTGACGCTTTAAGCCACGGTTATAATATCATACTTGTAACCTTGGCAGATAATTCTATATTTTAGTCGCAACGTTTTTGTTTTGTTTTGTTTTTAATTTGAGCAAGAGAGCGTACAGACCTACTATGTCGGATGACGTCATTACATCTCTCTGCAGACTGGATCAGTATGTCAGATGACGTCATTACATCTCTCTGCAGACCGGATCACTATGTCAGATGATGTCATTACGTCTCTCTGCAGACTGGATCAGTATGGTTTCAGTCCGAAAGAAAACATACCGTGATCAGTAAGTGGGAAACAGTCCAGACCATGCAGTCTTGGTCACACACACCACAGGGCTCTATTCTTGGAATAAAAAACATTCTACGTACACAGCCTCTACCCACCGCGCTGTTCCGTGCACCACCCGTCCTTAGATAATGAAAGCTTGTTTCTAATCAATAATGATGAAAGTGAAGCTCCTAAGGTTTCTAAATCGTTATATTTGCTATACATAGAAAAAACTGGTAAGACACCGTTAATAAATTTAGTGGAAACCGAAATATAGGTATACATTGTTTTGACGGCGGCGCTTTATAAAACAAATCTTCAGTACTTGCAGGGCAGCACATCTTGAGGTGGGGTGGATGAGAACTATTACACAATCCCTTCGTGTTACTTGAGCTTGTGTGTAGGTTCATAGGTACTTTCGCGACTATTGTAAGTCCCCTCTCTCTAATATACAAGAGTGTCTCCTGATGAAATTTCTAAAGGAGTACAGCACTGCCGCTAGGATTAAGCAGTGTTTATAGCATGTCACTCCACTGCTAGGATTAAGCAGTGTTTATAGCATGTCACTCCACTGCCGCTAGGATTAAGCAGTGTTTATAGCATGTCACTCCACTGCCGATAGGATTAAGCAGTGTTTATAGCATGTCACTTCACTGCCGCTAGGATTAAGCAGTGTTTATAGCATGTCACTCCACTGCCGCTAGGATTAAGCAGTGTTTATAGCATGTCACTCCACTGCCGCTAGGATTAAGCAGTGTTTATAGCATGTCACTCCACGGGTCATCACTGGCTCCCTGTTTAGAACAAGATGCAACATGTCTTTTCTTTGCTATGCTTCAATGTCAGGTCCCAAACTGATCCCACACATGTTCAACCCTATTATAACCTTTCACTGACATCCTTGGCATTCCAAGAACAATAAATCAATCTAAAACGATATCGAACTCAACTAAGACAGGGGAGAGAATTATAGCTTTCTCCAGTACAATATATATTTCCTTTTAATGAAACATGACTGAAAGTCGGTTAAGTTAGCATTAAGTCGTTACATTAATACAGAAAGCAGTCAGTCAATCCAAACAAATGAATGCAGTGTCTTATCGCTTTGAGAAAAAACGTCACCAAATTAAGTAAGGTATAAAAAGAAAAACTGCTGTCATTATATTGGCAAGGATCGTGTTATTTTACTTCAAGAAGATGTCGACGACGACGATGAAGTGGTTGATGATGATGATAATAATACTATAAGTGTAATAAAACTGTCAAACATATGCATAACTACAATTACACGAGCAGCCTAATTTTGCTGAGTTTGACTTTAAGAAGTGGGGTAGTTCAGTAATTTTTCTACAAAATATATTAATGCCTGAATTCTTCGAGTTTTCGGTATCGTTATCCTTTAAAGAAGAAAAATAAAAATATGAGAGAAGGGAGAACAAGAAGCAAAGGAAGACAAAATACGAGAGAGAATTTGTTCCGGATAGAGAGGTAGCGGACTTTTAAGGTTGGAGGAGGTTGGCCGATTTCGCACTGAAGGATGTTTGGGGGATAGAGGGAGAGAGAGAGGGAAATTTTCTCGATTTTCTTGTGCAGGGTATATCATATCTAGAGAGGACTTATAACTTACATAACTATACGCTTTCTCGAGGTGCTGAGTAATTTTAAATTCTTTTACATCTGACATCTGACTTTGTTGAACTAATATATCATTATCTCGGATTCTTGGTGAGATGGTATCTACAGTAATCGAGTTGTAATTAGATTACGATTAATATAATATAACGCAACATAATATAATATAACACAATATAACACAATATAACTCAATATAATTTAATATAATATAACATAATATAACACAATATAATATAATATAACACAACATAAAATAACACAATATAATATAATACAATATAATATAACAACACAACATAATATAACATAATATAATATAACATAATATATTATATTATAGTGTGAGTGAGAGAAAGAGAGTTCTTGTGAGGAGTCACGAATGATTTTGAGAGTTTCTACTATTAACATTGAATCTGTGATTATTTTGTTTCAAATAAGTTTAGTTGTGCGTTGACTGTTGTTGCTGTTATGGAACCTGAGTGTGTATCCACCTGTTGTGCGGCAAGTATTATAGTGAGTCATTTTGTTTTATGCTAACATCTCTTACGTCGAGGGCATACACTCACATAACCACCCTACCTCAGTCTAGTTATTGAGAACAGTCAGAAGAAATTGTTTGCCAGTCGCTGCAGTCTTCTACAGACTGGAAAAAATATTTATAGTGAGATTTCTGGAAAAGAGATTAGGCGGGATTTCTGAGACTAGTTTTGTTTGTAGAACTGGGGCATTTTTAATAGGAATATCAAGATATTTGATCTTGAAAGGTTCACCTGACGTAAGATACGTTTACAATTTAAAAAAAATTCTAAGACCTTATCTTTGATCTCTGATGGTTAGAGATAATATATAATGTAACTAATGGGGATTAAGCTCATATCGTACACGAACAGATGTATGTGTATAGCTGATAAGCTCTTGATTTGCGTCAGTTTAAAAATTCATAAATCTATATAAAATATAGATTATAGATTATAGATTAAATCTATATAAAATTCATAAATTTATATAAAATATAGATTATAGATTATAGATTAAATCTATATAAAATTCATAAATTTATATAAAATATAGATTATAGATTATAGATTAAATCTATATAAAATTCATCAATCTATATAAAATATAGATTATAGATTAAATCTATATAAAATTCATAAATCTATATAAAATATAGATTATATATTAAATCTATAAAATTCATAAATCTAATGACACTTTCGTGTGACGACAACCCATTAACACTAGCATTGATACATTTATGAAATGCATGTATAAATACGGAATCAGAAAAAATGAGAAGAAAGAAAACAGGAAATACAGCAGAAGGAAGATAGAAGAAAGAAGTAGAAGAGGAAGAATGGATAGATGATTAGAGACAGTGAATGAAGAGAAGGACGACTTAGAGGATAAGACAAGGACGGACATCAAACGTACACTCTTCGAATAGCTTATTCTATGTTCTTATCACTTACGCCATTTAACTTATTTCATGATAAACTATCTGTTTATCTGTCTCTCTCTGTCTCTCTCTCATACACACGCATACATAGTGAGGTGAATACAGCAGTAACCACTTTGAGTGATAAACATAAATTAGTTGGAGGGTGTTTGGACGGGGACCCACACTGCGAAAATCATTTCCTAATTTATGTTTCTTTCTTCTCCTATAAAATGAAAGACTGGCGAATACTGTTGTCGAAGGCAAATTCACAGAGTGTTCTCGTGACGTCAGTGTGTCCCAGGGGTATCTGACACAGGTGTCTTAGAAGTAGGAGGAGCAACATCGTTCCATAAATAAATGTCGTCACCCAGGACCTGGGCTAGTTCTTCGTTGCATGGGGCCGCGAATTTCCGCAAGAGTTCTGCCGTTTCTGGCAGCATAGGTCCTGCCGTGTCCTTTTGTTCGGTGTGGTAGACAATGGGTACGGCGAGCATTTTTTCCATGATGGATTCCGTTACTGGAGCTGACCACACCAAAATTAAAAAAGAAGAAAGATACAGAGAGTGCTCTTTCAACATGAAAGTCTCACAAATAAAAGGGATGTTTTAAAAATATAATAAGGCGGTGCAGTGAGTGACTGGAATGACTCACGAGCAAAGTCCAGAATGTTCGTGAGTGATAGCTGTCTGCTTACTCCCGCTTACAATTATGAGTTAAAAGAGCACCATTATTTTGATAAACTTTCTATATTCCGTATACTATTTACAATTAAAATATACAACAAAGTATTCAAATTACTTAATATACACACAAAAATATAATGAATCGATATGTGAAACGGCAATATTATATGAAAAATACATGTGTAACTCTCTTGCGGTATAGGTGAAAATTGTTCGCAGGGGAGCTCTTATTTCGGTACATTCTATCATATGGGGTTATTTTCGCGTACAGGAATTATCAGAGCATTATATTTATTTATAGTTCTCATGACCTGGAGCTATGCTTACTCCAATACATTTGGTGCTACTTCTTTGAATGTCGGTGACCTCATTTGCAATTGATTACACCTCTCAGCCCACAGACGAAGCGACAACTGAACGTTGACTCATCGAGTGAACACTGAGTGAATAAAACTGATAGAGAGGTGGGAAAAGAGTGGAAGCTGTGAATGATGACAAATGAATTAAATACCACTAAAGTGATGAAAGTGTATTGGCCTGAATGACAGACTAGATGACAATTGAGTGGGTAAAAAGAAAAAGAGAGAGTAACTGAGACACTGCAACAGAATGACAAGGAAATAAGCTAAGTGATTGAAATGATAATGGGATCGAGAGAAAACCTATCGATCGACATAAAATAAGTTGAACACAACAGAGTAATATTCAGATAATGCATGAAGATTGGAGTGAGTGAAAAAGCAGTGAATGCAACTCGGTGGCAGTTGTGTAAATTAAATACTTAATGACTGACTGAGTTGATTTAACTGAGTGACAGTGAAATGACCAGGTGGTTGACAACTGAGTGACAGTGAAATGACCAAAAGTGGTTGACAACTGAGTGACTGAGGTGTTAGAGCTGAATGGCAAGGAAATGAATGAATGATAACTGAGTTGTGAGTAAAACGGTAGTGTAAAAAGTTGATGAAATTAACTGACGAGTCTCTGAGTGATAATTAGTTAATGAGTATAAATGAGTACGTAAATAACAATTTCGTGAGCACAAATGAGCGACTGAAAGATAACTGATGACTGAGAAAACATAGTGAGTGAATGAAAGATGACAGAGACAACAGAGTAAGACTGAGTGAATGAAAGATGACTGATGACAGAGACAACAGAGTGAGTGTGAGAGTGAGTGAATGAAAGATGACTGATGACATAGACAACAGAATAATGTGAGTGAGTCAATGAGAGTGAGAGATGAAACGAAAGATGGCTGATGACAGAGACAACAGAGTGAGAGTGAGTGAATGAAAAATGACTGAGACAAGAGATTGAGAGTGAATGAATGAAAGATGACTGAGACACAGATTGAGAGTGAGTGAATGAAAGATGACTGATGACAGAGACAACAGATTGAGGGTGAGTGAATGAAAGATGACTGAGACAATAGATTGAGAGTGAATGAATGCTTGAGGCATGAGTGGGAGAGCAGAGTAACATTTTAAAAAATATTCGTGTTATATTGATGAAAGCTATGAAACAGAAGTGAAAAAAGAAGAAAATATGACCAATTTAAGTCTGCCTAAAATGTATTTTAATACTTAGCATCAATTCATTTGAATCCTTTTAGATGGGTGTCAGAAATGTGTGGGGAAACATTGTGTTGAGCGAGTCCCATGAAAGTGATACTATTTAAAATATTATTTTCATAAATAAAGAGTAAACCAAAACAGAGCTACTCACACAACTCAAGAAAATCAAACACTTTCAAGAGGGAAGATTGCATGTTTTTGCTGTAGCTTTCAGTGCGCATGAACAGGAAATGTCGTCTCGGAAACACATCCAGCCATTCTTTAATGTATACAACTGGGCACATAAAGTGCACTTCCACCTGAAGATTCACAAAATAGTAATATAGGCAAGCAAGCAAGTAAGAATGTCAATGAATATTTAAAATTACATGAAAACATTTGGACGAGACGCAGCTATTCCACGCAACAACAAGGTTGCACTTTGACCACACACACACACACACACACACACACACACACACACACACACACACACACACACACACACACACGCACGCACACACGCACACACACACACACACACACACACACGCACGCACACACGCACACACACACACACACACACCTGTACACAAACAAACATACATCTTACAGACACATAAACACTCCCTTTACACACAGGTTCATAATATGAAATAACACATAAGCCAGGGAACAGCTTTAATAAAAGCAAAATTACCTTTAACTTAGTAAGCATGGAAAAGTTGAAATAGCACTCGTGATGGCTCAATGCGTTTTGAAAACAAGATTCCAGAGTTTGCAGGGAAGTAATGGTGTCCTGATGAAAAGATTCGGGATTGTCACCCATTTCTCCAAATAGATAAGAAGTATACGACCTGTTTGCAGGAAAAAAGTCAAGATAGAAGTAGTAAAAAGTCAAGATAGAAGTAGTAAAAAGTCAAGATAGAAGTAGTAAAAAGTCAAGATAGAAGTAGTAAAAAAGTCAAGAGAGCACTAGGAAAAAAGTCAAGATAGAAGTAGAAAAAAGTCACGATAGAACTAGTTAAAAGGTCACGATAGAACTAGGAAAAAGGAAAATGGGGCATTGAAGTTAATTAGGATTGTTGTATTAAGAGCGAAGTTGATTAGGATTATCGTATTAAGAATGAAGCTAATTATGATTCTCGCATTAACATTAAGGTTATCATATTAAGGGTAAGATTAATTAGGATTATCGTAATAAGAGTGACATTAATTAGGATTATCGCATTAACATTGAGATTAAATGGATTATGCCATTAACGTTGAGGTTAACCAGAAATATTGTATTAAGGGCGAAGTTGATTAAGATTATCGTTTTAAGAATGAAGTTAATTAAAATGATAGTATTAAGAGTGAATTAGAATTATCATATTGAATTTAATTAGGATATCTTATTAGTATTGAAGTTAATAGGGATTATCATATTGAATTTAATTAGGATATCTTATTAGTATTGAAGTTAATTAGGATTATCATATTGAATTTAATTAGGATATCTTATTAGTATAGAAGTTAATTATGATTATCATATTACCAATGGGGTGGGCGTTAACATATACTTTACACACTAAGATCATCAAGACATCCCTAGTGACCACCACCTACCTCACCAAATGATATGCTAGTTATCAGCCAACTATCCAATAGCAACATTAATTAAATGAAATTAGTAATAATTAATAAACTAATTTGATAAATAATAATATTTCACAAACTTCATAGTACTCCACGAGACATATTAACCTGAAACCTTTCAACAAAACAAATGAATAAAATTACTTTGATAATAACTTTTATTTCCTTAATCAATACAATTCTTTAATGCTAATCTGATTAACAGTGGTGTTCCCAAACAACTAGATACCGGAAACGATATATCAACTTTAAACCAAACAAACATAAACACAAAATTAATAAACAAATTAGATTAATAAATACGTTCTCCAAACAACTGGTCTCCGCCCAAAACATTAAATTTAAGTCTATCTGACCAAGCAATAGCATTTAATAAACTAGTTGACAAAAGAGTTCTCCACATGACATATTAATACATAAACCAAAAATTACTAATAAAAATAAAAAACTAGTATGACTAATTCAGAAGTGCACAAACCGATGCTTAAGATATCTCATTCAATTGATGCATTATACATTTTATAATGCTTCCATTAGTACTAAATTATTATAGACTTGTTATGAAGTTCAGAGATTTTAAATAAACAATCTAATCTATCTATCTATCTATCTATCTATCTATGTCTGTCTGTCTATATATCTATCTGTCTGTATGTCTATATATCTGTCTGTCTATATATCTATCTGTCTGTCTGTCTATATATCTGTCTGTCTATATATCTATATGTCTGTATGTCTGTCTGTCTATATATCTATATGTCTGTTTATCTATCTGTCTGTCTATATATCTATATGTCTGTTTATCTATCTGTCTGTATGTCTCCATTACCGTTCAACAGGCTCCCGAATAAGAACAATAAACTTTGGATCTCTGTATATATGTTGCATTAGTTGCGCTGTAAAAATTGCTGGTTCTCGCAGGTTTGCATTCTGAGGTAAAAGATGCCATGCTTTGAAATCCCAAAGGTCGGGTGGTGACCCGTCTACTAGAAAAAACAAAACAAACAGCGGCATACATATGAAATTAAAGTACACAGAGCGACATTCTTGTGTTTCATTTAGTGTAAAATTTTCTGTTGATATGTATGACTGGGAAAATTTAGTAAATGTTCGGTTTCAGTTTGCTCTTTAAGGTCAAAGCAGCAGTTCCAAATAGTGGGAAATTTAAATTAATATTAATCACGAAGGGCGAGGATCTGCGGAATAATTTTACATATTTCAAATTAAATCTTGAGGAAAGTTTGTTAGGCTTCAAACCAAATGAACGATAAACGTGTACTTACGTAGAGTGAATAGTGCAGTTGATATTTTGTGAATTAAAATCACGATTTGTAAAATACATGCAATTGGCATCGAATGCAGAGAAAAGTGTCCGAATCTTGGGAAAGTGGTTTTAGGGAGTAGTATCTAATAAATCAAATTGATATTTAATCCTGCATTTAGATATGTTAAAAGTTTATCAGTAGACTACTATGCACCACGGAAATACGTGGATTTATGTTAAGGGGAGTTAATAATATACATTTCGTTGTAGACTTAGGGCGTATGCACTGGGTGTGCAGGAAAATTCGCTCCAGTACGCGTAGCTAACTTTATGATGTAGCCTGGTAAGTATTAGCACGGAAATCGACAAAAAGCTGAAAACATTGAATGAAGAAATCCTTTTGTTTTGAAAGAGAAGAAATATTTTTTCGATGAAGATAATGTATATTTGGCACGCTTGCTATATTTGCAGCTAAAATAATAGTTATCTAATGTTTGAACACATTTATAACTAATCTCTATGTAAAACCTTGTTCCAGATCAAAACAAAAAACTATACACACGCTAGGTACTGTTTTACTGAAATCCGCATTTTGGCATTTGGGTGATTCTCTGGAAAGGTGACACTTTAAATGTGACATGAGGGTCCAAAAATAAAAATTAGAATTGTTAGTTTCATTTTATACCAGCAAGACACACCTTTTGGATACATGTTACTGCAAGAATTGTTATATTTCATCAATCGGCATTCGCATTTTAACGAGAAAAAAGGATTCTTAGCTTGGTAGGCACATACATAGTCTTCCACCTATGATCGTAACCGGTACTACTTCCGTTTGAAACGAAAAAGTAAATATTTTTTATGAATCTCTCTACTTACAGGCAACATCGGCTGTGCACATTTTTAACCTTCTGCCACGACCTAGTAACTTATTTTTGTAAAAATTGTTCATCTCTTATTGGATTTTTTTAAAACAATTTTTTAGTTGTTCGCTTGTAATAGGAAAATTTGGTAACGAACATACCTTTTACAGATACAAATTGTTTTTACTAAATCTCGGCTTGTATTTTGTTAAAATCACCCAAGAAAACTAATGATATTCATCCGCGCTAAAACAAATAAACGGCGTCACTGGAAGTTTAAGCATGCTAGGTCATTGTATTTAGCTTGTTTATAGTGTGTATGTGTCAGTAAGCGATGTGAGCTTTCATAACTTTGGGTTACATCACTGTATATTAGATTATGAAATTATTAAACTTATAAACATATTTGTAGACTCTTTTGGATGTACTTATTCGATTTATGTATGTTTGGGTTTTTATTTTTGTCACGATAATGGGTGAATATTAATAAATTTTTTCCTCTCCCACTAAGTATTTTTTAACTCTAAACTATTAACGAAACAGCTGAGTTAAAAGAGGGGTGAAAATGACCATTTGTCAACAATGTGAAACCTAAGTGTAGCTGAGGAAAATAGGTTTCGTGTTGGAGAATGGAAAAAGTATAATTAACTTGAGGGAGAATGGAAAAAGGATAATTAACTTGAGGGAGAACGGCTGGCTGACCCTCTGTGGCCAGGACCCACGCCCATAAATATGTGTCAGTATAGAGTACATGGCGGCCAGGGATGCACTATTTTGTCCGTGAGCATCAGGCTCTGAGTTTTGGAAATGTAAACAACTTTTAAGAATCACCACTATAAGATGTTTGGTAGTTTAAGTTGATATTGTTTTATGAAATTACTATTGAAATAGAATTTGAGTTATTGGAAAGGTAATATTTATTTTACTATAGTTAAATGTGTTGGTTTGTGTGTAAAACCATTTCTTGCTGTGAGTTAATGTATGGCTTGCCAGGTGGCCATGAGTTGCCATAGTAACTGTAGTTTTAAAATAAAATACGAGTAGGACTGTTGCTCTGAGAATTTAGTCAGTGTGCTCTGAGAGTTAGCTAGGTAGGGAAAATGGATACGTAAATCACAGGTGCCAGCTGGGAACTTGATACTTGGCACTAATAGCCAGAGTGTGGCCAGAATGGTCAGATTACTCTTCAGCACGTACAATGCGTGCTGATTGTACAGGGCAGTGCTCGATGGGGGGTACCGTTTATGCTGGAGGGGGGGTGTTCTAGTCAGCTCAGAGAAAGTGATGTACAAGAATTTTGTGTATAAAAAGGGATGACAGAGAAACCTCGAAAATGTAGCATTTTGTAGAGGGGTGGAAAGACCTTCTATTAGAGTTTCTTCCTGCTTTCTTGGATCAGGGGCTTTCTACGACTCTGGGAGGCAACCAGAGGGAGAGTTCTTGGACACTGCAACAGAGTGCCAGATGTCTACCCAGCTGTATTTGAAGGCGCGCCGTTCAGGGCCGTCCACAGTTTGATGGACCAATCAAACCAGATAGTCATCTGTGGGTTTTCAAAGACTCTGTGCAAAGACCGCGGGTGATCAATTATTTCCCAAAAGAAGTGATTTTGGCAGTATAATGTCATGGTGCACGGGATATGTTGCAGAGCGAGATATTACATAATGGTAGTAATTATCATTGGAAGCAGTCGCGGTCATGCGTGTGGCATGCCACCGAAGAACGGCAAGGTTGGCCGTTACGTAATGAGAAGAGAAGAGATGAAAAAAGTGAGAGAAGAGGAGAAATGCAATGAAATGAGGTTAATGGAAGAAGAGAAGAAGGGAGAAGAGAGAGCGTAATAAGAGTTGAGAAATTAGGCCTAACGAAAAGCGCAGCCATCATAGCAGTGAAGACGGCCGTATTTGAGTTCAAGGGAGCAAACCAGTGTCAAGACGTCGACGATGTTTTTGTGTATCATCAAAACCCCCCAGCACCAGAAGAAAGTGATGGTAACTAGGTGAGCCCAGCACAAGAAGAGAGAGACGATAACTATGTGAGCGCAGCACAAGAGAAAGTAACAATGACTATGCGAGCAGAGAACAAGAAGAAAGTGACGATAACTATGTGAGCCCAGCACAAGAGAAAGTAACGACGACTATGTGAGCAGAGAACAAGAAGAAAGTGATGATAACTATGTGAGCAGAGAACAAGAAGAAAGTGATGATAACTATGTGAGCAGAGCACAATGAGAAAATGACGATAACTATTTGAGTAGAAAATTCTAATTAGGGAAATCTCAGAGCACATAAATATAAACTAAAACTTAAAACTAAAGCTTAGGAATCTTAATTAAGCATTAAACCTAAAACAAGAAATAAACCTTAAGTTTAAATCATTGTATATAAGTAAAGGTTGGTTTTAAGATTAATGTAAGAAGATATTGATGGAACTGTTTGAAGAGGACTTGCAAGTCAAATGACATTTGTTTATGGTTAAATTATTGAATTATTGAAATTTGAAATAAGAACAGTGGTGCCCGAACTTGAAACATTATTTGTCATAGAAATAACCGTCACTGTTAATGTATTTAGAAATAGTACCGCATGAAGAATCTTGAATTTTGTACTTCTTTTATTTTATTCATCATTTTTCTTTCTTTCTTCCCCCTTACCCATGGGTGCGAGTGTGGATGGCTGACTGACTAACCAGTGTGTGAGAGGAAACCCATAGACCAATAAATTTGAATTTATGCTCTGATATTGAGACTTTCTCCTGTCTATGGTTTCGAAAGAGTGGTTATTGTCGTTGTTATACGTTGTGTCGTCTGTGCCGTCTACACTTCACCCTTACCTGTATGCAAGCACACATGCAAACATGTCGGCAATACGTAACCTAGACGCAGAATAAAATTCGAGCCAAACAACCATCTTGGTATTCTGTGTGCGGATTTGTAATACTCTTTATGCAAGTTACGTGGCGTCGACAAGCCACCACCCTCCACTCGTCAGAGAGAAGGTGGGTGGCGACAATTTTTATATATTAAATGTGTGCAACATACGTGTTTGCAAAACCAGCATCATGTCACAAATCCACCATGTTATTATTGGGCATTTTCGACGCAAAAACATAAAATAAAAAACCAATCATACATAAAACACAGAAAGGTTTTACATTTTCTTAGTTTAATATTTATCGTGAACAGAAGTTCAAAGGTTCAAAGATTTCCTACATTATTTATTACATCCATCCTGAATAAGTGACCACTTAATGGCCTATCTGGGTCACCATTCCAGAGAATCACCCATTTACTAAGATTCTCCTAAATGATTCGCTTTTATGGTGGTATTTATTACTTTTAACTTTCAGTCAACAAAATATTCTTTTGTGATCGTTTTAAGATTATGTGTTTTACATTTATTTATTTATCATTTTTACAAAATCAAAAGGGCAGTTTGTTTTATGAATGCGAACACTGAAACTTTACAATGAAATGTCTTTTGCTAATCTCGAATGATCTACAGGGATTTACAATGAAATGTCTTTTGCTAATCTCGAATGATCTACTAGGATTTACAATGAAATATCTTTTGCTAATCTCGAATGATCTACAGGAATTTACAATGAAATGTCTTTTGCTAATCTCGAATGATCTACAGGAATTTACAATGAAATGTCTTTTGCTAATCTCGAATGATCTACAGGGATTTACAATGAAATGCCACCTAGCTAGTCTCCCTTGCGGTCTACATAGAGTGTCAATTTAATGCCAACTAATCAGCTTCCGGTGCGTTTTACATAGTGTCAATGTATGCCAACTAATCAGCTTCCCATGAGGACTACATAGAGTGACAATGCAATGCCAACAAGTCTCGTGCGGTCTACATAGTGTGACAATGCAATGCCAGCAACTATCATGCGTCTACATAGAATGACAATGCAATGCCAAAACGTCTCGTCCGGTCTACATAGAGTGACATTGCAATGCCAACAAGTCTCGTGCGGTCTACTAAGAGTGACATTGCAATGCCAGTTATCTATTTTCGTGTGGTCTGTATGGAGCGGCAGTGTAATGCCATCTAGTCAGTTTGTTTGTTCGGAAGATTTTGCGTCGGACAGTTTGTTCTGGAATGGCTTCAAGTTTTAGTATTGTAGCATTTGTAATTACTAATAATATCAATATGCTTTAGTGGTTTTACAATGCATTATAAATATAACAATTAAAACAACAGAAATATGGATTTTGTTTCAGAGATAAGACAAATTTCAAAGTCTCTCTCTTTCTTTCTTTCTTTCTTTCTTTCTTTCTTTCTCTCTCTCTCTGTCTCTGTCTGTCTGTCTGTCTCTGTCTCTCTCTCTCTCTCTCTCTCTCTCTCTCTCTCTCTCACAAGAGAGTACAAGAGACTAACATGTTATAAGTCTGGTACTGAGTCGATTCAAGGACGAATCATTACACTGAATTTGCCTAGCAAGACTGTCAAAGGCCTCGATGTATTGTGAAAATCGCCATGGAACGCCATGAGAATTCGGCTTCAAATATCCTGTAAGTTGAAAATAAAGTAACACCCATGTACTGAAGTCAACGACATCCTATTTAGTAGAGCACATAGAAGTCAACGATATCCTATTAAGTAGATTAGTAGAGCACATAGAAGTCAACGATATCCTATTAAGTAGAACACATAGAAGTCAATGATATCCTATTAAGTAGAGCACATAGAAGTCAACGATATCCTATTAAGTAGAACTCATAGAAGTCAATGATATCCTATTAAGTAGAACACATAGAAGTCAATGATATCATATTAAGTAGAGCACATAGAAGTCAACGATATCCTATTAAGTAGAGCACATAGAAGTCAATGATATCCTATTAAGTAGAACACATAGAAGTCAATTATATCATATTAAAATAGAACACATAGAAGTCAATGATATCCTATTAAGTAGAACACATAGAAGTCAATTATATCATATTAAATAGAACACATAGAAGTCAATGATATCCTGTTAATTAAAGATAAAGTAACAAGCGTGTACAGAAGTCAGTGATATCCTATTAAGTTAAATTACACGGACTTAGAGAAGTTAATGACATCATTTTAAGTTAAAGATGAAATAACACTCACATATAATAATTCTAAGACTAAATAAATAAGTAACGCTCCAGCAAAGGACGAGATTAAAGGAATCTCAACGAAATTTTAGACGCATGATTTTTTAAAATAATAATAATAATAGTAATAATAATATATCCGTGCCAAACATGAATATACATATAAAATATGAATATAAAAAGAAATAAAGATATATTATTTTAATAGCAAATGTTTAGGCTTATACCTTTCTGCTTGTTGTGCGCTGTGATGTAAATATTCGAATATGATTGTTATGCACTGCTGTTCTGCATGCCCTAAATCCTCTCAGTCAAGTGATCCAGAAAACAGGATTAGGATAAAAAATGAAAGCAGGACAGGTTATCAGCTATTTACTGTACATGGACGATCTCAAGCTGTAAAGTAAAAAATGAACGTGACATCACGTCACTGATCAATACTGTCAAGATTTGCAGTGAGGACATTAACATGAAATTCGGCCTTGAAAAATGTGGAAGAATTGTCATCCAGAAATGCAAGGTCAAAACAACCGAGGACATATAATTCCACATTGGAAAAATCAACGATGTTTCAATGGAAAAGAGATATAAGTATCTTGGGATACTACAGCATCAAGAAAATATGCCTAGAAAATCCAAAGTTAAGAGAGTATGAAAAACGTGTTAGACAAGTCCTCAAGTCCAAGCTAAAGGGGGCGAACAAAATACACGCTCTTAACGCAAAGGCAATATCTATAGTAAGCTACACTGGAGGTATCATAGATTGGACAGCAAATGAAATAAATGAACTATACAGAAAAACAAGAAAACTACTCACAATACATAAAGCCTTACACCCCAAAACAGATGTAGACAGGCTCTATATGTCTCGAAATGTGGGAGGCAAAGGTCCTAAGAAAATCAAACATGTCATTGAAGGAGAAGTCATTGGTCTTGTGTGACTACGTCTGGAATAACAAGAAAGATGATCCACTGATGGAAGCAAAAAAGATGAGTGGACTATTCCAACTCCCAGATACAGACAAAGAAACATGAAAGAAAACAACGAAACAAGCACTAGCACATACCTAGAGCCAAAAACATCTCCTAGGCCAGTATGTACGACATGCCAACGAAATATCAACAAAGCAATCAACATACAAATGGTTGAAAGAGGAATGATTGAAAGCAGAAACAGAAGCACTCATAACAGTTGCAAAGATGAAGCACTCAACACAAAATCACACAAAACGAAAATCTTGAAAATCTCAAATGATTCCAAATGTAGACTCTGCAAATCCATGGATGAGACAACAGAGCACAGAGTGATAGAAACATGAAAACAAAATAAAGAGAAAAATTAGAAAAATACCAAGACCTCAGATTAGAAATTCACAGACTGTGGAATGTAAAAGCAGAAGTGATACCTCTACTGATAGGACCCTTGGTAAATATAACATCTGAACTGGAAGGCTATCTGAATAAACTCCCTGGAAACCACAGACTCGCTCCACTACTCAAAACAGAGCTCCTCGGAAGTGCCCACATCCTCCGTAAAACCTTGGATCTCCCAGAATCTTGGTAAGATTCCGAGACCTTGGATCACAACCGACAGTCAAACAGAAGTCGTGGAACGAGGCTGAATAATAATATATCCATGCCAAACATGAATATACATATAAAATATGGATATAAAAAGAAATAAAGATATATTATTTTTAACAGCAAATGTTTGGGCTAATACATTTCTGCTTGTTGTGCGCTGTCATGTAAATATTCGAATATGATTGTTATGCATCGTGTTCCATCTCACGTCACATTGTTTAATATAATCTCTTCCTTACCATAGTTATATTTCGACCAGGTCCAATACAGCTGCTCTTTACCAAAGACGCCCGAGTTCGGGTGGATGTCGGGGTGCATGGACAAGCGACTGTAAAGGTCAGTGGTTCCAGATTTAGAACAGCACAGGATGTGAAAATAAGGCAAGCACCGCAACTTCCGGCCAGGCGAGCCTTCGGAGACATTGCCACAGATGTTTGCAGATCCCGTGTTGTTTTCCCACCAGCAAGGATTTTTTATCCCGGGATCATAGAACGGTCTGGGCTGCAACATATGATGGACATGTTTCACAACAAAGCATTTAATCCGTAGCAAAGATTTTCATTGGAAACAAAACCATTATGATTCACGAGAAACATTTTCACCACTCATTAATAATAATTAATAATTGGAAGAAAACAAAGAAACAGGAAATAGCACATATCTGGAGCCCAAAACCTCTGCAAGGCCAGTATGCACGACAAGCTGACGAAATACCAACAAAGCAATCAACGTACAAGTGGATGAAAGAGGCCGGTTTGAAAGCAGAAACAGAAGCACTCTTAACGGCTGCACAAGATCAAGCACTAAACACGAAATCACACAAAACAAAAATCGTGAAAATCGCAAATGATTCTAATGCGGACTCTGCAAATCCATGGATGAAACAACAGAACACTTACTATCTGGAAGTCTTATTCTTGCTGGAACAAAATACACCAAACGAAACAACGAAGTGGGCAAAACTCATACACAAAAATCTATGTGAGAATTACGGTGTAAAAATCATAGAAAGAGCATGGATGCACCAACCAGAAGCAGTCATCGAAACAAAAGAAGTCAAAATACTGTGGGACTTCGAGATAAGAACAGATCGAGTGATTCCTGCTCGAAGACCAGCATTGTAGTTCTTCAATAAGTCCAACAGAACAGCAACAATCATTGATGTCGCTGTTCCCAATGATAGAAACATAAAAACAAACGAAAGAGAAAAAGTAGAAAAAATGCCAAGATTACAGATTAAAAAACACAGAAACTGTAGAATGTAAGGGCAGGAGTGATACTTGAAGTGAAAGGAGCCTTGGGGAACATAACATCTGAGTTGGAAGGCTATCTGAACAAATTAGCTAGAAACCGCAGCGCTACTTGTAAGTCCCCACATCCTCCGTAAAACCTTGCATCTCCCAGAGTCATTGGTAAGATTGTTGTACCATCTGTGCTGTCTACCTTCACCCTTACCCATTCGCAATCACACATGCAGGCATGTCGGCAACATGTAACCTACATGCAGAATAAAATTCGAACGAAGTAACCATCGTTGGTATTCTGTGTGTGGATTTGTAATAACATCTATTCAAGTCCTACATGATGTCGACTAACCACCACCTCCTTTCTTCGGAGAGAAGGGTGGCGGTGAAACACATACTATCTGGATGTCAGGTTCTGGCGGGAACAAAATACATTAAAAGACACAACAAAGTGGCAAAACACATACAAATCTATTTGAGAACTATGGCATAAAAAACCCAGAAAGAGCATGGGTGCACCAATCAGATGCTGTCACCGAAACAGAAATCAAAATACTGTAAGACTTCGAGATAAGAACAAATTGAGTGATTCCTGCGCAAAGACTAGACATTGCAGTTTTTAATAAGTCCAAAAGAAGAGCAACAATCATTGATTATTATTATTATTTTTATTATGATTATTGTTATTGTTATTATTATAATTATTGTTATTAGTATTATTATTATTAAACACTGGTGGTATCATAGATTGGACAACAAATGCAATAAATTATCTGGACAGAAAAACTACTCACAATACCTAAAGCCTTACACCCCAAAACAAATGTAGACAGGCTCTATGTATCTCTAACTACTCACAATACATAAAACCTTACACCCCAAAGCAATTGTAGACAGGCTCTATGTATCTCTAACTACTCACAATACATAAAACCTTACACCCCAAAGCAAATGTAGACAGGCTCTATGTATCTCTAACTACTCACAATACATAAAGCCTTACACCCCAAAGCAAATGTAGACAGGCTCTATGTATCTCTAACTACTCACAATACATAAAGCCTTACACCCCAAAACAAATGTAGACAGGCTCTATGTATCTCTATCTACTCACAATAAATAAAGCCTTACACCCCAAAGCAAATGTAGACAGGCTCTATGTATCTCTAACTACTCACAATACATAAAGCCTTACACCCCAAAACAAATGTAGACAGGCTCTGTGTATCTCTAACTACTCACAATACATAAAGCCTTACACCCCAAAACAAATGTAGACAGGCTCTGTGTATCTCTAACTACTCACAATACATAAAGCCTTACACCCCAAAACAAATGTAGACAGGCTCTATGTATCTCTAACTACTCACAATACATAAAGCTTTACACCCCAAAACAAATGTAGACAGGCTCTGTGTATCTCTAACTACTCACAATACATAAAGCCTTACACCCCAAAACAAATGTAGATAGGCTCTATGTATCTCTAACTACTCACAATACATAAAGCCTTACACCCCAAAACAAATGTAGACAGGCTCTATGTATCTCTAACTATTGGAGGCCGAGCTCAAGAAAATCACACTTGTCATTGAAGGAGAAGTCATTGGTCTTGTTGGATCACAACCGACAGTCAAACAGAAGTCATGGAAAGAGGAATAATAATAATAATAAGAAGAAAATAATAATAATAATAATAATAATAATAATCAGTGCAACAATAATAATAATAATAATGTATAGAACAAAGTATAGCATTGATAATCGTAACAACAGCACCGCCACTAATACTACTACAGTACTAGATTATTGACTCACCAAACACAAAATATCTTCAAAGTCTCCAGCAGTAGCGTTTCCGCCCATGCACACGGCTCTCTCGTTTCTATTTCTACCTCTAAGTAGACTGGAGATAGCGGCTGTACTAGATTTCAGCAAATTGTTTTGGAAGAAGATCAAGGCACACCCAAAGAAAAATACCAGGAAGAACAGCGCCCGTTTCGAAGGGAAGTTTTCTTTTGTCGAGCAGATTTTAAAACAAATCTTCTTGTGAAACTGCTTGGACATGGTGCAATAAGGAGATACAGGTGACGGTAATGCCTCCAGACAAAACCTGAAAGGTCAAGTGAAACAGTTGAACTATTTTTGTTTCAGTTACTCACCGATCTGTGAGATTACATGCCTTCGCAAACTAAAATTTGAAACGAGCTTGTCTGGTTAGGTTAGATGGAATAACCGTGAGTACATTAAAGGCTTTGACCTACAAACTAGAGAAGTCACGTTTCACAGTTCAAGCGTGAGAAGTCTTATTGTGACAGGGACATCAATACATATACAGTACGTGTTCTTGAATCAACGTGATTTCTCCCCGCTAGTATAGTTGAGTTCCCATAATGAAATTGAAACATGAGTACTTTAATTCAAGTGCTGAACAACAAATCTTTAAACATATATATTATGAGTTTTAGAGAATAAGCTAAACAAACATTCCGTTTTTGTATGTCCGGTTAATAATAATAATAACAATAATGAGCTTTATCGTAAACTAAAATAATAAAATATTGTGTTTTACAATATTCAAGCATAGTGAACTCAAATAAACATTGCTTACCAAAAATGTAAGATACATTGGATTTTTTTTTTTATTAAACTAAATACTAATGCACACGATGACCATATAAAGCATAAAATTAATTCTACGAAAAGAAATAACATGAACAAAATAGAAGATGGAACACTTGTTTGGAAAATTCGTGATTTCAGAGCACTCTTGGATATAATCCGGCCTCTTCGTGTCTACGCGTATTCCGGGTAGCTACAACCTAATAAGCCAATGAATTTCATAATGCAAGCAATTTTTGTCCTAGGCCGAAAGCCTGTAGCAGCTATGTGTACGCATGGGTGAGATCGGAATTACCGTTGAACTGGAGGAGAACACTGCCAAACAGAGAAAAGATTTTCTACTCAATTCTACAGGTGAACAATCAAGTGGGAAATCTAATGCGAGACGGGGAGTTCTTAGAGCTCTAACAATGGTCGCAGTCTCAATTCATGTGGGTCTTTCGAAGCTTTTCTAGGCAACGCAATGGTACAACAT
Organism: Sinotaia quadrata; assembly: GCA_028829895.1. Classification (NCBI taxonomy): domain Eukaryota; kingdom Metazoa; phylum Mollusca; class Gastropoda; order Architaenioglossa; family Viviparidae; genus Sinotaia; species Sinotaia quadrata. Next base: position 35,365,253 of record CM054183.1, on the reverse strand, counting down.
AGAGAATAGAGTGATATTAAAGAGTCAAGCCGAGAAGTTTAAGCGAACGTTAGCGATATAATGTTTGTATAGTTTTAAATGTGAGAAGACTGCTATTAGTGTCAATGTTTCATAGCTCCGCGAGCGCTGCACAATACTGGAGATTTGCCTATGTAATGAAAGAAAAATGTCGAAAACCTTTCTCTTTCAAAGCGACTGATTAATGTGAGTGTTATTGATAATCATTGACTATGAAAAAGTAAGGCTTTCAAAATTCTTTGTGCTGGATTATTTTTTTTTTACAGCGGTACAGAAATAAACTTTGCTACACAGCAGTAAATTAGTAATTGTGTGAATGACTTTTTATTTAGTTTCATTTTATGTCAATACACCAGTTTCTTTTCACTTCTGGAAATTATTTCCCGATCAAGATTAAAAATTTGAACTGTATTAGCTGTAATATTAATAGTGTTCTATTGTTCTTGTACTACTCGGCGATTATAAAGTTTAAATTTGGTACTAATTGATTAAAACGGTCGGCATATCTGTAAGTTGTAATAAACTATAAATTTGAACGGTGGCATGTAATATTAATAAAATTCACCTACCATACAACTATCTAAAATGTGTATATTGCATTGAATGTTATAACCATATGATTGCATTGGTGTCTTATTTTATGTTTAGTTTAGTTCCCAAAATTATTGCATGTAGTAAACATTTAAACTGATTTTAGTTTATTTTGTTATTTTTCTCATGATATGAAAAGAACGCAAAATTATTTTTTAAATTTAAATTATTTATGTGATACTCATACTTGCTTAGATGTGTAAATGCGTACTTGTTTAGTGATAACACGTCAGATTCATACACATTTTTCTGTGACTTATCTTCTGTGGCTTTTTTTCTTGTGACATTTTTTCCTGTTACTTTCTTTCCTGTAACTTTTTTTCCTAGCAAAACTTGTGACTTTTTTCCGTGAATTTCTTTCCTGTGACTTTTTGTCCACTCACCGTACCAACAACTGTTCATTTAGCTAGGGATTTTGTTATTTAATTTTTCTGATTCACCGACTTAGCTTTCTGACTGTACAAGTTATCTCCTTTTGAAAAAAAAATAGCCTTGTGTAACAGCAATTTAGATAAGCACCACATCTTGCACACCTTTTGACTACATTTTGTACAGTTATTTAGTCGCAGCTCTGCCTGACTACACTCGTGTATAATAAGTGAACGCTTCACACACACTCTATAATCCAGGACAGGATCACTAAAAACTTATAGAGAGAGTACAGTGCATACACTGGATCGATTGACCAATTGATCCGTTAATCACTTAATTTAGTCAAATAATCATTCCAACAATCAGTTACTGAAAAAAGAAACATTTGTACTGTAGAGTAAAAGGGTCCAGTGTCAATTTTAATCAAATGCGAGTTAGTAAATTGGTCCAGAAATTAATTTGTTACAATATTATATATTACACTTTCATTACTCTAACTGTTAAGCATTTCGCATTGATCGGATAAGTATTTACTGAGATTTAAAATAGCGTAGCGTTAGTCCATTAAACAATTTATTTTTAAAACACTAAGTTGTTCAGCGTGGTGGCCAAAGAAGATATTATTATAAAATAATTTAGTTAAAAAAACTGATCCACTAATCACTAATGAACAAGTTAGCATAGTTCTTTATTTGAATATCCACTTTACTAAACATTAAATATAGCGAAATGGGCCAAACTAATATATTAACTTAGTAAAGTAAAAAGGTAAATTAGTAAATAAATAACTTTACTAAAATTTAAACTTCATTATTTGGTCCACAATAATTTTAGCACTTATAAATTTAATTAGTAACTTTGTCCTTTAGCCACTTAACTACATAGTATTATATGTCCATTGACATTTTAACTACAATCTGTTTTGTACTAAATATGTCCCAAAACAAATAGATTTTGCAAATGAGTTCAGTAGTCACTATATTTATAAATGTTCGATTGGTAATTTGTTCCAGAAACCGTTTTGCAGCAAACAACATGAACAACAATTAATATAGTAAGGGGGTTTAATCAACTCTTTCACGAGATACAGGTTAGCTAGTCCCACTCACTAATGACAACAGTGAAATAAGCATACACTGATAGGCGAGATATCACAGTGATAAAAGATCACAAATCACTTTGCATCCTCCTACTTGTTTACGTAAGAATAAATTATGCAGTTTCGTATTTCATCTAATCAGTTTCTCGCATGGTCCTCACACATGAGGACTTGGACCCGATCAATATATTTCCATCGATCACGTTCGGTTTTGACGGCATTGAGCCGTGTGTGCCCGTGAGCAAACTGTGAATCCAGGTGTCGTCTGCTTTCAATTCGCCTGAAGTTGAAAGTACGCCGCGCGTAGTTCTCTATCACAAGAATACTTCTGGCCTCGTGACGGACTGAAAGAGGGTGAAGAGGGTGGAGAGTGGCGTGTTAGTCACTTTTCATTAACTGTGACAACGACTTAACCTGTTTATTGTGTCTAAAATGTGTGTCGTGAGAACTGTGAATGACAAGACTACAAAACAACTTAAAAGGTGTTTCAACAGGCTTGTTCTCACTCTTTTGTTCTCTCTCTCTTATTCTCTCTCTTGTTCTCTCTATTTCTTGTTCTCTCTCTTGTTCTCTCTCTTTTTCTCTCTCTTTCTTGTTCTCTCTCTCTCTCTTGTTTTTCTCTCTCTTGTTATCTCTCTCTCTTGTTCTCTATATTGATCTCTCTTGTTCTCTCTCTCTCTTTCTCTCTCTTGTTCTCTATATTGTTCTCTCCCTTGTTCTCTATATTGTTCTCTCCCTTGTTCTCTCTCTTGTTCTCTCCCTTGTTCTCTCTCTTGTTTTCTCCCTTGTTCTCTCTCTTGTTCTCTCACTTTTGTTCTCTCTCTTATTCTCTCTCTCTTGTTCTCTATATTGTTCTCTCACTTTTGTTCTCTCTCTTATTCTCTCTCTCTCTTGTTCTCTATATTGTTCTCTCCCTTGTTCTCTCTCTTTTGTTCTCTTTCTTGTTCTCTCTCTTATTCTCTCTTTCTTGTTCTTTCTCTTTTTGTTCTCTCTCTTGTTCTCTCTCCCTCTCTCTCTGGTCATTTTCCAAGATACTGCACAACTTTACCCGACTGAAAACTTAACTAGACCTATCTGTTTTTCGGCACAGTCACGGTAATAATCATCTAATTTATGTTCTTTTAATAAAAATTCTTTGTTTACTTTTGTTGTGTGACTCTGTGTACGTATGTGTGTGCGTTCATGTGTAATAGAATATATTAGGAAAGGATGACGATAGTCAGTGTCTTTTATACTAAACCATTAAAAAGGATGTGTTAAAATCTCATATGACACAACCAAGCACAATTGCTCTAAAGTATTTCCTATGACACAACCAGCATAATTACTCTAAAGTATTTCCTATGACACACCCAGCATAATTGCTCTAAAGAATTTCCTATGACACAACCAGCATAATTGCTCTAAAGTATTTCCTATGACACAACCAGCATAATTGCTCTAAAGTATTTCCTGTGAAGAAGGAACGGATTTATGTCGTTAACAACTGACATTCACGTTAGAACAAATGGCGAACCAGCAAGTTCTTATGTCTCGCTCCCTCTCTCTGTAAATATGTCTATAAATTACAAAGAAAACTGTATCATCAGTGTAGTAAATATTATCCAAGTTTAACATGTGAAATCAACGTACGAGAAATTTCCTATTATAAACTTACAAATGTACAGACTTTGTATTATTTTTACTTTGGAAGACACGAGAAAAGTTATATTTAGTTTTCTTTTGCATTTATAAGAATAAGACGGTGCAAGTTGCTCGAAGATAATTATTAATGCATAGTTCTACTTTCGAGCAAAATAACTGAATTGTTTATTTATGTACATTCACAAATACGTGCGTTCATGCAATTATAAACATATATATATATATATATTAACGATGTAATTAAGTGAATAAACAAACCAATGTTTTATCAGAAGAGAATATAGGCATGCACGCACAGATATTGATTTAGATATTTTTATTGAAGGTGTGACTAGAAACTCTGTTCAAATATACCCAGCTTCTGGGAGGCGTTGAACACTTATCTGATAGTGAGACAGCTTGAAGAGTCCAAACAAAGCAGAAAAGTAATTTACACTGCATCACATCTGTGGTAGAGTAAATTTGCCTACTCCTATTTCTAAACTTAATTGTTAAATAAATTGTTATATTGTCGAAGTGACCCGGTCTTGGGCACTCCTTATGATGGTATTCGAGTAAGGTTCTTTCCCAACAGAGTTAGCTACCATCCAGTAGTCAGGAACAACTATCTGATCTGCTAGGCCTTTTTAGGAGGTCAAGAAGGCCCACTAGGCCAGAAGAAACATGGTGTCCAAGGAAAGGTTGTTTTATTCAAAATTTCAGTATGATCAAAAATTGAATTTTAAACAAAATTTGGCAAGTAATGTTCAATTTTCTTCATTTAAAAATGGTTAAAGTACACCATTACTAGGCTTGAATAAAAGTATTTGCACTTTATTTTGTGCAATTCAATGTGTAATAAAGAGAAGACACTGTAGAGTGTAGAGTACAATTTCAAGGGGTAGGGATGAACAAAAGTTAGAAAATATTTGAAAATGATCTATGTGGATTGATTAAGCCTGTCATACATACAGTACATACACTAATGTTAAACCTTAACTAAGCCAGTGCTTGTACAATTAAAATAATTTTGGCTTTTAAGATTTTAAAAATAAACTATATTTTAGTGTTGCATTATGTTCTGCAGATGAAAACCTCTTGCAAAAGTAGTAATAAAATCACTTCTTTATTTTAATGTTCAGATTTAATATAGTTTGGAAAAAGTCTCTGGCTTATTTTCAAACAAGCTTTCTTTTACTGGATATAATTTTGTGCTGCTCGTAATGCGCGTAAATCGAATCATTTTATTATGATGCAGTATTCACGGGCTGTGAAGTAGAAACTGACCGTCAGTGCTCAGAAGTAACAAACAGGATTTCGTTGGATAGGAATGCAACAGCAAATCAATATAATTTCTAACTAAAATAAGCTGAAGGGCCCAAACCAGATGAAGCACAAGTCACTCTGTTCACGCAAAATCATTTGTGTTTGTTTTTGACGGTCCTTTTCTTGTTTTATGAGAATCTCACAAGTTAATGGAATCATATCGTAACTTCTAGTATGCACCATACTAATACAAACATTACACAAACACATACACACACTCAAAAGGACACACACGCACACGTGCACCATACTAACACAAACATTACACAAACACATGCACACACTCAAAAGGACATGCACCATACTAACACAAAAATTACACAATACACAAAAAGACACGCACTTGCACACACATATACACAAGTACATACATATTGTAACATTCACACCAACAGCTATTTTCATGCGTGTGTTGCTGTTATTAACAATCTATATTTGTGTTAGGGCAAAAGAAAATAAAGACAGATTTTTATTAGTGGAAATAGTACACGTCTAACAATGCTGGATACATGTTGAATACCGGCAATCCAGTTGCTATTTTATTTCATTACTGTTACAAATCGAAATATAAAATGTAGACGCTAGGCAAGCATTCTACCTAATTCAGTATTAGGAATACTTTTTAATTTTAAGAACAGAATATTCCCCCTAGAATGTAAATTGCATTTACTAACATAGTCTTTGAAAATTAACTGTGATTTCTAAAAGCAAATTAGCCTACTTAATCCCTGTAAAACAATCTAAGCTAGCGATCAAAATGGCCGCTATGTAAAATAGCAAGACTGTTGCCTTCTATATAATCAGTTTGCCGCACATCCGGCTCAGCAGTACTCAGCTAGCGACAGATTGTTGCCTTCGATGACGACATAGATCTTTTTTAAAAAAACAAAAAACAACAACATATATTCCACAGTGAAAACCAAACAGAAACTATACTAAATCATTACTAAATTACTAAGCCGGGCTTTCATCTACTCAAAAATCAAATCTACCACGCTTTACGAACGTGTCTGAGAAGTGATAAACAAACAAGCAACAGTTCAATCATTAAATCATTACTAAATCACTAAGCCACTTTAATCTCATGACGTTTGAATAAAACTCAATATCTAACTTGCTCTGAGTAACAAGGAATCCACTCTCGAAAAGCGAATCAAAACTTGTAAAAGATTTTCCTTCAGTAATTTTACTTACTTTACGCTTCGTCCTATTTACTAAATTTGGAGATGGTGAGAGGATCCGAAAGGATCGTCTATAGAGGGGAAAAATTCGCTGACTTTGCAGCACACACATTACGATACACAATCGCAAGCGTTCCTAAGTGCAGCTGCCGCTCAGTCGCGTTCACTGTATCCCCGTAAGCAATAACTTTATTCTCCATTATTATCAATGCCAACCGAAAAAAGTTGTAGTTGAGCCGAATTACATAACAACATCTTGCACTGATTGTTTATACTAAACAATTAAAGAGTCCCCGGTAGTTAATATATATCCACATAATGAATATTTTTAAGAGTAAAAATAAATTGAATAGAAAAAATTCTTCATGCATTGATCACCCTATAACTTATTTCCACATGTATGCGTAGATATGATTATTAAATTTAGATCTAATCATCAATCAAGATCTCTCCGGGAACTCCTAGTGACCTCTCGTGAAATCCCGGTTGAGAAACCTTGCTCTGGTATGACACTAGTGTATTTAATGTTAGTTACTAGCTTAGCTCTTTTGAGATGTTTGGCAGGGCAAGTCGAATAATAGTGTTGGTCGCCCTATGAGAGATTAACATCAATTTCATGTCGACTATCGATACTATTACTGTGTAAACAACAACAGCAAAACACGTCATCACCAGCCCTCCCTGAAGCCAGAGAAGGGAGGAATTCATTGCAGAAGCAACCAACCGAGGCTGAGAACATCAAGCGAAGATGAAAAGTCTTACCTGGCTCCTGCAAGGAAAAGAAGTTATTCCCGATTGCGATTTTTTTTTCTCGGCACCCGACACTTGGACTTCCGGCACGACAGACACCTGCTACTGAGCTCCCGAAATCAACTGACCTTGAAACAAATCTCACGCTTCTCACATGGAAACCACGCCTCTGTCCTTTTCATGGTCGGGGAGGGGAATTGGTACTAGGAGTGAATTAAAATAACAACTAAACGGTTTTCCTCCCTTCTGTATGCCACTTACTTCACCCCAATCTCGAGACCAAAACCTCCATCCTCTCAGCGCACGCTAGTCAATTCTGAAACAAGAGAAGGAGGAAGAATGAATACCTTAGGGGTTACTCTCTGGTTTGACTCAGGGCGTCTCAAGATTAATCAAATCCTCATAGATTTAGTAAGCTATTACAACAGAATTGATTAATATGGAAACCATCTAGTGACAATAACACATATCCCCAAAACGGTGACTGACAAGGTTAAAATACTTGCATTTATGAAGTCACAGACAACAAATCCTAGGACGATACCAATGAAAGTTGCTGATGCAGAAAGTCAATGTTCCCTAAAGACTAAGAATTCAACTACACAGATGGAAACGGCCACCAACATGGAAAAGGAAACAAATACTCAAATTCAGTGGGCAATTCCTTTAAAATGGAAATAAAATTCTTCACTGCTGGAGACATGTGACAGCTGAATCTTTCATTAAGACACAAGGAACTGTCGCATAATGGCTTATGTAGCACATACCCAACTTCCTCTATAACAGACTACATGCAATCCTAACTCTAACTGACCCTTCTCCTGGGGCTAGAGTAATGCCCGAGTTTCTACTCATTTAAATTAACCAATCAAAGTGCTGATAAAATGAATGCAATAAATGTACCTGAAACTCACCTAATAACCATCAATCCAATAAAAACTGACCATTGAGATGACATGTGTCACGGAAAAAAGGGGAGATAATCAGAAAATTAATTTTTATCCTCAATTATCTCCACTTGGCCATCGCGCGACGCAACAGACGTTAGTTTTTAGCAAATGTCGTCTGCTAGCAAAATGACGTCTTTAATTACGTGCACAGTCAGCGCGTTTGTTTACATTTACTGTCAAGTCGTCTGCTTATTGTGTTGGCTACACTTTCAGCAAGTTTGTTAATTTCATGTTTCCAATAATTTTATAAAAATACAAATGATTAATTATTTGAGTTAGATGTTCAAAAATTGTGATTACAATATCTTGAAAATGTGTTTGATTTTTATTATCAATTATTATTACAAATTTAATTAGGGACTATATTACTAGACGTATTGCACCTCAGCGTAATGCACCTTTTTAGCGTGGGTAAAGCAAGGATACACGCGGGAGTTTGATCTGAGAGAGAGTGATAATTGATTTTGCATAAAAGGACTGACGGAGCTATTTTAATTTAGTGTGCGTCTGTCTGGACTACAGAGAGGTGTAAGGTCATCGTACCTACACTGAGTCTGGACAATCTTTCCATCACCGTATGACCGGGAGAAAATGAACTGAATATTCTCCACGTAGAATATAGAATTAGACGTGTGTTTTGGTCACACTCAATTCGTCGTGGCAGCCTTTAAAGCTTGTCCTTACTATTCTACGTTTGGATCCGAACCTTGGGCAATAGCTGTCCATCAGGGGAATGAGCTGAAGGGACCAGGATTGCGCTGAGAGAAGAATATTCGACGCCACTCACGTATCGGAGCTGATGCTGCTGTAGACAGGTGTCCGTTGATAGATTTTGGATCTTGGACCGTCGCAGAAGACAGGTGTCCGTTGATAGATTTTGGATCTTGGACCGTCGCAGAAGACAGGTGTCCGTTGATAGATTTTGGATCTTGGAACCGTCGCAGAAGACAGGTGTCTGTGAGCTCCATTTTGGTACTGTCGTGGAAGACAGCCGTCCGTGTTCTTCGTCATAGAACCGGGTACCCCAGCGTTAGGCAACGTGGGACGAGTATTCGCAAGTCGCAAGTTTGTACGTACTGCACTCTCCGTGTACCGAGTTTTCATCGCCAAGCATGCTATTTTTCAGAGGACAGAAACTGTAACGTTTTGTGTTTGCCAGCGTGTCGGCAGTTGTGACTATTTCGGGTTTTTTTGTGCTGTGTGTTCCTGCGTCGACGATTCAGCGTGTAATACTAGTAAGTAGGGAAAAATTTTATTTGAGGTGCATTACTAGGTAGGTTAGTTAGAATATAAATATTTTTCATCATTGAACTATTTTTTCATGAACATTTAACTTTGACTTTTATTTAATGGATAATTTTTGCAGTTCTAAGCAAGATTAACATTCTTTGACGTTGGGTTTTCCACCCACTAATTTTAAAATAATAAATTTTAAGGTTAGATATTTTCGGCGGTCATTACCGCTGGTTGTGCTGTAGTGGGGCTACGCCCAAAGTATTTTTGTGCCACTTGATTTTGGCGGAAGTAGTGAAAACGGTCATCACCGTTTATTGTTTGATTATTGTAGTTTATTCATCATATTTTTTTATTATTATTTCATTTTCCATCGCTCATGTTTCCCCGCCCCATGGATGCCGTGTGTGGATGTTACCGAATGAATGACTAACACCGTGTGAGAGTTAAGCCCGTTTTTCCCATTTTAAAATCCTTTTTAAAAATTAAATTCTTTGTTAACTCTTTCTCAAGAGTTGGGCTTCCTTTCTCGGGTTTTGAAAGTGTATGTTGGTGCGGTTGTTTGTTTGTTCGTTCCGTACGTCCCTCAAACGACATTCACACGCCTGCTCACACACACTCACGCCGGCTTTTCACATTTTACCCCACATCTCAGAATAAAGCTAATCCTACCCCCCACAAGACTATTCGTGGTGTCTGAGTGTGAGAATGATCATCAACATCTGATCGTTCGATGTGATCCCGGCAAGTCGCGGCTACTGGGTCTGACCCCCCCCCCCCTACCCACCGAGGAGGAGATAGGGGCCAGCAACAAACCAGCAAACTCACCCCTGCGACAACATGTATTTTGGCTCCCTGGCCATAATAAGCTACAAAAATACTGTATGGTTGCTAACTTTATTGCTAGTTATCAACACAGAAGGAAACCACCCTCTGTATTATTACTAATGAAGTTATGTGGTTTTGCTTGCATAACTAAATATTATATCTATGTTCATTTAAACTTAGCTATATTTTATATTGCTATGTTTTGCTTATGATATTAGAATGTATAATGACCATGTAAGTAAGAGTGTTCTGTCAGAGAACAAATGTGGACGAATTCTTAGCCCATGTGTATTTTATTGGCAGATCAGCACTTTATCTGGGATGTTGATTCGACAAGCACTGAGTCATGAAGCAACATCAATGCAGAGTGACAAACAGACCATGTGCACAATGCCAGTACACATCACTAGGACCTTAAATGACATGTCAGGCAAATTCTAAAATTAAGTTACTATAAAATCAATAATATAATTGTACAGCTTCGATACAATCGACTTCAGTCAAACTTATCTAAGATTTACTTAGAGTTCACTCAGAAACATTCAGTGTTCTCTTATAAACTCATTTATAGTTCACTCATATGAATGAACCAAATAACTATCTCAGTGCCTTAGAATTGAAAAGACCTTTCTCTTACTACACTATATGGTCAGAATTATGAATGATAACCATTTATAACTCTAATTGTAACCAATGAATTATTTGCTCTATGTAACTTATGCTATTTCTTTTGAATACATTTCAACCTGGGCTCCAATTAATTAACCCACAAATACCTACTGAATAGTCTTCGAATAACTGAATCATTTGCCCTGCCTTTACCATCTGGGCATCAAAAGTGGGCCAGCAATGGATAGATCGGCAAAGTTTCCTGATCATCCTGTCACCTTTTACTGTCTTCGATTTTCCATTTTTCTATTCCTCCCATCATTATCAGAAATCTTAGAACAATGGCGCACCTTGCACCAGGCTGCGAAATCAGTGAAAACTGGAAAACGGCCCTCTGTCTAAACAGCCACTCAGCCAATTCGGAAGGTGGGTTCAGTGTCTCTCTTGCTACCGCTCTGCCGCAAACCCGATCTCAACAAATTAGCTGGATCTGGAAACCTGTTAGTCTCCGGTTCTAATGTGAGCAAAGGTTTTCCCTGATATAAAAATCTGTTATATATAAATATTTTAATGCTATGTGGCTCAGTAGGCGGTCTATATTTTTCTGTTTTGCTATTTTAATTAAAATATCTGTTTTTCTCTCTGTTAAAGTAGCAATGTAGATAAGATCTTTCTTCCTCTCTGCTAAAATAGCAATGTTAATATGATCTTCCTTCCTCTGCTAAAGTAGGAATGTAAATATGATCTTTCTTCCTCTGCTAAAGGAGCAATGTAAATATGTAGAAGAGTAGTTTAGTAAGGTCTGAGTAGGTTTATGAATCAATAGTATCGGCATTAAATGCACTGTATTTGCGCTTATTTATCTTCTTTTAGGGAAGTGTCAAACTTTGTACTTGTAAATAATTAGTTTTATATAGAAGTTAGTGTTTGTACATAGTGATGAGTTAGCGGTTCTTTTAGCTATGTTATAAATAAATTGTTGTGCATATTTTAAAATGGTTTCCACTGGAATATTACATGTAGTTATTGTGGTGTAGGAGTAGTATTGTGAAAAAAATGTGTATGTAAGAAAATTGACAGACTGCAGAAACACTAACATACAGACACATTATGCCGGCCCTGACTAAAATCCAGCCAATAACATCCTGTGTAAAAAGCCGCGCGTGGGTGCATGTGTGTGTGTGTCTGTGTGGTGTCAAGATATTTTAAATAGAGATAATAAAAGAAGTGGGATGTATTTATTTATTTATGTTAAACACAAACGTAAGAAAAAGATAGAGAACTCCCTTTCTACACGTTCTTTCTCCTTAAAAGAAATACAGACACGTATGCACCAAACCAACAACACACATTACACAAACACACATACACAAAAATCACGCTGCACGCACACACAATCACGATTCCAACATAAATACGCCAGTACATACACAAAACGCGCGCACATACACCCATACATGGACCATATCAACACATACATACCACAAGCAAATACCCTGGTACATATACGGACACGCATGCATACACACACACACACACACAAACACGAATTTGAATGAAAGGGAAAGTAAATTCTCTGCTTTATGCTCTCACCTTGTATCCTGTTCAATGTCTGCGCATGAAATTATATAATATTCTAAAACGACACCCAGCTCACTGCCCGAAGAAATCCATCTGCGCCTTTTCACATTTCACACGTGTACTAATTTCCGACGAAAACTCAAGTTGACTCCAAGCTGTTTTCCACCTGCTCGATATTTAACGGCACCATCCACAATTACGTGACACTTCTACTGGCTCAAATGTAAATGTGAGTAGTGTGAATTGATTTCTTAATCTCATGTGAGACTATTCGTTTTTTCACAATGCGAGTTGACGCAATCATACGAACAGAACAAACTGGGTAGTACACGCCCTTCAAATCCTTATGGATAAATAGACACTAGTAAATTTTTAAAACAAGAGGAAGAATTATATCCACAAAGGTAGACTGCGATTAAACACACACAAGGTTCGATCGACCTGCGTTGACAGCTGACACGGTATTCCTTAAAACTCTCAATCGTGCGCCTCTTTCGAAACTGGTTTTGCGTGGTTGGAAAAACATTTGGCTGTTTCTCGAATCGTTTTAAAGTATGTGGTCACGTGAACAAAAGTACGTAAACCTTTCTAGTTTACGGTTTTACCTTCTGTTTCTTTCGCCTTCGGGGCTATGGTTACTTTCAGCTCATTATTTTATTTTAAAGAAGCAGAAATTCCTAACATCAAAATCTTACGTTTGTATTGGAGGCAATCGATTTGGCTCGCCAAGAAGGGAGATAGGAAAGAAATCAAAACGAATGAAACACAGTACCTCTAGCAGCTCTTAGATCGTATAAAAGTAGCTGCTGCAGCCATGATCTACCACTCCACTTCGCATAGGACCACCGACGGAGAAGCACGCAGGAAATTACTATGGCAAAACGTACCACCCGCTCTACCATCAACACTTCTCCCCTGCCCTTTTCAGGGCCGGAGGAACAAGACAAAATAAGAAGACACCGCCTGTCCAGATTTGTAAAAGTATATGATGATGAGGAGCGTGCCCACCGCCGCATAATGCTTGCACCCTACTGTCTCCAAATCGATACAGGCAACGATAAAATTAACAAAGCATACAGTTATTTACTGCGCGAAGTATTCGACACAATAAGTGAGGTAGGCATGCGTGAAGCTTATACAATCTACAAGAATTGGCACATCATCAAAAAGGAGGATATGAAATCTACAACATGTGCTGACAACGAGACTCAAACGTCCATCAACACGAGTGACCAAGAAATCAACAACATGTGCTGACAACGAGACTCAAACGTCCGTCAACACGAGTGACCAAGAAATCAACAACATGTGCTGACAACGAGACTCAAACGTCCGTCAACACGAGTGACCAAGAAATCAACAACATGTGCTGACACTGAGACTCAAACGTCCGTCAACACGAGTGACCAAGAAATCAACAACATGTGCTGACAACGAAACTCAAACGTCCGTCAACACGAGTGATCAAGAAAGCAACACGCACATCGTGTGGAAAATTCCACCAATCACAAAAGTCAACGCCACACAGACTTTGAATGAAAAAATTAACAGCAAAGTGGCATTTTCCCAGACACCAACTCCAGATTTGGATAATTTTATGTAATTCATGGTGCATTCCTGGTTCAGCAAGAAAAATGCAGCTTGAAGGCATTATAGGATGGTGCATAAAGTAGTACATCAGTGGTGCAGTACAAAGTGCCATGTTTGTATAAAGTTGTGTCCGGAAGCTGTTCGCAAACTGCAGACGGGTGGTTTAAATCGTATGACAGTTCAAAGAAGAATTTCACACCTCTCAGCAGACGTGACAAGACAGCTTGCAAACAAAGCAGCCATCTTTGTCTACTTCTCTTTGGCTGCAGACGAGTCTATTGACATCAATTCAACCGCACAGCTCCTAGTTTTTTGTTCGCGGTGTGTCGTCATCGTTTGATACCACAGAGGAACTTATCGGCATTGGTTCCATGAAGGATCAGACAACTGCATTTGCTCTATTTGAAGAGACAGTGCGACTGTGTAGTAGTGCTTCACTGGATTTCACGAAACTGATGAGTGTGACAACTGATGGAGCACCAGCCATGACCGGAGAAAGTAACGGGCTGGTAGCACTGATGAAGCATTGAGGAAAGCAAAGCAGACAGTTGGTGAAGGTGCACTGTATTATTCACCAACAGAACCTGTGCAGTAAAGAACTTGATTTTCAGGCACTGATGGCGTTAGTGACAAAATAAATAATCATCAAATCACGAGGGCTCAATCACCGCCAATTTCGAAGTCTTCTTGAAGAAATTGATGCAGATTATGGTGACCTTATTTATTGCTTTGAAGTACGCTGGCTGAGTCAAGGGACGATGCTCAAAAGATTCTGGGAGTTAATTGAAGAGGTCATAGAATTCCTCAGAAGCAAGAACAAAGACACAGAAGTTGCTTCCATGACTGATCCAGCATGGCAAGCTGATTTGACCTTTTTGGTCGACATGGCACAATACTTGAATGATCTGAATTTGAAGTTGCAAGGCAAAATTCAGCTTGTTTGTCAATTTGCAATTCACATTTCGGCATTCAGGACAAAGTTGCGGATGTTCGGCAACAAGTCGCATCGAGGAACTTTGTGCACTTTCCCACTTTTCCGTCAGCTAGAGAAGAGTAAGGACACTGACACAAAAGTTTATGTTGGAAAGCTAGAAGCACTGGTTCAATCTTTCAATTCACGGTTTCATGACTTAGATCAATGCAGATTGTTAATGAAACTTTTTGCTGATCCGTTCAGTGTGTCAGTGGATGACTTGTCAGCAGAATACCAGCTCGAACTTATGGATTTTCAGGCATCTGATGAACTGCGTGCTACTTACCGAGAAAACAGTTTGCTTGACTTTTACAGAACATTGCCTGATACATTTAGTAATCTGAAAGATAACATACTTGTCCATACCAGGCTTTCTCACAGATGAAACTGAGCAAAAGCAACACCGAATTCAGCTGACTGGAAGCAATTTTGCGTCTTTCAACGTCAAACATCAAGCCGGACATTTCGAAGCTTGCAGAGGACGTGCAGCACCATCCATCACACTGACTTTGTGAAAGTTGACGTATCATAACATTTTTAGAATAAGTCGATGTATCCTACTTCTTTGTCGTAATTATAGCCTGAATCGTTATTTGTGTGTTCTTAAATGTGATGTCTATCTTGTGTGGGACGATTTTGATCTTCACTTTTTTGTGGCCCCCAAAGATTTCGAGAAGTCAGATTGTGGCCCCTGACTCAAAAGGTTTGTGAAACACTGCTTTAAACACTATATTATTATTGGATTTGAACAGTTGTTGTCATAATATCTTTATAGATTCTTGCATAGTAATTGCACTGGAAAACTTTCTGAAATAGTAATACTGTAAAAAAAATAATGACAATTGTAGGTAGAATGACTATCTCTTAATGTTTCAAAAATACACACACACACACACACACACACACACACACACACACAAATAATGCTAACCCTTTTTACTGTAAGTTAATGTTGTTTACTTGTGCTGGTATCTACCTTTGTGTAGGCGTGTCTGTGCTTGTATTGCTGGTGTATTGTTGGGCAAGCGACAGTAGTTAATGAGGCATTGAAAGATCAGGGTCACTTCCCTTGCTTTCGTTTCTAATAGCGCTGTGAATATGCATTGATTAGCTAGATTACAGTGGGCTCTAGTACATACTTTGATCTGTATATGTTGTTTGATGTACTTGTTAATTATATTACAAGTCTATAAAGTTAGGATGAAGATTGTATTTTCAATTGATGTATTTTTTTAATGACGACTAATGCAAGGTCAGTAAAAGACTGTCAAAGCACTGCTTAACCCAGGTTGTGTAAAAGATTACACTAACCTACCTCTAATAACTCCATTTTTATTCTCTGATAGGACTAACATGTGATTTGTATTGTCTCTATTGCTGATATTGCTGAACTGTAATTTTATTTCTTTACACTTTAGATCTGACTGGCCGAAAGAAAGCTACATGCCATGACTGTTGCCTCTCTCGTCAACCGCCTGATGTTAGCAGTCAACCAAGACACCTTCATTGCCAAAAAGGAACGGCAGGTAGTCATTTCATCTTCTGTTCAACATTCTCATACTTGAGGTGCTCCCTTTCGATTAATTATCATACTCTCACGTGACTCTCGGCTGGGTGGATGGAACGATGAAGCGGTGTCTGATTTGGCAGTGTTTTGAGACAATTACACTCTCACTTGTGTGTATTGTTATTGTTAATGAGGTGAATTTATGAAGTTCTGCCTCGTGTGGCTCTAAAGGAAGTGGAGGGTGCATTAGGAATATATGAATATATTGTGGATGAATTTTTGTGTATGTTATCGGGAGAAGAGTATGGCGTGTGTGCGTGCGTGTGCTGTAAGGGTAGTCGAAGGAGTGGGATTATATCTATGAGTGAGCTTCTATCACTTTCATAAAGAGTGTATTGCATCAGAAAATGGTTGATGGTGTTGTCTGATCTGCGATGGCAGTAAGTTTTTGCCTGTCCATTTTCGGCATAAGTCAGTAAGGTGTGGTTGAACCTTAATCTGTAAATGGCTCTATTGAAATATATGTTCTGTAGGTTAGGGTGTAGTATGTGGGTGGGGGCATATCTTAAAGATTGTTTTTTGTATGTAATTCTGTTGTGCAATCTTAAAGATTGTTTTTTGTATGTAATTCTGTTGTGCAATCTTAAAGATTGTTTTTTTGTATGTAATTCTGTTGTGCAATCTTAAAGATTGTTTTTTTTTTGTATGTAATTCTGTTGTGCAATCTTAAAGATTGTTTTTTTGAATGTAATTATGTTGTGCAATTTGGAGTGCATATTTGTTTCTCATATAGACATATACGATTCCATATATTTTAGCCTCACCCCACCCGTCTGCTGCTTCGTTTCCTGTGATGTTGGAGTGACTGAGGGCCCATATTACTGAGATCTCTGTACCATGTGTTGCTAACTCTGATAAATATTTTCCTTTTTTTTTTTGGTGAGGCTTGGTTTGATTGAAAGGGTTGTAAATGTACTTGTATAGTTTGCCGAGAGGAAAGAGAGTCGCTGAGTCATAGACGTTTTTGGTGGAGCGGAGTGGTTTTATAGTGTGTTTGTTAGTGATGTTTGTCTAGTCATATTTCTCCTTGGGGATAGAGCTTTCCTTGTGCAATTTGTGTGTGTGTGTGTGTTCCTATTGGCGTGTGTGCCACTACTCTGTCCCAGTAGGTTTTCTTTATCAGTCTGTATAAATTATGTGGCTTTGAGAGTAGTGTTTGTTAATGTGCTCTAATGCAATTTGTTTGGTCTGTAGGGAGAGGGGGTAAACATGTTTGTGGTTTTGAACAGTGTGAAATCTTTGTCGGGTGACCGTCCATGGAAAGTTGGGAGTTGTTAAAAGGGATCCTCTGTGTAATTCGCATGGACGGTTTTTATTCGGTTTCTGAATAACTCTGCAGTCGTTACTTTTTTTACGTGTTGTGCAGTCATTACATTTTTTGTCTATGATTAATTAATAAATTCAATACTTGTTGTACTATTTCTCGGTGTTATTAAATAGTCAGTATCGTTCTTTTTGTCGGGATTGAGAATGGGGTTCCGGAGCGGAATTATTAGCTAACTGTTCAGTACTTTAGAACACCAAACCTACATACTGAATGTGTTATGAGATGTGGGGATTAATTTATAAAACTTTAACCTCGAACCTCTCACGTCACAGGTTGGTAATTTTATATTTTAATTTTTGTTGTTGTTAAGAGACATATAATTCATAGTGAATGTGGTTTGTAAGGAATTGCATTATAAGTACCTTCTTTCTTCAAGATAACAGCTTTATATGGTGATCTATGATAAGATGCATTAATAGGGACTCGTGTGTTTTTGGATAGGGAGTTAAAAAGCATTTTTCACTTATATTTGCCTCGCTGAGTTCCCTCCTCATTCCCTGATGAAATCTGCTGTCTATTTCAACACAACCATCGCCTGAAAAACTCCTCACCAAAGTGTTTTTTATTTTATTTATTATTCTCAGTGATGTTAAAATCATTCTTAGGATAATGTGTATTAGCAACTGAGATTATTATTGTGAAGGTGAGAAGATATGTGAAAATATCTTCAAATCTATAAATAGAAGTTAGTTTACTTCATGTCAGTGGATATATGTGTGATGTGTGGTGGAGCTGGCCTGAGTACATATATATATATGTGTGTGTGTGTGTGTGTGTGTGTGTGTGTGTGTGTGTGTGTGTGTGTGTGTGTGTGTGTGTGTGTGTGTGTGTGTGTGTGTGTGTGTGTGTGTGAGTGTACGAGCGTCAGCATCCGATGACTGACAATCAGAACTTTAAATTCCAGCCAATCAAACTCCATGAATCAGCCAATAAACAAGCCACTCCACAAAAGCAAAAAATCTTTCACACGATTACACAAGTGAAATTTAAAAACGGAACAAACAAAAGGCAAAGAACACAGGGTATGTTTCTTTTTTATAAGCCGCGAATACGTTTAATTAAGATTTCCAGAATCACTTTGCTCAGGCGAAGTGATCGTGGTATATTGCTTTGACCCAGCCATAAAATTGTTCCTCACATATCACCTACGTGATTGGTTGAACAGTTTTTCATTTATCTCATAGAAATAGTAATGGAAAGAAAAATAACATGATATTCTCATTCTCAGAAGATAAATACATTACAATACTACCCTCTGTCAAAATCGAACAAGAAAGCAACCTCTGTACAGAAATAAAAAATGATAAAAATAATAAATAAAGAATCGTAACACGTAATAATGATAAATGTGAAAGCGCGTGATTTGATAAATCTCCTTTTAAATTTTTTGTATACAAGTCTATTGAAGCTTAAAACAATTTCCTAATTAAATTGTTCATATAATTATTGGAGCGTCTTGCTGCGCATGCGCTAAACGTGCCAACAGTCCAATAATGTATGCCTCTCAAACTGGCCTCGCCCTTAGGACGAATGAGAGTTTGAATGTCTCATGCGTGAATCGAATAAAATTAATATTTATTTTTTTTAATTTCGTTCTTTTTTTTATTTTTGTCGCTGTATCTTAACAACGCGAGTAAGGAAACAATGGTGCAGCTAATATTGTTTGAACACGTGACAGAATCTTTGAGTCAAACTGCAGCAAATGCGTATTATATATATATCACAATGCAATTCGTCAGGACGGAGTGAAAATAACAGTTTATTTTTTTAAAGAAAGAAAATGGAAAAGAAATTAATATACAAAAAAGTCCAACGAACAGTTATTGCACTTACACAGATCCCATGACATGTCACGCTCATTACGAGTTCTAGATATGTATAAAACTTTCATTTAAATAAACTTTATTAATTTACTTGCAAAAGTTAAAGTCGTCATTACAATCAGTTAGATATAGATACTGGAACAATGATGTAAGCTTTCACTAAAATATGAAAAGTCATTGAACCGTTTCCGGGGATATTAATTCTCGTCAAAATCGTTGGTGGATCTTAATAGATAATGGCAGTGATGTTCATGTAAAACGTTAAATCCCATTTGAAATTATTTTTTTTAAACAAATGAAAATAACAGAGTTGGCGATGATGAAAACAAGTTGATCTTGTGCTCCATTCGTGGCTTCAGTCGTCAAGCCTCGTCAACTTTCGTCCATTTTGAGCCTTACGCGGTTACACAGTGCCGAGCTAAACCCTTGTGTCTAAGTTGAAAATTCTAGAGTTTGAAAAGAAGAGAGAGAATATATACAGACTTGGTATAACTTGTCCAACCTCACTAATCATAAGTTTTAATATGCCATTCATGTGTGTGTATAGTGTGATC
Organism: Sinotaia quadrata; assembly: GCA_028829895.1. Taxonomy (NCBI): domain Eukaryota; kingdom Metazoa; phylum Mollusca; class Gastropoda; order Architaenioglossa; family Viviparidae; genus Sinotaia; species Sinotaia quadrata. The sequence goes on along the minus strand of CM054183.1, from coordinate 35,345,258 downwards.
TAAAACGGTTCCGCTTCAAGATCAGCACCAATGACGCGCCAAAAAGCAGAAGACAGACTAAAGAGAAGCAGCACAAGAACTTATTCCAAACGCCGAAACAAAGAAAAGAAAGTATGAAAAGATTAACATTAACACTTTGTACATTAGAGGAGGCGATTTCCTTAACTTTGTACATGAATTTCATCTAGGAAGATCCTTGGCAATCTGCAAAATAAGAAAACAAAATTCTACTATATGTCAATCATTATTAACAAGGCGTGGCGATAGACGTGATTGATTAATAACTCTCATTACTTCTAAGAGAGAGAGAGAGAGAGAGAGAGAGAGAGAGAGAGAGATGTATTTTAAGAAACTCAGAGAGAGGCAGAAAGAAATGGGACAGAAAAAAGTAAAATCAGACAGAAGGTGAGATAAAAAGAGACATAGGAACAACTACTGATTAAATAAAAGAATGATGCTTTCCTTGATTTAAGATTATGGGAAAATTACAAGGTCATAAGGAATTTTCATCTCTTCTACTAGCTAATAAAATATAAAAGTAAGATAATAAATTTAATCAAGGAAACCTTTCTCTTCAAATGTACGAGACATTACACAACGCACTTGTATCTGAACAGAAATTCTAAACCGGAAGTCTAAACAGAAAGTTCACAGATAATAATGATTAATATAAGTGAAAATTAAAAATTAACGAGTTGCGCGCTCTGTTTTAAACATGACAAAAAGGATTTCTTTTGGCCGCGAAAGGTTTTAACTCCAATAATACATTCGTGTGCCTCGGGAACACTACCTCTCTCAATACCGTTTGTTAATAACAGGTATAAGGGATTTAGTGAGCTGGTATAATAATATTTCCTGGTCAAATTCGAAATACTTATATTCTCTTTTCCTCTCTCCCTGTCTCTCGATGTTAAACATTCTCTTAAAGCTTCGAATAACAAGGAATACCTTGGTTAGAGAATAGCTAACGTTAACTTGAAGGATACTAACCATTATTAGCATGTCAACTTTATTTTAATTTATTTCCAGTCGACCTTTCTTATCATAGTGTGGGCGAGCATAGGTATGGAGGATTTCGAAAGGACATTACTACTACTACTACTACTACTACTAATAATTCAGAAAGACAAACGACAATTTGCAGACCTAAATTTATGCCCTGACGATTTTGATTTCGCGGGTAACGGACATAGATCTGGATCGGCGGACTGTCTGCAAGTTCTTCTCGGCATTGTCGGCTCTATTCTCGGCCTCCTCAATGAGGGTCTGTGCCTTACGGTACTTGTTGAGGGTGAGGTTGACGGCATCCTCCTGCAAAGACCATGCGACCATGAGGAGCAACAAAAACTCGTCAAACGAGACAAATTGTAACTGTTTAACAGTTGGGGATGGGAGGAGTGTTGAACAGTAGTGCGCTCTCTTACTTGTAATGGATTCTGGCATTTCTCTGTTATCTGAGTGTCAAATATGTCAGTGGTTTTGGCTTTGTTTGTAGAAAGAAAGAAAGAAAGAAAGAAGGAAAGAAGGAAAAAAAGAAAGAAAGAAAGAAAGAAAGAAAGAAAGAAAGAAAGAAAGAAAGAAAGAAAGAAAGAAAGAAAGAAAGAAAAGAAAGAAAGAAAGAAAGAACGATGGATGTACAGTAGCTAAGTTCGTCAAGGTTTGTATGTGGGCTTGTCTATGTGTCTCTAAGTTTTTCTGAGTAAACTTTACATGTGTGTGTGTGTGTGTGTGTGTGTGCTTGGTGAGGAAGGTTGTGGTGTCATGAAAAAGGAGAGTGAATGACTATTTAGAATATATTAGTTGTGTTCTATTTCTTTTCTAAATTTAAGAAACGAAATGGAATTTTTAAAAAAAATGATGAGAAATTGCAGGACTTACAGCCTCCTCCAACTGGCGCTTGTAGGTCTTGATTCTGAGTGACAGCTGATCGTTCAGGGAAGACAACTCGGCTAGTTGACGTCTCTCCTCTTCCGTCTGTGCCTGGAACTCTTTGTACATACGTTCAGCCTTGCGCTGGTTGGCGACAGCTTCACGCACACGCCGAGCCTCGTTTTCGAGTTCAGCCTCCAAGTCGCGTACCTGTGATGTATTTTTGTAAAATGTTATCGATTTGTCTTTTCGCTTAAGAGATTATTAAAATAATGTATTACGCTGACATGGAGAATTAATTTTGAATTACATTAATTATGTCAAATTTCAATGTGTGTGTTACTTTTGGTTTGTCTGGAAATTTTATAGAGGCTTGGGTAGCCTAAATATTAGATATCGGCCAATGAAAGACTGCTAGGATGAAATTCTCTCTCTTTCTCTCTCTCTCTCTCTCTCTCTCTCTCTCTCTCTCTCTCTCTCTCAAACAAACACACACACACACACACACGCAAGCACACAGTACATTACATTTATTCCACCTCTTGCAAACAGGCGACCAATCCATTCAATTTTTAATTCTTACAAGGCCTAGAATACTACACATGGTCCACAAAGATTAATCATTAACATTATTTCATTCTTCCAAAATGGGGGGAAACTCACTCTAGCTTGCAGTTTCGCCACGAGGCGCTTGCCTTCCTTGAGTGCGAAGGCTTCGGCTTCCTCCAGGCGGATGGTGATCTCACGGATCTCGATCTCAAGCTGTTTGCGCAGGCTTTCTGCGTTCTTGTAATTTTCCTGCTCCTGTCTGAGCTCGTCAGCAAGGCGGGCATTCTCAGCGGCAAGGCGCTCGGCGCGTTCCTCGGCTGCTCTCTGGTTGTTGATGGCGTCATCGAGATCGGACTGCATGGCGGTCATGTCGCCCTCCAGGCGGCGCTTGTCGTTGGTAAGGGAAGTCACTTGCAAAGAAACTTCTGTATAGCGGGCGCTCGTGTCAGCCAGTTCGTTCTCGGCGTTCTTGCGGCCGCGTTCGGCCTAGAAACAGAGAGCAGAAATTGATGAACCCTGCCAGTGACACTTAACTTTTATGAGCGGTTGCTGTGCATTATAAACTTTCTAATTTTTTCTTCCACTTGTTTGTATAATGTGGAACAACCAATAAGAAGTGTTAGACATACAATGTCCTTGTTGAGAGTATACTGAAAGAGTTATCGAAGCAATGTTTCTCGAGAGATTATGTTATCAACGCATACATCACATACTGGTGACATTTTAATGCTTTTTTTTTTTCATTGATCATCCAACTTTACTGCAGACAGGTGCGACTGTCATTTGCCTAATGCAAATGTTCTTACATAGCTAACGTTATTGTTTAAAAAGTAGAATTATTAACAGTCCGAACAGACATATTTATAAAAGATGTACGACTGATCTTATTTGAGAGAAAATGGGGTGTGAATAAAGAAACGAGAATAACTAAAATATACTGAATGAAGAAAGAAAGAAATGAAGAAAGAAAGAAATGAAGAAAGAAAGAAAGAAAGAAAGAAAGAAAGAAAGAAAGAAAGAAAGAAAGAAAGAAAGAAAGAAAGAAAGAAAGAAAGAAAGAAAGAAAGAAAGAAAGATTGACGAGAAAGGTAGAAAAGAAAACAATACGGTAGGAGTGAAAGAAAGAGGGGAAAATTAAGAAGTAAAGAGGAAAGAAAGAAAGTAGTATAAAGCTTACAGCCTCCAGGAGTGAGCGGGCATCCTCCAATTCCTGCCCAAGCTGAACCCGTTTCCTCTCGGACACTGACAACTGGTTGCGGAGATCGTCGGCTGTGCGGCGCTCCTCGTCCAAGAGAGATTCCAGCTCCTGTGGATAAAATACACCAGTCAAATACAAATTAGAAAGTCAAATACAAGTATCCAGTCAAATACAAGTTAAACAGTCAAATACAAGTAGCCAGTCAAATACAAGTAGCCAGTCAAATACAAGTTAGCCAGTCAAATACAAGTTAAACAGTCAAATACAAATTAGAAAGTCAAATACAAGTAGCCAGTCAAATACAAGTTAAACAAATACAAGTAGCCAGTCAAATACACAAGTTACCCAGTCAAACACAAGTTAACCAGTCAAACACATGTATCTAATCAAATACTTATATACAAGTTAGTGAAATAAACATCAGTCAAATACAAATACGTCAGTGATTCAAATGAATTACACAAGTGAAATAAACATATCACAGGGAATAAAGATCAGTCACTTTCAAATAAAACCAGTCAAGAGGCAGTAAACATGTTGCATTTAAAATTGTACTAACTCACAAATATAACTTTAATAAATACTTATATTATGTAAATTATTCACTTTTTGACAGATTCATATATTTATACGTATATATATATATATCAGTATCGTGCGTATTTGTGTGTGTGTGTGTGTGTGTGTGTGTGTGTGTGTGTGAGTGAGTGTGTGTGTCAGTGTGTGTTGGGTCGTAGCGATGATGAGGTTCTCGAACACGGCAAGCATCCACTGACCTTGACACGGATCTGCAGAGATTTGATCTGCTTCAGGTACTCGGCATTGGCACGGTTGGCGTTGTCCAGGGCTCCTTCCAGTTCCCGGATGTCGGTCTCGTACTTCTTCTTGATGCGAGTGATCTCGGTCTTGTAGCGGGTCTCGACCTCCACCAGGGTGCGCTGCAGCTCCTCAATAGCACGAGCGCTGCTCTTTCTGTGGAAGAGAAAGGAAAGACCGCGAACGCGTCATTGAAGGGGTGGAAACAGTTCCGATATTTTCTTTGTTACAAAGACTATGACTTTGAGGAAAAAACCTGTACATTGGGAAAGGTAGGTAAATTTAGGCTACCTAGCTGACCCATCACCAAATCGTTCTTAAGTCACGTGACACTTGGCATGTTTCACCCAATCACCCAACTGCGTGACAGTACCGTCAGGTATTGCCTTTAGGAACATTTGCCTGAAGTTATTTTGTCCTAAGTCAAATCAAATCTAACAATACTAGGAAAGAAATGTGTCAATCTACTCTTTTATGCTAGCATACCTCTACGTGAGTTCAAGTGTATGTGTGTATTTGTACATAGCTGAACTGTGATATTAGTACGTCCAATCAAACTTGCTATGACATCATTGTAAACTGGAAACGAGTAGGGAATATGAAAGTGTGTCTTTAGCAGAGAGGAATTTTATGGCCAAATAAAATAATGTTTAAGAAATCGAAACAACATAATTATAAAAGGAAACAATTCTTAGGCCCTCTGCTGTCCGCTGAGCATACAAGCCATTAACAAGAGACATTCCGAACGCAAAAGCAGCATTAATGAAGATTTAGTAAATACCGATTCTTCTCTCCACAAAACTCTCAATCAGTGTATAGTGCGCAAACAATAGCACAGCACGGTAAACACAAAACACACAAAGTGATAAAAATCTGATAACACGTGCGTACTTTAGTGCCTCGTACTCAGTTTCCCAGGTGTCAAGTTTGCTTGAAGTACTCTTCCACATCGTGTACACGTCACGCCGTACAATCTCTCCTACAAAATGTGCTCCCTCAGCCCACGTTCAGAGCGAACTGATGCATTCACCTTTCTAAAATCCGAAGTTCACCAAAATATCAGGAGCTTTTTTATGGGTGCTATATCTGCTGGGGTATTTTTCTGCTTCTAAGAGAAACGAAATGTCAAAAGTCGGGGACTAACGTGGTGCGTTTGGCCGCAAACATTATTTTGCAAAATGATCGCTCAACCTTAAAGAGTCTGTCTTTAAGGAACGCAACGTAAACCTAGTGAAGGTGACCTCAAAGACAGACAGCATAGGTGAGCACTAGCCCATCCTTTTCCCTTCTTCCTCCCCCCACCCCCCGATACTCCGAGCCCCTTTCCTGACATCCCACCCCACGAACACCTGCTGAAGTGATGCACTTCTAGCTGTTATTAAAGTACGCGTTGAGGAGCAAAAGATTGCATTACTATTTGGGTCGAACATGTTTTCGCGCGCAGTCAGTTTCCATTGGTCAGAACTAAAGAGTTGAGAAAGTTTGCATGGCGTGAAAACCATTTTCTTCTAGAAGCAAAGCGTTCTTACGCCTACTTATAGTAGTTTCCATTTGTTGGAAGAGCGGTAAAATGAAAACATCATTTCACAATGAACACTTTTTCACATTCTCAGATATAACTGAATGCGTCTTCCATAGTGAAGCGTCTTAGAAGTCAGTCACGTGGCGAGTGCAAATTAGTCTGCGTTTAATATTCCACCTAATATTTAACTAACGAAGAAATAAAAGGAGAAGTAATTCATTTCAGATGTCTACGCATTGTTTACAAAGCACATGCTAATCCACCCATTTTGAAAGAATGCTCCGGTGAATTATAATAAAGTATATTTATCTGACTGGCCCATTGAAAACGATTTTACTGTATTTAAAAAAATAAAAGGCAGTCCTCGGATCTGTCAAACACTGCTAGTCCAATTAAATATAGTTTCAATTTTACGAGCTTAAAAATAAAATCTTATTTCCTGTGGCCACTATTAGAGACGGTCCTGCAGTGGCTCTTTTGGTAGATCAGCATTGAAAGGGTTAAAAGATATTTACACTTCTAGTCTCGCATGCCATTAAGCGTCTACCTAAGAACTAAAATAAATTTCACGTTACACAAGTCTTTGCTAAATCAGATTCCTTCCCCTCACCTGATGTTTTCGATCTCCTCATCCTTCTCTCTGAGTCTGTTCTCCATCTCCTGGCGGAGCTGGTTGAGGGCGGCCTGAGCGTTGGCCAGCTTAGCCTCAGCGTCACGGAGAGCATCCTCGGTGTCTCTGAGGGCAGCGGCAAGGCTGTCCCGTTCGGCCTCCAACTGCGCGCGCAATTGACGCAGGTCAGCCAGCTCGCGGTTGGCATCCTTCAAAGCCTGGTTCGCCTCGCGAAGCTGATCTGTGTACATCGTAAAGATAAACGACATTAATTGCAACAAAAAAAATTTTAATATGTTAAATAAATATTACAGGTGAAATGGCTGTTATCTTGATGTAATTGTTTCATTAATAATACTAACAATGATCATTACACAAACGACATTAATTAATATTAGTGAATTAATGCCTTTTCAATAATTAAAAGGAAGTATTTATTTTAATTTGTGACGATGATTGTTTCAGATGATAGCATCAATAGAATTGCCTTGCTTTGTCAATAATTATCCTAATACCATTGGTGCGGTACGTTTAAATACAATGTTTTATATAGATTATTATCAATATATTTAACTGCATGTATTTTCAAAATATTGTAATACAAACACATAGACAAATGCACTCCCACAAACTGAATCAGTTACAACAACACCAACAAAAGATTTGCTTAAGTTAGCTGATAGCCAATCATGAAAAATAACACAATGAAATGACCACAGAGAAATAATTTCAGCTAAACTGAGAAATTCTTCCACCCTTAAATCTAAAACCACTGGTTTGAAATTATATTTCCTCGTCCGCAGAAAAGAATCCTGTCAATCAAAACATTACTTAAAATCAAAAACACTCTCATCTGGATAAACATTTTACACTAAAACACAAACAACACAACACCTCAGAGTTGAATGTTCCGACCATTAGTAGAAACTACTCTTACATAAGACGAACATTCTCATCCAGTAAAAAACTTAATTAATTGAAATTCCCGCAATCAACCAATCAGGAGAACGACTCTCTACTATCACCCAAAAATGAAAAGGAGTTATCTCCCACTGAGGAAAAGCTCTACCCCAGGAAAAAGGGGCTGCTCACCCGAAAGATTTTTGTTCTCTCTCTGGAGATTGTCGTTGCGCTCGTGCAGTTCGGCATTGGCCACGCGAAGACGCTGCACTTCCTGTTCCAAGCTGGCCTTCTCGCCACGTAGGGCCTGGTTTTCGGCAGTGAGTTCCTCCACGCGTCGCTGTAATCCGGCGTTCTCGTTCTCCAGTTGGCGGTTGCGTTTGGTCAGATCCTGCACGATGATCTGGGTCTGTAGGCAAAGAAAGTTTTCATGGCGTTATTAAGGAGAACACTAAGCAGCAAACAAAACATTTTTTTCCTAGATTTCATTCTTTCTCTCTGAGTTGATGCTTCAATCAGTGATTGTTTATGGAAATAGTTTGGCGCACGGTTGTCTGGGTGGATGGCTATATTTCTATTAGGAGGTTTTGATGGCTGACTTTGATGTGGATGTTTTGACAGACAGATTTTAATGGATGATATGTTGAAAGTTTGAATTCCAGATGGCTGACTACTTTGATGGATTCAATTTTTGATGGAGATATGTATCGACTATGTTTCTTTGATTTCATTAAATCATTTAATTTTTAAAAAAAACAATGGATGGATGAAAAATTAAATATTGCTGTTCAGGGAATATTTCTTTAATTTCTTTGCTAATCGATATCTTTAAAATCGTGTGATCATAATAGAATTTAGGTGCATAGCAGAACATTACAGATTTTGTTCCTTAAATAAAATTATTTACCTTGAAATATATTTTGCATTTTTCATTGTAAGGGGTCAGCAGAGCTTGCAAAAAAAGCATAGGCTATGTCTCTTTAGAGCTGATTTCTATTTCAGCTTTCAGTCTAACAAATGCTGCATATGTAACTGATTTGCAATTTAAGTTATTTATTGTTCATTGAACGGGGATTCGTTGCTGAGTGAAACTACAGCCATTCCTATGACACCGGTTAGGAGTTCGTGACCTTGGACTTACGTTTTCGAGCTCGATGGTGATTTCCTTGATCTCGTTTACCAACTTGGCCTTGGCCTTCTCCAAGGACGAGTTGCGCACGCGAAGCTGTTCGCAGGTGTCCTCCAGTTCCGTAATGCGGACGTTTAGTCGGCGCCTGCGTAAAGGAAAAGGTGTGATGTCACTGTCTTAAACATTTAATATGAATAATTAGTCTACGAATACATTTCTTCTTTCCTTTGCACTGTTAGTATTTTTTAATAAATATGTTTTACATTTAATTCAAATATTGAATTACTGACAACCTATAATGAGTTCACTATTTGTATTTTGGCTATTTATATGCGGAACTTCAACGAAAGTTAATTTAAACAATCATTATAGCTTTTCTTTTCAATGCCATTCCTAAAGCAATCCTTAGATACTACAGTACCAGAAATTGAGAGCAGCCCTGGAATAGCATACAAAGAATTGGGGACAGGCCTAAGATACAGAAGAACCAAGGAGTGTTAGCCGGCTTGAATTACGGCATTAATTGGGGTTGAAGCCAGCCTGAAATACGACATTAACTGGGATTGAAGCCAGCCTGAAATACGACATTAACTGGGGTTGAAACCAGCCTGAAATACGACACTCCAAGGAATCGAGATCCGTCTTAGTTACGGCAGTACAGGGGACTAAGACCAGATTAGGTTAAGGAGGTATAAGTACTAAGATAAGATTACGTTAAGACAGCACAAATACCAAGACCTGGTTACTTTAAAAGAGTACAAGGGACCATGACCTGTATACATTAAGACAGTACAGAAGACTAAGACCAGCATGCAGTAAGGTAGCACCAGGCAATGAGACTGTCCTTGGATAAGGTAGACTGAAGCAGACTGAATGTTCACCTGGTGTCTTCCAGCTCCTCTGTGCGGGCTGCAAGTTCCTTGTCGAAGCGAGTCTTGAGGGCTGCATAATCGGCATTGATCTTGGACAGCTGGGTGCGCAGTGTGCTGGAGGTCTCGACTTCTTCCTCCATGCGAGCGTTCAAGCTATCATAGTCACTCTGGAGGGCAGACAGGTTGACCTGCAGGTTCTGCCTTTGCTGAAAACGCAGACATGAAGTGAAAGAAATAATTTATTATGTCAATAGCTCAACACTAGCATCTCTTGGAACCGGGAGGACAACAACAACTACTACAACCAAAAGTAAAAATAAAAATAATCAAATTAAGCATGCCTAATTAGCCAAGCATCAGCAAAACAAAATCTAAATATCTCGTTACAAGAAGAAAATTAAGGAATTCTTCAAGAAAGAAAAAAGTGATGGCAGAGTTTTAAAATAAACTTTAGAAGAAAAGTTCTTTATGTTAAAATATCTTTTCATTAACTAGCTTATGCGTAATGAAGGAGAATGTAGTACCTGTTTGACCAAGCTCGTATATTTATTAAGTAGTTTTTAGTATCTTTCCACGTCGTTCGTAATGTTTCATTCATACATGACAAAGAAAACTACGAATACGTAAGACGACCAAGGGCAAGGGTCAAGAAGAATTGATATTCATGTGACTGATTAAGAATGTCATAGGATACGTAAAAGTAGTTTTATATGAGAATTTAACCTGAAAGTTGACAACGATCTGTAATGTATGCAATATGGCGTGAGAGAAAAGAAATAGGGAGATGGTTAATGTTTTGCTATATCACAGATAAATCATAGAATATTAGGGAAAGAAATATTCTAGTTCTGTAAAATAAATCTCTAAAACTGGAAATTAAAGTAAATTAGGAAACTGGCTATGCATTTAGGTAAATTTTAAGTGAATATAAAGGGTAAAATAAGTACAATATATTTGTTTTGTTTCTTAAAACAGTACTTGAGCTCCAAAACAAATATCTTTCACCTTTCTTTTCCTCGCAAACATCCCACGCTTGTATACGCTGCACAATGTAATGTTTCGACTTACAAATTTTAATAGTATAATAAAATTTGTAAAGCACTTTAAATTGTATACACTAAACTACAGCTTTGCAGTTAATAGGGATTTTTTAAAAAATAAAATAAAAGGATAACATTTCCTTTTCAGCCTCTTATTTCAGTTTTCTTTTTAGAAAGTGAGAGTGGTCTTACCCTGGTTTCATCATCAAGTTGACGTTTGAGGTCATCGTTCTGGTTTTGCAAGGTACTCTTGGCCTTGGCAAGAGCAGCGTTGGTGGAGTCTAACTCCTGCACCTGATGCTGAAGATCAAAGTTCTCCTGAGTGAGACGAACTTTCAGGCTTATAAGGTCATTGAGTTGGCGAGACAAGTCATCAACCTGTCCTTTCAAGCGTGATGCGCTCTGCTCGGCCGCGTCCACGCGGCTCTCAAGGGAAGCCTAGTTTAAGGAAATGTAAAGAAGATTAATATAGACGTGTGTGCTTGTGTGTGACATGTATATACTTGTGCGTATCTTTGTGTATGTGCCTGTATGTGTGTGTGTGTGTGTGTTGCGTGTGTGGTTTGGGTGTATGTATGCTCTTGAGTGTTGCTATGTGCTTGTATTTGTATGTGTGGTGCGTTTATGTTGTGCACGAACATGAGTGTTTCTATGTGAATCTGTTTGTGTGTGTGATGGTGGTGTGAAGGATGGTGTTTGGGTGTCTGTACATGTGCGTGCAAACATCACGGTTGGTGGACAACACTCCAATTTTTTCGTAACCACTGGCATTGTCTCTATACGGTATATAAACAATTCTATAAATGATCTAGTGTTGCAGATTAATTATTGCGCACGCATGTAAACGTTATTTAGAAACCGGTCCGTATCTGTGTCTGTATAAATTAAATACTCTTGCGGCTTGGTGCCTGCTTGGCAAAGACTGGAAGAATTGCACACTATGCGTGTGTACAGATGATGGATTTATTTGCCTAAGTCCGTGAGTATGTGCATGCAAACCCTTTTCTTTTAAATCTGTCAAATGTCTGCCTCGAGCCATTAAATATTATGTGATGTAATTCTATGCGAATGTTAACTTTTTCCTGTTACCTTGGCCTTGGAAACAGAGTCCAGCTGTCCGGACAGGCCATCAAGCTCCACAACCAATGTCTGCTTCTCTTTCTCCACGCTAAGGCATACATCAAGGGAGATAATTTTATTATTTCACTCATTATTTGCATGGTGAATAATGTTGAATAATGAGTTTTGTACCTTAAATTATAAATCCTCTCAGATAAAAGTAGTATGGAAAAATAAACCTCTTAGACGAAAACATACATACGATGGCTATTTGTGTATCCTTTCAGCCGAAATGTACTCCTAGTTATACACAATTTTGTTTTATTAATAACTGTATCAACTTTTAAAAGCTTGGCTTTCTTTATTTAAGTGATTTAATTTGCAAAATTTCAAGGAACCCTTTTCGAACCCAATTTAAACCCTTTTTGAACACCTGTTAGGAGAAATTAATTTAAACTCGAATCGATCCACCTAGAACACAATGTGAGGATGTTGGGCACTCCAGATCAAAGAACGTCTGATGACGAAATGATCAACGCAAGCTCCAGTGGTGACGTAAAACTGCTATCGACACCCCACCCCCCCTACCCTCCCATCGAAGTAATGGTTGCTACTGGATATTTAAAGATTGCGACTGTTTTCTCACCGATTCTTCTGTTTGGTCAAGTAGTCAACCTGGTCAGAAAGGTCGTTGACAGCCTCCTGGTGTCGTTTGCGAAGACTGGCCTCGGCAGCTTCGAATGTGGCATTGGACAACTCAAGGTCTTTTCGAAGTTTGTTGATTTCAGACTCACGCTTCTTATTAAGCTCAATCTAACGAGACAAAAGGTAGACAATCATGATGACGATGATGACAATAATATAATGAGGATATGATAATAATAATAATAACAGTAAAAATAAATATTAGTGACCACGAAGAAGATCTGTGGGCGTACATTAAAAAAAAATCTAACAATACCATAAACGTATTTTTAAGTTTTGCCGACATTATGTATTTGTTTTAAAGTTAGGTGCTTTTTGGCAATAAACAGTCATCAAATCGGGTTAATTATTTATTTATTAAGATTAAATAACCAAAATTTCAACGAGAATGTTTGTGTAGGGAAAATAGTGTACAGGACGGAAGGACATCATTTTCGTGATGTTAGTATTGAAAACATTAATATTATCTCCTGTGCTTTTAAATCTTAATAAATATTTCCTTGCAAGTGTGTCTCAATCGTACGAACGAACGCACATCCAGTCAGCCATACACACACGAACACATCCAGTCAACCGTACACACACGAACACATCCAGTCAGCCGTACACACACGAACACATCCAGTCAGCCGTACACACACGAACACATCCAGTCAGTCATACACACACCAAACATAAAATTAAAGTAATATCCGAGCAACACAGTAAAATATCTGTCTGTTTAATTATGCATTTCTGTATTTATGTTCAGAAGAAATTACTGTGTAACTCAAAATAGATCCCTATGTTCTGTCCACTCACTTGGGCGTAGGTGGAACTGCCCTGTTCCTCCAGACTGTCCGACACTTGGTCTAACCTGAAGCTAAGCTCGGCCACTGTCTTCTCGGCCTGTGACAATCAAGAAAAGATAACTCAGTATAAAATCTTTATCCAGAAAAGACAAAAGACAAAAACTAGTGTTTATTTAGTTAGCAAAGAGTGTTGTAGGCCTTCTTTTGGTTGCTGACCCGAATGTGATTTTCAAAAGCAATCAATATGTTCTCTTTGTGACTGCTGTGAATTATACTTTCTGTGCTTATTTCATTGTGAACATAAGCTTTAGTGTGATTCTTAAAGTAAAATAATGATATCACACTTTGAAAATGACAAAAGATTGAGTCTCGGAGACATGAAAAACTGATTACGAGAGCATCTTAAAAACCAAACGATTATTTTACGCAAGTGTTACAAATATTAAAATAGTCAAGATCAAAACATGCGCGGTTATAATTATACAATAATCATAATAGGTAGAACATGTTTGACTTTCCCTGAGCAATAATAAAAAGTCCAACCATGACTATTTAAAATAATTTTCCTTTTGATGCATATTTTAAAAAACAGCACTTAAATATATTTTTTTTATTAACGTTACGTAATAAAACCTCTCTTTTCCCTTAAATAATAATAATTCAAGAAATTCTTCATATACGTCGCATTATCTAAACTATTGTTACAGTATGAAAAAAAGCTAAATCTGTGTGCGCGCGCGCGCGCGTGTGTGTGTGTTTTGTGTGTGTGTGTGTGTGCATGCGTGTGTTTTGTGCATGTGTGTGTGTTTTGTGTATGTGCATGCGTGTTTTGTGTGTGTGTGGGTGTCCATGCGTGTGTGTGCGTGCGCTTACTTATAAATAGTAATCTACTTCACAAGTTGAGATATTTTCTTTTGTTCAGTAATGAAATTATTAGAAGATGTATGTTACTTAAAGACTGCTTGAATGTTGGATGAATGTAAATGTACTTACTCTGACACGTCCATCTCGCTCAGCGTCAAGAGCATCTTCAAGCTCCCTGATACGTGCCTGCAATACAAAGGGAAGCAAGTCCAATACAAAATATTAACACAATCGCAGTTGCCCCTCTTGGTTTTCGTAAGAAGTAAAAATAAACCATTTTTAAAGGTCAATTATTCCATAAAGTGCTATTCTCTCGGGAAGATTGATGCCAGACTGTAATGTATCGTACGATACTATATATATATCGATATTTAGCGCTTGTCTTTTTTTTCCTCTGATATAGTTATATTAAATTATCATTACAATTATAGTCTACAATAGAAAAAGAAAAAGCAAAGAACCCCCAGTACAGAAAAAAAAGCATTTCTTCGGTGAACTGTTTGAAAAGAATATTAACTTCGAAATAAAATTGCATTTTTTTATGACAGTAAAGCATTCATATACTTGCACTGGATATCTGTCAAACGAATTGAAAACGTTATTTAGTAGTTCTTTAAAAAGACTATCGTTAACTATAATCTAACATGCATTTTTGTCGTCTTAGATATATTAAAGGATACTTTCAAGCAAAAGTTTATATTGAAAAATTAAAATAAAAAGTGTTTGGTTAATTAATGGCTATGACATTATAATTTTTCATTATGTCTAAATAAATATGCATACGAAATATAGTTTTAAATGGCCATCACTATAATTTAAAAAATAAAATATTTGACATATTCAGCTAAAATTTGGCAAGTCAATTATATCCCATTGAGAGGCATGCACTCAAAAGGAATGGAACTAGAACGCAGTGAGGGTTGTTAAATACAGCATGCTCTACACGGTAGCTAGAAGGAAAGTGTTTTAACATCATGCACAAGTTATTGTGACACTAATGAATGTACTATTATTCCTATTACTGTGATTTCGAATTAATGTCGTATCTTTTGGTGACTTTTCCTTTTTTTAGTTAATGTTGCTCGTTAATGGCAGATAGAATATGTACGTTTGTGAAACGTTTGAAGAGTGACAGTTGTGTAAATAGGTAGGAAGTAATGTCGCCTACCCCAAGACCTTCTACTTCGCATTTCAGTCCTGAGGCGTTATGAATAATTCTTATTTGAGACTTTGACTGTTACTTGTTTATTTATTCCATTGTTGATAAAAAAAAAATTTCGCTATAGCCACAGCATACCAATGGGACTAAATACATTGAAACCCTTCGTGGATTATGAATAATTCGTTGCTGAAATATTCTGCAAATAGGTCTATAAAGACAGGTTTTTGTATGCCTTTCACAATACGTCGCAAGAAATCAAAGGGAACTAAGAGAAAACTTCTTCTACTCGCTACAAGGGCGGGGCTGGGGAAGGCAAGGTACACGTGTACAAAGGGAGAGTATCAGGCGTGCCGGAGTCTGCCGAAGAGTACTAGCGATAGTGACGTCACACAGACAGCAGCACTCAAATATCTTCGGCGATCTACCTGTACAGTACCTGCATCCGCTGCTCTTCGGACTCGTAAAGTCTTTTCTCTGTCTGTAAAACCTTTGATTCGTTTCTAACCTGGATTAGAGAGTCAAAGAGAGTTAATAAGGAGTGGTGTTTCTGTTCGTGTTGTTCTTGTAGAGCGGTCAAAGTTTAGCTGCCATTTTGTTTTCCTCCCTGAGCATTTCTTTGTGCCGTAAACAAATCATATAACATAACGAATAAAACCGGATAAGACAAGTCAAAGAAATTAAATTTATTTAGGTAAAATGATTCCTCGATTAACCAGATGGTTTTGAAACAAAATGAAACAAGCAATTTGGCACTAGTTATGGAAAGGTAAGATTAGCAGAGAACAGAATGGAATGGAGGAAACTGGTTGTCAGGTCAGCAGTGGTACCCCAACGGTCGACAAGACTAAGGGATAAAGAGAAAGAGAGACAGATGAGGTAAAGAGAAATAGAGATAGGTGAGCTAAAGAGGTTTATACAGGAAGGATGATAGCAAAGAAAAATACTACTGATGAACTAGCAAAGTGTCAGAGTTAAATTATTCTTTCTTTCTTTTTGTTGTTGTTGTTGTTGTAACGTTTGTTTTTCTTCTCCTTTCTTATCAAAGAGAATTGAAATCAGCTTTCTTGAAAACTGAACATATCGTTGTCGTTAACCAGTCGTTTACGAAGCCTTAAAGAAATTAAGTGATCCATAGACACACTATAAATTGTTGACCAATTAATTTAATTAAGAAATTGACACTGTTCCAGGAAGGTGATTTTATGACTCGATCTTCTTGACAATAACAATACACAACTTTTTCCGTAAAAGTTCACAGAATAATTAAGAAAACTTAATGAGAACATTATATTAAAGTCGCTTCTGTGGATGGTGTGGACATAGAGAAAAAGATTAAAACGGGATTGACATAGAATTTCAAGGTTTATAAGTTGGAAAGATAACTGGATTAGGAGTGGTGGTGGATAGTTTCGAGGTTTATAAGTTGGAAAGATATCAGTAGGGCATACTTGCAAGGTTTTTGTTGTTGGAAAGATAATGGATTGCATACTTTCGAGGTTTATAAGTTGGAAAGATAACTGGAGTGCATATTTTCGAGGTTTATAAGTTGGAAAGATATCAGTAGGGCATACTTTCAAAGTTTATAAATCGGAAAGATTAACTGGAGGGCATACGTAAGAGGTTTATAAATAGGAAAGATAACTAGAGGACATACTTTCGAGGATTATAAGAGAGAAAGATTGCTGGAAGTGAGTTTATCGCGAGGCAGAAAGGGAAGGAAACTTTGAAGTGCCATGGATGCTCTGCCTCGACAGTACCTGCATTCTTTTCTCGTCTCTGTCAAAAAGTTCTTTCTGCCATATCACTGACTCTTTTAACTGATTGTTTACAATGTTTGATTCAGTCGTGGTTGTGTTAACGCCTGGGGAGCCTTGGTTTACTATCTTCTTCACTCTCTTTACCTGCAGATTACAACATTCATATCATGACGCATACTACAATGTTGCACCTGTGAGAAATTGCTTCACACGGAATTTTTAAAAAAAAAGGTGTCTGCATGATTGGATGGAAATTAATAAAAATGAATTGAGGAGAGAAAATAGTATTCCCGTCCATTTAAAAGTAATAAATAAAAGTATTGTTTGGGTTTGTTTATTTTTATTGTTTTATTGTTTTGTTTTTATTTATTATAGCACATTGAAAAGGAGGGAACTTATGACAATTTAAATCTGGATTAAGAAATCGGAAGACCTAATATACGAGAGAATGCTCCCACACAAAGACACAAATACACATACACGCCGAGAAATAGGATTTCGCATCTTAAATTTCATTTTGTAGTTACCGTCCTTTGTTTGATCTTTTATGAGAAATATTGTTTTCACGTTTTGCTTGTGATTACCGAAATATTGCCTCTTAAACCTCCGGTGAGAGTTTTTAGTTTTATAAATGGGTCTCTCTTGCCCGTTTTAGTCTCTCTTGCTATTTGAGCCTCTATTGCCTATTTGAGCCTCTCTCTTGCCTATTCGAGCCTCTCTCTTGCCTATTTGAGCCTCTATTGCCTGACTGAAAACGTTTATAAGTATAGCAACCAGACATCCAGCTAAATAGTTAATCATGTTGCAATAACTGAATCCAAATTCAAAAGTTTATTTTCGAATTGCTAAGTGGAATAAAAGAGCTACCAAAGAATAATTTTAAAGTTGGCACTTTGATTCTGAAGTTCTTGATGTGATTATGAACTTCTTTTTACTGTGATTCTGCAGTTGTGAAGTTGATTTTGAAACAACTACTGTGACATTGAAGTCGCCAGCGTCATTCTAAGTTGTTAGTGTCATTCTGACTTCACTAATGATATTCAGACACATACTTAATGAAAGAAGCACAGATGAGTGATAAGTGATGAGTGATAAATGAGGATTCATGAATGATAAGTGATAAGCGATGAGTGATAACTGATAGACCTAATACGATTGATTGAGGGTCGAACACGTAGTTTAGCACAGTAATATTTACACAGAAGCCGTAATCCATCTTAAACAATGTCTGTTAAATGTCAGATATTTGCAAATATGTGAACACGTACGGCTTGTTATTATTATTAAAGCTGGCATTCTTATTTCTTAAGTAGTTTTTAATCTGCACTTTTTAGTCAGTATAAGTTTTTGTTGCTATCAAGCATTGAATATGAATTTAAGTATGCGGCTTGTTTTCGAATGAAGACTCGAGTTCTTAAATATAATTAGAGTAGGATCGATATATAAAAAAGATAGAAAATTAGACGGAGACTTGAACAGAAAACGAATGACAGAATGATAGAACTATAAAGCAGCAAACCACTAGGAAGATAATACAATACTTATATAAAATAAGAGAACAATAAAAGTAACGATATATTGAAGACCAGAAGGAAAGCTGTATAGAAACAGAATGGTAGATGGGACGGTACATAGTTAGAACAATAATGATTAGATCGTTGAGAGAGAGGGAGGGGTGGGTCGATGGATGGATGAACAGAGGGACGTAATGGCAGACAATCAAATGGAGGCACCCATACACAAATACAGAGATTTTTTTTTTAATTAATTATTTTTAAAGAGGTTATCGCCACAAAGCGAAATATTCAATATTTAGTCAGATGTATCATCTGAGTACCAATTCTGTTGGTTAAAAATAACAGCACGCACGATCTTATTATCATTCTATACAACAACACTGAAATGTATTTGAACTGTTTTCCTGCGATAGGTCACATACAGTCCTCCGTTTTGCGTATCTTTGAAAAGTCGATAACTACTGCTTTTCCTAATGTTCGTACTTTGAAGTATTTCTGTCAGAGAAACGGTAAACAGCAATCCCACATAGATTATTAAGGGAAAGTCATTTATCAACACATGTACAACGGCAAGATTATGGAACAAAGAGTGTATTTAATAAGAAGACCAGAACAACGAACTAAAAGAATAAACAGTTCATTTTCGTTTAAAAACAGCAAACTGCACCGTTTTATTCCCGATCTTAAATTCAATACTGCACACAAAGATTTTTTTTTTTTTTTTTGACGTGACGCTTAGATATTTAACAGTTAGCGTAAAAGCCAAGCCTGTTTTCGTTATCAGCCACCACTATCGTGAAGCGAGCAAAAGCAAGTTCTGCCCCAAAATGGATGTCTACCGTGTGAGGATGCGCGCACATATTCTTGCACACACCGTAAAACGCTAACCTGTTTTCGTCTGGAAAAACAGAGATAACTGAATTTGCTGCTGGAACAGGAACCCCATGTGGTTGAATTTTATTTCCTCTCGCGATTACATCAAAACTTGTGTCAAGTGTCAGCTAGGGCATGTGGTCAGCATAAATTATGTCAAACATTGTGCATGTCAAAGTCATGTATGTAACGTGCTAGTTGTTCAATGTGTAAACCTAAACACAACGTGCAAGCTAGTAAATTTAAATTTAAAAAATATGCAGCATTTTAGCTAGGGTATGTTGTCTAAATCAAATTTAAATTACGTTGAAATTATGAGCTTATGTGTAAATTAAAAGCTATATGTGTATATTAAAAGTTGTAAAGTATGTGTAAATTAAAAGCTGTAAAGAGTGTATAAATTAAAAGCTGTAAAGTATGTGTAAATTAAAAGCTGTAAAGTATGTGTAAATTAAAAGCTGTAAAGAATGTGTAAATTAAAGCCTTGTAAAGAATGTGTAAGCTTTGGCATGACTGTATCACATCTTGCGTGACGTCTGATATAAGGTATGTCTGACTAGGTATTAATAATGTTGGGGTGAAGGTGTTTTAAAGTTTAAGGGTGGGGTAGAGGTACCTAAGAGTTGTCGCTAACCACTTTAGTAGCGGTGAAGCATAAATTAATTTTATTTTTATTTTTTTGTTATTTCATGTTCATTTACCAATTTATTTATTTATTTTATTGTTTATTGCTGTAAAAGCGGAAAATAATCCGATCAAAGACAGAGAAGTTTTACATTTGCTGTGGTTAGGTAAAAAAGATTTTCATGCTACAAACACTAATGACCTTCACCATTCCTTCCTCTTCTTGATTATTCTAATTTAGCTTAACTAATCCATATATTGTTTCTAATTGTAAGTTCGTTTTGCAGACATTTTCTAATGGTTTTGTTTTGTTGTTTTTTTTTATCGTTTATATAATGATGCATTAATTATTGTTCTCACTCTCTTTCTCTCTCTCTGTCTCGCACTTCTTTCCTTTAATCTGCTCCTTTGCCGTCTAAACAGTAAACCCCACCCACCCTCTCCACAGGACCAACATTGCAGTTAATCAATGATCTTTTCAAGCAGAAAATTAAAACCGTGATTTACATATTCTTATTTTAAATGAAGTTATGTTTTAGGTCACTTTGCAAAAAGGAATAATGCTATTTGCTTTGTAATGAAAAACTGGATGGTGGGTGGTCTGGGTGATATTGTTTGCCAAAACATGTTTCTGAATTTAATACAAAAACATCAGCAGAATTATGAGTTTACGATTTTTTGAAAAAAATATATTTTAATTTAATGTTATTTATTTTTCATGTTCAAGGCTTGTAAACTTTTCTTGCTAAAGCTTTACATTGTCTACATCTTGAAAGTTTTGTATATTTTCATGTGCTGAAGGTTTGTTTGATTTTAATTTATTGAAAGTTAGTATGGTTTTAATTTAATGAAAGTTTTAATTTATTGAAATTATGTATGGTCTTAATCTAATGAAAACTTGTATGGTTTTAATTTATTGAAGGCTTGTATGGTTTGAAGAACATTAGTTGTTATACTTTTAAAATGTAATCTCGTTCATGAAAGAAAGAAAGAAAGAAAGAAAGAAAGAATACGGTATTTCAACAACGGTCGTTAGATTAAAAACTGAAACGTCTGCTTCATGTAAGTCTGGCACGAGAATGTGCTTAGTCATGAAAAACCGCCTACGGAAATTATGATCTGAGCTGCTGTGTGCACGTGTGTGTATGTGTGTGTGAATGTGTGCGTTTTTTGTGTGTGCTCAGCGCGTGCGCGTGTCTGTGTGTGCTTGCGTAGTTTTATGTAAAAACACACACACACAAAAAAACAACACCCCATAATAAATAAATAACTGTCAGTATATTCTTAGACTTCTGACATTAGGTGCAGAGACTGGGTCAATGCCAACAAATGAGTGACTTGATCAGCTAGCATCCTCACTCTTAAAATACATCAGTGCAGTTCTGCTTGTTCTGGCAGTGCACCTCTTGCACCAACAAGAAAAGAAAAAAAAGCATACCCCTGATCGCATTCTGACATAGGGCCTGTAATGTGCTAACTCTGCTTACTAGACTGTTTCCTTTACCAGTATCCACCCTTCACCCCCTAGCTATCCAAACCAAACAAGTCCACCCTCCTCCTACCTTCCCTCCCACTGCCCTCGCCCACACACACCAACACACATATGCATGTAGTCCTGTTGATAGTTTCTTGAGTAGCTAAACTTGGTTCTTCCCCTCCAGACGGTGCCAAACGGCGATTGGAGCGCTCCCAGATAAGGGGAGATAAATAACCGGACAAGAATGTCTTATGAGTGGGCGTCTTGTGAGGGTTGAACTTAGGGCTGAGGGTTCGCATCTTCGATCGAAAATTTAAAAAAAAAATCGAGTCTTAGAGATTGAAATTAAATAATGACTGTAGAACATTGAAAGAATGTGAAATTTTGGTTACTGCGGCAGTGTGTGCGTGCGTGCGTAAGTACCGTCCACTTTCGCAGGTTTAACATAGAT
Source organism: Sinotaia quadrata (assembly GCA_028829895.1). Classification (NCBI taxonomy): domain Eukaryota; kingdom Metazoa; phylum Mollusca; class Gastropoda; order Architaenioglossa; family Viviparidae; genus Sinotaia; species Sinotaia quadrata. Next base: position 35,323,473 of record CM054183.1, on the reverse strand, counting down.
TTTGCCTTAGGAAACAGGTGGTTCTTGTGTAATGGTTTCAGTTAATTTATAAGAGCTTTTGGCAGATGGAGAGAAAAAGAGAGATAGATAGATAGATAGATAGATAGATAGATAGATAGATAGATAGATAGATAGATAGATAGATAGATAGATAGATAGATAGATAGATTCAAAATCTGTGCATTTCATATCATTATAGTCGGTAATTGATGGAGATAACTAAATGCATACGTTCTTCCTTTCATAGATACAGATATATAGCGTAGCATTAAAATTAAATTATAAATTATAAAGAGACAACCATTTTGCTGTGGCGATAGACAAGATAGGTACACCGACACAAGCAGATTTAATTACAATCACACACAAAAAAATGGAAGAACATACCTATCCCATTTTAATCGTTAAATTAGATTAACTTTTATTATGACGACTGAATATGCTCCTATACACGAACGCACTAAGAATTAAACTTAACTAGCAAGTAACCAGTTTGTATTTTTCAATTATTACGATCAATTTAACACCTGTTGTCAAAACAGTATATTGCTTGGGTTTTTTCTTTTTTCTTTTAAAGATTTAGTAAAGCTTATGCTGTTTCTAGTACGGAAGGCATTAACATAAGGTATTTTGATGATTTTTTTAATATGGCGGGGAGAGTGTTATGGATGTGTTGGGGTGGTGGGTTGTTGGGGATTTGCAAACACTCGGATTCTGTAGCGTACAACTTCAAAGCTTCGAAAAGAGAAAGGAAAACCAAACAGCAATAGGTCACAAAGCTCGATTCCAAAATAAAACATTAGAGAATTTAGCGACTCAATGATTACACATGATAACAACAAAAAGTAAACAAACAAAACGACAGTATTTTAAAATGGAAAAAAGTTTAACAGTTACTTAAGCAAACTGATTATTTACTTTAGTATGCAATGATTATAATTTTTTAAAAATAAATAATAGACGATTTAATTTTTTAAATATAATATTATATAGATTCTCTCTTCCCAAATATATATTAAAGATTTCGGTTGATGCTTATCGTCTAAAACTCTAAATGTTACGTTCGCTGGTTTCGGCAGAAGGGTTCATTTAAACATTAAATGCAAGGATTTACTTTATGTTACAACTTCTTGTATTACTAGAAATAGGTACAACTTATTGTATAACTAGAAATAGGTACAACTTATTGTATTACTAGAAATAGGTACAACTTATTGTATTACTAGAAATAGGTACAACTTATTGTATTACTAGAAATAGGTACAACTTATTGTATTACTAGAAATAGGTGCAACTCACAGTTATTTCTGATAATTCAATCAACTTGTCCGTGTTCTTTCGCATTTGCCGAATCAAATTAAGTTTTAATTACTGCCGGAATATTGAAGTGTGTGGGGTCGTGTTATGTGAATGTGATGGTGGTGGTAGAGGAAGATTTTACGTTTTTAAAGCGTAAAGTTACGTCACGTTAATCACCCTATTCTGTGTGTATGGCTGATAGATTCTTAAAGTGTAGAAGTGTTGAAAAGGGTCTCGAAAGGTCATGGTGATTCACTGATAAGCTGACGTCAGCAAAGCCTCCGACTGCCAAAGCCGAGCTGTTTCCGCTGACGAGGAATATTTTGTAGTGCACGTTGTTGTTGCTTTATTGTTTCGTTTTTATCTCCGACCATCTTTCTTTTCTTCTTGAAAAAGGAATGAGAAAAACTCAGAAAGAAATAAAAACATGATATAAATTCCGAGTGTCTGTAGTTGTATGCTTGCCAAGACTTGGCAGCATTTTGGCAAAAACATTTTTGTAGTCTCAGCTAAGTTTGCAGTGAGAATGCGCTACTAAAAATAGATCTGGGTAACGCAACGCCAACGGATAATTGCCTGCTCAGCTTGCGCTGCACGCGCACATGCGATGGAGAGCGTGCCGGCATCTGCCATTGCCCTTATGAGGTAAGGCCGGGGCCAGCCTAGGGGCTCACGCAGCTACAGGTAAGAAGGGGTCACACACAGTGGCGCAGTTTTAAATATTCGACGTTGTTGGTTTTAAAAAAAACAAAAAAACTTTCACAATTTTGTGCTCAGAAAAGGCTCTCAGAATGTGTAATGCTCGGGGTTTGCGGGATTTGCTGAGCGAATTAGTTTCCGCTTGGTTAAAAGAACCAGCTTGCTCATTTTGAAGCCGTTGTTATCTGATGCTACTTTTGTTTTGTGGCTGCTACACTACAAATAGTGTAACACTAAGTAAAAGTGGAGAAAGTCACCATGATAAAGACGTCATGATTACCAAGATTCCGATTTTAGCATTCGTAACGCCAAAGAAGGACCCACGGCCTTGAACATTTAACTCACGGACTACACAGGCATAAAGCAGCAAGTTAAACAAATTTCAGTCTTTGAGTTAAAGTCAAAGAACCACCAATTGGTAATAGGGATTTGAGTTTCACTCGAGAAAATGTTAGTACATTTATCATGAATATACTGCTGATAGTCGTGACGTGACGTCACATAAGGGACATAATGTACAATGTGTATAAAAAAATATTGACGTGCTATATATTAAATATCTCTATATTTAAAAAAATGAATTGTATAATAAATAATTGACTTATAATTTTATTCAAGAAAGGAAGTAAATATTTGTAGCGAATATCATTCTGCAGGCAATATTTGTCCACTCTATTGCTGTAGGTCGGTAAATGTAAGGGACAGAATTATCTACCCTTCTGCTGTAGGCCAGTGAATTTAAGGGACAAAATTATCTACTCTATTACTAGTGAATTTAAGGGGCAGAATTATCTACCCTATAGCATATAGCTGTAGGCCAGTGAATTTAAGGGACATAATTATTCATCCGCTTGCTGTAGACCAGCAAATGTAAGGGTCAGAATTATCTACCCTGTTACTGTAGGTCGGGGAATTTAAGTGCCTTCGCTCATCTAAGGGAGAGAATGTGCACGAGTATACAGTGTTGTAGGCCAGAGACTTGCCTTCGACGAGTGAAAGAATGACGGGTGCTTTCAGAAATATCGTGCTTCAGGCTAGGGGGCTCTTAGTTTGGCTGAGTTCCAGATTTTTCTTCTATAGATAACATATCTCTTCTTCTGCCAGATACCGTTAGAGAAATTTGCTAGAGAAAAGCACACTCGCAAAATTTGTTACAGGTTTCTAGCTTACTCTTTCACTCACACGCACGTGTGTTCTGTTCCATACAACCTTAAGATTCGCATTCCAATCTGTATTAAGTGCACAATTCTCTGCATCTGAATGATGTGTAAAACTGACGAACTAATGAACAGACAATGAATGATTGACATAAATACAGACATACAATGACCTACTGAATTAAAGACCTGTCAGGCTTGCAGGCAGACATGGTTGAATAATATAACAAATGTGACTGAAATTCAGAAAAATGCAATGACGTAATAATCTAACAAAAGTGACAGCACGCGGACAGAATCTTGCCTCGTGATATAACAATAGTGATTTTATGAGACAATGACGTCATGACATAAGAAACGCAGCAGAAATTCAGACAATGACGTACTGATAACAAAAGCGGTAACAGAACGGCACACAACAACTTATTTGTAAAGTAACAAATCTATACACCGACAATGGTCGATTAATGCCATATTACTAACAAGACTACTAAGCAATCACCGACAAAGTAAAAATTATAAAACTTCAATTAGATGTAGAGGACAAATTAAAAGTCCACTTTGCAATCCTTTCGAATGATAATTGTAAACAAACGTTCGTTAAAAGGGCAACTGCTACATGTGAATCAACACTAGTCAGCAATGAGAGAAAATGAATTAGAGAAATGTTAGGATACATAATACTTATTACAATATAAAATACCTCAATTTACAAACACATCTTTTACTTGCCCTTAAAGTGTAAAATAGCCTACAGACAAAGCAGAGTCTGAACTATCAAGAGCTTAATAATTTGGTGTGACCTGAACTGTTAAAGCACCCAGAGATAGATTAGGATCTTAGCCGCTCGAGAACCTAAAGATCGGGCTGTTCAAGTGTCTAAAGATTGGGCAGGCCCAGAACTGTGCAAAAAGGACAAAAGTTAAATTGAGCCCGAGATTGTTAAAATGTCTCGAGATTGGGCAGGCCCAGAACTGTGCAGAAAGGACACAAGTTAACCTGGGTCCTAAATTGTTAAAGTTTCTCAAGACTGGGCAGCCTAGAACTGTGCAGCAAGTGAAAAAATAAAACAAGCCCTAAATTGTTAAAGAGAGTGATAACAGGATTAGCACTAGGGTAAAGCTTCGAAACTAATTTGTATATTTTAAGTCTAAAACATTTTTTTTAACTTAACAACATCCAACATATATATGCTCAAAAATAACTCCACATAACCTCCACCTGCCTATGAAATACTTCAGTCAAACACAGAACTCCCAGATATTCATAAGCGTCAGTTTACGGAAACATGGCTGTGCGAGTAAAATTTGGAAATGAACTGTTTTTACTGTTGATTTGTTAGTTGTTGTTGGGCTATATGTCTTAGGCATTACTAGCCTGCATGTGCAAGAAAGCAAAGATGCTCTTCTCAGTTTCATTTGTCTACCACCAACCCAGATATCTTCTCTCCTCTGATTCTTCCGATAACCTCGAGGTTTGGAAAGGGAGATAAGAGTTGAAACGTATGAGCGACTAAAAGAATTTTAAAAAGAAAACTTCTGACCATACAAAATACTGCCTTCTTGTTATTTCATTTCACATGTATATGTTTTAATTTGTTTCTTGTTGTTATTGAGGATAGAAGAGTGATTATTTGTGAATTATTCTGTTAACATTATATTTCAGTTGAATATGTGATTTACTAAACCAAAGAATGTGTCAGTGATGGAGGTCACTGTGCAACATCAGCGCATGCATGAATCATACCAGGAACCATTTTCAACGATAAATTTTGAATATTTAATTTTATTATTATTTTTTTTTTTGGTGTGTGTGGGCGTGTAGGGGTGTGTGGGTGTTTTGCATAATTTCGTTTTCCACTGAAACTGAATCAGAAAGCTAACATGCAATTAAAAAAACAAAACTTGTATTCTTTGCTCTGACTTTAGCAACTGCAATTTTATAGGCCTAGTTGTTTGGGGGAGCAAAAAACCCACTCCTCATATTTAGTGCGCTGTTTTCCAAGACAGTAACATTTTTTTTAAACCTTATTTTACTCCTCAGCCACACAAGATTCCTTTCTATTCAACAGTGCTAATATACATGCAATTATTTCTGCAATTTGCAACAATCCTTTCTGTGCAGTGATGGCTACATGTAATCTTTTGTTGATATTATTTTTCCGTTCAGTAAATGCTCACATTAATCTAACGGTGTATATTAAGCTTGCATTCTACAATTGCTTACATTTTGGTAATTTGTTATATTATATTATTTGCATTCAATAATTGCTTACATTTACGTAATTTGTGATATTATATTATTTGCATTCAATAACTGCTAACCTTTGTCTAGTACTTCACATTTCCATTTTCCATTCAATACTGAATAATTATTGATATTAAAATTTACATTATTATTTATATTACATTTGCACTCAATAAATGAATCGGTTTCTTCTTTGTTTCACAACGATATAAATTATAAGAAGACTATTCTCTTTTGCAAGCCTAGATTCTTTCAGTTACACAAGATGCTGTGTTCTCTCAGCTGAATGAAAATGGTACTTGTTCTAAATATGACTTGCAACGACTCAGGAACGTGGAATGACGTCAATGCTGACGTCAGCACTAACAGGACACATGCTGATTCGATCTTGAAAAGCAGGAATGTTATTATTTTTTTTTAAGCAGCTTGCTTTCAGTCAGTATGTTATGCAATGACGTAGAAAAAAATTAGCAAGTGTTAATCTACCAGAAGCTGAACGGAAAATAAATACTGTGTGCGATAGTGGAAACAACACGACAGCGAACAGGCTATCGAATCATTCTGACATCGAACTACAGTAAACATATCTTAAACAAATAAATAAATTCTGAAATAAAATAAAATCACGTAGAATGGCAACATAAATGTGCAACGCATTACAAAACAACGTCGATCGTTTTGAAATAAAAGTAATTGTAACAAATAACAACAAAAGCGTTAACGATTTGAAATAAAAGTAATTGTAACAAATAACAACAAAAGCGTTAACGATTTGAAAACACGAAAACGAGAAAACCACACCAACATACCTCCAGCCTGTTCTGGGTCGTAGGGGAGGTACCCCGGTAGACATTGTAGGTCCGGCTTACATGTTTGCGGACAACGTGAACGTCGGAATCAAAATCCATCTTGTCTGTAAAGTAGTAGCTGAGTGGCCTCGCGTTGGTTGGTTTTGCTTGCGGTTTAGGCACTCAAAACACAAGAAACAAAATTGAGGGGAAAGTGAAAGTGCAAAATTTGAATGTCGAAAAGGAGCTATAAAGGCTTGTCCACCCTCTGCCCGGCACTGGCTCTGAAAACTAACTTGAGGCAGACTGAAGAAAACAGCCTCAACGAAATTCCTTAAATACTACTACTTTCTCTATATATACAAGGGAAAAAGCCTCTAACCCGTACTGGGGCGCTGTGCGCATGCGCTAATTGGAGGTTCCTATCGGTTGCTTCGAGGGGGTTGGTAATTTGATCCGTTTCAGACCGGCTTGAAGAAGGGAAAGGTGTGTTCTCTTTGGCATGCAAGAACTGAGATTCTTAAGCGATTTTTTTTTTTATCGTTAAGGTCTACCTGAGAATAAAATTTTTTGGTGATAACATTGTTTCTTGCATTTGTTATGTGTCAGAGAAATGAGATTTTTGTTGGGTAACACACGCACATCGATGACAATTAATCATGCCAAATTATAAATGCGGGATACCAGCACTGTGTCAAACATGAACACTCATGAACGTGCCAAGGGGAGAGAAAAACTGAGCGCGTGCACAAACGTGCATACGTGCGCCATATATGGGTGAGGGAAGCCCCTCTTCTAGGACTCTGTGAGTAAGCAAAAATATGACGTACGCTTCTGTGGAGCTCGGCTGAAAGGTGATGGTGTGACAGCATGCGTGTTTATGTGCGAGTGTGTGTACGTGTGTATGCATGTATGTGTTTGTGTATTGTGTGTGTGTGTGTGAAAGGTTTCAAAATGTTTCTGGCACTCAACGGTCGGAATGGAATTTTGCTGATTGTATTATATGCACACGCACTCGTCTACATACGTTTTTATGCGTACAAACACATATATAATCTCACACAGGACAAACGCACCAACCTGATACCTGGTTCGAAACATGCACGCGTGTGTGAGTGAATGTGTGTGTGAGTGAATGTGTGTGTGTGTGTGCGTGCGTGTATGTGTGTGTATGTGAATGTGTTTGTGGAAGGGAGGATATTAATGAAGTTGGTCATTCTTTCTGATTTTGAAAACCTTCCCAAACCAGTATTTTACACATTTTCTTCTGGACGAAATGTGAAAGTAATCATTACTGGTCATATCGGCGATCCAGACGAATTAGTGACAACCTGTATGACAGGTTTGGCCAAATGTTATGAACATCGACGGGTACAATCTGTACAGGTGGGGTCTATTGTACCAGTGTAACTATTGTCAAATCCTTGGCTGATGAAAACAGCAATGACAACATTTTATGGTCGTCAACACCGAGTGAGGCTGAATCACTTCCGGGGAGGCTGAGCCAGAAAGCGCTTTCTTGAATAGAAGGGTGTATAAGTACATCACGTGACAAAACTAGTATGCGTACCTGCATAAGACACGTACATAAATGTAAGAAGTATTCGGGAAATGAGAACAAGTTTCTGTAGAAAACAATGGAATCGTAATTAAGAAGGTACGAGGCAGTCACTGTGATTGAAAGGGAGATAATTCAAAGGCGTGAAGCCAGGCTTGCAATCAGAGGTCTATCGGTACTGATGGTACGGCACACTATGAAAGAAAACAAAATAGATGTGCTCGACTCTCTTGTAGTGCTATGAAACAAGACAGCCTGTAAGCATGTAGACCCAAATAAGTCGCCAACTTTTTGCTGACGTTGAGAAAACACTGACATTTGGGAGGGTGGTGGTGGTGAGGAGGGAAGCCAGCATCTATGTGTTCTGCTTCAAACTGAACTGGGATAAATAAAATAAACAAAATATAAAAAGAACAGTAAGCAGCACGCGCAAATCCAGGAGACAAATAAAAGGAAGGAAGGAAGAAAAAAAACGAAAGAAAAAATAAAATATACATCTTGATTGACACGTTATTTGCTAGCAGCATCAGGTTAATTGACGGGTTTGATTAAATTTCTTGAATTTATTCTCAACTTTTGAACGCGAAAAGGATTTCTGTATTTGTTATCCGAAATGCAAAACTAATTGAAAGCATAAGTTCTGATATAGTTAGGCTAATTATTTCAGTACTTTCTCTCAATATATGTATATGAAGTAAAAAATCACACCCTTTAACTACCCACCCCCCTCTTTCCTGCAAAATGCAAGGAATTTCTCATTTTCTACATATGCATGTATGTATGTATTGTGTATCTATCTGTCTATCTATCTAACTATCTATCTATCTATCTATCTATCTATCTATCTATCTATCTATCTATCTATCTGTCTATCTATCTATCTGTTTGTCTTTCTGTCTATCTGTTATCCTATCATCTATCTATCTATCTATGACAGGTACACCTTTGTTACTGGTTATGATTATTATTATTTTTAATCATTCATAACTAATTGCAAGTGATGGAGAAATATTAATTTAATTCTCCAAGGAGACACCACTCGTCCCTCATTTATACGGTTTATACGGGTGTAGTAAATGTCTTCTCCCTTCCACAACAGTAAGACAGACGTTTTATTTCTCACTGTGGCAGAGAAAATTTGCCTTTCTTAATAATTATATCTTTGTTGCCAATGTTAACATAACCCTACCTTGGGCAGTGCTTATGATGATATTTTGGAGTAAACAACTCAGGTGGAGAATGTGCTAGAACTCGCTGATGCAATCTAAACCAGTCTTATGTGGATGAATAGTTCTTATTATCCAGTGGTTAAGATTTACAAGAATAATACCAGCCAATGGACTATCAAAGTTTACTTGCTGAAATAATTTTATTATCTAATCACTTTGATTTTGATGAGGCAGAAGTGCGGCCATGCAAAGTGACCTTTAGCATAATGGTGTGTTAACTGCTTGATTTGACTTAGAAATATTTCGTGCATTTTGATACTGATATATTATTCTTGTGTTTTGCATAGAGATGTAATTTATGAGTAGACTATTACTTCTACAATTGTGTATTATGCTGCTTGTATGTTACACATATGACAATATTTCTATTGAACTCGATCAAAAACACTTTATGTTGTATTTATTATGCTGTATGCATTATCTGGCTAATAAATACTGTTGCAGGAAACTATAAGATGAGACTTGAATGTAAGAAAGAATGCAGTTAGAGATGAATAAACTGGAAACTTATCGTTTGTTCCCTGGTTATATCTTATAGGGAAGAAGCAGCATTATTTTACTTGAATCACTTGAATTTTTAGAATTTCGTAGTTTATCGATTTATAAGCCTCTATGACCATGGTAGATTTGAGAAGCCTCTACCCTCAGTGTGTAAGTATAAGGATACAATGCACGCTGTTAATTGATTGATATCAAAGAAAGCTCGACTAAAATGGCGAATTTCTAGTTTTAATGAGCTCACTGGAAATTGCATCATTGTTGCTTGAAGAAAGTAATGAGGCAAATTAGCACCCAGAGTAGTTGAGAGAGAACAGCGGCTCATGAAATAATCTATAGTGTGCTAGAGGAATATGTGGAAACTGACAATTCTATTGTGAACAATAAACTTGTGACATTGTTACGAAAGGGAGTGAACAACTTTTTCGGCATAATCAATGACAAAGTTATGTACAAACTACTATTGCTTATCTCTTTATAACTCAATTTCTGTTCTCTGATAAGAGTTATCCTGTGATATATATTGACACTAATCTACTGAATTATGTGTTAGGATAAAAGGCTGTGTGGGATTGAAATTATTCATATATGGTTTAAAGAAAATATTGATGCCAAATAATCTTTTCATTGGCATGAAAGTCTGGTGCAACATCATCGTTACACACCCCAAATCAAATATACATATGACAAATATAATTAAAAGGTTATTTGACGTTAATATTCCATGAAACAACATTCAGATAATCTCGATACTTATTCAGTCTTATATTCTAACAGTTCAGCAGTCAGACTGGTATCAACATAAATCACAGTGCTATTCTTATCATAGAAAGGAGTTATACAGTGATATGATAATAGTTTGTAATTAACCTTGTTCAATGATATAAGCCACAAAAGTCCTTGCATGCTTTTGTAACAATGTCACAAGTTTATTGTTCACAATAGATTAGTCAATCTTCCAGTGCTCTATTAGGCATGTTGTAGAATGTTCCAACACTGTAGATTCCTCAAGACTAATTTAGGTACACGTTCAGCTTATTAGCTTCTCAAGTAGACAATCACAGGTACGAACTCCTAGCACTCCTTTTACTAAAATTCCACAGTAGAGTTGGACACACTCGCCAATGCACACAAGCAGGGTGCAGTGAATCAACACAACTGCCACACTCTAGGATGGCCACTTCTCGAATACACCACAAGTATACAAAGAAATAAAGGAAAATAGGAAAGGCTTGCTCCTTTCTTTAAACATCATATCATCGAGCAACGTTAAGTTCCAAGTTTAATCATCTTTATTCTCTATTCTTTCTTACAATTATTCTCAACTTACAATTTCTGCAACAGTATTTATTAGCCAGATGCAACCTTGAATAAAATAAATACAATAATCAATTACAAATGTGTTTCTGCAAGAAACAACGTCATATGTTTAACATATTACATACAAGTATCATTATTCACAATTGTAGAAATAATAGTCAATTCACATAATACATCCTGACACTAGATTAACAAGTATAATATATCAATACGGAAGTGCACAAAATATTACTAAGTCCATTCTCAACCAATCAGTTAACCATAAGCTAACGATAATCTTTACTTGACTGGACTTGAGTTACATCAAAATCATAGTGATTAAAATATAGAAATTTCTTCAACAGGTAAGTTTCAGTCTCTACCCATTGGCTAGTTCATTATTTGTAAACCTTAAACTATTGGAAAGCAAAAATTACTCATCCACTCTGGACTGATTTAGATTACATCAGCAAGTTCTAGCATATTCCTTGACTGAGTTGTTGTTTTAACTCTGGTACTTACAAAAATATCGTCAAGTGCAGTATACTCAAAAGTGAAGTCACATTGACATTTAATAAACAATATGATAATTAATTTTAAAATAGGGACCTGCAAATTTACTCCACCATATATATACACACTTGTTTAATTAATCGTGACTTTATATGACATGTTCATTAGATAGATAGATAGATAGATAGATAGATGGATGGATGGATGGATGGATGGATGGGTGGGTGGGTGGGTGGGTGGGTGGATGGATCGATGGATAGATAGATAGATAGATAGATAGTATTCTAATCAGCACTGTTATACCTGTGTGTTGATCATGAACATTAAGTATCTATGATCAGCGATGATAGATCGGTGTCTTGAGTATCGTGATCAGCAATGTAGATGGGTGTCTTTATGAGTATCGTGATCAGCAATGTAAATCGGTGTCTTTATGAGTATCGTGATCAGCAATGTAAATCGGTGTCTTTATGAGTATCGTGATCAGCAATGTAAATCGGTGTCTTTATGAGTATCGTGATCAGCAATGTAAATCGGTGTCTTTATGAGTATCGTGATCAGCAATGTAGATGGGTGTCTTATGAGTATCGTGATCAGCAATGTAAATCGGTGTCTTTATGAGTATCGTGATCAGCAATGTAGATCGGTGTCTTAATGAGTACTGAGGTCAGCAATGATAGATCGGTGTCTTTATGAGTATCGTGATCAGAAATGATAGATCAGTGTCTTTAAGAGTATTGAGGTAGGCAATGGTAGATCGGTGTCTTTATGAGTATCGTTATCAAAAATGATATGTCTGAGTCCAGAATGAGATCACTATTGGTCGCCATGTTCCTGGATCGTTGTCACGAACATTACTATCACGTACAATGTTTTATAAACGTTTACCTCACAATCGATCAAGAATCGGAAGATAAATATTTTTCTCCCTGCCAAGCACATGTGAAGGTGGGATTTGAAATCTCTGACGACACGTGTCGGAGCTGATCCAAGCCACGTGTATTGTGTCAATATTTTCGTTAGTGGTTTTGTTTATGGAAGAATGCCTTCCATTCTTTATGATGAGTAGGTGTCAATATTTTTTACGTGACTGGTGTGTTTACATGTTTTCCTCGTGAATGTGCTTTTCTTTCCTTCACGTGAAATGATTGATGTGTGTTATGGCAACGCAATGCAAACAATTTTCATTAACCACATTTACGCAATAATAAGAAAATATTAATCACAAGAATCCTAGTGAAAATTACACATCAGCAATAAGAAATAATAATGGCGACTTATAAAAGCGTTAATCTTTTTATTGCAACAATCACTTATATTATTATAGTTATTATTATCGACCCATATGAAAATGATTACTTTGAAACATCACGTGAAATTGGGATGTTAATAATAAGAAAAATGATGAGGAAGTAGAGAAAAAAGAAGATAACAAAAAGTGGAAAACGTGTTCATTTATTTTTTGCAACATATTTTGCATTTCTTTTCTTTAATCTCAAAGTACGATAAATAATTAATTTCTTCAGTCGCGTTTCTTTATTAATAATTTTAAAAGGCATTTAGTGTTGAGATTTTATTCGTTTACTTTATTTGTTCTAATAATTTTAATATTTATATTCGGGAGGTGTGGTGGGTGAAGATTATTTCCCCATTTTGTTTTATTGCCTCTACTGTTAGTGTAGTAGTCTTTCTAATGCGAAAACAATTACATTTGCTTTTCTGATCTGCTTTAGGCTTTAGGCTTCACATTACAGCGAATGCTAACTTCCTACATGGTATCTGGAAGGAGTGATGTGAGTGAAAGAAATATTTGTTATATGTGACTTCTGACAAACCAACTTTCCACTGAAAAACTGCTTTCCTGTTTCAAGAGCTTCAAGACCGAAAATTACTTTATTGAGGAAAGTCCTATATTCTAATCACTTTAATTTTAACGTAACTCGAGTCTGCAATCATTAGCTTATGATAAGTTAACTGACTGATAAAGAAAGAATGGACTTAGAAATATTTCTTACATGCTTGCTATTGATCTATAATTTGAATTGGAGAATGCTTTATGTAATTGAACCATTATTTATATGTTCACTAATTGGATTACATTGTACATTATACTTGTGAATATTGATCAATGTTATAGGTCTTATGTTGCGTGTGTATATTGGGCTAATGAATATTGTTGCATATTTGTAAGATGAAAATGTGTGTGAGAGAGAAAGGAGTTTAGAGATGAAATATGCCTGAATTTAGCACTGCCTTAATTTGACTTTTGCAGAGTGGAACATGCCGTTTATCTTTGATGTTTTGATCTGCTTTAGACTGCTTTGACTAAAGTACTCAATTTAATCATGTTGGTGTGGGAACACAACATAGAACTTATTAGCAAACGTGTTGCTGTAAGTTGATTCCTGTGAATTCCATTCAAGTGCCAGTACAGGCGACAAATGAGGTTTGAATTTGGTCTCCAGATTTTATGAAAGTTTCTTGAACATTCCTCATGGTATGCTTGATAAGCATACATGAAGATTCCGGAACATTCCTCCTGATGTGCTTGATAAGTGCATACAACGTTCTGGATGATTCTCTAGGGTGTGTTTGTGAGCGTATCGAAGATTCTAGAACAATTGTGTAACCTGCCTAGAAGGGATATGTTGGACCACTGCCAAATAAGAAAGACAGTGACTTGTTGTAAACTGTATGATTGTGAACACTTGCCAGTGACAGCTGCCATCTTTGAAAATGTTATGTACATTGACTATAATTATCTCTCTGAAACTCCACTCTCATCTCTATGATGAATGTATATGTATATATAATGTGTGTGTGTGTGTGTGTGTGTGTGTGTGTGTGTGTGTGTGTATGTGTTAATTTGACTGTTGATTTCTATGTTAGAATGAACTGAATAATTGTCTAGCATTGACTGAACATTGTTATGAAATGGTGTAAATGTCAATACTCTTTTGATTATGTTCCTATTTTGTATATTTGATTGCTGATTTAATAAATTTATTGTAACATTTATTGACCGTCTTACCACATATTGATAACCATATGGTGGAGAGATAGTGGGTGGATGGAGGTCTCGCTGAATATAGTTTAAAATACGGATTTATCTTCTCCTTTGTACCAAAGTACGATTGATTCTAGACTAGAATACATGACATTAGTATGCCATACTTACTGGCCACCAAAGGAGTGTACCAGGCTTACATCCAACGAAAATTGTTGTCAAACCTATTTGCTTAACAAGCGATTGGAATAAGATTTAATTACAAAAGAGCATTGTTATAATTAAGTAATGTTTGAACTAGTGATGTGGTTCATGCTAAAATAATACTTGATTGTTCTCATCCTCACATAATGCCACAATAGTTTGTTTCCCTTAGCATCTGATGTGTTGGCTGAAGAAACAAATTGTATCTGACTCACATGCATAAAATAACAATGTTCCCATAATCTTGGCCGAAGAAAAATGTTATATCAGGCTCAAATGCTTAATAACAATGTTCTCCTAGATACTGGCTGAACAAATGGCTGGTGCCCTGTTCGCGTGATTTACAAACACCCTGATGAACGTATTAGCTGAACATATGGCTCTTGTACTCCAGCCAAGAAATGGAATAGTTTGGTATAATATGAGACACATTTGATGATTTGAACAACAAAAAATCCATTCCTCAGAGTTATAAATAGCTTTCCACACCACAGTTCCATCTTATTTGCCAGTATGCGACTGACAACAATCAATCAGTCAGGGAGTGCTTTGGGAATGTGTAGGGATGAGGTGAAGAAGACTAGCAAGACTTTAGCATAAACCAATCCAAGACTGCGATATTTTTCGTATACTTAACGTGTACCACATACGAAGAAATTGCATTGCGGAAAGACACATGACCAAGTAGCATACGCCACTAAAGCGCGCACATTGGCAAAGAAAGGAGATTGCCAGAGTACACAGCAGTTGAGACCTAAGATAGCTTATTACATTATAAAAGTGTTCACATAAGTTAGCTTACATTATAAAAGTGTTCACACAAGATAGCTTACATTATAAAAGTTAGCACCAACGGAGAAAGTATATTACTGAAGTGAGCAGAAACAGAACGTACGTTACCATTCCACGCATGAATAGTGAAAGTATATTAGAGAGCGTATGTTACGAATGTGTGCACTAACAGAGAGAGTACGATGCTAAAGTCAGTCTGAACACAGACAGTACGCTCCCATATTAAACATGAAGGGAGAAATGACAATATTAAAGGGATAAGCAAAGTAAATACTGAAAATGTGCATGAAGAGACAAAGTTCCTTACTAAAGTGTACGAGATGTGAGAAAGTGTGTTACTAAAGTGTACGAGATATGAGAAAGTGTGTTACTAAAGTGTAAGAGATGTGAGAAAGTGTGTTACTAAACTGTACGAGATGTGAGAAAGTTTCTTATTAAAGTGTACGAGGTGTGAGAAAGTGTGTTACTAAAGTGTGTTACTAAACTGTACGAGATGTGAGAAAGTTTCTTATTAAAGTGTACGAGGTGTGAGAAAGTGTGTTACTAAATGTGCACGAAGAGAAGATATTTTTCACCATTTCATGTATGAATCGAACAGAAACGTTACTAAAGCATACGTTACCCATGATTACACAAAGTAAGGGAGAACGTCACCAAATTTCTATGAATAGAGAGAGCAAATGATTAAATTTACTCGAGCAGAGAGCGTACGTTACAAAATTCACATGAAAAGCGTACGATACTCAGTTCACACGAACAGAATTAAACAGAAAACGTACGTAACAAAATTAACGATAAAAGGGCGTAAGTTACTAAATCTACATAATCTGCGGATCTAAATCTTGGAGCTAGTAGTTGCAATCGTCATCCATACTACACACGTTCACACCACTCCACGGCTACAAAACGTCACCACACACCATGACAACTTTTCCCGTCACTTGGTGGTATAACTCGACCTGCGCCTCCCTCAAAGGCATTTTCCTGAATCAGAGTAGTGGATAGCTGCACATGACATGCGTAGTAATTATATCAGTGTAGTGGATAGCTGCACACGACATGCGTAGTAATTATATCAGTATATCGCTCGACAAAATTGCACCTACACACCACCGAGGTCTTCCCGTCTGCTGTTGTACTGAACGATTGCACTAGATTTTCAGTTAAGAGGCACACTAAGGCAAAGACCTCGGAGATGTTTCTATGTATAATGTATATATTACAAGAGAGGAGGAGAGTTTGGGAGGGGGAGAGAAAGAGAGATGGGAGCGATCTGTTATTAATATGATCAGCAATACGTAAAAGTGTTTGAACTAGTATAATCATTTTGCTTTCACAAAGATCTCACACTCTGCATTGACACCATGCAAACAGACCTTTTCACAACAAAAAAAACAAAATAAAACACGCGGACAGTTGGGCGAAAGAGAACATGAACTCCAACAGAATTTAAATTTACCTGGAACAGGTAAGTTCTGGGTTCACTGTATGAAAGGAATGTGCAGCCAGCACAACCTAGGTAATAGCTAAATGTTTCGTGCATCTACACTCGTGCCGGCAAAATGATGGTGTACTTCCAGAATGGAACCTAGCCCGCCAAAGGTAAAGAAAAAAAAATAATAAAAAACACGCTCTCTGCGCATCACTCTGCTTATCTTGCTCTTCCGGTTGCTTGTATTTTCTTCCTCTCCGACTTAGCTTGCTCCTGAACCTTCATATCAACAATTATGTACCGGCGTCTTTATTGTGATCAGACATTTTGTTGATAAACAGAGAGGGTGAAAGATAGTCAGACTGTAAAGATAGATAGATAGATAGATAGATAGATAGATAGATAGATAGATAGATAGATAGATAGATAGATAGATAGATAGATAGATAGATAGATAGATAGATAGATAGATAGATAGATAGATAGATAGATAGATAGATAGATAGATAGAATCAAGTTCATAGGTATAGTTACATCATAGAAATGAGAGTGGAGTATTAGAGAGATAATTATAGTCAATGTATATAAACTTTTCAATGATGGCAGCAGTCACATACACATGTTCAGAACCATGCAGTTTGCAATGCCACTTTCTTACTTATTAGATGACTGTCCAACATACCCCTTCTAGGCACATTATATAACTGTTCCAGAATCTTTCATGTGCTCACTAGAAAGACCATAGAGAATCATCCAGAACTCTGTGTGTGTTATCAAATCACACCATGAGGAATTTTCCTGAATCTTGGTATATGCTATCCAAGCACACCATGAGTAATGTTCAAGAAACTTTGTGAATTGTCAAGACCAAACTCCAACCTCAATTTCCAATCATATGGGCTCTCAAACAGAATTCACAAGAATCAACTTACAGCAATACATTTATTGATAAGTTCAACGGCAATGCTGATACACACCAACGTGATCTGATAAAGTACAGTGGTCACTGAAGTCTGAAGCGGATGCAAGGTTACAAAATACCAAAAGGATCAAAAGGCATACTCCCTTATGCAAAAGTCAAACCAATGGCAGCGCTAATTTACGTGCATATTTTATCTCTAAACTCCTTTCTCTCTTACACACCTTCTCAACTTACATTTACTGCAACAATATTCTTTAGCCCGATACACATTTAGCATAAGAAATATAGTATTAATCAAAATTCACAAGATTAATTTACAATGTAATCAAATTAGTCGAGTGTAGAAAAAATAGTTCAGTTACATAAAGCAATCTCCAATTCAAATCATAGATCAATAGCAAGCATGTACGAACTACTCCTAGTCCATTCTTTCCTTATCAGTCAGTTAACTTACCATAAGCTAATGATAACCTTTATGACCGGACTAGAGTTATGTCAAAATCAAAGTGATTAGAATACAGAACTTTCTCCAGTATGTAAGTTTCAGTCTTCCTCATTTGATGAAATTGCTATGAACATGTTTGAGACTAGTCGTGAGAAAAACTACTCATCCATTTGATGAGTAGCATATTCTTTACGTGAGTTGTTATTTTTTTAAAATAACATCATGTGTAGTACCCGAGGTCATGTCACATTGACATTTAACAAATTTTATAATAATTAAGTTTTAAAATAGGGACAGGCAAATTCATTCCACCACCATCAAAAACTCTTTGAGATTTTAACATTAATGTTTAAATATGTTCGATTAGGAGTAAATTTCAAAATATTTCCAGTCAACCTTTCACCATAATGTGAAACAAATAACTATTCATAAGACATTTTTTACGTTGGTTAAAGACATAAGAATAATTAATTCAATATGGTTTAGAAATAAGAGATTAATAATTCATTATGCCGCAATAATCACTGAAAATTAAACATCAGACAACATATACATTTCTTTCATTTTGAGTTGGAATGTGATCAGTTATGTCTCCTCACTTAAAGAGATATAAGCACAATTTATCACGAAAATTCACTATAAATTTCCTTTGTCATAAGTTAGAGATATGACCCGTTAGCCTATGTCTCCACTCTTAGTGAAATACAAACACAAATATGCAAAAATCATTATCATTATTTCTATTCTTCTTAACGTAGAAGTATACAACATGTACATATATATGTTAGCATCATATAAATGAACTCTGGTTAAAATTTATTTCTTCTCTCTATAGCAGAGGGAATACAAGTATATAAACGAAGACCTTACATCTTTCTCATATCATCATGGACAGTATCAGAATGTCATGTTACATTGGCATTTAACAAATGATATAATAATTAAATTTAAAATAGGGACAGGCACATTTACTCCACCACACTAAGAATTGAATTTTATTTTATTTTTCCTTCAAGGATCTTCTACCGTGTCATCATTAAAATAATATTTATTCATTAAATATGTAAATTTACATAGTGAAAGGTCACTGTATATGTGCTTATTTTTGCGATTTCATTCAGTTGAATACAATCAAAGGGAGGGCTGAAGATTCTGAATTATTTTAAAATTAAGCATTAAATCATTTATCTCTCTGTCAAGAAATAATTATAACAAACATTTTCTGCTAAAAACATAGTCGTACTTCCACGAAAGAAGTTTGTAAACAGCTGTCATAGCAATCTGTAAAGTAACATAGAAGTATGTAAAGTCATAATCTTTCGAGACAGAAATATGAATGAATATACCTAGGACTAGAAATGGACTTGAAAGAAATCAAACGATTTAATTTTTTAAAATAATAATAAAATGTTGACATCGACAGATCTACATGCGGTAATTCAAAAGGTAAAGGCCAAAGGAAGAAATACCATACTCCTCTATTCTTTCAAGAACAGTTGATACTTTAGCACATTCATAGTGAGCTGGCGTCAGTATCTTTAAATAGTTTCAGGACGAGGTGCCAGATCTAGGGAGAGCGTGATAATAAGACCGAGAGGGAAGAGGCGAATAAGATATAACATCGAATGAGGCGAGAAAAAACATATCAGACTGAGAGGAGAAAATGAATGAGATAAAAGACTGAAAGGTGAGAATAAACAAGATATAAGACTGAAAGGTGAGAATAAACGAGATATAAGACTGAAAGGTGAGAATGGACGAGATATAAAACCGAAAGATGCGAGAATTAAACGAGATATAAGGCCGAAAGTGTCAAAAATTAAGAATATAGAAGACCCGAAAGATGCGAGAATGAACGAGATAAAAGACCGAAAGAAGCGAAAATGAACGAGATATATAACTGAAATGGGTGAGCATGAACCAGATATAAGACCAAGAGAGGTGAGAATGAACCAGATATAAGACCGATTGGAGCGAGACAGAACGAGTGGAAAAACACTGCCACAGTGTGTAGTAGAGAGGAGTCGACTACTCCTAGGAAATGAGCGACAATAGAAGCAAGGGAAAAAGCCGTTTTGGAAGGTACTACTTGCCATAAGCTTTTATGGTGTTAGTGCCAAAAGATGTTCTTCCTGCACGCACGAAATTTTCTGCTGCACATGCTCTCTGACGGAAGTTGTAGTGTTCACGATAGCGATAAACAATGAAATATGCTTTGATAAAGTACTCGACACTTAAATGCTTCTTAAGCTCTTCGTAAACAAAACTCAAAATAAAAAGACACCAAGAAGTACACCATAGCTTCCAAATGTTTCAGATATGCCACCCACCACACAAACACACACACACACACACACACACACACACACACACACACACACACACACACACTCGCAGACATACACATAAACACCTAAATAGACACAGCATGCACGCACGAACAGTCTTGTGTGGCCTTGCCACTCTGAAAATATCGCTTTGAGGTTCGGCGAGCTACAGTAATGATATATTTCAAGCTCATCCATATTCCATCCCAATGGAAGTACACACTCACTCACAACCACACGCAAACACAAACACACACAAACACACGCTAACACACACACATGCAAAAAACATACACCTACTGAAGTCACGATTATTGAAAACATCCAAATGAGAAAATTCTACACACATTACAGGATACCATCTTCGGTAAGCTGATGTGAAGGGGAAGACAGTACAAAAAGACAGACTAAGCAAGACTTGAAAAGCTTGGTTATTTATTTGTTTGTTTGTTTGTACATTAAATATGTGTCGGGGAACATTCCCGTTTAGCGATAAGCGACTGTGCTGTCAGGGGCACTATTACGTAATTAACTTTCTCACTGGCCCTTAAGAAACTTTGTAAGGATGACCTTTAACATGAAGTTAAGAAAAGTTGAGATGGAGACAAAAGATAGTTGTAATCTGTGTGGCTTGAAGTTTGATGGAATTGGAATGATAAATGGTGCCAGGTAATGTGAGGTAATTCATCTTCAATGTTTTCTTATATGTTTTACTGTTGATCACACTACATGATGGAAGTATATTTTCGTCTCTTCCCCATCTCTCTCTCTCTCTCTCTCTCTCTCTCTCTCTCTCTCTCTCTCTCTCTCTCTCTCTCTCTCTCTCTCTCTCTCTCTCTCATGTACCGGATTTTGCAATCAATCTCTTATTAGTTCTTTATATGTCATGCTAATAAAGAGCCCATTTTCTGATTTCAGCCCGAGGAGTGGAAATCTCGATGCCCTGGCCAGACAGTCTCTTTGAATTGACCCCCATTTGCCGTTTAAGTGCTCGTGGTAAGTTCGTGTGCTGAGTTATTTTTAGTTCAAACTGAAATAAGATGGTCTATAATTGCTCCGCGTTAGATGCCACGCATAAACGCATGTTTATTTCTCATGGATCCTTTACCAGTAATGAGAATGCTTACAGGAAAATAACTTGTCAAACACTGCTTGTAAACGAAGACCCGTCTAAACGCCCGTCGCCCGTCTTTTGTTCATGATCCTTACGTATTTCAATCAGAGAACAATAAGCTGAAAATAGGTGAATTTATTTCACCAGAATGTGGAAATAACTTGTACTTTGTTGCTGACTGAACTGTGAAGATTTGTTATTCATTAGCGCACACGTGTCAGGCACTATCACACACAATTTGTGTTGTGTAACCATCATTATTACATTTGCTGTCAAGGACAACAATGACTCTTATTAATAACACTATATTAAAAAATTCTAACCATTGTCTAAGGAGTTATTCACATAGACGCCAATACATAGATATATACACGCTTGGAGTCACCCTCTCACACAAACACATACACACAGGGACCAACACACACACAAACACACGCGCACACACATGCAAAATAATTTTGATATCAAATAAAGTTAACAGGCAAACTAATTTTAAACATGTTGATAAAGACGGTGTGTTTCTGTAGCACTGTTGTATCTCTGTCTGGTTTCTTAATAGAGGTAATTGCTGTTAATCTCAAGGTCATAATTGTGAAACTCTTTACAGTATAATGAAGGTGAGTCAACAACTCTCCCAATTTGTTGTAAAATTTTCTTTCTTTCTTTCTTTCTTTCTTTCTTTCTTTCTTTCTTTCTTTCTTTCTTTCTTTCTTTCTTTTTTCTTATTGTTATTGTTATTGTTGCTGATGTTGCTGTTACTACAAATACTTTTGATGTTGCTGTTACTACAACTACTTCTATTCCTAATGCTACTGTTGCCCCTGTATCTGCTTTGTATTAGCTGTATACATGGCTTTGTTTTATCATCTTTTCACTGTCTGACATTCATTGACTAGATGCTTGAATTTATTCTATTAACTCCCTTGTTTTATTACATTTAACTAAATTGTTTTATTAACTGTATTCTCTTAAATTCTCGTTAACCTGTACACCTATCTTTGTTTAGTAATATAGATATACACACATATCGATTATATCGTGTTATTAACTCCATGCTTCAAAGTGAATGTACGTAATTATTTACTATGATGTGGAATTTTATTTTCTTCAAATGGTGTTCTTTTAACTGTTCTTTTGTGTTAAATTCGTATTATTAAATCCATTCTTGTCTTGATTGTAATAGGTCTATAGCTAACTTTATTTAATTACTTTTAAATAGCTCAACATTTTAAAATCCATGCTTAAATTATATTTATGAACTCTTTATCTTACACTATTATACAAGTAAATGCTCCAACTCTTTTAGTAATTGTCACACTTAATTACAAATAAATTAAAGTAATTTCGCACCTAACAAACGCCTTTCGCAAAAGCAAAAGCATAAACATGAACAAAACTATTGCCTATTTATTGACTGACAAATACAGTACAGGTGTTAATAGTGCTTGTAGTTATACATTATATTCTTCTCTGCAGACTTTTCATGCCTAGGTAACTCTTATTTACCAGGCCGATTGGGTTATCTCTCTTAGGTGAAGGACTCCTGAAAACAAAGAATTTGTCTCAACCGAAATATACTATCTTAAGCATCCATTCAACTTCGAAGCCAATGAAATTTACGTGCCTGATTGATGATGAATTTGGGGGAACGCTTCCTGCTTGCGCCGATTTCGCGCTAAGTGCACGATTCTAAAAGTGCGGAAGTATATACTTCGAGAATATATATATACCAGAATCCCTTCGCAATGGATTAGTAATGATGGAAATCTCGTGAAAAGGCCAAGGAGAGTACCGGTCGTGACGTAAGCAGAACGAACGCCACCAGGAAAGCGGTATTTTCAGGGGCAGTTTGAATATTCGTCTCCGAAACTGAGCGTAATAGACAAGCCTTTTGCTCGCGTAGAGTTGTCCTCATTCAAGGCTTTATTCAATCACGTGGTGTACTGTGTACACACTGACGTTTCGAGCTTTCACATAGCTTTATGATGTCAAAGCAAGCTTTATGAAAGTGTGTGGATCAAACTCCTAACACCGACGTCAGTAATTATCACGCACACGAAAAAGATCTGTGTTGTGTAGTTATTATTATATCTATTGTCAATTTTCAATCTATTGCCATACTTCAACTTTAAAAGCTGAATGTAAAATTAACCTACACAAAAGAAAGTAATGTTAAATACTTGGGACGCTTCTTATTTATCGTGTTAAGATCGTGGGTATTTTATTTATTTTTGTCACGTGATGAGTAGGTTATTCCAAAGCTTGTGTTTATAGTGAGTTTGTGTCAATTATAAATGAAACATTTAGAAAAGTTACTCTCTTGTAGAAGTTTTTAATTCTAGAAATAATGCATACGTCAGTTTGCTAAACATTACACAAGAGCTAAACAGCTCAAGAGTAATATTAGTTTACAACTAAAGTTTTACAACGACTAGTTTTAAATTTATAAATAATTATAATATTTCATTACATCCATGTACATGCGCACTTCTGTGTCAAGAAAATCAGATCTAGACGGTAGATGCCATATTGAGCAATTACATGCAATTTTTACAAGCACGATTATGTGGACAAAGTAATAATGATAATAAATCGGTGCATTTATACTTGCAATGTACAAGTAATTTGTAATGTCCCTAAACACGTTGAAATAAGCCAAAAATAACAATGATTATAAATCATTTGTCTACAGCGTCATTAGGACTAGAAGGAGGAGAAAAACATTACATTCAAAATAATATAGTAAATCATTTGCCTACAGCGTCATAAGGACTAAAAAGAGGAGAGAAAAATACATTCGAAATAATATAGTAAATCGATTGTCTACAGCGTCATAAGGACTAAAATGAGAAAAAAATTACATTCGAAATAATATACTAAATGCAATTTGCTGAATTCTACTTTACAAATTCTTTATAGAAATAAAGTCGTAAAAGAAAAGAAAGTAAAGAAGGTGAATACACTGGAACCCAAAGTCAAGATTACCTAGCTGTTAACAATCTTCACTCTTACCACTGAGCCATTTTTCATTTGCTCATGCTGATTAGTTTTCTCTCTGTTCATAGAATTTCAGACAGCAAAGATTTGTTTTGAACAGAGATCGAGGAGGGGACACTATCATTCGAAAAACAGCTTAAACGATATACAATCAGCAACTTATTTGTCATTTTAAAAAAATTGGTTCTCATTTTCAGGTTGCATTAGTTCGTAAACAAACTGCAGCATCTTGCTAATTCTTAATTTAAATCGATATACCTACAAATGTCAATTGCGGAATATTCAAAAGTTCAAAAAAAAGCCTATAAAAGATTTTGGAAAGAAAAAAATGACACAATTCATTTGCGTTCCTATTGCAATAAATTATTCGTATTTTTATGGTATTAAATAGAGTTATCTCTTACTTTTTAAGGTCAAGGTCGATTGATAATTGACCTTAAAAAGTGAGAGATAACTCGACCTTATTTGAACAAATCTTGACATTAGCTAAACGCGTGACCTGATTTCAACTAATCTAAACTTGACTTTAGCCAATCGCATGTTAGCACGAGACTTGCCTATTACAATCTGTCGTTGTCGGGGGAGGCGGGGAGAGAAGATTTATCCACTCTTATACTGTATCAAACTGCGACAGCGACAAAAATCAAGCCCGAATCATTCTGGTTAGTTAATGTGGGATAACGTAAGAAATGACAACGTCTGAAAGGCAATATTTAGGTTCTTACTATCAGTGTTATCCACTTCTACAAATTTTTCTTATTTTTTCTTCTTTCTTACTGCAGTCTTTATATTTACAACAAAATATCCTCAAAACAAACAAACAAACAAACAACGAAAAACAGAAGAGAAGCAAGCCATGCAATTTCTTTTGTAAAATAATGAAAGAAGAATTCCGATTCTGGTTATCTAAATTATTACTTTGTCCGTTTTGATAATGAATTAACGAAATAAACATAGGCGAAAGTAAATTAGTCATCCTTCCAGTCTGTGCACAGCTGCTCTGTTATGAAGGCGAGTGTAAACAATTGCTTTCAAAATAGAATTTTTCTGTCCACAGCTTTTCTGTTTTATGAGCTCGAGTGTAAACAATATTACTTCCAAAATAACCTTTTCTGTCCTGTAATGCCTGCGTTAATAATGTGTCCATATCTCTTCTGTTCTGAGTGCGAGCGTAAGCCATTGGATCTAAAATAGACCTTTCTGTCCGTAATGCCTGCGTTAATAATGTGTCCATATATCTTAGAACGAGTGTAAGCCATTGGATCTAAAATAGACTTTTTCTGTCCGTAATGCCTGCGTTAAGGACGTGTCCATATTTCTTCTGTTTTGAGTGTAAGTAATAAACTATTGTTTTTTCAAACAGACCCTTTCTGTTCGTCAAGGTTATGTGCATTGTGGTGCTTTAAAAATAATAGAATACCCTCGTGTTATGATAGAGGGTGTAAAATCATTGGTTTCAAAGAAACTTCATTATATCTGCCTTCGAAATTAATTTTTCTCTTGATCTGTTAAGAGTTCTATATTTCCGATGATTCTATCACAAGTTTGACACCATTGTCCTTTTTTCTCTCTTGCGCATGTGCGTGCGTGCTTATGTGTCTGTCTATTCCTATACCCATTGTGGTGGAGTAAATTTGCCTATCCCTATTTTTAAACTTAATTTTTATAAAAGTTATTAAATTGTCAAAGTAACCCGATCTTGGTCACTCCTTATGATAATATTTTTATAAGTATCTGAGTTTGGAGTAAACGCTCGAGTTGAGAATATCCTAGAAATTGTGATTTAATGCAAACTTCAATGATTATGATTTACGAGAATGAAACCAGCCAATGGGCTGAGATTAAAAAGTTTACCTGCTTTAGAGAATTCTATTGTCTGATCACTTGAATTTGTGTTTCATTTGAATTTCGGTCTTGAAAGGTGGCCGTTAACTTGATGGTGAGTTAACTGACTGGTTCAGAGGGAATGGATTTAGAAATATTTCATGCATTTTTGCTATTGATATGTTATAGTTGTGTTTTACGTAGAGATGAATATTATGAGTAGACTATTATTTCTACAAATGTTTGAAGTAAGGTGCTTGTAAATAGTATGCTAAACATTTGACATTCTTCTAATGAAATGGCTCATTAAACTATAACTGCTGAATTTATTTGCTGTTTGCATGTATTAAGCTGATAAATAATGTTGCAGGAAACTGTAAGTTGAGACTGTAATGTAAAAAAAGAAAGGAGTTATAAAGTGATAAACTGGAAACTTAGAGATTGTTCCCTGATTATATATTTACAGGAAAAGCAGCGCAGCCTTTCTTCATTGTGTGATGTGAATCTTCTGCTTTACTGATTATGTGACTATGGTTGATGCGGGAAGCATTTACTGCAGTGTGTAAATGTAAAGGACACACTACACTTTGTTGATGTATACTGGCAATGTGTGTTGTCCACATTGAACAATTCTAGTGCAAGGATGTTATTAGAAATTGCTCTGTTTGTTATTCTGCTTGAGTAAGCTGGTAGGGCAGAAAAAGCAGTTATACTGGCTGTTGGTACCCTACTACTGGACGTCACGAAATACACAACAATTTTTGAAGTCGTCGCTCCGTTGACTCGTTTAAGCCCCCAGAGGTCAGCCCTCACATTTAGATGATGAACAGGACAGACTAACAAACACACTGACGAAAATATTTTTAAAAAGATAAATGATTGTGTTTTCTCTGCATTAAGCTGAACAGCAATTTTGTATCTTATAATTTGATCTTATTTCATGTGTTTGTGTGTACGTGCTTGTATGTGCGTGCGTGCGTGTGTGTGTGTGTGTGTGTGCGCGCGCGCGCGCGTGTGTGTGTGTTGTGTGTGTGTGTGTGTGTGTGTGTGTGTGTGTGTGTGTGTGTGTGTGTGTGTGTGTGTGTGTGTTGTGTTTAGAATGCTCGTTAGTGTTTTCACCAACCGAATCAAACTTTCTCGTCAAAACTGAGTGCTGACATTAGAAGTAAACATTTTTAATGGAAGGAAACGGTTAATTGCAGAGATTTAATTAGTTCTGTTATTTAATTACGGTGTTCCATAGAGTATGTTAGTGTCAGAATTAAATTAAATTTCAGATCATCTCGAGATTGAAATTTGTTTCTAAATCCTTCAAATGATAAATGAAATAAACTAATAAAAATACCTTAGCTACACCTTCTTACAATATAGATACGTTAACGTATTTTATCACTGTTACAGAAGTCTAAATCTAATATTACTGTACTGATAATCATCACTATTTTCAATTAAATTGTATGTATTGAACATATATTGTTATATGTTCATTTTAACTTTCATGGTATATTTATTAAAAGTATTAGTTTTATTAGAATGAGAACACAAAGTTCTTAATATAAATTTCTAGGTAATGGTATATATAATTACAATACGTAGGCCCAATTTTAAGTTAATATTACTGTTTGCATGCGTTAAACCACAGTTCTGTAAAGTTGAGAAGTTTGCCAAGATAAAATTAATTTTTTTCTGTAATCTACACTCTTAAACACACGCGCGCGCACAGTAACAAGTGACAATGAAAGGATTAATCAAATTCTGTACAGATCCTAAAAGCACATTATAAGACGGTGCAGAGGAAAGAAGAAAAGAGTTTTGAGTTTTCATGTGCTGCTGCATTTCGATTTTTTTTTTTATTTGTTTGGTGTTCTAGTGAACACCTGCTGGAAGCAAGAGGCCGTTAATGGGAAACCATTTGCAGCTTGTTTTGCCTGGTTCCGTTGGACGTACTTCTTAGGTCGGTGATGTCTTCGGATGATTGGTTCCTTCATTTCTGCTTATCGTTCACTGTCAACGTTCGTTCAGGGCGCTGACAACATCTATTATCAGACGAAATTTTGCAGCTAAGTTTGATTGATTCTTTTATTTCTTCTTAACGTCTGTTATCACTGTTGATAATGTTGCGGAGCACACCTTACTGACGTGGTTGCCATATGCTAGAGATTCTTCCGACAGTCTAATCCTCTTGAGATTTCTTGTACAAAGCAAAAATGTGGAACATCTGCTTTTGGAAGAAATCTGGGTTTAATTCCTCAGCCCTGAGCTTTGCTTCCTTTTCCCTTTTACTGCATAGCAGATCTTGCCTCTTGCAGGTGTGAACGCATTGTAGCTCACGTGACCTAGCAGACTGTGTTTGAAAAAGACAAGTGAGAGCAGAAGTTAGATGAATTGTTTATGGGTTCTCCCTGGAATCAACCCCACCCACACATACTATGCATCAGTATATGCGTGACGTCACGATGTACTATTGACGCCACTATCGAAAATACAGAATTATGACGGGGGTGTGGGGTGTGGAAGGGGGGAGTGAGTGAGTGCGAGTGGTGCGAGTCTGAAAACAAAAATATGTTAACATTAAAATTTTCACTACATGAAACGTTAAGTAAGTTCAATAATTTTGTTGAAATATAGATCTCTATTAATTGTTGAAATATAGATCTCTATTAATTGTAGAAATATAGATCTCTATTAATTGTTGAAATATAGATCTCTATTAATTGTTGAAATATAGATCTCTATTACTTTTATATATATATATTATATAGCTCCAATTATAATTATCTTTCTCTTAGTGTTTCATACTTCTGAATCTGAATTAGAACACGTGAACATACATAGTGTTTTAAATAATTAATCTCGATCTTTCGTTGCCCTACCTCCATCAGTAAATGGTATTCACGTCCTAAAGGGAAGCATTTTGACTACCAAGAATTGTCCTCAAAATGAGAGCCATCGAGGATCTGTCCCCCATTCTCACGCTCTTCACGATATCACTGGGTGGGGTTTTTTTTCAATCTCAGCAAAGAAATATTTCCTGCTGCAAGTCCACAATAATAAACAATGAGTAAATATCTAGTTGTCTTAAGTTGTGTTTAAGTCATCTGGTTCAAGCCCCTCCCTTTCTCCACATGCTAACCAATCCGCCCAACCCCATCCACCAGTCTTCAGCTGTTCTTCTAACCATCAATCCACCCTTCTCAATAAATGTCTTTGATAAGTGTTTTCTAAGTGAACATATTTTTTTTGTTTACTTTACGAAATCTGCAATGAAAACATAACTGGTTTATTGGTGAACTTCTAATATATGATTGATTATTTTGTAAGATGTTCGTCCGAATATCGACATGCTTCGAATATCACTCTTTTGAATGGCGGTGTTTTATTTGTATATGTACATATGATTTTAAAAAATTGTTATCCTCTTTTAGTAATTTAATATAATTCTACTAATTTATATGAAAATTGGTTTATGGTTTTACATAATTATTTACTTTCAAACCAATCTTGTTATTTTATATTACGTTAAGGATTATAGATATACATTTTATTATGTTATTAGCGAAGTTTTCTTTGCTTAGTGACTTTTGGTATGACGATGGTATATCAAAATAAAAGTTATTATCATTTTGTCTTACAAAACTTTCTATTTAGTACGCTTTTCTCTTGAGTGGCTCGTCATTTCATAAGTTTTGTGTGAAGGTGTTTCATCGAATTATCTACGTTCTTTGCAGCTTACTATTGTGTTTATCGTCGTGTGATATGGTTATTTATCATTTAGCATGGCTAGCGAAATCCTAATACTGGTTAGTTGTTTACTATTACTTTCATTAATTTGTGTAACGGTCTTTGTTTGACTATCCTTGAGCTGATGATTCTTACTACATCTGGTTAAGTGCTTTTCTGTTCTGCTTGGAGTTAGTTTGCTTAGTGCCTAATGTGTGACTAGGATCTATGTGATTATACTTTAGTTTTCTTAATTTTCTTCCTGTCCAGTGACACACCTTAATCTTTGTCCTTTTCTGACTCTAGTATAACACACTTTAATCTTTCTAATTTTCTGACTCTAGTGTGATACTCCTTAATCTTTCTAATTTTCTGACTCTAGTGTGACACTCCTTAATCTTTGTAATTTTCTTACTCTCTTGAGTAACGTTTTAATCTTCATTATTATCTTGCTGTCTTGTGTGTAACATTTTAATCTTCATTATTATCATGCTGTCTTAAGTGTAATGTTTTAATCTTCATTATTATCTTGATGTCTTGAGTGATATAATTTAATCTTCATTATTATCTTGATGTCTTGAATGGTACATTTTAATCTTCATTAGTATCTTGCTTATTTGTGTGTAATGTTTTAAACTTCGTAAATTTCTTAGTGTGTGGTACGATGTCTTGATCTTTGTAATTTTCTTATTGTCTTATGTAACACTCCTTAAATGTTTTCACTTTTAAATGTTTGTGTCTCACGGCTTAATTTTCTTATCTGTCTTATGTAACACTCCTTAAATGTTTTCACTTTTAAATGTTTGTGTCTCACGGCTTAATTTTCTTATCTGTCTTACTATTTTATGTGATGCATCTTAATCTTTGTAGCTTTCTTGCTGATTGTGACAGCAGTCTTCTTCAGTTTGTGTGAAACACAACTTCCTCTCTAACTTTCCATTGTTTACAACACAACTTGTTCTACTTACCTTTCCAACTCGTCCGTCTGGCGATCTCACAAGGTGTTTAAAATCTTTGTTCACTCTTAATATGATGAACAATTATAAACAAGGATTCTCCCTGATCTTCTTTAAGCAACAGATATAATCACGCTTTTTAAATTTTATTAGCTAAAACCTAAAGTTTATTCGGGGGATAAAACGTTTTCAATTTTTTCAGGGAATAAAACTTTTCCAGCTAAGTGTAATTTTCAGTTTACATAGTTCTTCTTCTCTCCCTTAGATCCACTCATCTGCTCTCAAACCTAGTTATCTTCCTTGACATTGACTTCGAAATCACTCGCCTCTTGCACCTGTTTCAGTCCAAAGGCTTTGAAGCAAACTGACATCCTTAGCTAATCTGCGTGAGGTGGGGATGGGTAGAGGAGGAAGAAAGAAAGGCGTGAAGAAGAGGGGGTTCATTTTTATTTCCCTTTTCAGTACCGAGATGAATTCTTGGCACCTTGCCATTTGCCCTGGACATTCCTTTCCTACATCTCAAAAGCTTAAAATGCGAATTGGAAACTTCCCAGAGATAAAGCTTTTTAACATCCTCTTAGGCATGACATTTTTTTAAAGCAGAAAAAACTATTGTAAAAATGTTTTGATTTTTTCTCTTTCGTTAGTTTTTCACTTAGACAAGTGATTTTTTATCAGTTTTGCAGCGGATTTATCTGACACATTGGAACACACTGGAACTTGTCGTTTAGAAGCTGCTTGCTGCGTAATATTTTAATCTTCATTATTATCTTGATGTCTTGCGTGTAACGTTTTAAACTTCATTAGTATCTTACTTAGTTGTATGTAACCTTTTAAACTTCATTATTTTCTTGCTATCTTGTATGTAACCTTTTAAACTTCATTATTAGCTTGCTCTCTTGTATGTAACCTTTTAAACTTCATTATTATCTTGCTTAGTTTCACATTGTTAGTTATAAATGTAAATATTTGTGCTGCGGCAAGAGAGAAATGAAAATTATGGGAAAGATCCGATTAGTCTCGTATTACAAATTCGGATAGATAGACGGACGGATGGATGGATGAATGAATGGATGGGTGGATGGATGGATGGTCTTGTGTGAAGTTATACTTCTGTAATTAATTCAGAACCTTCTAGTTGAAACTTCTCTAGTTCACTCTACATATGGAAAGTCCACTCTTAAGTCCATTAGGCTATTTGAGCATCTCAAAAGTGGACTAATGAAATCCTATCAGCCCTTAAAAAACTAGGCTATTATAATCCAGTTTCCCGAAGACAATCTATTGTTAGTCAACAGACATCTAAACTAGGCTACTATAATCCAATCAGTTTCCCGAAGACAATCTATTGTTAGTCAACAAGCATCTAAACTAGGTTACTATAATCCAATCACTTTCCCGAAGACAATCTATTGTTAGTCAACAGGCATCTAAAGTAGACTACTGTAAACCACACATCATTTTGAAGGAAGAAATATCAGAATAAGACTTTTATTTTATTCCACTTAGAACATTAAAACTAGACTTCTCGAATCAATCAGATTTGAATAGCTACATAACACAACTGGAGATCATTCTGATTTTGACAATCAGGACTACTCTAATCCAAGCAGACTTGACTAACTAGACCACAGTGCAGGATCACGCTTAGTGCAAAATTGGCCTACGCAGGATGCGCTCCCCATAAATTAAGGTATGATCAAGCTGATTTTATTAAACTAGACTCACCTACTTTGTCCCAATCTTTGTTACTATACTACTTGCTGAAGTAGAAATTATTTAACTAGTTACATTGATCATATCGGAAGACTTTAATAAGTTAGTCCAATCGGTTCAATTCTAACTTGATAAGCTGGACAACTCAATTCTGGTCAGTCTTGGATGAGCCTGATTGCAGACAGGTAAGTTAGATTACTCTTTTTCTCTCAAGATTTATTAAGTAGACAACTACAATCCAGTCAAACACTGGCTAGGTGAGGAAGACTACTGTATGCCAGTCAAAATGTGATGAACCAGAGTAATCTAAGTCCCATCAGATTTCTTTCAGGCAGACTATTCTGTTTCTGATGTTCATACGCTAGCCTACTATATTAAGACTTGATAAATCTAACTTATTGCAGCCTGCCTATGATAAGCTAGATGCCTCTAGTGCAGTCAGACTTGGACAAACTAGAATACTTTAGTCCAATCAGACTTTGACAAGCACATTCTTCTGACCATAAATAAGTTAATTTTGTCCTACTTACCCTCTAATCAGACTATGATAACTATGATATATAATATATGTGACTGATCCAATAAATACGTGTAACATCGCTGGTTCATTCAGACTTCATAACATTTAGACTCCTGTAGTGTCTATCAGTGTCTGAAAAACCGAACTGTTGCCAATCACTCGCCATTTTGAAAACTGAAAACACAGTTCACTGCATTTCTCCACTTCAACTGTTGTTAAGCTGTATACAGAATTTGCTTAGCTCAGTAATCCTTTCGAAAGGTAAAAATAAAAATTGGTTGTGTACTCTTTTGGTTCTGCACCTATGTACACGTCTCTGGGTCTCCAGCATCCTTCCCCCCCCTCCTTCCTCCTCTTAGCTAGCATTCGCAGTGAATCACTCATCGGAAACTATCTGACTGTGTTTCATTGCCGGTGCTTTTGCAATTTACCTCCCATGACTCATATGTGTATGAAAATGTCTCTTTCTGTCGGAAGCGAACAGAAATTAGTAAACAGAACAAAGCAAAACAGAAAACGGGTTGCTGTCCCTATTTCGTTCCTTATCTAATAAAAATTATCGCGTTGTTACAGCTCCTAGTAAACACTGCATTCCTTCACCTCCCTTTTCTATCCTCCGCATCATATACCCTCTTCTGTTATCCTCTATATATAATACTCTTTTCCGGAAGCCGGAAGCGCCCCCTACACTCCATCCATCCATCCACCTATTGCGAATTTTACCCTCTTCTGTTATCCTCTATGTATAATACTCTTTTCCTCCACCTATTGCGAATATTACCATCTTCCTTCACCCACTATATCAAATATCCTCTTCCAACGCCATTTACGTTAATTGCCCTTTTACAACGCCATTTACGTTAATTGCCCTTTTACAACGCCATTTATGTCAATTACCCTCTTCCGTCAAACATTAACCGAATCTCTTCCGTCACCCATTATGTCAATTACCATCTTCTATCAATTATTTTATGTATTACCGTCTTTTATCACTTTTTATGTTGATTAATCAACAAATTGAGCAGCATTGTGGACGCCAGCTGTTACTTACCATCATCATCAAAACTATCATTGACGACGTTACAATTGTCATTAACATTAACAGCATTGTAAAATGTCAGCCGGGTCTACTAGTGAACAATATTTTGTTCATGCTTGTTCAAGCTTGTTGCTGGGTAGATACTTGTTATGCTCTGCTTCTGTTCAACAAGTTGTTTCTGGATGGCATTGGCTTTAGATGCTTTATTTTAAAGGATGAAGTTGAAAGAGTAAAACCTATGCAAATAATTAAGTTTAGGCTTGTTTCCATAAATAATTTAATTGTGTTCTACTTACCCTCTACATTAGAGGTTATGTTGAGTTAGATGAAAGAATTTACGGTGTTTAAAACTAAATATATTTATTATGGAGTGCTTCTGTTCCTGGAAAGGGGTAGGTACAGAAATATTGCAACAGTCATTTCAATATCTAGTGCTACTGCATGTGCCTAAACTATATTCAGAAAGAAATTCATATCCAACTGACAGATATATATTTGCATGCATGCATTCTACACACATGCACACAGGCAAACTTCTCTATGCTGCATGGTCATTATGTACGTTCACAAAGACTTCCTTTCGTGACATGCATATGTTTTTACGCTTTCATATGAATTGATATTTATAACTGATGACATGTATATGTTATTACACTTTCGTATGCATTGGTATTTATAACTGATACTATGCAATCATACCTACTTGCATACATGTGTGCATATTGTTAGTTATAACTACACTGAAGAGTCTGCATACTTACCTATACCTATCCATATTTTGTTCTATCACTCATTTTATATAATATCTACACACACACACTCTCACTCTCTCTCTCTCTCTCTCTCTCACACACACACACACACACACACACAAACACACACACATATATATATGTAAAAGATGTATTCGTACGTTATACGAACACACACACATAACATACACACACACACACACACACACTCACATGAGAGACAAAGGGGACATACTTTCTTACAGTGCACCATGACACAACATGATTAATACGCAACAATGTTATGCTTCGTAACTGAGCATCTAGTCAGCTCATCTGCCCTCGTACTCTGCTATTTTGCGTATCTTTAGATGTGCTGTGTGTGGCGTGCATGATTTCGAAAATTGCTGTTACTATTGGTACTTGAGGTAGTTCTCTTATGTGACCGTGTTTGTGCGAAAATATATGTGCATGTGTGTACGCGCGCGCGCGTGTGTCTTTATGTGTAGGTGAGGGTATGTGTGCTTGTGTATTTACACTTGAAATTCACTTTGTGAGTATGCAGGACAAAGATTTGCCATGTGTCTGCGAGAGTATGTGTGCTAAACTTCAAATTTGTCGTGTGCGTAATATATACTTGAGAGTTGGCGTTTGTGCATGTGATTGTGCGTGCGTGAGTGCACTTCACTGAATACTTTCCGTCTGACCAACTTGAGATTTGCTATGTGTATGTATCTCCGCGTGCATTATTGTGTTTATATGCACTTCACTTAAAAATTTCCGTGTGAGTGTGATTAACATGAACTTTTGTGTGCAATGTTTAAATTTGAAATATTGTACACATCTCATAATATGATTTTCACTACGCGTGAAAATATTTTGAAGAAATAATAACCACCACAGAAACAGGAATTTGAAAAAGCTAATACAAACGATGGTGAGAGTGGGATGGGTAGGGGGGGGGGGGTTGGAAAGCAACCTTGGATGGTAGTAGGGAAGCCATCGTTGGCGGTGCCTTTCTTCAGAATCTGCTGCTGAAGCGCTAATTCGCACCTGTCTGATCGCGGACAAAGAATTAGCCTTTTACGTGATCGTCCTACAACTGCGGCATGTTAATGCATGACGTGACAGCTTTGGGGTTTTTGACATTATTGGTATGCGGTACATACGTTGCACGATTTTTTGTTAAATGAAGACATTTTATTTTGTGTAAGAACGTTGCGTGCAAGTGAATATGAAAGCGTATTTTCCGTTAGTTTTAACAAACTTACGTTACTATGACTTTATTGCAAATTTAGATTTAACAAAATTACCTTACTGTGACTTTATTACATCTTTTACATTGTGACATGCGATACTTGTGATTGATTGATTGATTGATTGATTGATTGATTGATTGATTGATTGATTGATTGATTGATTGATTGATTGATTGATTGGGTCTTAATTTTGTTCCCATTACTCGCTCATGGAAAAAATAATTTTTCATCTTAAATATGTTCAATCTGGCAATGAAAAAGGTTTGTCGAGAGTCGAGAAAAGTTTAACTATGTAAGTATGTAAACAAACTTAGTTATGTTAGCATGTTAAAAGGTCTTTGTAATGATAGAAGGAAGAAGTTTGGAGGGGGGGAGAGAGAGAGAAGAAAAGAAAAAATGTGTTGATGAAATTGCTCGTACAAAGTGAGAGAAATAACAGTCATGGCTTCGGTATTCTGCTCGCGACAGCTACTTAATTGCAGAATCAGTGAAACTGGAGCTTGCATGCGTGTGTAGCTTGCCTTGAACTATCTGAACGTTAAATAAAGAGGTTAGCCTTATTATTTCCAATGCCCGGAAAAATCCCTACAGTTCTCTATTCATAATATTGGCTTTTCCAGTGGAGGCATTTGATATATAAAGTTGCTTCTTTACAATTTCTCGTGCTCACATACTCTTGTGCAGCCGAACACAAATAAGAACACACGCACACATACACACACACGCACACGTACACACACGCACACATCCACACACACGCACACGCCCACGCACACAAACACAAACACACACGCACACATACATTTGGGTGCAGGCACGCCGAACCACATGCACTCTCCTGCAGAGACCACATACAAGCACACGGTGCATAAATAAGCATGCATAACCAATCGTCATAGCACCTCTAAAACATTTATCTTCGCCGCCGCCACCATCACCCAGAAAAGTGTGTTCGCGTGTTTGTAAAGATATTATGAACTCGCCACGTTTACTTAGACGGGTATATTCCTGATCTCTGAAGATGGTTCCGAGGCGCACGTGCACGATCGATCGCGTGACGATATTCCTGTTTTCTTTTCCAACACTCTTGCTTACTTCCCCTTTCATTCCGTTAATGAACCTTCCTACAGACGGAGTTTCTATTTGCTTCCTATAAAAATATTCACCTCTAGCTAGCGCATACATATTTATTATTTTTATTACCAGTAAGCAGCCTCTGACGAAGCCAAGAAAACTTGCAGGCGCGTAGACAAAATAAGGAAAAGACAGCTTCTCTTCGTTCTTTGCGCTGACATCACCGGCTCCTTGAGCACTGTTTTCTTTTCGGCTCACCGTGTAGTGGAATTGTTATTGACTTCATTCGACTGCGTTGTTGTGGTGTTTCTTAAAGCGCACTTGCCGCTGCATAAATATCATAATGTGTTTGCAACTAGTCGACTAATGTCTTTTTGAATTTAGTCCGGGATGGACTATCATATGTCGCGTTCACTTACTGCAAACTCACGATGTAGAGTCCCCTCTTTACGATTATTTCAAATTTGGGGTTTGTTTGCAGAGACATTTTGTTTAGAAAAATTTCTGCTGTTTAGTCTTGTCTGTTATGCAACACGGGTCGGAATCGTTGCGATTAAAGCTTCTGCTGCTTCTCTTTCACCCATCCACCCCCTCTTGCTCTGTTCTCAGGTGCAACTGTTTCCATGGGAACCGTGAAATACAGGTAAGCTCAACAAACCATTCAGCCGGGGCTGTGTGTGCAGCCCATATACGCTGTGCGCTGTGTTCAGTAATAATGATTACGATAACCCTTTCAGTTTTGCTGTGGTAATTAATGGCGACGACGATAATAAAATCGACGGTAATTATTGCGTGATTGCTTTAGCAAGTGCTGGAAGGTCATGCCGATATCAAAAGCTCAGCGAATGTAAAAATAAAAAAGTTGTAGGAGTTGAAAAAAAAAGTTGAAGGTTTTTAAATGTATTCTATAATGATGATGATCACAACGAGGCGACGACGATGATATGGTGGTGGTGATGATGACGACGACGATGCAGCAGCTGCTGCTGTTGCTGATGATTAAAAATATTGCTACGATGGCGACGACGATGATGATGAGTATGACGTAGTATGACGATGATGATGTTAAAACGTATTTTAATATGGCACACGTGAAACAGAATGATGTATTAATAAAATTTGTTTTCACAGTGATATCTATCATACGTTTTTTTACACAACTGCAATACTTAGTGGCGTTTTGCGCTTTTCAACTTACATATAGTCTAAATTTTGTTAAAATTAAAATATTATTTTTTAAAACTCATCAGCTCTTTAGTTTTTGCACAAAAGAAACTTATTATTTGTATTTTATATCATTAACCGTTCTAGTTATTAAATAAATTATTAACTGTAGGGAGAAGATAACAACTGAATTACAGTCATATTACAATTTATTAATTAAGATTCCTTCACTATCAACAAATACATACCTGCACCATAAACAATCATACTTTGTCAAATGACGTAATAATTTATGTTTCCATTGGTGACCGAGGCACCCATGACATTTTGTCCTGCGCTCTATTGTAAATGCCTTATATAAAATGTCCAAAATTGGTGTCTCCGTATAAAAGAGACGACGATATAAACAACGAAATTGTGTTTGGAACACTTTGTGCTTTCCGTCTCTCTCTTGTTCCCAACATGGCGAACTCTTGTGTAGAAAGAAGAATGGCGCCGTATCTAGAAGCGTAGCTCGAAACTTTGCACTGAGAAGAAAATAAGCGAGGAAGTTCACTGGTGAATTGACGCACTGAGAAGAAAATAAGCGAGGAAGTTCACTGATGAATTGACGCACTGAGAATAAAATAAGCGAGGAAGTTCCCTGATGAAGTGACGCACGACGCGAGGGAAACAATCTCGTACGTGATCACAAATGTCTTACTGAATTTCCTGTTCAGGTAAAACTCAGGTACAAAGTCACTGGCCAGCGCTATGGAATATTCTGGCTGCACGCAAACGACTTAAACTATCGACAGACGAACCAAAATGTTTGTGATTTTCCAGCTGGATAGGCTTACTTTTGACTTGGTTTTGCTCATGCACGATCGCAGTTTAGTCGCCTGTCTCAGTTGAGCGATGGTACTGACGGAGCAGATGATGGCGACAAAGCGGACGCTGATTTGATGACGACATTAAGCAAAGGGGAAACAACATTGATGAAATTAGGAACGAACGTGTCCTCTGGGTCCCTGGGGACGAGAAAAGTTGTTGACCTGTTGATGAGGGAATCCATCTTCCATTTAACAGTGCTCAAGGAATACGTTGGGCCGTTGCACGTCAGAATGGTCAGATATGTCATCAGTACTGCAACCTTCACGCGTCTCAACAGAACAAAACTTTAATCAGTGTGAGGGCGCAGTAATGCAGATACGCACATAAAAACAGATGCACACACACATACGCACACGCACCCATATATATATATATCATAACACTTACACACAAATAT
The DNA here is from genome assembly GCA_028829895.1 of Sinotaia quadrata. Lineage (NCBI taxonomy): Eukaryota > Metazoa > Mollusca > Gastropoda > Architaenioglossa > Viviparidae > Sinotaia > Sinotaia quadrata. The sequence continues at coordinate 35,283,673 of CM054183.1, read as the reverse complement.
ATATATTAACCAAAAATAAACACACACACACACTCGCACGCACACGCACGCACGCACACTTCGCCAACCAGCGACAAAATGTGTGCTGACGTGAGGAGAACTTTCTTTGTGTTTGCCACAATGAACACAACGGTCACGTGGACTATGAATGTTGAAAATGTATGCACCTAGAAACTGAACTAATGCTTCAACAAATGTTGTAAAGAGAAAAGATTACACTCTGACAGCTCTCATAGACAAGGAAATGGAAATACAACATAAAGTATATGAAGGTGTTCCAGTTGAATTTGGTGGAAGGATATATATATATATATTTAATACAATGAAGTAAGATGTCTTCACATAAATCCATGTTTTCAGCATGAAAGTATAAGTCTCTCTTCTTCCCTTATATAGTTTTACTAAAAGTCCGCAAAGGCTTCTAGAACTTTTATGTCTTATGACATAATTCGTCGATGCACGCTTTTTATCTGTATGCGGAATGCTCGTTATTGGCAACTTTAATGCGCATCGACTATCCAACTCGTAAACACTCGTCATTACTCAGGCACAAATACTCTACAAGTCTACATTCACTAAAATTTATATAATTCTCCAAAATAAATATATTCATATATTATGAAATGATAACACACACTGTGTCTACAACGTTTGTCTATCTAAATGGTGAAATCTTAGGTGAACAATTCTAGAGTCATATAACATAACATATATTGCGTAATAACAAAACTGGGTTACTTCCCCTAGTCCGTTAGCAAGTTTTAGATCGTGAAATAAAATATAATTTTGGCTCCATCCCTTCCCCGTGACACACTCCTAGACAGGTGTAAACAATTGGTAAAATAAATCGAATGTCTGATGAATAAACTTATGACATTTAATATGTAATAATAGGATAGATTGAAATCATTGGCTGCTTGTAAATGTTATAACAAAAACAAAGCAATGTGAAAGTTGGAACAATGCATATTTAAATTCTAAGTAAATAATGGCTGTAACTAATTAATTTCACACTAGTAAGTTGACAAGAGTCAATACATTTACAATGTCCAGTTCTAATTTGCAATGTTTAATCACCGTTTTGGAGATAAACAAAACAAAACACTTCAGTATGCTATGTCTGCTGGGGTAGATACTTCCAAATCCATTATTGTCATCAGAGGTTGTCTTCCCAGTCATAGTTATCATTCTGCACTCTTTAACCTTTATTCAGCAACAGGTGTATGACGCTTTAATTACTCTTGTACTTCAGCAACAGGTGTATGACGCTTTCATTACTCTTGTACTTCAGCAAAAGATATATGACGCTTTCATTACTCTTGTACTTCAGCAACAGTTATATGACGTTTTAATTACTCTTGTACTTCAGCAACAGGTGTATGACGCTTTAATTACTCTTGTACTTCAGCAACAGGTGAATGACGCTTTAATTACTCTTGTACTTCAGCAACAGGTGTATGACGCTTTAATTACTCTTGTACTTCAGCAACGGATTCAGGATGCTTTTATTACTCTTCAGCACAAGTGACATCATATTTTAATGACTTTCCTCTTCATCAACAATGATATGCGCTTTAATTATTGTTCTGTTCATCAACAGCTATTTGATGCTTTAAGTACTGTTCTCTTCATCAACAGCGACATGATGCTTTAAGTACTGTTCTCTTCAACAACAGAGAGAATACTCTTTAATTACATTTCAACAAAAAGGTTAAGACGCCTGAACTATTCTTGTCTTGAACAGAAGCATGTTAATTTAAATACTCGTGACATCTACAACAGATGCATGATATCTTAATTACTCGTGTGTTCCACAACAGATGCATGACATTTTAATTACTCGTGTCTTCCACAACAGATGCATGAACTTTTAATTAATCGTGTGTTCCACAACAGATGCATGATATTTTAAATTACTTGTGTCTTCAACAACAGATGCATGACATTTTAATTACTCGTGTCTTCAGTAACAGGTTCAAGGCTCACGGTCTACGATTCCTTAGTCTAATGCGGAATCATTGAGCGTTTTGGAGTCAAGTTGTTTAGAAAGTGTTGTTAATGCTAGATTATCATTTGGATAATACGAGATAAAATAAGCAGACAATGATTGCTGTCAGTGTATATTCTTCACAGAGCAATTGCCTCCGTGATACGATTGGTTCGTGACAACTCCATTAGCAATCGTCCTTGGTGAGTCGAAACAGCATACATCATAACGATTTTAATGGAGACTCAAAACAGCATACATCATAACGATTTTAATGGAGACTCAAAACAGCATACATCATAACGATTTTAATGGAGACTCAAAACAGCATACATCATACTGATTTTAATGGAGACTCAAAACAGCATACATCATATCGATTTTAATGGAGACTCAAAACAGCATACATCATAACAATTTTAATGGAGACTCAAAACAGCATACATCATAACGATTTTAATGGAGACTCAAAACAGCATACATCATAATGATTTTAATGGAGACTCGAAACAGCATACATCATATCGATTTTAATGGAGACTCAAAACAGCATACATCATAACGATTTTAATGGAGACTCAAAACAGCATACATCATATAGATTTTAATGGAGAGTCGAAAAGGTAACACTCGCAGCAGGAAGAGAGGCCACCACATCAATCGCTAGTTTTTAATGCATTAAAATTAAAATATAGCGGAACACTTGGCTTCCACAATAGCTTGCACATCACGACTGCTGACTGTGTAAGCAGCAAAAGAGCATTTCAAATGTAGATGTGAACACAACAGATGCACTTTATAGTCTCATTCTGTGGGCCAGTATTGTACTCGATATTGCGTATGTTTGGACGTTTGATCCCATTATTAGTTGATTTCGCGGATGGGTTCGGGAGTACTGCCCATAAACTGCGGAATCACTTTTTATCAGTCATGCATGTTGTCCTCGACCTTGCAAAATAAATCCTTGTAGGTTGAAGTGAAGGTCGTAAGGTTAGGTTTAAGGTGATCGCATTTCCTCCACCCCCATCAACATACTTTTGCTGATTTCGCGAACGAACGCATTCGGTTATTGAGGGGTTTTAGTTGTGAAAATATATTGAAACATCTCTAATAAGAGTGAAGTCCAGTGGCTATATGGCGTGAACTGTATTTTGATGAAATACGATCGTGTCGACCAGCTTGTATTTGCATAGGATTTTTAGTATGGGCCATTCTGTAGCACTCCGGATAAGCTTCCTGACACGTCGGACATTGAGTATGACATTTTAGACATCATCGGTCACATACCGGATATAGTGTATGACACACGGAACACCATCCAACGAGCTAACGGGTACATTAGAGAAATTACCCCTAAGGACTTCGCGAAAGAGTTTGGACTTTAAACATTTATGATTCGTTTGAGAGGCTGATGTCTCCATCCAATGTCTGCTGGTTTTGTGGACAGATTTTGGGCCCTAGCCTCAGAGTGAGAGATTCGTGACCACATCAGAGAAGCCACGCACGCGAATACGCAAGCATGCATTTACACTCATACAAACATACATTTTTTCCTTGTACTTGGATTCTTACAATATTTAATACAAAGAACCAGTTCTACCACAGAGACAACTCTCCTCATATGGATTTTGACAGCATTTTGCTTTTATAGATTTCTGGCATCTTAGTTATATTCTTTAATACGATTATAAAGCAGAAATATTTTAAATAATAGAATGAAAGCGACTGCGATTTGAACAAAAAGGATATGCTTGTGTTTGGGTGCGAATGTGCGTGTGTGTGTGATGCTTTTAGGGAGATGTGTGTGGTGGGTTTGTATTTGGCGACGAAAGGAAAGAATTTACGAGCAGAGTTAAGGATTACGCCATTAAGAGAGAAACCCCCTGTGTATATAATTTGCATCAATGAAAGAGAACCTCAGACAACGTGTCCTTGTTGGCAGTAATATGTATGAAGCAATGAACCAATGTCAAATCTACAGGGAATTGATGGATCAATTTCAAACAAAGCGTGGCAGGTAGACAGAAAAAGCAAGTGCGTTTTCAAGCAAATGTTAGGGCAAAAATCGTTCAAAGAATTGGTGATACAGAGTAGTCCTGTCATTTCACAGGACATGGACCTGGCACTTAAAACGTTTGTAAATGTGCTGTTGAAAGCAGCCGAGGCGATGCTAAAAATAACTACCAGAAGTGCAAGTTACGGGAGAATATTAAGGTCACAATGGCTTGAGAGAGAATGCAGAAGAGCGTCGCTAAAGGCAATGAATACACAGAGATCGTGCAGGCGGTCAAGGCAAGAATAAAAATACAGCGTATTAGTAGAAAAGACTGGTCAAGACAAGAATAAAAATACAGCGTATTAGTAGAAAAGACTGGTCAAGGCAAGAATAAAAATACAGCATATTAGTAGAAAAGACTGGTCAAGGCAAGAATAAAAATACAGCGTATTAGTAGAAAAGACTGGTCAAGGCAAGAATAAAAATACAGCGTATTAGTAGAAAAGACTGGTCAAGGCAAGAAGAAAAATAGAGAGTATAAGACTGAAAATATACAACTGTAACTATTTGAAAGGGGAACAACATCGCCACAGAAAGTCTGACGAATTGGTTGTCTTTCTAAACCTTTTCGTCATCTTAGAGGGAAATAAACTGTTCTTCCAGTAAAACTAATAGTCTAGCTAAAATGCAGCAAAACATTTTTTTAAAGTGCTGTATTCGCAGGGAATCATATGTATGTCTAATAATCGTAATACTGATGCCAGTAATAATGATTTGGTTGAGGTTGTAGAACTTGTAACTGAAATCTTTCTAGAGGAGATCGAAGCTGCTTTACGTCGTCTAAAGAATGGCATGGTTGCAGGAAATGCTGGTGTAAAAGATAAATTATTGCAGCACTGGCGAGACACGATTTTATTTTTCTTGCTTTGATAGTGTCAGTATTTGTTTGATAAAGGTTTATTCCACGTTGATGAAATATTTTCTTTTCTCAGGGTATGGCAAGAGACCTGGAAAGTAATGACTGATGTAACTTCTTAGTGTGGTTAGTAAATGTTTCTTCATAATTATCCATTCACGCTTAAAGAAATGGGCAGACAAATACGATAGTAGAAAAACAGGGATACTACGATTGACTGTATCTTCACATTGATTACATTAGTTGAAAAATACTTCACCAAAATTTTAAGTGGGAGCTATTTATGCTCTTTCTGGATTTTAGCAAAGGTTGTGATTTGGTAAACAAAAACACATTACGCGAGTTATGTTAGTGAGAGTGCATGAAAAATTGCTACGGAGGATTTGATGGAACTAATACTTTGGAGCACCCAGATTAGCATCGAGAGAATAGTGGTTCATCAGTGTTCTACAGCATGTAAGAGGACACCTGAAACTGACAATTCTATTGTGATGATGACCTTGTGACTTTGTTATGAAAGTATGCAAAAGGCTACTGCAGCAATCATCTAGACAAGGTTATGTACAAACTATTATCGCTATAATCTCTATAACTCCATTTCTGTTCTCTGATACGAACTGTCCTGTGATTTATATGGACACTAATCTGTTGAGGTATGTGTTAGGATATAAGACTGTATATGAATTGAAATTATTTGAATGTGGTTTCATGGAAATATTGATGTCACATATTTGTTTCTTTGTATTTGTTATATGTATATTTGATTGTTGATTTAATAAATTTATTCACTTTGCACCATATTGATAACCATATGTTGTAAAAGATAGTGGGTGGATGGGGCTTGCTAAATATAGATTAAAGACGGATTTATCTTCTCCCTTGGTAAGAAGTTTTCCACCTACAAAAATATTGTGTGACCGTAACTGTTTGAAGTTAATGTTGTGGAAGAGAGAAAACGTTTACAGCGCCTGCATATCTGCCAAGTGAGAGAGACAGGTGGTCATCTGGAGAATTATTAATAACATAAATTAAGATTCTCATCACTTGTAAATTAGTTATGGATGATTAATAATAATAATAATAATAATAATAATAATAATAATAATAATAATAATAATAATAATAATAATAATGTAAAAGCAGTAGTGATACTTATAGTGATAGGAGCCTTGGGGAACATAACATCTGAATTGGAAGGCTACCTGAATAAACTCCCTGGAAACCACAGAATCGCTCCACTACTCAAAGCAGCGCTCCTCGGAAGTGCCCACATCCTCCGTAAAACCTTGGATCTCCCAGAATCTTGGTAAGATTCCGAGACCTTGGATCACAACCGACAGGCAAACAGAAGTCGTGGAAAGAGGCATAATAATAATAATAATAACCAGTAACTAGGGTGGCGTTGTCACACTAAGGAGACTATCATTTGGGTTAGAATTGCCGCTTTGATTTCTTTTTCCAACTGCAATTGGTATGTTTAGGCATGTGTTTGTAGCAGACGTTATCGCTGGATACCGTATCAGTATCAGTACTCGACGTTTAATAACTGCCTTTCTTTGATAACCAAGATATAATTCTGGTATAGGGTTGTTAATGATACGATAATTATCTGCACATATAAACACTCTCTGGAAGATTTTTCAGCCGCAATCAGTTAACCATGTACTGTCTCGCGCGGCCGGGCTCTAAAGGCATTCGCTAGAAATGCCTTTGGGTACATCACACTGACTTAGATTGAAAAATGTTCAAAACAAGATTGATTTTTAATTTAAAAATTTTTCATAGTTGTTTCAACATCCACCCTCTGCACATTGCTTTACTAGTGCTTTATTTATGGTTTATAACTTAAGAAAAAATATTAAATACGAATGATTCATTGTAAAGTTATAGCGTGAGCAATGAAAGCCGGAATTTGACGACAAAATCTATTTTTATAACATCTAAGGCACGCTGCTTGACCTATATTTTCAGAAAAGTCGTAGATAGTCTAAGGTTTGAGTAGACAATTTATCATCATCAACAACAAAATGTTTTAAAATATTCTTGTTTTTCTTTCTTTTCAGATTCGATGTGCGAATGCAGTTATGTAACTTTTGTATCAACCGAAAACAACACCCAGCGAGCAAATAACGATTATACTGTCATTGTACTGAAACATTAACAAAATGTTCGTGATTTATTTTAAGGATTGATATAAAAAAGAAATATTTTTCACTAAGCCATAATGCTATTCTTTTTATTTTTTAGACACAGAGAGAGAGAGAGAGAGAGAGAGAGAGAGAGAGAGAGAGAGAGAGAGAGCAAGATGATAGCAAACAGTAAATAAGACTAGTAAAGACTTTTTTTTTTACTTAAAGGAAATAAACAACAAACAAACGTTGGCAGTTGTCAATAAACAGACAAATAATGTGTGTAATGCATATTTTATGGACTGGATTTTTTTTATATTTTATCTAAATACTTATTTTTTTTGTAGATGCTCTTTACATAACGGTAATAACATGATTTTAGACGGACTATTTTTCTGGCAATAATAAAAGAAAAAAACTTTTAGTGGATTTGAACTAATAATTAATTATACACGTGTTTGTGAATGCGTGAATGATGAGTTGGCAGGTTTGTAAATGTGTGTAACTTTGCATATTTGTTTACTAGATAATATATATTATTTAATAGTAACATAAATGGCAATAAATCATACTTATATTTCTTATTTTTTTCGAGAAATATAATGTATATTTTCTAAAAATACAGCAAAGGTTACTTTTAAAAAATAACTTCAGTATCCTGGTAATCAATTCACAAATATATTGTTTAGTATTTTGTGTTATTTTTAATTTCTTTTTAATATTTTTTGTTCATTTATTTTACCTTTGAAGAAAAGTGTTCTATGCTAAGCATTTAGACATTATTCTTTGCTAGCCAAATAAATTTATCTGAGTGGAAACGGTTTCCCTTTAAAAAGAACATTAATGCTATCAAATGTTGGGAAAAACTAAGACTTTATGTGGATGTAAACAAAGTTCAAATTTTTTTTAATTTATTCCTCTTGAATGAAAGAAAATAATAATTTAAAGCTTTCAATTTACTTTTCCTTTGTGATTGACTCAAAACACAAATAATTTTAAAGTAAATAATTTGTTATTTTCATTTTTCTGAGTGTAATACATATTTTACATCCGAGTGTATTATAAAAGAAATAGTAAATATATATACGGGCAGCAAGTTCCAGTGCTGAAAATCTACACACGGTGAAGGTAAGAAAGGCATTTTCTGATAAAAACTTCTGTGCACAGAATAGAAAGAAATGTTGATTCATTCGTGTCCAGACTTAGTATTGCGAATGTAAGCACCTCATCTGATATCAGTTTCATATATCATATTGTCAAAAGTCGTCACTTTCATTTGCACCACATAATTCTATACCAGGTACATTTTTTGCATCGATTCACATGAATGCCGATTTACTTCACGTTGATTCACATTATAAATCTGACCATACAGGAAACACAAACCGTATTACATGACGTAATATACAGTAACGCAGAGCATTGCAATACTGTATCGTATCCCATCATAACGTTTGAATTTTCTCTTATCATTTCTAACATATGATATCATGTCTGATATTAAATACCATTGAAAGCAGAACAAATATCCTGTCTTAGACTCCAATGTCCATATGAAAAAGACCTGTATTGATTAAGTCTTATCTCATCTGACAGTTTATGAAGCAGAGCTAATAGAAAATAAATCACGAGATATATTTTATAGAAGAAAAAGTATTTTAAAAGTGCAGATGCTCTGGAGTTTTTTTTTACTTAGTATTCTACTTGTGGAAATGCAGTCTTTATTCTCACTTCCTAGCATAGTCTGACAAACGCCACGTCTAAATACGGCAGTAATCACATTGTGACTGCTTGATTTGTCAAAAGCACTCTATAGTCTCACATCTTAGCACAGTCTGACAAACACCACATCTAAATACGGCAGTAATCACATTGTGACTGCTTGATTTGTCAAAAGCACTCTATAGTCTCACTTCTTAGCACAGTCTGACAAACGCCACATCTAAATACGGCAGTAATCACATTGTTAACACATCGTGTGACTGCTTGATTTGTCAAAAGCAGTGTACCTTAATATCTTGAATTCACACGAACCAAAAGTCATGACACAACTAAATAATAGTTTAGATACAATTGCATGAACAAATGATGTAAGCGTGGCTGATCAACACTTGTCATCTCTGATCAAAGTCGCAACTGCCAGACATTTCAGCCAGACAGCAAAAATTATCAGCAAAAAGAGGTGTCAAGCCTCAGGACAAAGCACTAAAAATTATTGAATAGTTGCAAATAAATGTTCAGTATTGAACTGCTGTAATTTTGTACAATGTATTTGTTGCTGTTACAAACTGCAAGTATATGTTGCCGTTTAAAATTATATTTATTTTGTCAAACTACTTCATTACATTGTAATAATGAATGCTGCTAAAACATTTGAGTGCACATTGTATGCTTCTAAATTTAAGTAACAAAAATATTCTACAATAAATTTTATTATATGGCTTTAATTAGTTGTAATGTGCGCACTTAGTTGTCCTATGTGGCCCCCATGACAACACATATGTGACCCATCTGGCCATCGGGGGACCTTCAGTTTGACATACCTGGCCTAAACCTTCCTTAGCACTGTATTTATTCACTACTAGCATCATGTGTTAACAGCAAACAGCGAAAGGTAACATGACTTCGTTTTAAAACAATGAGAATGCAGACTTTGTGGAGGACATCAATTATTACTTAAATATAATTGCCTCACCAAAAGTCACAGACCAATGAGTTTATAAAGATTCCCCCACATAAATACACACACACTCACACAAATGGTAGTATATGTTAAATAATGGAGCGTTTCTAACGATAAAATATGCACGTTTCATTTTGCTTATTTCTATATATGTTGAATTGCTGATTTACTATTTTCCCTACAGGTAATTAAGTCAAATAACGTAAACGATGATGTCAATTCGGGATACGACAACTGAGGCTCATAATTTTTCTGACACATCCAATATCGAATATGTTACCACTCATACGCAACTCGACTTTATGCCTTGGGAAAACTCTGATCCACTACTGAGTGCGCATGCGCGTGAGGTTGCGGTTCTGTACCTCACGTGCGTCCTGCAGCAAATTCTTCTCATGCTGGGTATCCCTGGCAACGTTCTCTGCATCATCGTCTTTTTGAAGGTAGGGCGCAATTTGTTTTATTGGAACATTCAGCAGGCAATGAATACAACACACAAAATATAATACCACTGAAGACAATTACGCGTACTTTCTCCTCAACATTGCGTGACGTCATGTCATTTAAGGAGCAGCTTTCTCTCAAATATTGTTTTTGAGTGCGTGGAACTTTTTCTTGTGTGCGCTGGAACTAGCGGTTGTTCGAGCGTGCTACCAAACTTGTGCGTGGAATTTTGAAACTGCTGCGCAGCATTTTCTGAGCTGCGCGGCCGCGCACCTTAGAGGGAACATTGTAATTATGAGGTATAGATTTATTCACACAGCTTTGTGATAACATTATATAAATGCTATGTGAATGATGCCTGAATTGGTTACGTCAGATAGTCTTTCCTAAAATGAAGATGAAATTATATACAACGAACTAGGAAAGACATTTGTACAATATAAAATACAAATCCGAGGAGGGGGATAAGGGGGTAAGGGTAGAAAAGTCCTATAAAGAGGCTTATAAACATTATGAAAGAACAAACATATTTATTTTTTTTTAAATATTATTTTAAAAGTAAATTAATAATGATTTCACCTGAAAGAGCAAAACTATCTACCTATTCTACCAGCAGCTTTTGAAACATGTTCACGAGTCAGTTCAGTAACTGCATGTTTCACTTAACTGACGTGTGTCAAAAATAATCGTTCTTGACTTCTTTTTCATGGGACACAACTCCTTCATCATTCTGCTGTCCACCCGCAATAACCACAGAGCTATAGTTCATTATCATCCTGAATAATTAAGATTTATCTGTAATTAAACACTTTTCGACAACGAAAGAGATTTATAAAAGTACAACACACATACCAATTATCAAACTGAAGGAAAATGGAAAATAAGTGACAAAATGTCAGTATTTGTGTTATATATTGTTATATATTAAGAATTATTTTTTAATATTTTTCTTTCACTTTCGTTTTCTTTTTCCTACCAGCAAGGGCTGCGAGACAAAGTTAATGTAGTACTATTTTCACTGGCCGTGTCAGACCTAATCTACAATGTCTGCCAGTACCTGATCAAATGTAACTGCTATATATCCCTGTGGGATAAGGTAGCCTCCCAAAACTGGGTCACAGTCTTGGTGGCCAATGCACTGTATTACAGCCTGTGTGCATGCGCAGTGTCCGGAGCCCTGATCGCCATCATGTCTTTCGACAGATGCCTATCCGTGACCATCCCTCTCAAAGCCAATCAAGTTTTCTCTCGCAGGTAAATTAGTGGTGTGAAATCTTAGTGTTTGTCGGCAAGCATCTTTTTTCTAAATATCAAGTCTCTCTTTTTTTTTAAAAAAAAAAGTTTGTACTCACTCATAGTTCTTCAAAAATTGTGCGGTAGCAGTGGGCTTAGGAAATCAAAATGACATTAGTTTTAGATACAAATACTAACAGGCACACTTTAAATGTACACCACCATTTTGTAAATGTTAGGTTTCTCTGGCAACTGCTCAAAGGGTATTAATTTGGGCTGAATCACAAAATCTTTGCATTTTACTCGCTGTGCAAGCTAATACCCATACGTATAGTTTAATACACTTCATCATTTGGTTTTCTTGCACACAATGCTTCGCCCATTACCCACACCAACACAGGTACTAGCTTCACCCATTTTCTCCATTACACACACACACACACACACACACACACACACACACACACACACACACACACACACACACAGCCAGCGTCACTATTCCTCATTAAAACACTAACACACGCACACAGAGAAGCAGCTTGATAAAATCAGAGAAAGTATTGAAATAGAAATTGTAAGTTGCAAACATTATTAGATTTTAGATAAGGATATTTTGTATCAAATTTTTTTCAAATTGATGACTCCGCCATACTTTTTTTCACCCAGGCACATGGTGATTGGAGTCGTGCTCATCTATCTGGTGAACATCGTGTTCTACATGCCCAACTTCACCCTGTACACGATCTTATGGAAGCATGATTCTGTCACAAACCGATCTATGGCGTTTCTAATCCCGCGAGATTTCTACGCTGGCGATAACCCTCTGCCGAGACTCATCGCCATCTTCTATAACGTGGTCGTTAAACCAGTTTCAGTCCTCATCACAGTGGTCTGCGCAGCTACCACAATCATTAAACTACGGCAGGCAAAAAAAATACGAGTGCAGATGAGCGAGTCGCAGTCCCTGCTGAGTCAGTCTGAGACGAGAATCACGAAGATGCTTGTGTTCGTGTCATGTGTTTACGTCATTTGCGTTGTGCCAGATCGGGTGGGAGGCTTCGTCATATACTTCGTCCCGGAGTTTTTTCTCTACAAGAAATATCACAACGTGTTCACTGTCTACTTCGAGGTGATCTTCACGGCCACCATCCTCAACTCATCCATTAACTTCTACGTGTACGTAGCTCTCAGTTCAAAGTTCAGAGCGAGTTGTCAAAGTCTGTTGCCATGCTTGAGTAAATATCCATGGCCAGTTTAAGCACGTGGAAGAAATGAAATACCCAGCGCTAGACATTCTGAAATAACATCTGCATAGTATCGTTCTGACTATTTCGATTCTGTATGCTGTAAATATATTTGTAATGATTTCAATCGCCATCCAAAGAGCGAAAGGGAATAATGGGAAAATATTTGAATAACTTTGAATTAAATACTTGTAACACTATTAATGGCACTTAATGTTATTTTGGATACAAATTTCTCTTTCTCCCCTCTCTGAAATATGCCCAGACAGGTCCATAATCAAGTCTTTCTCTTTGGACTCCAGCTGACCGGCACCAAGTTGCCAACTGTCATCAGATTCCCAGCACCCTAGGTTGATGATGTAGAACAGAAGAGTGATAGTTCTAGAAGATAGCTTGAGCCTCTTGATACATGCAGCCAGGATAGTAAGTAAATACAGTTCACAGACTACAACATATAATATGTAAGTGAGTCACACTAACACAAGTTATAAGTATCAACAATAAATGTATTCAGCAAGAAATAACATTAGACAGCATGGATACATATAGCAAATAATTCAACAGTTACAATTAGAGTTCACAAATAGGTATAGTTCATAATCACAACCATGGGGTGTCATAAGAGAATGTCCATTTTGAGTCCCATAGCACTGTAGTAGTTATTCGGTTCCTTCATATGAGCAAACTATAAATGAGTTTATAAGAAGTCTGAATGTTTCTGAGTGAAGTCTAAAAGAACTTTGATTAAAGTTCGAGTGAATTCAAATGTATCTTGACTGAAGCTATGAGGTGTTGACTATATAATTATGTAACTTTAGGATCTCCTGATGTGTAGTCTAGGGTCCCAGTGAATGTTGTTAGCAGACACACATGTGGTCCATTGAACCAGTCCTGCTCTGGTGTCGCTTTATGGTGCAATACTCATTGAAGTCAACATCCAAGATAAAGTGGTCATGTTCTGGCATTTTTGTGCAGCTCAACACTCGTCGATCATGCAAAATAGTATGACTGCTAGTGCACCACCTCTAGCATACCTTTGACTAATAGGATTACTGCTAACAAGTAACTGGTAATTTCTCTCACCCTCTTCACATTCCTGGACAGCTTCTGGTCAAGCAGACTCCTTGGAATCCCTATGACTACACCTAATGTTTGCCTATCCCTATTCTAGACTTAATTGTTATATAAATTGTTAAATTGTTGAAGTGACCCGACCTTGGGCACTCCTTATGATGGTATCTTTTGTAAGTGTCAGAATTGGAAGTAAACATCTCAGGTGGAGAATAGGCTAGAAATTTTGATGATGCAATCCAAACCAATTCCAACTGGATGAGTAGTTTTTCTAACTAATAGTCTCACACTCATTCATAACAAATTCATCCAATGGGGATGGACTGAAAATTTCTTTGTTGAAGAAAGTCTATATTCTAATCACTTTGATTTGAACATAACTCAAGGCCAATCATAAAGGCATTAATTAGCTTATGAGAAGTAGGCTTTTATCGTTTGCTTCAGGAAACAGGTTTTACTGTATCCTACATGGTTATGGTGTGTGTATCCAGCATTGTCATCAACTCATCAGTAAAATGTGTTGTTGCAAGTTGATTCCTGTGAATTCCATTCAAGAGCCAATATGGTGGAAATGGTGGCTTGAGTTTGGTCTTGAGAATTTATGAAGATTATTTTGAACATTCCTCATGGTGTGTTGAGTACTACACATAAAGATTCTGAAATATTCCTCCTGATATGCTTGATAGCACAAGAGAAATTCAAGATGATTCTCCATGGTTGTGTTTGGGAAGCACATTAAAAATTCCGTAACAGTTGTGTGACATACCTACAATAGGCACATGGGACCATTGCCTAAATATGAAAGACAGTGCCTTGCTGCAAACCACTTGATTGTGAACCATGTGCTAGTTACAGCTGCCATCTTTGAAAAGGTTATGTACATTGACTTTAATTATGAAATTATGACTCTGAAACTCCACTCATTCTGTGATGATATGACATCCTTAAACTTGATTATATATTTATGTTAACTGAATGCCAATGTTTATGATAGGATAAACTGATTGATTGTCTAGCATTAATCGAACATTGTTATGAAGTAATGTAAATGTCAATGCTCTTTTGATTATATTCATATGTTGTATATTTAATTGTTGATTTATTAAATTTATTGAATTCTTACACATATTGTTGATTATGGGTGGATGGGGGGGGGGCTCGCTACATATTGATTAAAAGATGTTTTATCTTACCTTTTAGTAAGAAGTTTTCCACCTCCTGAAATATTGTGTGACAGTAAATGTTTGTCTTTAATGTTGTGGAAGAGAGGAAACATTTACAGAGCCTGCATATCTGCCAAGTGATAGAGATGAGAGTTGTCTTTTGGATATTTATTAATAACATAAATGAGTTTTCTCATCATTCATAATTAGTTATGGGTGATTAAATAACAATAATAATCATAACCAATAACTAGTGTGGCATTGAAGTCACAATTTTAATCTATAATTCTCTTTCAGGGTAGTGACCTATGTCACTCAGAGGGTCTGCTCTGATAAATGTTTAGACTTAATTAATTAAGAGTGAATTAATTGTTGCAAAATATTTAATTTTTCATCCCTTGGTTTCAGAGTTCTTCCTTGGTCATCATTGTTTTCCTCAGTTTTACATTTATTATCAAATCTCAGAATAAGTGGATAGAAAAGACTTATGCATATGTAAACACTATCGATGCTATTTTTTAAAAAGTAAAGAAAAAAACTTTCCTGGAGTAAATTAAATGAAAATTAATGGCGTCACACTTAATCGACACAATAGCTGCTTACAAGGCATTATATCATTTCATACTGATTAATTGATACTTCCGTCGTCATTGATAGCAGTTGCATGTTTGCCCAGACATGAAAGTCCTTGACCTGCAAGGTATGTGAATATCTACAAAATCATTTTATGATAGTTACACTCGGGGAAGAGAGCATAAAGGGGAAAAACTCCTGACATTCTGCTGAGGCACAGAGTCTCAGCACGGTTATTTCCCACTACAACTGTGAAGTCAAAGAGCGAAAGTAATGTTACATCTGGCACAAAGCACTGAATTATACATAAATGGAGAGGTCATCCAATGATAGCAAACGCGCAAAATCGGCCCAGTCCGGAAGCGCTTCCCTTAATTCCATCATCAATGATAGCAAACGTTGCCGATATGTCGCTAACGGAAGTTTCTGCGCGACCATTTTGAAACTACCAGTCAAACACAACAGTGCTGAAGATAACATGTTGGAAAGCATTTATAATTTTCAAAATATATCCTAGCTAATATTGTAAATTATATCGTCATATTTAATAAATTTTATTAGACATTTATTATAATAATTTTTGTTTTTAGTATTGGTTAGGGATAACTCTATCAATGTTAAATGCTTATATAAATGTTCTTGTAAATACTCATTTGTAACTACACACCCATAGAACACAATCACTAAATAATGTCAACGATAGTTTGCCGTCATATTTTAAAATAGTTGTTTGTGAATGCAAATAAAATAATAATATCAATAAACAACTCTTATCAGATTTTTTTCTTTTAATTATATATATATAGATATAGTGTGTGTGTGTGTGTGTGTGTGTGTGTGTGTGTGTGTGTGTGTGTGTGTGTGTGTGTGTGTGTGTGTGTAGTGTGTGTGGTGTGGTGTATGAAAGCATTTCCTCTGTACTTTTAGTGTAAATTTTAATGCAGTCATTTCGGGAAAAACCAACCGTTGAAAACAAAAGGGCTGTGGACACAGTGATGGAAATTACTAACAAAATATGCACACACCAAACACATATACAGTTGCTAATATCTATATATAGAGAGAGAGAGCTCAGTGGACACAAATAACTTTAAATTATTTTCTTCAAAACAATTTTATATTTATCTTTTGTACTTTATGAAACAACTTTTTAAAACGTATTATGGTTGTGTATGTCTAGCATTGCATGTTAAGTCTAAACTACCTTACAGACTTGCAATGTCCCGATTCTAACACTCCAAATTACCTTACAGAATTGCAATGTCCCGATTGTAACACTCCAAATTACCGTACAGAATTGCAATGCCCAGGTGTGTACTCCATACTACATGAAGAAATGCAACGTGTGTTACACTCTCACTCACCCCAGAAGCCGCAATAGACCTTTCATCTGCACGATGTTCTCAGTCTTGGGCTGCTTCTGGGGTATCCCACACCTCGCGGTGCGTCTGAAGTAGAATGCAACGTCCCTGGTATATACTTCTAAGATTACATAAATAAAATAAATATTGTAAACTCTTCGAAAAGTACTTTTTTTAAAAAAGGGAGAGAAGAAAAGTACTTTTTAGAAAAGGGAGAGAAGAAAAGTACTTTATAGAAAAGGGAGAGAAGAAAAGTACTTTTTAGAAGAGGGAGAGAAGAAAAGTACTTTATAGAAAAGGGAGATAAGAAAAACTCTAATATGCCTGTAAGTAACTGTCATTTACTGTAACTTTACATAAGTATCTCTAACCACCTTTAAAACATCTCTAAATTACAGATATCAAGGGAAAGCGGCTGGGCACTATTGGAGAAGACGGTAATTTGTGAGTGTGTGTAGGTGTGGGGGAGGGGTGACGGTAACCTCACCAATATTAATTTATCTTTAGATCAAATTGCAAGTCGTGGATAAATTCACCCTGTAAGATGCGCGTCTTTTGATCTCTGTACTTTAAAGCACCGCTATTTACGTTCGTCGTCAGGTGAAATACCAACTTTTCCAGAGCAACTTTGTCGGCATGTTGTACCACTTGACCAAACCAAGGTAGTTAATAACAATTAATTGAATATTTAGCCGACTGACCACATGACTGGCTAACCATTTGGACCGGCCTGCGCACGCATGCGCTAGTGCACAAAAATATGCCAGACATCGCAGAGTTGATTTTGCCATATAAACAGTAAGATGCAGAAGAAGAAAAAAAAACTTTGGTATAAGGAATTTTGCCGAGGAAGGTCAATCAAGTATAATCTATGTAAATCTTGTATTACAAATGACATCTTAGGAGAGATGGGATTTTTAACAACTTCTTACACGAAACAATTCACAGACTTTCATATCAGCACCTTTACAAAGACCAACGATATAGACAGCACATCAGACTTGTTATGTCATTTCCGGTGTAGGTGTGTGTAGCAATAGAATTTGCAAGCATGAATGCTCAGCAACCCCTATCTCTGTCATCCATTCGCATGATCATTGATATCAGTCAGGTATTAAAAGTATTATCAAGGGATCCTCCAGCACATTTAATAAGCGATCTTGGTAAGACATCATTCTCCTCTATGTCCTTAAAAATTACTTCCCTTTTAACTGCAGCGCTACATGGCAGATTTAGTTCCAGGCTGGTAGCGTAGGTAAATATCCACGGTTTAGCTTTAACCTGTTTTCTAAAGACGACAAGAGTAATAAACTTTCAACAATATAGTTAGGCAAAGATGCGTTGAATATATATTTATTACAAACATACATTATCTTTCAGGTACACAACTATGGCAACCGACTGGTAATCAGCACTTTAAAGGTGTTCCTGAGATCGAAGCTGATAAGACGTCACGTTTTAATCTTAACGTTTGATTGGTTGATGAGTATTCTCAATACAGCAGTCAAATCAACGCAGCTCGAGGAGGTCATCTAGAATAGGAGAAGAAAAACAAATTGTTGACATATTTTTGCTATAATGTAACAATTTATCTTCATTAAAAAAATTAATAAAATTATACTGTTAAAAAATAATCTTATTAGGTTGCTATTTTATGCAGATCTTTTTTTCTTCTTTCGTTTCAGATTCGATGTGCGAATGCAATCCTGTAATTTCTGTAACAACGGAAATCAATGCAAGAACCTGCATGCAAATAACAATCATGTTGTCATTATATAGCGGCATTAAGGTTTTGTGAGTTATTTTAAGGATTGATATACAAATCACCTTGTTTCAATACTATTTTTTTATTTTTATGTTTTCTTAGAGAGAGAGAGAGAGCTCCAGCAGAAATCAGATAGTAAATAAGATTAGGAAAGATTTTTTTTTCAAATAAAGGAACAACAAACAAACGTTGGCAGCAATCAATAAACAGACAAATAATATATCTAATACATATTTTTATGGACGGTAAGGTTTTAAAAATTTTATGAACGTGTTTATATAGAGATGCTCTTTAAGTAACGGTAAATACATGCGCTAAGACATCTTAATTATTTTTTTGTGTGCGATAATAAAAAAGAAAAATGTTGTGGATTTGAACTTAAAAGCATAATTATACGTCTCCATGAATGCATGAGTAATGAGTTTGTGAGTTTACGCCCGTTTCATCGGGCGTATTAAATGTGTATCACGTTTCAGTATTATCATATTGTCTGAAAGGTTACTTTAAAAATGTGTATCACGTTTGAGTATTATCATATTTTCTAAAATATAGCAAAGGTTACTTTAAAAATAAACGTGTATCACGTTTCAGTATTATCATATTGTCTGAAAGGTTACTTTAAAAATGTGTATCACGTTTCAGTATTATCATATTGTCTAAAATACAGTAAAGGTTACTTTAAAAATGTGTATCACGTTTGAGTATTATCGTATTGTCTAAAATATAGCAAAGGTTACTTTAAAAATAAACGTGTATCACGTTTCAGTATTATCATATTTTCTAAAATACAGCAAAGGTTACTTTTAAAAAAATAAGATCAGTTTCCTGGTAATCAATTCCTAAATCTCTTGTTTAGTATTTGTGTTATTTTTCACTTCGCTTTTTATAATATTTTGTTCATTGATTTTACTTTTAAATAAAAGCGTTCTATGCTAAGAATTTCGAAATTATTCTCTCTAGCCAAATAAATTGATCTCAAGTGGGAAAGGTTCTCCTTTTAAAAATAGCATACATGCTTTCAAATGTTGAAAACAAAATATTTATATGGATGAAATTCAAAGCTTAAAAATTTTAATCTGTTTCTCTTGAATGAAAACAAATAATGATTTGAGACCAAAACGTTATTTTTCCTTGTGAATGATACAAACCAAAAATAATTTTTAAATGGATAATTTATTAGTTTCATTTTTCTATAACTCAGGGTAATCTATATTTTACATCCAATTGCATTTATAAAAGTAATGTGCAATAAGTCCCAGTGCCGAAACTCTACATATGGTCAGGGTAAGAAAGAATGGCATTTTCTGATACTCTTCTATGCACAGGGGAAAAAAGAGAAAAGAAATGTGGATTCGTTCGTGTCCTGATTTAATACCGCAAATGTAAACACCACATGTTATTTCACGTTTTGTCAAAAGTCGTCACTTTCATTTGCACCTCATCAGTTCTAGATCAGGTACATTTTCGTCGCTTCGATTCATATGAATGCCGATTCACCTCACGTTGATTCACATTATAAATCTGACCTCACACAAATCACAAATCAATACACATCACGTAATATATCGCATCGGAAGTGTATTGTGATATGGTATTGCATAGTACATTGTTTGGATTTTATCATACTACTTGTTACGGGTAAGACTACCTGTGATATCAAATCCCTTTGAAAGCAGAACTTGTAACCTCTGACCTCAGTGTCAACTTGCAACTGATCTGTGATGTGTTGGTTAAGTCTTATCACAATTCACCTGATAATTTTTTCGAGAAGAGCTAATACAAAATAAAGTACATAATATGTTTTATAGAACAAAAAGTATAAAGAAAATGTAGATATGCTGAAGTCTTCTATTTAGTATTCGACTAGTGAAAGTCTATAGTCGCACAGTAGCTTTTTAGCTTCAAGACATTTCTAAATTCGGAGGTAGTCAGATTACTAGCTCGTTTGATTAATTACTAGCTCGCATGATTTGTTATAAGCAGTATTGCTTAAACACGTATGCGAATCATGACGCATTTATAATAACAGATTAGAGGTAATTGCACGAACAGTTGATCAGATTGCTAACTCGTGTGAATGATTGATTTTTCATAAGATTTTAGCTCATAACTCTGAATTCACCCAAGTGAGATTCATAACACAACTAAATGAACGTTTTGAGATAATGGTGCGAACTGGTGATCTAATCAAACATACAAATCTATCTCCAAAATAGCACGCACACACACACACACACACACACACACACACACACACACACACACACACACACACACACACACACACACACACACATACACACACACACACTCCAAGCAATGAAATACAATGATGAATACAAAGGTAGGGCATTAAAAGGAAACGGGAATGTTTACTTTCGAACATCGCATCATTCAAAGAACAGTTAACTTCCGAAATAAATAATTTATTTTATCCGAAAGAAGCATTTCTAATCAATATTGTCTCAAATTGGGTCCGTCAATTCCAAATGAACTGGTGACCTAAAATGAATTCTTAATTGATAACAACATTCACATCGTCACAAACATATAGTTGCTAAATAATAGACGTGATGTTTAGAGATGGAAATTTTAAATAGTGGCAGAGAATTCATGGAAATTTTAAATAGAGGGAGAGAACTCAGGGAAATTTTAAATACTGGGAGATAATTCAAGGAAATTTTAAATAATAATGCTGTCGTGCAGGCAATTTTAAATGACCGGATTCTCAGATTTTGAAGAATAGCTGTTTTCATGTCTATTATCAACAATTATTTGATTCCCTATCAAATTTAAACAGAGGATTCGACACAAACAATAAGTAAAAATCATAAACACTATCACAAGAACAAAGCTTCAGGTGTTCATATATTATTCTAACGCTGTTCATATGCAAAATTTTCTGAGGGCGGAAAAGAAAAAAAATGTACGCACGTGACAAGTATCAAGGTATAAACGTGAAAGGTCTGGGTTGCAAATTAAGTGTTAATGTGTAAAATAAATCGTACAATTGTATAAAAGAATGGCCTAAGCCTATAACCCTCCTTAGCACTGTATTTATTCACTACTAGCATCATGTGCCAACAGCGAAAGGTAACGTGACTTCGTTTTAAAACAATGAGAATGCAGACTTTGTGGAGGACATCAATTATTATTTAAATACAATTGCTTCATCAACAGTCACAGACCAATGTTTTTATAAAGATTCTCTCCCCCCCCCCCCATATAAATATACACACTCACACAAATGATAGATACATGTTAAATAATGGAACGTTTCTAATAAATATATATTAAATAATGGAGCATTTCTGAAGATATAAATATACATATTTCATTTTTTGTTGTTGTTGTTGCTTATTTCTGTATATGTTGAATTGCTGATTTACTATTTTCCCTACAGGTAATTAAGTCAAATAACGTAAACGATGACGTCAATTCGGGATACGACAACTGACGTCCATAATTTTTCTGACACAGCCAGTATCGAATATTTTATCACTGATACGCAACTCGATTTTCTGCCTTGGGAAAACTCTGATCCACTGGTGAGTGCGCATGCGCGTGAGGTCGCACTTCTGTACATCACGTGCGTCCTGCAGCAAATGCTTCTCATGCTGGGTATCCCTGGCAGCACTCTCTGCATCATCGTCTTTTTAAAGGTAGGGTGCAATTCGTTTCCTTACTGTTTTATTGGAGCACACAGCAGGCAATGTTTAACACACAGCATACAAAACCACTAAAGAGAGTTACATGAACTTTCTCTTCACCATTGAGTGACGTCATGACTTTTAGGAGATATAGTTTTATTCTCAAAGCTTAATGATAAAGTTATATAAATGCTATGTGAACGATGATTTAATTTGATGTTAGAAAGTTTTCCTAAAATAAAGTTGACACTGATACGAAGAAGGGGTGGGGTCAAAGGGGACAAGAGTTCTATAAAGTGATATTTAAGCATTATGATACAACAAAAATATTTTTTTAATAAACTTTATTATTTTAAAGTAAATTAGTAATGACTTCCACTGAAAGAGCAAGGCTTTTGAAACAGATGTTCACGAGTCAGTTAAGTGGCTGTAAGTTTCATTTAACAGACGTGTATCAGGAAAATCAGTGTTCTTGGCTTACTCTTTATGAGAGACAACTCTTGCGGCACTCTGCTCTCAACCCGCAATAGCCACGATTAGTTCACGATTTCAGTTTACATTAAACTATTTTCGACAAGATGCCAATGAATTTTAATTTTTTTTAAATGTGCTTGTGTCAAAGAGAATTATAGAAGTACAACACACGCACACACACTTCAGTTAGCAAAATGAAAGGAAATTGAATATAAGTGATAAACTATGGTATTTGTGTTATATATTAAGAGTTATATTTTATCGACTTTTCTTCTTTCTTTTAGCAAGGGCTGCGAGACAAAGTTAATGTAGTACTGTTTTCACTGGCCGTGTCAGACCTAATCTACGATGTCTGCCAGTACCTGATCAAATGTAACTGCTATATATCCCTGTGGGATACGGTGGCCTCCAAGAACTGGGTCACAGCCACGATGGCCAATGCACTGTATTACAGCCTGTGCGCATGCGTGGTATCCGGAGCCCTGATTGCCATAATGTCTTTCGACAGATGCCTCTCCGTAGCCATCCCTCTCAAAGCCAATCAAGTGTTTTCTCGGAGGTAAATTAGGGGTGTGAAATTTTAGGTCTCTCTTTAAAAAAAAAAAATCGTCTTTTGACTCACTCATAGCTTTTCACAATTCGTGCGGTAGCAAGGGGTGTAGGAAATTAAAATGAGATGAGTTTTAAATACAAACACTAACAGGCACACTTTTAAAGCTTACACCACCATTTTTTAATGTTAGGTTCACCTGGCAACCGCATAAGCGGTATTTGGGTCTCATTCAACAAATCTTTGCATTGTACTCGCTGTGTAAGCTAATCTCCATACGGTTAGTTTGACACACTTCTGCATTACTCATATTTGCACACATTGCTTCGCCCATTACCCACACCAGCACAGGTTGTGGTGTGGCAAATATTTTCTCCCCTTCATTCGTTTGTTAATTATTATACATTTTTTACTTGCGAGATATTTTATGATAAAATTGTGGAGCACTTTATTCCCTTTGACTAATATTTATGTAGTGAGAGTTCGTAAGTAGACCTCGTGCAATGCACGTTAATCAAAATACACAATGAAAATCGTAGTAGTTTTTTCCCAAACCCATAACTAGACGGCAGTCTGAGATAACATTACAGGCGGTCCCCGAGTTACGGCAGATCAACTTAACTGCGGATTCGAAGTTACGGTGCTCTGTCCACATAATTAAAATTGCCTTACGTTGGTGATATTTGTAGTTGTGGTGTTCTGTCCACATAATTAAAATTGCCTTACGTTGGTGATATTTGTAGTTGTGGTGTTCTGTCCACATAATTAAAATTGCCTTACGTTTGGTGATATTCGTAGATGTGGTACTGGGTCCAGCACCGAACTACTTTTGTCTGCGCATCAAGAGTAAAGTCTTGCACCATGACGGTAGACATGCTCGCGGAGAATGGTTAAATAGACGTTAGCGTGACTTGCACTACATGCCGCTAAAGATGTCGGCAGAATCGAAATCCAACTTACACCAAAAATCAACAAGTCGGGGAGTGAGGGCTGGGGGTGGAGTGGAACTCCACTTTTACTTGGGGACCGCCTTTATAATCAAATGGTACCGTCAATCCTCGTGAAATTCAATAGTCGAAGTTCCATTGAAATGTTGTGTTGGGCATCTTGATCTTGTTGGGGATAACAGGGTTATAGGTGATTCTAAACACTCCCAGGAGGATAGATAATAAACGAGCCAATTTTGATGACCAATGGTCTGATGCTGGTCAGCAATCATTGGCCAATGGGAGTTAGGGAATTGGGGAGGGGAAACCCACGTTTGGGGAAAAAATATTTACCGTCACTGTCCAAGAATCTTGCATGCAGTAAAAACATGTATGTTTTCTACGGTCTTCATTCTGGGAGTCCCGTGATCACGTGATTAACGCCATATTGTGATTAAAACATAGTATTATAAGTTCTAAAATTGTAATTTTTATGCTAAATAGAAATGTCATTTTCATGCTTGTCTTTCAGCTGAGTAATGTGTATTTTAATTTTCATATAGAGCTTTGTATGCAATTTTGTAAATCTTGAAATATCTTTTAGGTTTACTTTATCCAGTAGAACGCCATGTGATTTAATGTGGATTGATTTATTTGTAACTAACATGTGTAGCCATTATTGAACCTTGTAGTGAGTCTGACGCAAACATATGTAGATCCCTGTAAAATATCGTTTTATGATTTAGAGATATTTTTTTTATCACAAACTTGATCTGTAAAATACTGCTTTATAAGTTAGGGATTTTTCCTAATTCAATTTTGTTCTGTTAAAATTACTTCATTTAATTCTGCATGGTTGCATTTGGGAGAGTATATAACTTATAAGAGGGCATGTGGCCTGAATTTGTTGTTCACTTGTGGTGAACTCAATAATTGTATTCAGCAAGTGTAAAATATACAGTCTGAGGAGTTATTAAAGAGAGAGAGAGTTAACAATATAATCTGTCCAGCTTAAATTTTTACATAGAAAACATTGTTGTCTTTCCAGAGTTTTTGGCAGTACTCCCATATTTCTTCCTTATTACTAGATTTCTTGATCTTTGGTTCTTTTGGCGCCTCCTGAAAATGAATTTCTGGGTTCTGTCTGTCTTTTTGAGGAAACCCTGCATTTGAAGTCTGTTTTTGACTTGCCTAACTTTGTCTATGAAGTCGCGCACAACCAGCCAGAGGAGTGGCTAAAAGGTCATATGATCAATTTGTTTGTAAACAAACCTCTTGAACTTTCCTTATCTCTCATGATGTAAATTATTGTGTGTGTTCATTTATGTGTCATTTGATCGATGTATGTTGAACGATAGGACATTCTATGAGCGCTCTATGGGAGGGTTGGAGATATTCTATGTGAACACTTATAGGCAGTTATTAAGAGACTGTTTAGACTTGAATTATTTTGATTTGAAAAAATATGTATGTGTGCTTGTATATATGTTGTGTACGTCTTAATGTCTGTTTGATTCAAAGCTGGAATGTATTATGTAGTGTGTGGATAATTTATTTTATTAATAAATTCTATTTCTTTATTTATTCACACCTTCAACCTCGTGTGTTTAGTTCGGGTTAAAAGGCCATGAGTAGTGGTGGGGGGCACAATAATTAATAAGATGGATATATGCCTTTGAAAAGGGTGTCTCCTACTTATTGGATACATGCCAGAGAGTTTACTCTTTCAAATCCATTGCCCGCAAATGAGAGGTGTATAATTATCATAAGGTGGAGAGACAATAATAATATTCTCCTAACTTTAGAAACTCGTTATTATTTCAAATAACCTGTCGCAGTAATTTCACTCATTTACTCTTTTATGCATATCCACACAACTGCATCACTATTTCTCATTAAAACACACACACACACACACACACACACACACTAACAGCTTGCTAAAATCAGTTCAAGTATCGAAATAGAAATTGTAAATTGCGAAGGTAATTAAATTTTAGATACCAAAATCCTGTAAATTACTGACCCCACCCCTTCCTTTCATCCAGGCACATGGTGATTGGAGTCGTGCTCATCTATCTGGTGAACATTGCGTTCTACATGCCCAACTTCACCCTGTACACGATCTTATGGAAGCATGATCCCGTCACAAACCGATCCATGGCGTTTCTAATCCCGCGAGATTTCTACGCTGGCGATAACCCTCTGCCGAGACTCATCGCCATCTTCTATAACGTGGTCGTTAAGCCAGTTTCCGTGTTCACCACTGTGGTCTGCACGGCTGTCACGATCATCAAACTACGGCATGCAAAGAAAGTACGAGTGCAGATGAGCGAGTCGCAGTCCCAGCTGAATCAGTCTGAGACGAGAATCACGAAGATGCTTGTGTTCGTGTCGTGTGTTTACGTCATTTGCGTTGTGCCAGATCTGGTGGCAGGTTTCGTCATATACTTCGTCCCGGAGTTTTTTCTCTACAAGAAATATCACAACGTGTTCACTGTCTTCTACGAGGTGATATTCTTAGCCACCATCCTCAACTCATCCATTAACTTCTACGTGTACGTAGCTCTCAGTTCAAAGTTCAGGGCGACTTGTCAAGGTCTGGTGCCATGTTTGAGTAAATGTCCAAGGCCACTGAAAGCGCGTGGAAGAAATAAAATGTGCAGAGCTAGAGATTCTTCGAAATGTTCTCAAATAACGTCCACGATATCAACGAAGCATTGTTCTGACTGTTTCCACAGTGTTTGCTATAGATATATTTGTATGTTTCCACAGTGTTTGCTATAGATATATTTGTATGTTTCCACAGTGTTTGCTATAGACATATTTGTATGTTTCCTATCGTCGTCCTCAAGAGAATGAAAAGGACTGATAGACAAATAAGTGAATAACTTTGAATAAAATACTTGCAACACTATTGAAGCACTTATGTTATTTCAGATAAAGTTTGTTAATAGTTTAAAAAGACAGGATAAATGAGATGAGATATCATATTGGATAATCAAAAGGTAAATGACACAAGATTTTCCATTGGATAACCAACAGTCTCTTGTTTCAGTAATTCAAAAGAGTATATTTTAATTAAAGAACCAACTTCGTCTTACGATCACACGAATGAAATGCATGTATACTTTTATTACTCTGAAGAACAATAGCAAAGAACATGATAGCCTGGTAAATTTAATTAACACCCCAACAATTTATTATATTTTTAAAAAAAACTAAATAAATATAATAGGAAACCTGCAAAAAGTACTGTGTAGTCAATTCACTGAAAGCTTAGAGATCGAAAAAATTACATTTTAAACAAAACTCATAATGATTTTCGCGAATACGACAAAGAAAAACAAAAACAGTCATACAAACCAGCAACATCGACACACATAGGACTCATATACTCGTAACATACATAGGACAGATAGTAAACATACATAGGACTTAGATACTCATAAGCATACATTGGACTCAGATACTCGTAAACATACACACATATTCTCTCACACACACACACTGTAGGCCCTTCACACAATAAACCCTAATCTGTTCTGAATTATCGCAAGGTATTCCATGACAACACTAATACATAGTTAACCAGGAAGAAATTCCGACAAGCGACTAAACTATTTTGTGAAAAGTAAATAACAATGCCTATTTTATCATTCACTCAGAAACCCACAATTACGTCATTGCTTTGATAAAAACATAAATGTATGAATATTTTTTCCCGTTTTGACAATCCTAACATTACATTCATTTCTGTTTGTGAAAATGAGTTTTGCCATAAATTTGCATCAATTTTTTTTTTATTCACGAACATTAATTCTTCATTCTGTCTTTAGATTCCAAATTTGAATTTGGAATTTGAAATCAGAAAGGTATTGACACTTGCAAACAGACAAGGGTAAAAGGACAAGTGAAGTGAATTTTAGTGTGTGCGTGTGGGGCGATGAGTCCTAGTGGGGGTGAGGGAGACGATAAGGATATAAAAGCGGATAGAACTGTACAACGGATAAAATGATATACTTGTACAACGGATGAAACTTAATAAAACTGTAAAACGCAGGGTCATTGAAAAAAAAAATGTTTCACAAATGATTAATGATTCGTTTATATACATGGTATTTCGTTGTACCGTACAAAGCATTAGCAGTTCTTGTCGTTAGCTGTTAGAAACTAAATAAATTAATTATTCTTTCAAATTCACCTAAGAGAGACAATTCTAGTCAGCAACAGTTACGTGTGTCAATATGTCTTACTTGGTTACATTGCGTTGCTTAGGTTAGCAACAGTTACGTGTGTCAATATGTCTTACTTGGTTACATTGCGTTGCTTAGGTTAGCAACAGTTACGTGTGTCAATATGTCTTACTTGGTTACATTGCGTTGCTTAGGTTAGCAACAGTTACGTGTGTCAATATGTCTTACTTGGTTACATTGCGTTGCTTAGGTTAGCAACAGTTACGTGTGTCAATATGTCTTACTTGGTTACATTGCGTTGCTTAGGTTAGCAACAGTTACGTGTGTCAATATGTCTTACTTGGTTACATTGCGTTGCTTAGGTTAGCAACAGTTACGTGTGTCAATATGTCTTACTTGGTTACATTGCGTTGCTTAGGTTAGCAAAACCTTTGGCGTCGTTTCTTGCAGACCTTGAGCCAAGTTCTAGAGACATCAATGTCCGAACTATTCAGTACTGTTCAGCCTGAGTCGGTTCTGTGGCGTGTATGGGACAGCACTACTGAACTCTGAAACTATACAGATGGGACTATAAAACTATACAGACGGGACTATAAAACTATACAGACGACTAAGATGATGATGGGTAATGAATGGTTATTATTAGTTAATAATATATAATCATTATTACTTTTTTTATTACTACTTAAGAAGAAGAGGAAAAAATGGAATATGTTCTGCATTACACTGATGGTACAAACTTTAAGTAACCACTTTGCAGCGGGTTAAACTATAGAGTTCATTAACTTAAGTGATGGAAAACGAATTGCTTAAATATTTTTCTTAAACTGAGCAGAAAATGTGTGCACGTCAAACACACCTCTAACTTTCCTTCACAAGTTTGCAGTTTGCCAAAACGAAAGCGAAGCAGTTATAATATTTTAAAGTGAGAGCGCTGCAAGCTGTAATGGGCACGACATATTTTTTTTAATTTTTTATCTGACTTGATAAAACCTTCACAACACAAATCTTGATAGCGTTCATTTGGTCGTGAGCCACACAACTAGGCATGGCAAGCTACTAGCACTAGAGATAAACTCTTACAGACCACAACAGCAAAAATAACAAGCCAAATGAACATGGAGAATTACCCTCTCTGCGAAGACCACCCTGATCAAAAGCTCATCTTCGTCTGCATGAAATGTGACAAATTAATATGCCCTTACTGCAAAATGGCTGACCACGAGGGTCACACGACCGCTGACGTGCACAAAGTGGCAGCAGACGCCCAGCGAGAGCTGTCCAAGACAAAGCAGGCTTTAGAAGACAGCATTCTGCTGGTGCGCTCACAAATACGTGAGCTCGAAGACTTTCAGAAACAGCCGCAAGTAGCACTGCAAGACGCAGAAGAAATAATCGAACGCAAAACAGCGATCATTGTCGCATGGGCCAATGAAGCGCGGGACAAGAAACTAGAGTGCATACGAAAGATGGCTCAGGAAAAGTCTTGGAATGGTGAGAACCTCCAGAAGGACCTGCAGGAGCAGCTGCAGCGACTGAACGATCTGGCGGAGCAAGCAACAAATGCCTTAAACGACGGCGACCTTCAGCAGAATATGCACAAGTTCATAAGCGCTCACTTACTCACCAAACAACACAAACCAAAGAGTGGCAACGCAGCTAACGTCAAGCCTTTAAACCTTCCAAACTACGTCACCCAAATTGTTTTGGAGAACGACGAAACGATAGACTGTCAGAACGCTGTGGACAAATTCTTAGGTGTGCCGTTTCTTGCAGAGGTGAGTGACGAGTATCCAACCGTGACGGTTTATGAGCGCTTCAGATGCAGCCACGAACCCAGAGCCAGGGTGATGTGTGTAAGTCCCCTGGCTGACGGTACTCTAGTCGTGGTTTACTCCACCTCGGGCGTAACGGCCCGGGTAGGTCTGTTTACCAGCTACGGCCAGAAGCTCAAAGAAGAAGAAGCATACGTACAAGATGGCGTCAAGGTTGTACCGATGACGTCCAACTGGGTGGCTCTTGTCAGTCTCAACACGAGAAAACTGATAGACTTCAGGCGCAGCTTGTCTACAGTGAATGCCAACGACAATGACCAGGAAGACAAGACTGTGTATCAACGCACATCTTCACCCACGTACACTCTACAGATATCCAAATCGCGACCAGGTGCTTACTCCATCTGCGATACTGGAGCTGGTCTTTACAAGCCTGATATGGCACCGAAGCCTGAGTTTGACGTGATCGTTCAGAACCCGACAAGCGTGGTTGCTGACAGCAAGAGACAGTATTTTGCTGTCATCGCAAAAGACGGTGGTGTGGATCAGAACTCCTCTGGTTCAACCAATCAGAAAACCTGTTCTGTGGTAGCGGTGTTTCAGCGTCCAAAGGCTGATGCAGTGGGAGTTTATAAGGGGCAAAACAATCACAGCTTTTCACCCTGTGACGTGTGCTTCCTAGTGATGGACGGCGCAGAAATGCTGCTTGTGGCTGATACCAGTAGTGATTCCATACACATTGTCAACTACCAGGTCAGGTGCAATTTCGTTGGTTACCTGGGAAAGGAATGCTCCCTAATAAAAGGGCCTACCGCTATAGCTGCAGAGAGTTCCGGTCGACTGTGGATTGGATGCAAAGATGGAAGGATACTTACTTGTTTGTCCAGTAAAGAATTTTCCTTGTATGAAGTGCCTGAGTTACCAAAAGTTCATTTGGAAAAGATACCTCCAGATTTAGATAAGAAGACTAACAAGGTAATGTTCATACTTGAGCGATGTTTTTAATTTTAGCAATGAAAAATAAATTAATATAGGAATGTATGTTTTAAAATGTATTCAAATCGCTTTTATTCTCCAAATAGTAAACATAAATTTCTTTATAATTATATTGGTTTTCACAGTACCTGAAATCCCATCCCTACTGGACAACTGCAGAATTTTCATCATAAAACTTAAGTAAAGATCAAAGAAAACCATTTCGTTCAAATAGTGTGAGTAAGAAAAGTGATGGTAACAGAATTGGTAAAAAAATTTACATCTTACAGGTCTTTACCAATTTCTTATAATACTGATCACAAATAATACTCTGGCACGTTGGAAGCCAGTTTAATTGGTGTCGTGAATACCACCCTTATCTGATGGGGTTTTACATAAAAATTTGCAAACCATTTCTAATAGATCCTTTAAAGTTACATTGAAGCGAGTACAAAAAGATATTTGTAAAATGCACAAAGGGTAAAATGCTGCGTAATTAATAATTTGTTTTATATTAACCGCATATGTCAATACTATATCTTGATGATCCGTAACTTTGCACAATTATTTAACCATTACAGTCACATTGGTCTCTATCCATAATGCCAGCAATTCCTTGATTTCTATCCATAATGCCAATCCCTTGTTCTATATCCATAATGTCAATACCTTGATCTCTATCCATAATGCTAATCTCTTAATCTGTCCATAATTTTAATCCTATTATTTCTGTCCATGCCAATCCTTTGTTCTCTACCATAATGCCAATCTCTTGGTCCCTGTCCATAATGTCAATCCTTTGATCTCTACCCATAATGCCAATCCTTTGATCTCTACCCATAATGCCAATCTCTTGGTCCCTGTCTATAATGCCAATCTCTTGGTCCCTGTCCATAATGTCAATCCTTTGATCTCTACCCATAATGCCAACTCCATTCTATCTTACATTCAAGTCTCAACATACAATTTCCTGCAACAGTATTCATTAGCCCAATACATTCGTACAGCATAACAAATACAGCTTATCAAAACAATGTCAAGTGTCTAACAAATTACATGTGAGCTGCTTAGTTCAAACACTTGTAGAAATAATAGTCTACTCACATAACACATCTCAACATAAAACACGAATATCACATATCAATAGCGAAAATGCATGAAATATTTCTAAGTCCATTCTCTCTCAACCAGTCAGTTAACGAGTGTTCCTCTGATAGTCAGCGAGTGTTCCTTTGATAGTCAACGAGTGTTTCTTTGATAGTCAACGAGTGTTCCTTTGATAGTCAACGAGTGTTCCTTTGATAGTCAACGAGTGTTCCTTTGATAGTCAGCGAGTGTTCCTTTGATAGTCAGCGAGTGTTCCTTTGATAGCTATAGTCAACGAGTATTTCTTTATTAGTCAACGAGTATTTCTTTACGAGTATTTCTTTGATAGTGTGCGATAATCGTTCCCTTTAGCGGTCCCGTGGCTCGGGATTCCACTATTTGACCTCTCGCCCTACTTCAGGAAAACGTTGACCATTCGTCAAGCCAGTTTTTTTCTTGGCCATGAAATCGTTATGAAAGATGGCTTCAGTCGTCAAGCCTGTTTTTTTCCTTGGCCATGAAATCGTCATGGGATTGCTGCTAGATGATAATTCTTGTTTTATTCAAACTGCAGTGGTGTCAGGGCTGAATGTACTGAAACATTGTTATTGTGATACGTAATTAGATGTGATTAATACAAACATCATACGGAAATTCTTTCCAGTCAGAATTATGTTAGATTAATAGCTGATGTGGAGTTTAACCTGATCTATATGCCTGTTAGTAACGGGCTGCACCCATGGGGCAAATTCCGCTCCTTACTTTTTAAATTTTATTTTCTGCTTTGTTTCTGTCTTTTCATAATAATATTGTAGAACGTATGATTTGTCAATGGCCTTCAGAGTGAATTATTGTGCAGTCATCTGTGCCGTCGACCTTAGCGCCTGCCACGCCTCGCGCGCAACCAGAAGAGAAAAGCAGGTTAAGTAGCCTAAAGTGAACCTTTAGCACACGAGTGGAGTATTAGAGGATGTAGGGCGTGTGTGATTTGTAGAAATGGGTCAAATTAACCGACGCACAATAATCATATATGGACATTTGAGTTCTGCATGACGTACTCGAAACTGTGGTCAAACCAGATAGGTACCGTCTAACTCTAAACCCTGCCCGTTACACGCAGTTCCACGCCGTTGAGAAGGGCTGACCTGTGAATGCTAGTATAAGGGTCTGTGCAAGTTACAGAGACTGCTGGTAAGCTTATATAAGATTTCTTATTGCTTATTGATGACTATTTGTATGTATAAAGCTAATGTGTATTTATTTTTCAGAGAGATGTTGCGTGATATTAAGCTGTTTATTTGTACAAGTAGGAAGATAAAATTGTAATGCGCAATGTTACTCTTAATTATAAAACTATTTGAAGTGAGTTTAATTAAATTATGAAGTGATGTAATTGCCAAATGTGAATGACTGTTTATTGAAATCTATGATGACAAGCAGTTAATGTGTAAATTCTTGAAATTATTATTGTCATGTTTTATATGTGATCTGTAATAATAGATACAATTCCTTTAAGTTGTAAGTTAGCATGTACGCTAAAGTTTCGTATAACATAGAGTATTGTAAGAGAAGTTTTCACCCTAATGACGTCACACTACCTTAATGTTTCCTAATACATAGACTATTGTAAGAGACGTTTTCACCCTAATGTCGTCACACTACCTTAATTTTAACATAGTAATTATGGCAGCTACAAAGGGAGTGTTATTTTGTGCAGCTGGGCCATTTTTCCTCTTTTGGTTCAATTTCTCCTTTTGCAGATTGACCAGGGCTCAACTTGATCCAGGAACCCGTCTGCAATAAGGCAGTCTGATCTGAAGGAAGAGCCGCGTCATCAAAGGTGACCACGTGGACACGAATTTTAGGAGTATACATAGGACTGTTCATCTTCAATTGAGATTAAGTTTAAACACTTGACTCAAAACCACTCACCATTGATAAATCTTTTGTTTCTAAACATTGCAACAAACGGACAGTACGGGGATAGTGAAAGATGTCATTGGCTTGATTGTATCTCGAAATAATTTTTTATTCTTTTGTTGTTTCATTATTAAATTCTTGTTATCTTATCTCAGATCTTAATTAATTATTTGGAATGGCTGTTAATTGGAATCAGTTGAGGCGAGCCGTATATGAAAGAATGTTTATTAATTAATTAAGAGGATGGGGGATAACTCACCGATTCCAGAAGGCGTGTCAGGTAATTCACTTGTCGCTATATTTATTGAATAATTAATTAACTGTCCCATAAACGCAAGAGGTAGGATTTAATATATGGACTGTAAGAGTAGATTATGCCATGGCGCTGTTATCAGCATTAAAATCAAATTCACAATTAATAATTCAGTTAGTTAATGCTGTGACAGTGTCTTTGAATTAACCCCGCAGGTAACACTTTTAATGTAAAGAAGTTTGAAATCCTGATTTGTGAATTGGACAGTTAAAACGTAAATGTGTAAAGTCCTGGTTTATGTATCGGGCTGATTTTGATATTGTTTGTTCATAGTGCTAAAATCTCTGTTGAAGGGAGCCTCAGTATTGTCGTGTCCTGTGTGGCAACAGTTCACAGGATGTTAACAACAGTTTCAACAGTTAACAGTCCGGCCATTATAAATCATCCACGTAAAATACTAATGTAGGACTGACACATTAAACATTGAAACTGTAAACGCTTTTTTTTTGTAACTACTCTGATCAAATAAACAGAGCATAAGACAGACTTTGAAGTATTTTGTATACTGCATATATACTTCTAAAGTATATTGCGCTTTGTACAACCACTTTCGAAGTGTTCTGCACATTTCACTGCTACTTTTCAAGAATACTCTTGCAGTGCACAGCTACTTCTGAAGTAAAGTGAACACTGCACAGGTATTAATATCTTTATACTCTCTGATTATTTTACATCAACTTATCATGAATGCCTATAGTTTATATTGTTTGGTGTCTGAGCGCACTATCACTTAGTAACTCTTACCAGCAAAAAAAAAAAATATTCAAATGGATAACTATATTATAAAATTATCTTAAACTTATCATTATTTACCATGGCTTATTTTTTTATGTGCCTGGAACTTGCTGGTGTGTCACTCAAAATAGCCCGTTATGGCAGGCGTCTGATCTGTCCTACGTAACTCTTCTAATTAGTCTCATTATCAATCTAATTGGTCAAGACAATATGTATTTTTTCCAGTCCCACTTTTCGCATCTAATCAGTCTCATATTACTCATGTAAATCAGCTCCACGTTACTCATCTCATCATCCGCAATCGACCCAAAGTTACATTAAGGATTATTTCTAAATATTAATTAATTTTCCTTTCTCAGGATGACTGTCCAATTCCAAGTCAGGTCAAGTCCGAGTCTATACTGAACAGCCTAGAGTCCAAGACATCGAAAACGACACAGAACGTGTATGATTCTTGGCTCGGCAAGACACCATCACCTCAGAGTCCCGTCCAAACAAACAAGTCTCAACCTCAGGCGAAACCTCGTCCTCATATGTACGAGGAAGTCTTGCCGGTTGATCAGCCAGTTACCAAAGCTTCGCAAGATCTCGTTGTACCACCCGGGAACAATGACACAAGCCGGACCGCAGCAACGAGACCATACAGTACTGCTGACAGGCTCTCACCAGACGAAACTAGGTCACAAGATTCTCCTCCCGCTCGGCCTCCGAAAACGTTCGTGACGTCAGACCCCATGGCGCCAGTAATGCGTCCCAAAGAACCGCCATTGCTTGTTCCTAGATCGAAAGTGATGTCACTTCCTCTCAGTAGGGAGGAAAAACCAGTGATAAAGAAAAAGAGCGATGAATCAACAAAAATGTGAATTAAAAAACCGACAACAAAAATGCGCTCAAATAATGGTGATATCAACTTTGAGCTTAAAGCGAATACACTGGATTAAAAAACTAACAAACTAACAATTTATTGACGTGAAGCAGGCATGATTCTCAAATGTTATGAAAAGCATTGTGAGACCCACTTAGGCTGCAACATAGTCTATAAAGAGTGTACTGAGGCCTTCGTGGTTTAAAGCGCGAAAGCGGCGGAAGCCGGAAGCGCCCCTACACTCAATCAATCAATCGTGGTTTAAAAAAGATTTGCGTTATTGTTGATTGGACAATTGATCTCTTTTAATAGATTTAACCTAGTTTTCCTCTTAGGGGGGATAAATGATGTTGAACAGCTTACATAAAAATTAGCGAGGTATCTAATTCTGGAGGTCTTACAAAAAATTTTCAGTATTTAAGTATATGGGTACAATAACAATTATATTCAAATTTTGTTAACCGGATTTAGTTGAGGTTAGCCTGGTAGGTGTTAGTTAAATTGACTAAACTGAAAAGTCAGTCAAGCATATAATAGTTTCTTTTTTTAAATTCCTAACGTCTTTTTGTGTATTTTTGTTCTGTTTTAATCGAATACCACATTTTGGATAAATCTTAGGCTAACAGAAATAAATAAGAATTAAATGAACAGCGGTGGTATTTAGGATAAATCTTAGGCTAACAGAAATAAATAAGAATTAAACGAACAGCGGTGGTATTTAGATTTAGATTCGAACACAGAGCTTCAAAAGCACACAAGAAATCTGCGTGAGTGCGTATGTGTTTGCAGGATTGGGGAATGTGGGTGCATGGGGAGGAAAGAATGCCTTAATATGCCTACCTAACGCTCAGACGTTGGTGACTGACAAAGTTATAAAACAGTTTTTAACACCTGTTAACCTGAAGCCTTGCGTACTGTGATCTAAAATTCCGGTAAGTGACGAATTGTCGGAGTCGAACAAAGTTATCAAACCTACCGGATAATCAGGGTGAAAAAGCAAAAATATATCTAATGTGATCAAAATGTCTACCTAAAATTTAATTCCACACTGACATTGAAGAACAAAGCTTTAAATCTGTCAATACTAATTTGATCACATTTGTTTCAGTATTTTTAATGTGTGTAGTGTATATACGTTTGCATTAAGAAGTGTTTTCAAAGTACACACACACACACACACACACACACACATCGTTGTTTCGTAGGCGAACGTCATGTACTTTAAATAATTAATGATATGTACAAACATAAGTCAGTAGACTGTGAAAGATCCAAACAACTGTAAACTGTTATAATATAATATAATAAACTGATATGATGAACATATTTTTATAATTTATTGGTGTTAAGAGAGCCACTTTCACAAGGGCATGTTTCTTAAAACCAATAAATTATATAAATATGTTCATTATATAAGTTTATCATATTTCAATATTACAACAGTTAACATTTGTTTGTCTTACCCACGGTCTACTGATTAATATATTCGTGCAAATGGTTCTCTTCATATATTTATAGTCATCACGCGTACGACCTTTTGGCTATAGGTCTATATCTTAATACTCTTTCACACGCACACATATACTCACGGGTGTATAGGTTGCTAAGGGGTGGGCGGGAAGTCAAGTTAAGAGATTATGTATTCAGCACCCATCCTAGTTGATGTGTCTGTTTTCTCTTCTACCGTTATCTATACCTTGGCTAGAAATTGTTGATGTCCTCTGCTAGATCGTGAGACGTTTAAATTGATATGATGCATTGATGTGCTAATATGAAATTATCATAATTTGTCTATTATACCCTCTTCTGTTTTAACATGTCAATAAGACATTGCAGAATCAACAGGCCCGATTCCTTACTCCCCCCCCACCTCTCAAGTATTCCTGACGAGATTTTATACTTAAGTCAGCTCTGGGAGCTGCCACAGCTGTCGTCAGATTTCGTATTTATTCCAGTTAGTCGCGACTGAACAGGACCGCAGCATGTCAGTGAAAGAAGCCTACAATGCACAAAAACAAACACCACACGCGTATCTAAACTTCGACGTTTTTTAATATTAGATTACTCTTAAAGTTTTTCTTATAAGTTTCCTTTTTTTGCACAGTGAGGAGAGAGTAGTAAATACGGAAATTGGTTATTATCGTATCCTTCGTTATCAGCCACGTGGTGTACACGTCATCAGCAGAACGGCTTCGAGCTCTGATAAGGTACAGCTTTGCTCGAACTCGCTGACCCTCTTGTGACTGACAATGAACGCACGAACTTGTATGTTTACAGATAGGCATATCTAAAGTCGGGTATGACAAACTTTGTTCGCAAAATCGCAAACTTCAGTACTTATCCGTCACATCTACTAGTCGTTGCAGAAATCAGAACGTCCTTTGTGTGACGGAGTGTATGTTATTAAATTATCAGCTACAGTGTAGTCGGCTGCCACTCATTGTTTTGGGGTGGGTGGGATTTTAACTCACCTTTCGTTAATTTTCTTTTTTACTGTGCCTTTCTTTTACATTGTGCTAAACATCCAGTGGTTGACTTTTCCCTACTTTTTTCTTAACTTTCAAAGTTTGACTTTTCCCTATTTTTTCTTAACTTTCAAATTTGACTTTCCCTACTTTTTTCTTAACTTTAAGTTTGACTTTTCCCTGCTTTTTTCTTAACTTTCAAAGTTTGACTTTCCCTACTTTTTCTTAACTTTCAAGTTTGATTTTTTCTACTTTTTGTTAACTTTCAACACTTTGACTTTTCCCTACATTCTCTTAACTTTCATATTTGATTTTGTTCTACCTTTTCTTAACTTTCAACACTTTGACTTTTCAATACTTTTGCTTAACTTTCAATTTGATTTTTGTTCTACGTTTTGTTAACTTTCAAAACTTAGACGTTTCCCTATTTTTCTTAACTTTCAAGTATGATTTTGTTCTACTTTTTCTTAACTTTCAACACTTTGACTTTTGCCTACTTTTTGTTAACTCTCAACAGTATGACTTTTTTCTACTCTTTTTTAGCTTTCAACAGTCTGACTTTTCCTCACTTTCTATTAATTTTCAACAATGTGACTATCTCTCATTTTCAGTTAACTTTTCAGTAGCTAACTTTCAGCAGTTTGACTTGCTGACACTTTCCTTACATGTATTCCACTTTCTTTAAACTTTTCAGTACTGACTTTCAATTAACTTTAAGCAGTTTGACTTTCTATTAAGTTCAGTATTTGACTTTCTCCCATTTTTTTGCCACCTTTTAAAAAACTTTTCAGCGGACCACTTCCTATTAACTTTCAGCAGCTTAACTTTCATTTTCTGTGAACTGTCAGCAAGTTCACATTTTCTAGCATTCTGTTAATTTTCAGCAGTCTGAAATTCTGCTATGCAGTGATACTGATAAATAGGAGCCACAACATTTTAGAACCAGACTGTTTATTATATGCTTAGTAAATATACAACTCCAGTAAAATGTACATTCAATACAAATTTAACCTGTTCATAAAAAAATAAACTGTACAATAAAAAAAGCAATATCAGTAGACATCTTACAATTTCCCTATTTATTATTAATATCCTGAATAAAATAAAGATAAGCAAGACCTTGAAAAAGATAACATTATCACCCATTTTCCAGTCCATATTTTACACCCAAAACTTGATTGCTTCTACAATTAAGAAAATCACTGATACACAAAATGTAATTAAAAGTAAATATATTAATAAAGAGCAACAGAACTGCAGTCTTAGCTGTAATATAATAGAGGGTAACTTCCTTGATGGGGAAAAAACTTACTGCTCAATCTGACAGTTTCAAAACTGCATTTGTAATTATTAGACACTATTTTCAAAATGTAATTAAGTATTTTTACACAAGCTACATCAGTTCATTCATTTTTGTTTTTACATAAATCCAACAATATCACAATTTAGTTAATTTCTACAAAATGGAAAAGCATCAGTAGCATAGTTTATTCAGTGATTTAATATAGCAAACACTTTATCAGTCATTTATTCCCCACAGGGCCAGCAAATATTATATTCACACACATCTATCACACTGTTTCCACAGTGTGCAATTGTCATTCACTGTCTTTACACAACCACAATAAGTCATTGCCTATATAGTTCATTGCTTTTACATGCACAACTACATTTAATTCATTGCCTTTACACATAGCCACAGTTAATTCATTGCCTTTACACACAGCCACATTTAATTCACTGCCTTTACATATAGCCACAGTCAATTCATTGCCTTTACATACAGCCACTTTTATTTCATTGTCTTTACAAACAACCACACTTATTTCATTGCCTTTACACACAGCCACATTTAAATCAATGCCTTTAAACACAGCTACATTTATTTCATTGCCATTACTCACAGCCACATTTAAATCATTGCCTTTACAAACAGCCATATTTATTTCATTGCATTTAAACACAGTCACATTTATTCTATTGCCTTTATACACAGCCACATTTATTTCATCATCCTTACATACAGTCACATTTAATTCACTGCCTTTACACACAGCCACGGTTAATTCATTGCCTTTACATACAGCCACTTTTATTTCATTGTCTTTACACAACCACATTTATTTCATTGCCTTTATACACAGCCACATTTAAATCAATGCCTTTAAACACAGCCATATTTATTTCATTACCTTTACACAAAGCAACATTTAAATCCATGTCTTTACAGACAGCCACATTTATTTCATTGCATTTAAACACAGCCACATTTATTCCATTGCCTTTAAACACAACCACATTTATTTCATCATCCTTACATACAGCCACAATTAAATCAATGCCTTTAAACACAGCCACCAATGTAATTTATTTTCACAAAATGATAAACTGCCAATGACATCATGTTATTCAATGTTTCATGCAATTACTAACATAATTCATTCAATGTTTCATTGTAATTACTAACATAATTCATTCAATGTTTCATTGCAATTACTAACATAATCGAATCAGTGTTTCCATACAAATACTAACATAATTTATTCAATGTTTTCATACAATTACTAACATAATTCATTCAATGTTTTCATACAATTGCTAACATAATTCATTCAATGTTTTCATACAATTACTAACATAATTCATTCAGTATTTTCACACAGTAACTACTAACATCACCTCATAATTCATTCAATGTTTTCACATAACTGCCAGTAACATCATCATTAACAGTGCACACAACACCAGTGTCATAATGCTTTTAAGCAGCTTTGAAAGAGTCAAAACTCACTTATTAGCACCAAAACAAGTCTGAACATAATGGCATATTCCTGAAACAAATAACATTTTGCAATAAGATTTTGTAAAATTCTATGTTAAAATGTTTAATTATTTAATCTTGGTGTTTGAGAAATAGGCTAAAACAATGTGACAAATTTCACTCTGAAGATTAAAACATTACACAGAAGAATTATGGGTGTTTTTTTCCTCCTAAGTAGTGACAAGAACATTTAACTAAAATAGTAAATTTCTCGAATTTTAAGCCTGAGACATGTATACCAATTATAAGAATGGCACAACATACTGTTCTTATAAGAGGTACTAAACATTCCTGATAAATAAACCAACTAGGAAAGAATAAGCAGTCATAATACCACCAAGTATTTTCTTGAAGAAAATTACTCCCTAGATTGGGTCCTGTGGTGGAGTAAATATGCCTTTCCCTATTTCTAGACTTAATTGTTATATAAATTGTCTAAGTGACCAGATTTTGGGCATGCCTTATGATGGAATTTTTGTGTCAGAGTTGGAGTACACAACTGGAGTTACGAATATGATAGAAATTGTTGATGCAATCCAAACCAGTTCTAAATGGATGAGTAGTTTTATTATCCAATGGTTGAGTTTCATGAGAAGAAGACCAGACAATGGGCTGAGGTCAAAAGTTTACCTTCTGTACAGAATTCTATTGTCTACTTTGAATTTGGAGTGGCATGTCTGGTCATGAAAGATGGTCGTTAGCTTTGTTTTACATGAATCTCTAGTTTACTGATTGTAAACTGCTATAACCGTTGTGGACAAGAGAAGCATCTACCGCAGCCTGTAACTGTAAGATATACACTGCACTCCTTTGGTGTATGGCTAGCAAAGTATGCTAACTACATTGGGCAATTTCTGATACAAGGTTACTGGAAATTGCTACATTTGTAGTTCTGTCTGAGGGAGCAAAACTGCAGAGCACCAGATGACCTCAAAAGAATAGTGGCTAGTTAGTGTTCTACAACATGAGAAGGGAAATATGTGGAATTGACAGTATTAATATGTGACTTTGTTATGAAAGGCGTGCAAAAAAAACTATTGCAACTATAGACAAGGTTAGGTAGAAACTAATATCGCTTATCTCTAATAACTCCATTTCTGTTCTCTGATAAGAAATATCCTGTGATTTGTAATGACATTATTCTGTTGAACTGTGTTTTAGGATATAAGACTGTATAGGTATTAAAATTATTAAAACATAGTTTTGTGGAAGTATTGTTGTCAAGTAATCTTTTTCATTGTATTTGTTATATCTATATTTTATTGTTGATTTAATAAATTTATTGACCTTCTTGATAACCTTATGCTGGAGAGGGTGGGTGGATGGGGGCTTGCTAAATATAGATTAAAAGATAGATTTATCTTCTCTATTAATAAGAATTTTTCCACCTGCGGAAATATTGTATGACGGTAAATGTTTGTCTTTATGGAAGAGAGAAAACGTTTACAGAGCCTGTATATCCACCAAGTGACATGTCTGCTGGAGGATTATTAATAACATAAAGTAACATTCTCATCACTTGTAATTAGTAATGGATGATTAATTAATTAATAATAATAATAATAATCATTAACTAAGTGGCGTTGGTGTCACAGGTACAAAGCATAATGGTTAGAACAATAATCATTAGGGATATATTTAAACATAATGACCAGAACAATAATCATTAGGGATTCATTTCAAACATAATGGCTAGAACTATAATAATTAATCATAGGGTCAGATAATGATACTTTCAGAAATATAAAGGACAGAAAGTGTGTTACTAAAGTATGTAACTTGCAACCAAGCTTTTATTTCACAGCAATAGATGAATTATTGCAAACAAAATAAATGAATCAAGGAACAGTACTTTATCCTTTTTCTGCCCATAGAGTAGATTTCTATAAGTAATTGAATATATTTTCTTAAATTTTTCTGTTTTGGAAATGACTATTGTACAACATTTATGTATTTGTATAAAAAATTTTAAAAAACTAAATTTTTCTAAAGACAAAAAAAAAAAGAAACATTTGTCTAGCAAAAATGATTTTATACTTGACCTCAAAAATGTAAATTAATAAAATAATAATAAATTATAAAAAGTGAAATTGTATTCTGATCTCGTTAACATTATCTCCAACTAGTATATGATTTCATTGTCACTGACACAATTCACTTTGAAATCTTAAACTAGTCTGCTATCATTTTGTCAAAACATTCTATAATAACTTCTTCCAATTGTTACGGTATGAATAATAAATTTTAACTGATTGACTTACGACTTCAATGGGCTTTAATTTGTTTGTTAACTGAAATTTTGTTGTATTTTCTTGCTAGATAATATGTTAACAGTTTCTCCAAACTTTAAAACAAGTGTAATTTGTTTGTTGTAGTTTCTTATTAGATAATATGTTAACAGTGCACCAAACCTCTCTCATAAGAGTGGGTTTTTATTTATTTTTTTTTATTCCATTTAATTAATACTAAGTGAAAAGTTTAACAAAGACTTCATGTAAAAGAAATATATGGTTATTTTAAATTCTTAAAAATTTTCAGAAATAAATCTTTAGTGGAAAAATAATAAAGTCTAAATCTAGCCAAAGAAATTTATAAGACATACAAAAATGTACATTCAAAGGAGCTTGCCATCATAAGTGAAAATGGAGAGTACTAGTTGAAAAGAACTCTGAGATAAGCGTGTCTCAGTGGTAAATATTATTCCATCACTGTATGGTAACGAATGAACTATTAGCATTAGTATTAAAACTATTATTCGTAAAGAAATGGGAAGAGAACAATTGTGAGTGGTAATTGTGCAAAAGTGGTAATGTACATAAGAATAAAAGACTTACTGATTCAATAAAACCAATCAGCATATTTCACATTTAAAATGCACACCCACACACACTAAAATATAAAAACATCAACAAAAAACTGCTTTAAAATTTGCTGTCAGAATGAGTTTCCTGCTTATTGGATAAATTAAAATATAAATTTCTGATTATAAAAAAAAAATAAATACAATGACTGGTGATATTTCTATTGACTGCATGAAACATTCTACACAATATAAAATAAATAGTACAGTAATAAATATTAAAGTAACATAATGAGCTTAACTATATATATATTTTTTAAAAGTAAAATAATGAGCTTAACTATATACATTTATATATATTTAAAACTCAGAAACCAATTATTGACCAGAAACGTATACAGAGATTGACATATAAAGTCATACACAGTCAAATGCATAGGTATGAAAACCAAGACATTCAGTAAAGAACAACTTGGCCAGTATAAAAAAAACAAAACAAAACAAAAAACCACAAAAACTTTAAAATCAATTATATACAAGAAGAAGACAAATAATTAAAAC
Organism: Sinotaia quadrata; assembly: GCA_028829895.1. Taxonomy (NCBI): domain Eukaryota; kingdom Metazoa; phylum Mollusca; class Gastropoda; order Architaenioglossa; family Viviparidae; genus Sinotaia; species Sinotaia quadrata. Next base: position 35,238,993 of record CM054183.1, on the reverse strand, counting down.
AAGAAAGAATTATAATCACAAGACAATAGCTTCTAACAAGAAAGATGCATGTGGCAAAATAAACACAAGCACATACATATTTCTGATAGAAGTACATTTGTGTTATTTTATATAAAGTTGAAGGATAGGCTTTTAAAAAATTTTTTTTAAAAAAAAGACAGATAATCCCAATGTTAGGCTAGGTGCATAATATACAATCATAATATATTAACTTTCTACAACACTATTCAACTCATGACCCACAAAAATATACAAAACAGATATTTTACCACATCATTTTTAAAGTAATACATAAATTCCAGAGACATTTTATGTTTCTTTTTTCCTACTTCAAAAATGAATTGTAGTGATAAAGTTAATTTACAAACAATATTACTTGGAAGGAGTCTTTGCTTCAAAGAGACATAAATAAATACTATAGTCACAGACATTATGAAGAAATCATGTACACTAGCTTTAGAAGTGAAAGCAGAAATAAGAGAAATTACAATACTGATGATAACAGAAAATATATCACATTTCATTTCATGCACCTGAATTTTAAAATTTCTGTTTAAATCCAGATTTTATTTTTAAAAAAAGCACTGCAATTTTCAAATTAAAAGACCTGACTTACTTTAAATAACAATCAGACATTCTAATTAAGATGGAAGTATTATAATGGGTTGACCACTTTCTAAAAGCAATTAGATAACTTTCAAATTAATAGTCTTATCTTAAATCACAATTGGACATGCAAATTAATATGGATGAATTATAATGGGTTGAAGAATCTGTTTCAAACATCTTAATTCCACTTTTTAAAAACAGAAATGCAATTAGATAATTTTCAAATTAACAAACCTGACTCTCAGTAAATCACAATCAGATATGCTAATTAAATTAAAATCTGAAACTATTATTATACCCTAATTACATTTTGAACATAATTTCATTTTATACTTTATAAATTAAAAAAAACCCAGATAAAACAGGCACCAGAGAAATAACAATAATGTTAAATATTTACAACAAGAAACATTGCAAACTCAATTTGAAAATTTCCAATAGGTCTTTTTTTTAAAAAAAGAAATGAGGTAGTGCAAAGGTGAAATTTTTCTGAAGACAAGTTGAGTGTCTATAAACAGCAATGGCATATCTTCCCTGGCCAATGGAGAATGAAACATATCTCCATCATGCATCATGCCAAAATACACATAGATTTCTCTTGCTGTTGTGTTTGCTGTTGACAAAGAAATTGAATTAAAGATTTCATACAGCTACTCACTCATAGTGATACATAGGTATACCTATTATATACATAATACTTGCTCACATACAAATAAATGTCTTCAATGACTTATATAGCACCACAAAATCTACAATGCAAATGGTTTTTTAAAAATTTTCAGTGATTAATAAAGGTCAGACTAAAATTTAAACACTGAATATTTCAGGACCGGAAACTGATTATTATGAAATAAGGGTAACTCTAGGTGACTGGGGGGGACCATGTTAATTTTTTTTAAATCTGTGCAATCTAGATGTCAAAAAAAGTATTGAATTGCAGAATGACAATTATTTATTTAATTTTTAACATAAAATTCTGGATGTACTTGATGAAGACCTGTATCTTAGCAACTAACTGACTCAGCCAATCAAATCAAGCCTTTTACATATTTTGCATAAAATCCAAAATCAGGGCATTAAGTGCGGTAAGGGATTCCCAAGAAACCAGTTTGTAAAACCAGTTTGAGACTGTATTTTGATTATAATGTAGAGAAGGTAATCCTCAGTTTTCTGTGTGCCAAGTACCTTTATACAATATAAATAATGGTGGCAATCAAGAGTCAAACGTTGCATTTTTGCATTTTCAGCTTAGGAAATATATTTTTCAACCTAGGTGGGTTTGAAAACGTCGTTATTAACATTAAAAAGTGCAGTTTGTATGTTTAGAAAATATAAAATCCTGAAATTGAAGGCATTAAAAAAAATAATCTCAAATGTGAAAAAATAAAAAATAAAAATTCTCCCATTTCCCTGTGCCATTCACGGTCTTAAAAAACACTCTTATGATTCTCTAACATTATGGATTTCATCACACTGCTGTCAGAACTTTCTGATATTTTCAATTCATTCCTAAAGATTTGTCAATTTCTATTATCAGACATCCAATCTTATATAAAAAATATTAAATTAGATGTGCATACTTTTGAACATTCATTTATTCACAATGAAGAAAATAGGCAGATAAATCAAAAGATGGGACATTCAACTTTCTAAATATCTAATTGAATTTTTTAATTTTTTAAAATCTATTTCTAACTTTTTATTTAATTTTACTATTTAAGCTGTTCTTCTAAAAAGTAAAGCAAATATGATAAAAGGGATGTCTGCTATTTAACATAGACAAAGACAATGGTTTAGCATAGGGATGTATTGGGACCATAATTACCTAAAGGACTCTCAAAAATATTATGGGATGCAGACTGAGTAGGGCCCTCACCCTTCCTTGATGTGCAGATCGCAATCTTTCCTCTTCCTCACTGGCTGCCAATGCTCTTGCTAACATCAGATCCTCCTGCTCCTGCTGGCTCATCCTGTAAGCAAGGAAATAATAATAGGTATGATGGATTGTCTACATTGCTTACAGGGGAATTAAAATTTGAAAACAAACCAAAAATCCTGCAAGAAATTTTTTTTATGCCTCTGTTGGTTGTGTAAAATTGAAGCTGCATAGGCATATGCACACACACACAGAAACAAGGGACATTTGTACATTAACCGTCTTCCTTTTTCAAAAATAATCCTATACAATGCAATGCAATAAACATTTAGTTTGGGCTAAGAATAATGAAAAGTAAATTCATTTCAATGTTCAAATGAGACTATCCTATTTTATTATAAAGACTGTTTATCAGAAACATCAACTTGTAATTGCTTTTGCTTAGTATATCCACTGTGCTTTGAATTTTCATTTGTATTGGTTTCTTATTTAATGTTTAACAAATTCAATTTTTTTTGGTGTGTGCAAAATAAATGATTTAATAAAGCAATTAAATCTTATCAAATCTATAAACATTTGAACATGTTAAAATGTATAACAAATAAAATAATTTACACGGGAGTAATGTCAATAAAAATAAATATATAATATCTAAGAATTTTTAATAAGTTAATGTGATAGCTTTAATAACCTTTAAAAGAAAAACAATAAATAAATCAAACGTAATCAATTAAAAAATAAATCTTTGAAACCTAAGCTATAAATAACAGAAATGATTTTTAATTTGTAATAAAACATTAAAAGAAATAATAAATAAATGAATATTAGTACTATTGTTTCTGATAAAGCAATACATTAAATTTGAAATGCAAGTATGCAAATGTGAAAAATAGAATGTTACATGATTTTAGAAAACATCACTTACATAGACCTGAATTTGAAAAACAAACAAATCAGTACTAACTGAAAAAGCAGGCAAACAAGTATGCACATAGACAAGCATAATCATGTGCGTACAAGTGCAAAATCATAGGCATTAAATTTCAGTGATATAAATCCTGTTTAGACAATTTCTATAAAACCAGTATACACCACTTACTCTACACCATTTTCTTCTGAAGTAGTGTTCAAAGACATCTGCATGGCATACCGGAGGGCCTCATCTTCTGTCTACAAATATAAAATGAACACTATTAACTGGTGGATTCTGGTGAGGTCTACATCAACAATATAAATATAGTGAAACAAATATTATTTTGGTCATTTATTTAAAGAAGACAATATATATATACAAATAAAATAATAATTAAAATCAAAATATTAAAACTATTTGGAGTAAAATCATTCTTTATCAAAGACTTTATTTTACTGACCATGTTTCCAGGCATCAGATTGGTATGCAACTGGGCTGAGCCTGACTGTCTGTTTCTTCGTTCACTGCAAGTTTAAGTATTTCAATTAAAACATTTTAAAATAACACATCTCCTTGTATGAAACCCTTTCAGCATTAGTTTAAAAATATAATTTATGTCTATATTTCTGGCATTTTTATATAGGATACTACCTGAGTAACAGCTAGACTAAATGTAAAAAAGGAAAAACCAACCAAGTGATTTTCTGAATAGCTCAACAGAACTATCTCCTTTTGAATACGAGAGCACCAATCTCAGTATTAAAATTTATTTGGTTAATTATTTCAGTTGTAATCAATATTAACAAATCGGATTAAAAAAACCCACTATCATATTACTCCTCCTCAATTGCCAATCATCCCTACAACATACATTAACATAAACAATGGTATATGAATTGCATTCCTCTACAATAATGCAGTATATATGGCATTCATCACTTACAAATATTATTACATGTTTAATACAAGAAATTATTGTTGATAAAGAAACAGAAATCACATAAATAACATTGAAAAATATTTCTTTCCTTCCAGCAATTGCACTTAGTACATTTCTTTCCTTCAGACATATTTTGGTTGCAACTGAAGAGAGAAGTCCACCAATATAAAATAAAATAGGGAAGTACAAAAGTGACACCAAGTGATAGAAGACAATGACAATGACAATATAACACAAAATATGGGAATGCTGTGCTTTATAATTTCCAGAAAATGAAATAGATTTGTGCACTAGTTTCTGCCATGATATTATGTATGTACTGCTATACAAATGTATATATGCATAGATCATAATATATTTCCCTTAGCAAAAGTGTGTTGCAGTACACAAAAGTACCTGCCACTAATAGAAAAGAACTCAAAGAAAACTCAATTGAAAGCAAGGGTTCGAACATCAAATGTATTGCTGGCTGCCTTACTTAGTGTTGTCTCTCTCTCTCTCTGCTTTAAATCAGGGATTTAAATAAATAAATAAATGCTACTATAACCATAATTTCACCATAAAATATATAATGGTTTTGCACTTTAAATTAAACATTATGTGATGTTATGTGGTATGTATTTTTAAAGAGCAAGGAGGTGCTTAATTCTTAGATTTCATTAGTGTCACAAAACAAAACTTTATAGGAGTTATTACTAGTTCTCAATGTCACAAAGCTTTATAGAAGAAATATTTATGATAACAGTTCCAGCCAAAAAAAACAAAATGAATACTGCAAATAAGGCAAAAGTGAACAGGATAGAAGAAATATGGAACCAGACAGATATACTAGCAAAATAAGTAACCTCTTGAATAGTATAACTAAAATACTGAGGTCTACTCTATTTATTATATTGTGGATAATAAATTTAAGTCTAACATGAAAACAAATCAAGTACACTGAAAATTAGTACTATACATTACAGCAAAGAAACAAAATAATTTTACTCCTTGTCCTTTTTTTCTCAGAGAGAGAATCTTTCAAACACACATATAAACACATACTAACTAACCTGTCTAACTGCCTACCCAGTCCTGACATTGGTGTTTGTTGGGGTGGCTTCTTGTTATTTAAGGAACTAGTTGATGACTTAGAGGTGCTAGCCTGTGGAGCTCGATTTATAGCTGCAACTCTGTGAAAGTTAAAAAGAAATGTCTAATGTAAACAAGATTTTAGAACTTTATAAGAAAACAAAAATAATTTCTAAATTCTTATATAATAAAATATCTTAAGGAAGCAAACAATGAATGACATGGAAAATACAGAAAAACATATAAATTAACTCAGAAAGAAACAAATATTTTTGAAAAAAAATTATATCGATTTTAAATTACTTACCCTGCATGTGAAATATAATGGCCAGAATCCTGAAAACCTCGACAATTATGATCTTGTTCATGACGATGTCTTAAACAGAAATTTTTATGGCACTTTTCACACTGCACAGGCACCAACTGACAAAAGAAGATTAAATAATCAGTAAATCAGCTTTATATTCACTAATCCATAGAATGTTTATTAAAAATTAAGTTCTTGTGTTTTTCAAAATTTAAGTTTTAAATTGAATTACAAGTCAGATAAGCACTGCACAATGTAATTCACTGTATCCTGCACTTGAGGTAATGGTGTATATTTAAATGTCTACAGATCATGTGTATAACAAAATATTTGCCAAAAAGACAATATTCATAATGAATGCACACCAACTAACAAGGGAAAGGAAATTACTCATAATGAAATTCAAGATGGAAAATAATGGAATATCTGTAATAACTAATGACAGTGGCAGGCTGGTAAACATTTAAATCAGATTCTTTGAATACCTTTTATAAATTAATTTCTGAACTCAAAACTATTATTTAAAACCTCTCATTTTCTATGACAGAATCATTGAGAAGTATGCTGCAAAACCTGCATTTCAATGTGTCATGATAATTCTGCCCAATGTTGACCCACACCCAAAAAATCATATGCAAACATCACACTTCTGATGTAGTCTCACATCCAGAAGTTCAACTGCAAATGTTGCATATTCTACAGAAAAATGCAATCCTACAAGAGTTCAAACTTACTGATAGTCAAAAACAAGGATTTTAAAACATCACCTATTAAAAGGGTATAAACATAAACCCAACTGGTCACCAATGGGCCACAATGACACCTAATTTTTTCATGTTGAGCCCAAAAAACACATGTTCACACCAAATCCAGTGGATGGGTAATTCCCCCACCTCACCCCCAAAAGACTGCTTATCTTTGAACAGTGTCCCTATTGCATCTAGGAGAGTTCTGCCTTAGCTCAGTATGTCGTGGAGTATGGATGAGTGGAAATCTGTACAGTTTATGTCATCTTATGGCATATGACTCAAGCAAGCAGAGCATGAAACGAGTGTCCTGTTTGTGAGTTCAAGATATTTTGTGGGAGAGCAAATTATTTTTATTATTATATCATTAAAAACAGCTTATAAATAATATTTTAAACAAAGTAATCCTATAATCAATACTTAAAAAGAATAGATTTTATTGAAGTGATTTATATTTATTTTAATTTCATGCACTGTGGATCAAATCTGATGTATATTTATATAGTTAAGCCTGAGTGGTTTAATAATTCAAAACAAGACTGACAATAAAGGCTAGTATAAAGTTCTGAAAAAATGTGTCACGCCTTGTTTAATACTGTATAGCATAAATTTTTATCTCTTTATACAAAGTCAATAAATTTAATTTTCTTTCCTTACCTCCTTCTGCTTGCAGGACTTGACTGAACAACGATTAGTATAGACCTGAAAATTTGATTATTAATATGAAAATATGCATTTAATAAATACTCACTGCTATTAATTGTATTTATTTCAGCTAAGTTTTTCAATAGCTTAAATCAGTGCATATGAATTATAAAATAAAAATATGTGTTATAATTTGCTATGTATACCTGCACAATGTTTTGCAAAAGTGATAATTATAATTAAACTTACTGTATTTTATTGATATTCATATGTTAAGTTAATAAAATTATAGCTCTGAAATCAAGATATAACATTCATATTTGAACAAAGATAAAGTTGATAAAAATTTTAAAAAATCAACACAACATTTAAGAGAAATAGGTTTAGAAAGAAATTAACATTTTCATGAAATACAATAATTTTTATTTTGCTTAGAAATGCTATTCGATATCCATCACAAAAATATGAATCAGAATAAATTAAATGTTCTCTAATTAAAATACATATTTTAGTAAACAAACTAACTATATCATCATTTTATAATATTTTGCTGAAAATTAAATCTCGATCATCCAGACCTGATTTTACAAGACTGATGCCATAAAACTTTAAAAATAATAAAGCATTTAGTCATCTAGTCCTACCTTTTCTTCAGGAATAAATTACAAAGCTGTAATTCCTATCAATATCACAACTGGGTGATGACAAAACAACTTCATTTACATTTACTGTTATTAAGAAAAACATTTTCAGAAATGAAATTATTAAGATACATTCATAAAAAAGTTACCAACCTTTCTACGCTGTTTGGCACGGTCTGACTGACAATCATTATCAATATGTCTTCCCACAACTATATCTGGCAGCTCTCCTTTCTTTACAGGACAAGGTGAGTTGCAGAGTGGACACACGGGCACTTGATTGTCCTAAAATGACATGAGCAGAATATTAAATTCTCATGTTATTACTGTGTGCAATGTCTCCTATAAGTATAATCTCCCATCTATTAATGGGGATGGAGGTTTTATGATTATAACTACAGTAAAGGATAAAGCATTAAAGGCCAATACATTTAATTTTGGCCAGGTTTACAAAAATTATCTAAACTTATCTAGTTATTCTGAAATAGAAATTATCAAGAGTTTAAATTTTAATATATTATTCTTAGCAATTAAGGATTTGTAGCACTAGCAGTAAAGAAACAGTAGTATTAGTAACTTTACCTTGCTTGTTTATAATTATGTACAATTTAATAAATATAATGTACAACATTTACAATTAAGAAGAAATATTATGTATTAATATTAGACATAAAAGGTGAATGCAACAAGATGAGAAAACAATCAATAGTCATAATATTTGATTATTAATTTATATAAAAGTGCAACTGCAAGCAACATTAATTTCTGTCCTTCAGTGATTGATAATGAGATATAATGTAAACATTAATTTCTTTCTAAGCATTATGATAATATTTACTATAAAGATTTTCTTCCACTGATTTCAGTCCTAAAAACGAAATCACCAAAATATAAAAGCAAAATTAACCCATTAAATGATACCTTTCTGTAGGACTCAGGGCAGCTATGTGTAGCATAATGAATGTGGTCTTTGCTGAAAGGAAATATATGATAAATGTATAAGGCCTTTTGCTGGAAGGAAATATTTGTATTTGGTCTTATAATATAATAACTAAGTATAATATTCTGATATAACATTAATGAATAGTCTAACAACTATATTCTACATAACAAGTAAAGCAGATTTAATCCACTTTATTTTTAGCATTTAATATAACATAATATCTGGAGAATGACCCATCATAATAATAACATAATTTATTTCTATACTTGTCAAGTACACTGTGCAGATTATGTTAAATATATTATTCAGGGGTGTATTTATGTACTCAACACCAATCAACCTATTTCTATAAAACCATAATAGATAATTATACTGATTATTTTATTTGAGCAAAATAGACCAAAATAGACCTTACTTAATTCTTTGTCAGAGTTAATGAATTATTATGAAAAGTTAACTTATACTAGTTGTATTATAGTTCTATCATTCATTTTAAACAATATATATATATAAAGCCCTGCTGCTTTAACAAGTAAAGCAGATTTAATCCACTTTATTTTTAGCATTTAATATAACATAATTATAAATATCTAGAGAATGACCCATCATAATATTCATATTATCATAATAACATAATTTATTACTATACTTGTCAAGTACACTGTACAGATTATGTTAAATATATTATTCAGGGGTGTATTTATGTACTCAACACCAATCAACCTATTTCTATAAAACCACAATAGGTAACAGAATTAACTTACCAAAATATTTTCTCACAGGCATCACATTTCATGGGTAGGAAATCTATAGTTTTATGAAAATAATAAAAATAAAATATTTACACTATAATAGTATTAGTAGGTCTATATAGTAAAACTAAAGTTTTATACAACAATAAACTTTCGGAAAATAATAAAAATATTTAAACTATAAACTTTTCATAAAATAAATGTATAATAATCAATTGTAGAGGCCTAACCTATAAAAATAATTACTAAATTAGTCCAACAGAGGTCGCTATGTATTTTCAGAAGAAAAAAATCGCAGTTAAAACAAAAAGATGACAGAATGGACATCAACAGATTAAACCCAAGTGTGAGCTAAGCATTTTATTTAAATTATACAAAAATATTCACCAAAAATAGCATTCACAAACTACGATATAGGTGTAAAACACAGGTCTACGTGTGACACGAAACTGTGAGGAAATGGTATACATGTACACGTACCAAGCTGTTTACAGTATGGGTTTGAACAGTGTTGTCCAACTTCTGGCAATTCCATCTTGCAGAAATATTCCTTTTTGACTGCGAAATGAACAAATAAATGTTTGTTCGTCTTTAAGGGTGTCTCTTTTATATACCTTCACACATATTTTAAAAAAATTATCATGATAAAGCAAATTGTCAATCTTGCGTGGTAATTGTGCATTACGTCATTTCCGTACACAACTTTACATTGTCGGCAAGCATGGCGACCAGTGGGAATCCCCGGGTATTCTTCGATATAACGATTGATGGTGAAAATGGTAAGAATATGTATTGAAATAATTTTTAATCAACACTTTTTGAAAATAAAGCATAAGTTGTGAACTAAGAATGGAGTTTTATTCCATTTTTGAAATTGTTTCAGTCATGTTGCCCTCAGAGAAACTGCAACCCACGCGTGTTTGCTAAATTTAGATGATTGTCCAGTATGTTCTCGAATAGGGTGGAATTCCCTTGAAGTATTAATTATTATAGAAGAAAGAAATATACATTCATATATTCATTGCGGATATTATGAATGTTTATTCTAAACATGTACTTCTGTTTTTAGTTTTATCTTTCACTTGTCAAAACTAGGGTGACAGTTTGTGAGGTCACTGAGTATGTTTTAAACTACATCAATACACTCTACAGCATTAAATGATTGTACATTCGCATTGTTAGTACACTGCGTTTCGGACATACTCTTGTCTACACGAAATTAAATGATTAAAACTTTTGGTTACAACTAGAATTTAATTAAAAGTGAAACCAGTGCAACTAAGTCTAAACTAGATCTGAATCTTTCATTAGTTTATATGTGTGTGTGACAAAGTAATGAAGAATATTAATTATTATTATTAATTATGTACTACTAGTACTACTCTTGTTATGTACTAGTGTTAAAAAGTGGTGAGTTTTGCATTTATAAAATATGTCTAGAACGTTCCCTACTTGGTAATATTTTGTCAAGTGCATGGGCCACAAAAGTGCATTTTTTAATTACCTTTATTTTTGACATTGTTTTCTACATAATGAATTTGATGACACATAGCAACTAAGAGATAATAATTTGATATTTACATTTTTAAAAAATTCAATATATGATTATTTGCATCTATTGGCATTTGTTAACTTCTACTAAATTGTTATTTTATGGATTCTGTTTGGAAGTTGATAATCTGTTTCAAATTTCTTTTTTTTTTCTTTTGTGGAATCTCATTAGAAAATAGTAAAATGGATTAAGATCTGTTAAATAGGCCAGGCTTCACTCAAGAAGGTAAAGACCACAGTCACTATGTATGTTCTTTCCCCATTTTGTTGGAGAAATTTTTCTTCCATGATTATTCCCTTTTCAGTTTTCTTCAGAGTTGAAACAATGTAGTCCTGATGAAACTACAGGTTAGATATCTTTGACTATTAATTGTACTATCCAGAATGATTGATACAGCTACTTTTTTAGGTATACAGATACTTCCATTACTGAAAATGATTTCTCAGGCATGTATATTTTGTTTTATTAATTATTTAATATAAATGTTGAGATGGAAATTAGTTTTGTTTGAAGAGCCATCTGTGATTAATAACTGCTGAATTGTCTTTTTCTTAAAAAAAATAAAATAAAAAAGAGATAACATCACAAAATATGACTGACCTGTTCTTGTCATCATCATCATTATGGTGCTTATTGCAAATATTTTATAGGTAACCTTTGTAAGTCTATATCACTTATCAGTATATGATAATTGATATGCTTTTATTAATTATAATTTATATAAATGCAGATACCATCTTTTCAGACCTTTTCACTACCTTCTTAATTGTTGATTGTTGTGGACCTTCTCTTCAGATTTCACTCTGATCTCATGCTGCACAGTAACAACGATGCCATGGTTTTATAAATTTTCATACACTATATTATATACTGTGCAGTACTCTGCACCATCTTACTTAGGACTGCTTTCTGATTAACCAGCTAAGCAGCACTAAACCATACAGAAATCCCCAGATCTCAGCACTTGTATGACACCAAATTCATTAATGTATAACTATAAGTGAAATGTGTCATAAAATAAAAGTAAATAAAAAATACAGCATATTTTTGTACATACTTTTATTGATAGAATGATAGTTGAAACTTTCACCTCTACTAGTATTACAGTGAATGTTGCTTGTTATTGTTAAAGTGTTAGAATAAGTGGTATGCTTGGAGTTAATTAAAGTTTATAATTATCATGAAATAATGCTTGTTGTTTATTTTGCTTGGTTGTCTAACAGTAACATCTAATTCTGCCAAAACTTTTATTGTTCCTGATTCTCAATCTTTTATTTATTTTAAATTTAGTAACTTGGAAGAAGAAAAATGAATCCTTTGTGAAGCGGCAATCAAATAAAAATGAGATCTTTATAATATTGTAAAATGTGTGCACAACAGTTATTTGCAAACAAAGGATACCATCATCATCATCATTACTTCCTGAGATGGTCAAAATAAAATGTATTAGTATAAATGTTGTTGTACTAGTCAGAAAATGTCTTGGTGAAAATCTGAGCACTGCCTACACAAATTAGGAGTCAAAGATATATATATATATATATATATATATATATATATATATATATATATATATATATAAATTATAATTGGCATTTGAAATAGAGCTGAAAACTACTCTGATAAGATTTTGACAAATACATTATTATATTTGTAAGCACTAAATTGTTGGTAGTTGATTAATTTTCCAACCTTTTTTCACAAATGATTTGATCAACCATTTTCATTTTCTAAATCTAGTGACTTACTTTTTTCATTTGTAAATTAAATCATTCGATTCACTTTTGGTATGATTATAATTTGCATTCAGTAGGTAATGTTTATTTCTTCTTGGATGAAATGAGTGCACAAATGAAGTAAACATCAAGATGGGCCTCTGTTACTTGCTAAGTACAATATTGCAGACCAATTTTGTTAGTAATACTAATAGTAATAGTATGCAATCAGTCTATACACTTGCACAGTTTATATTCCCATTACAAAAATGAAGGAATAAAATTTTATTGCAGTCACAACATGAGGTTGTTAATAGTATACATCACATACTGACATAGAGTTCTTTATAGTAATTTAATTTCATATAATCTATTATTATTAATTGAGTTGATTATGTTCACGTGATAGAGTAAAAATACTGACATCTGAATGATAATATATATTTGTATTATGCATACACTGTATAGAATAAATATATGTGCAGCAGAGGCTGAGGAATTATGGTATATAATATACATCATAATTAAAAAATACATATATTTTAGCCATGGTAATCCAGACCTATAAAGTATATTATTATTAATCCTATTCCTAACCCTTAGTAATCTGAACAGCTAGCAGTTAGCATTTTTGCTCCAAGTCCAATGCATACAGCACCATCTTATGTCAATAGTACATACACTCTTAGTCTTACCAACTCTTATGTGTCTGTATGTATTATTTTATATTTCATGTCGTCTGTATTTGTGCATTACTTTTAATTTTTATCATTATGTAGATTATATAATACACTCCTTTTTACAGCACTGTACCTATACAATAATAAATTAAATTCTTGTATTTTAAATTGTTTCAAAATACACTTTATATTATTAAAACCCAGTAATGCAAACAGACATTAAGGTACACCCTTGCATTAATTATTTTTATTTAATATATATATTATAATGGTGATTGTTACATTTTAAATTGTACTATACAGAGTCATATCTTTACATTTGAATTATACTATTTTTTTTATCTGTGTTGAATTAAATAATTTGTGTGTTTACAATTGTGTTTTAAAATTATATAGTAATTAGTAGTGTAATTAAATCTTCTTGTAAATGCATGCAATTAAATGTGTTGGTGCTCTTTTGTATATAAATTATTTATTTTTTAACTTGAGAGAGAATCATATTTTGATTTGCATTTACACTTACAGCTGGTCGCATTGTTTTTGAGTTGTTTGCGGACAAGGTGCCCAGGACTGCAGAGAATTTCCGTGCTCTTTGCACTGGAGAAAAGGGGACAGGATCAGATCCTAATGTCAAGCTTCATTATAAGGGCTGCATCTTCCACAGAAGTTAGTATTTTACATTTAATCTTGATACTTAATACTTTGAAATAGTTGAAAATGAGATGATGTCTACTTTGTGCATGATGCATCTTAATACTAAAATTAATAGAGTCTTACACCAACTATCTTTGTGCATGTGTGTAGCTTAGTTCAGACATTTGTAATTGTAGAAATAAAAGTCAATTCACATAGTATATCTCTACATAAACACAAGTTTAACATATCAATAATGATAATGTTTGAAATGTTTCTAAGTCCATTCTCTCTCAATCAGTAAGTTTTAACTCACCATCACGCTAACGACTGCCTTTCAAAGCCATACTTTCTTCTACACGTGATTAGAGAGCAGAATTTTTTACAGCAAGAGAACTCCTTAAACTCAACCCATTGGCTAGTCTCATTCTCGTAAATCATGATCATTGGATAATAGAAAACTACTCAGTTTGCATTGTCACCAATCTAGAATCTTCTTGCCTGGAACTGTTTACTTCAACTCAGACACTTTAGTTTCAAAACTAACATCATAAGGAGTGCCCAAGGTCGGGTTACTCTGACAATGTAGCAATTTATATAACAATTTAATTTTAAAATAGGAAGAGGCAAATTTACTCTGTCACAAAACTTTTTTTAGTTTTTGGCACGTCCAAATATGATTGTCATGCTTTAAAGGAAGTAGAGGGGTCCATCCATCCTGTATGGCAGTTTTTAAAGTACCACATCACAAAATATTTTTCTTATCTCTCCATTTAGTTTTAGTAGTAGTACACACCTATCTGAACATTGAAAAAGTCAGTTATATAAGGGGTTTCTGGTTTAAAATCTTTTTATAACCGTCTATGATTGGTGTGCAATAAGGTAGAAGAGTAGAACTTTTTTAAGTGCTTAACATTTCTAAATCATAAAATTAAACATCATCATTCATATACATTGATGTTCCACAGGCTGGAGTAGGACAGCATATTACAGTTTGCACTGTTATTAATTTGGAAGAGTAGGACAGCATATTAGATTATTACTGTTTGCACTGTTACTTAATTGGCAGAGTATGACAGCTTATTACAGTTTGCACTGTTACTTAATTGGCAGCATATTACGTTTACAGTCATGTGTTTTCTGCAAGAATTATTTTTTGTATTTATGTCATTATCTTTTTAAAAAAGACATATAGAAAGTGATTTCATATCTGTATTACTTTAATTTTTTAAATTTAAAATCTTTACCTTTCTCAGACTGTTATGGTAAACAAGCCAACATTTTTGTCCTTGAAAACAAAGAAATACTTCACTTGTAGTACATTTTAATTTATGTCTTGATTTTAACTATGGTAACTTTGAATTCGTCATCCAAGATTTTTCGAGTCATTGATAGGCGAAATTACTGGAGGAATTCAATGTGCATGAAAATTAGGTAATATTTTTTCAAAGAACATGCCTTCAGTGTTGACTTGTGTTAGATTTTTTTCTGGAACACTCCATGTCTACTCTCGTGCCATAAATGTCCAAGAACACTCCAAATCTACTCTTATCAAAATTTTCCAAGAACACTCCATATCTACTCTTATGTCATTTGTCCAGGAACTCTCCATATTTATCATGAGCCATAATTGTCAAAGAACACCCCTATCTGCTGTTGGTTTGAGTCCTAACTGTCCAAGAACACTCCATGTCTGCTGTTGATTTGAGTCCTAATTGTCCAAGAACACCCCATATCTGCTGTTGGTTTGAGTCCTAATTTTCCAAGAACACTCCATGCCTACTGTTCACTTGGATCATAATTTTCCAAGATCATTTTATATCTGCTTCTGATTTGAGACTGTCAATAAGTCTTTAATATGATAAAATTTGCATTCTATTTTTTTTGGTTAGACACTCAGTAGTCTTTTATTTTAATGAATAACATAACACTAACAGTGATCCTTTATTTTAATGAATAATCTAAGATATAGATCTGCATTCAACATATATTGATGTCACATATAGATACATTTATTAGAATCAATAAATAACTCATTTGATAAGAGGATATACACCTGGCTCATTTATTATGTTATAATTTTATTCATTTAGACAGAAGACGAAAACTTTTGAGAAATGATGCTCACTGGGAAGAGGGTGCTTGTATATTCTGGCTCCAATATTAGAACTTTTACTCCATTTTTGGACATTGGCATTTTTATAATTTAAAAAAAAATAAATTGTTGCATTTCTTTTTGTCTCCTTATAGGTTGTTATACCTAGCATTACTTGACCTCATGTATGAATTTCTTCCAGCTTAATAAAGTTTGGTAGTTTTTTCTGTATAAGTGTTTGTTGAAGTTTCCTTACAGCACAAAGTGAGGCTACCATTCAGCAACTGATTTATTTATTCATTTTCAGAAATTAAGGTGTCATTAAGGGTTTAAATGTTTGATAATCTTGAATATTAATTTTACAGATTAATTTATTTAAAAAATATTACACATAAAGCTAAAGATTATTCATATCTTTTCATCATTTTTATCTTTTTTTGATTTATTGCAGTAATCAAGCAGTTCATGCTACAGGGTGGTGATTTTACCAATGGAGATGGAACTGGGGGTGAGAGCATCTATGGAGAAAAGTTTGATGATGAGAATTTTGAATTGAAGGTACTATTTTGGAGATGTGTGAATTTTCCATTTATGAAAATGAGGATTCATTTTTCTTTATCATGACTAAATATGAATAAAACTAGTTTTAAAGTGTGTTTCTAAAATTCAGATTTATTTTGTTTGTTTAATCATGTTCAGTCTGTTTCTGAGATGCCCACTTTTGTTTTGGGGTGCATAAGTATGTTACTTTTTTTTTTTTTTAAGTATATATATATATATATATATTTAAGTTTAGTATAGCCTGTGACTATGGGAATAGAGATTCAATGATATATTTCATTTAGCTCACTAAGGGTATGAAATATTTTATGCTGATAATACTTTGGTATTATTACAACTTTGGTGGCTGCTGCTATGATTCAAATATCAGTCACTGTAAAGAACCTAATTTTGTTTTTATAATAAAAGTGCATTGTTCCCTCGTCATATTCAGAATGAATGTAAATAGCAAAGATGTAGAAAGTCTATTAAGTGTGAATATTATTATGTGACAGCACTGCAAACTGTTTACCCTTTTCTTAGGTTTTGTATTAAAATTTTTTATTTCAACACGGTTCCTGCACAGGTCTTGAATTTTGGAAACAGTCTGGAATATGAATTTAGCTTTGCAGTTTAAAAGGTTACACAATACATTCGACATGCAAAAGTCACTTTTGTTCATGTTCCACAGGATAGAATAATGGTGACTGATGTGCCTTCTGTTGATGATGAGAGAAGTCAGCTTTACCATTTTAAATTTACAACAACCGTTTTCCATGTCAAATGATCACGTTGAGAAACAGAGGGCACATTAACTTTCACACAGAGGGATACACAGAATTGTTGCCTGTCATACGACGGGTGGAAAATTAAAATGAATGCATCGCTAGGAACATAAATGAATTTGTTTATTGGAAGGCTTGATTTTAAGTCACACAAGTAAAAATGTGAACATCATTTAGCAAATGATCTTGATCATCGTTTTCTTTAATGAGTACTTTGATGTTGTCTCTGTTTGGTGAACTTGACAATGCAGCATAAAGTTGGCCTTGTGAAAAGAGTGGCTTACTCAAAAGAAACTCCTACTTGAAGGTCAAGGACACTTTAGTATTTCACCTAGATGGATACACCGAATTGGATAAAAACTTCCACATGCACAAAGGTCAAAGATGTTTATCGTTTTGCACAGCCAGATACATAGAATTGGAAAACTATATGTATAGATGTATTCCTTGGTTGGCAAAACTACATTTTCACATGGATCATACTCATAAATGCCTTTTATAAATGAAACAGATAAATTTGTTAACAAAACTGAAAGCTGAGAATTGCTCTCTCGGTAAAGCAGCATAAAATACACAAGTGAGTTTATAAATGTACAGCTTAGAAGGACAAATGGAGGACTCGTGTTGAGTAGACTAGATCCAATAGATGTACTTTTTCACTCATGGATGTTGATATTTATGTTCTCTAATTCCTACCTTCCAATATCTGTGTCCACTATGACAAAGTTATACTGAGCACCAGTGATTCATTCACTCTTGAATATTATTATATTGTTCATTGTTATGTTCTCTAATTGTTTGCCTGATAAAACTATTATCTCAGTCCATTAGAAAGAAAATAAAATTACTATAAATGATTGTCTGGCTAGTTTCCAATTTTATAAGAAGGTGGATTCAGATTTTACTCTAGCTATTACTTTCTTTACCCATTACAAACATTTTTGCATAAGTAAATAAATATGCATATACATGGAAAAACATGATTAACATTTTCTTTTCTAAAGATATCGATTTACATTTTAAAATCAATTAATGTCTTTTTCTGTTAACTTTTAAAATCAGATATGCTGTAACATGGTAATCTGACATCTAGCCTTCATTGAATCATATTCTGTAGTTACATTTTTTTTTATAATTACTTAAATTCACAATTTGTAGCTTTACTACTGCTTTATCTTTGTGATGGTTTTTTTAATTAAAAAAAAATCTTGTTTCTTATTGCAGCATGATAGTCCAGGACTACTGTCTATGGCTAATTCAGGTCCCAACACTAATGGCTCCCAATTCTTCATCACTACAAAAGCTACACCACATCTTGATGGCAAGCATGTAGTGTTTGGACATGTCATTGCAGGCATGAATGTTGTGAGAGAATTGGAACATATTGAAGTGGAAGGTGAACGACCTATCAAGGTATGGCAGTTATTTAAAATAAATCTCATTCATAATTTAGAAAGTACAATATAGATATATGTTATTTGCCTTTTAGAACAGTTAACACTTTTGTACAGTACAAAGATATTTATTTGCATGTTAGAACAGTAAACATTTAGTACAATACAAATTTGCATGTTAGAACAATTAACACTTTAGTACAATACAGATATATGTTGTTTGCATGTTAGAACAATTAACACTTTAGTACAATACAGATTTATGTTATTTGCATGTCAGAATAATTAACACTTTTGTGGTTCTTTTCCCTTTCTGTATGAGTTTATATTTTAACAGCTTTATAAAATGTTATGTAGAATGTTAATTGTATGAATGATTCATAACATTTTTTTTCTATTGATGCTGTTAGGACTGTCTTATTGATGACTGTGGAGAGTTGCCAGCAGATTTTGATGTGTCTACTTGCCAAAAAGCGGATGAGTTTGGTGATGCTTATGCAGACTATCCAGAAGATTCCACTATAGATTTCAAGTCTGTAAGTTGATTGTGCATTTTGAAATTCATTTTCTAAAAATGTATGGTCCCATAAATTATATGTTTGTATAGTGTTACCTCACAGTACTGTGGTCTTGGTATTTGCTTTTTATTTTTTGCTTCCTACTTGTTAACA
The DNA here is from genome assembly GCA_028829895.1 of Sinotaia quadrata. Taxonomy (NCBI): domain Eukaryota; kingdom Metazoa; phylum Mollusca; class Gastropoda; order Architaenioglossa; family Viviparidae; genus Sinotaia; species Sinotaia quadrata. The sequence goes on along the minus strand of CM054183.1, from coordinate 35,219,485 downwards.
GCAAGCTGTTGTTATGTATGCTTATTGCCAAGTAGATGATTTTCTTGATACAGTAACCATTCACAGGATTCCAGCTTAAATTTAAAATATATAATATGTATGTTATTGTCTCTAATCATTTCACAGTGTTTTTAAAAAAGTTAATTTCTTATATTTGCAATTTGAAGTTACCAATTAAACAAATGGAAGTTACTGTTTAATAAACACTGTTATAACATTGAAGATTATACTGAAACACTTTTATTGTTTAGATTTAAAAAAAATATATTAAGAGTCACAGTATGCTACTAAAGTTATTTTATCAGCAAAACATTGTATGTTAGGGTGATGTTTTCAGGCTGATATACTAACACATGCAATAGTTTTGTCTTACACACCAAGGGATAGGGGTGGCAATGTAACACCCAGACAGCATATTGAATATGTATCATTCAGCTTGCTGTTGAATTTAGTATTCATAAAAATTCAGAGCTTTAGTAATTTCTTCTGTGTGCTGTAAGGTTTGCTATTGACTTCAGGGACTGTCTTCATTGGTGCCATTTCTATATGAATAGAAAGATCATTTCAGATCTTTGCATGGCTTATGGCATGTGTGCGATAGTTAGCTATAACTAATATTATAATTGTACCAGTATATTTGAGATTTTGTGTGTATTTGTGTGCTTGCTCAGTCACATATAAATGTTGATGTGCATTTTTCTTTTTTCTTTTAGGACACTTGCAAGATGGAAGTCAAGATCTTGGCATTGAATGTGAAGCATTTTGGAAATGAGCTATTCAAGACTGGCAAATTTGGCCCAGCTCGGAAAAAATACCAGAAAGCACTAAGGTAACAAATCCAATGACTGTTGTCATCAGTCATGGTCTGTAAGACAGCAGGGACATTGCAAACTTAATGCAAAAGGTCTGTTATTTTGCAGTACTAGCATCACATGATTATAAAGTATATTAACAGTTACCAGTGATTAACCCAAAATCAACATATGCACTATTTTCATTTTGCAGCCCATTGGATGCAAATCATAAATTTAAATCATGTAGATGTTAATTTTGGTGTTTTTTAATTATATTTGTTTTATTTTACTGTAAATACTAAAGTAACTTTTCATACAATAGGTAAAGGCATGTTTTTTCCTGTGTACATTATTAAAACCTATTTTTTCAATAATAGCCACTGAACAGATATTTCAACAAAATTTCATGTTGTCTGACCCGTTCTTATAAAACTTTAATGGTCATGCTTAACAGTCATTGTGCTTCATCTCGAAATGGCATGCATGTGTAAACTAGGAAAAAGGGGAAATTATGTCATTTATTCAAAAAAATTATTTAATTAGCTGAGTTTTTTTGTCTCCTTAGTGTGTTATACTAGTTATTTACCTTTTAGCCTTTAGAACTTTTGACACATTGACTTGTGATACTTATGCAGTGACCCACCTTTATGAGTATTTTGAAGTAACACATGATGGTGTGTACTTTACACAAGAATTCTTGGGCTGCATGCTTTCAAATTTGAAAAAAACTTTTTGCCAAATTATAACTTGGACATCTGACTGAATACTTGTCATTTATGTTTACTAAACTTAAATAATAAAAAATCCTCAGTGATAGTTTCTTGCTCTGATTTTGGTTTGTTCTCTGAATTGTCTGAATTAAGACAGTTGTCTGAATTAAGATGGCTTCTTGTTCTTTGATAACCATATGAGGTTTTTTTATTTCTTGTTTATTTTAGATACCTGGAAAGATTGCAGGATGAGCAAGACATGAATGAAGAGGAACAAAAGATTATGGAAAAAGATCTCTTAATCCCAGTAACGCTAAACTTGTAAGGAGCAACTTGAATTAATTTAATTTGGGGGGTCATTTAAAAAAAGCAAAACAACTAATGATAAACAGGAAATTGGAGTATTGTTGGATAGATGGGTTTGTGTAGGGTAGATGGATGGGTGAGTGGGTCGATGGATGGATGTATGGGTAGGTGGTTGGGTATTTAGATAGATGGATGAAGAGAGATGGGAATGGGGAGGGGGGGGGAAGGAAAATATGTCAGTATAATTTTTAATTTCTTTTCAGGGCTGCCTGTAATCTAAAGCTGAACAAATATGATGAGGCCCTAGAAAATTGCAATGAGGTACATATTTTTCTTCATTTCTTTCTCTTTATTTGGATAATAATTCATAAATTTAGTACAAGAGGCAGACACAAGATTGATATTTGTACAAAAATATAGATAGAAGGAAATATTTAATTTTATGAGACAGCAATCTTTTCAACAATAGAAGCAATATGCATTGTTTTCTCTAGCTTTAATGAATTTCTAGTACTCGTTTCTAAAATGGAAAGTGTCTTCTAAACTTTTTACAAAATGTTAACAAACAGATGTCATATATTTCTAATTTTATTTGACATGGTTGTGAGTATATCTTCTGCTAGTAAGCATTTGCATACTGAAATTTGAATGAGTTATCAGGGGGAGTTCTATTGAGTCTTAAGGCCACATTACTACATGCAAAGAACAAAAAAAATATATTTTCATGCTACAGCCTTCAGGTTTGGTATACACATTGTCTTTGATTTAGAACAGTTGGCTTAGTGTTGTTGGGATCAGATGTTTTTTTATAGTTGTTAAGTATTTAATTAATGTAATCTGATTTTACTTTTTAAAGTTTTAAATATACAGTGGAACCCCTGATAATGCACCCCACGATAATGTGAATTTGGATATAATGCGTTCATGTCTTAATAATGCATTCTATTGCAAAACCCTACATTAATGCAACCCCGCTATTAATACAATCTGATTTTATGGACCCCATTTATCGTGATATAGTGAGGTTTCACTATATTATTATCATACTTATTGTTATTATTAAACAGCAAATATTTCTTATATATATTTAGTGGATATAGTTATAGTAGTATAGTAAGACTGAAATTCAAAGTACATATTAATGCATACACAAATTTAAATTATATATTAATTAACAACAAAGTATAGGAATTCCGTATTTACATTTTTTTTTAGTTCTGTGTGAAAATCTTTAATTCTCTGGAAGTGGGTGAAGTAATCAGACACCAAAATATACAAAACTGAGTCATGTATATAAAAGAAGTGACAACTTTAATTAACACAACAGTGCATCAGTTTGCTTTTTATAAATGTCATGGAAAATTAGATACTATTTAGAAACATTAAGCTTTACTGTAAAAATTATGACCTGTGATAGGTACTGGCTGCAGAACCCAACAACAGTAAAGCATTGTTTCGCAGTGGTCAGGTGCACCATGCCAAGAACAACTGGGAAGAGTCCTTGGTAAATTAATCATTTATTAATTATTTCTAAAGTTATTAATATATCAAACCATTTATTAGTTATTTCTACAGGATTAATATATCTCAAATCATTAATAAATTATTTCTACAGGATAAATATCTCAAACCATTTATTAGTTATTTCTACAGGGATTAATGTCACAAACTGTCTTTCAGATTTTATCTAATATAATTATTTTATGATTGTGGGCTGGGGAGGGGGGTCCTTGTCCCTGATAAGTGTTTTACATTCACTTATGTTTGAAATATTTCATTTGTGCACTTTAGATAATCCATTAACTCTGTTGCTTCGGAATTCATTGCCATATGTGTTTACTTCCTTTTTGTGGATTTAATAAAATGTCTTTTATATGCTTTTGAGAAAATATGCTATATTTGGGCTTGGTTGCATCTATAGATATTTTCCTCAGGGCACTCCTGTTAATGTACATATTTCTTTGTCCTCCATTTAGTTTGTTTTATTTTAGAAACAATATGTAGTTTGGGCTTTTTTCTGTCTGCAGAAATTTTTCCAGAAAGCACACAATGCCACTCCCGATGATAAAGGTTAGTTCATCAGTTTGTTTATCAATAATAATGCCCATTGTTAATTTTGTTAATATGCCTATTGCATTAAAAATATGCCCATTGTTAATTTGAAGTGAAAAGGCAGAAAAGGTATTATACATGGTTTTTTTTTAAGACAATTTGTTAAAACATTTGTCTTTACCATGTGCAGAGGCTTTGTGATATGTCTCGTATAACAGCCTTATGAGACAAATGTTTTACTATGTACGGAGGCTCTTAAGTATTATTGCCTTATCACCTTTTGAATGATTTTTTTTTCCTTTTCATCTGACTATAATGTTATCATTATTTTGCATTTGATGAATCCTCATTAGTAAACAAACCTATGTAAAACCCAACAACTTTTCGTCTGCTTTCCTTTATCAATGCCCTGACCCTCTATATTCAGAGGTGAACAACCCACATGTGACATAATCATTAGGTGACTCATGTTCTGGAAATGAGTGTTCATGAAGGATTTTGATAATTTGAGTTATATTTCTGTGTTGGAAGTACCACAAAGTTTCAAACTTCTCTCTAATGTAACTGTTCACCATTGGTTGTTCAAGTGGATAAGTTTTCTTAGGCTACATTACTATGTTACTTGTAACAAAAAATAATAATGCCAAAGCTGTAACATGGTTATTTTACAATACATATTTACTTACTTTGAGCCATTGAAAACAACACTCTTACAATTGGCAAGGCGAAGTTGCTGTGTAAAAATGAAATCTATGCAGACCTTTGGTTAAAATCTATGCAAACATTTGGTTAAAACCTCTTTGTGTATATGATAAGAATTGCCAAAGATAGCTGTTCATTGCTTTTATATATTCCTAAACATACCTGACACTGAGTGTTTTGCAGTAATGTACATAACAAGGTGCTTTCTTTGTTTTTTTTGAAAGAAACATATTGATAAAATTGCTAATTTGCATCAAAAAGCAATATAGTTAGATTTTTAAAACACATTTCACTTATTTAAACATAAACATTTTACATAATATTTTAAACCAGCACTAATGTTCATAAAAATGAGCTTTAATAAAAAGTAAAGATCACATATATATATATGTTTACATACTCATGCATGCACACACATTTTCAAGTACACCTAACTTTGTGCTTTGTGGATTTAATCTTGTTTTGCCAGAATATGTCACATATTTTGCAGACATATTTTGGCATTAATTTTATTTTGCCAGAACATGTCACATATTTAGCAGAATGTTTCACAGAATTTGGCTTTAATATTGTATTTTGCCAGAATATGTCATATTTTTTAGTTATGAAGAAATTCCTCTGTGATAGGTGCCCCCTAGAGTTAAAACTTGCGGGAAATGTTAATGATACATTTCCACTACTATTTCACAAATGTACAATATTGGTAAGGGAAGGCTTGATGCATTCCTGATTGCAATTTTCCAAGAATGCAGATAATTTAAAATTTTTAAAAAGGTCATTGCTATCAGTTAAAAATACAAAAGTCACATAGGCTTTTCTTACTGAAAAATATTGATATTTTGTTTCACTTTCTTTCAGGAATTTTGCGCGAGATACAGAAAGTGAAGAAAACAATAGATGAATACAAGAACAAAGAAAAGCAGATGTATTCTAAGATGTTTATTTCTTGATCTATATTTATCCTGACAGCAATCACTGCATGCACAACACTCTCTGCTTTTGGTTAGTTCAAAGTGTTTTTACTGATAGCTGATAGTGCACCATATTACCATCATTGACATTCAGATACATTTTCTAATACAGGGTTGATTCTGAAGTCTGTTGACCATTTTCTTTCTCTACAGCTGAAGTAAGTGTTGCCTCAGATGACAGATATAAATTAGTCATAATGCAAACAGAATAGTCTAGATTGTTGTTTCACAACTTAATTGTGTTCTTGTGAAAGGATCTTTGAAGTGTAAATTTAAGCTTCATTTTGTTTGTTTTATTGTATTCTTTTCTGGTGTGTGTGCAATTATTGTGATGCATGGAAATTGTGTAAAGCCTTATATTCATTTATAACTGTGACTTTTTAGTTTACTGAAGTGTTTTATCTTTCTAAATATGAATGTTTATCACATAGAAAAGTGTAGCTATTAGTTATATTACCAAGTTGTTTGCTGAAAATCATCTGAGGAAGATTGTTTATCACAGATTTGCGTCCTACTCATAAAAATCATACCAAATCTTTCAGTTTTAATTTGGAACTTGTATTTTTATTTTACTGTAGATTAGACTGATATTCTGGTAGAAGACAGACCTGTTTATTTTACACCTTATAAAGGATTGACATTTCAGAGACATAGGCCCCCCCCCCCCCCCTTTTTTTATAAATTAGTGCTGCATGACCAGAATTTCCACAGGTATGAGATATGCATGGCCAAAGTTCATAAGACTTTTGGGACCAAAACAAAAAAATTAAAAACTTATCGTAATTGTCATTATCTGTTCTTTATTAGTTTTAGTTGTTATTTTGTATATCATTTGATTTACAGTTTGATGTTATTGCTAACTTGCTGATACCTCAATGTTTCTGCAGTGTTGCTGTTCACTTCTTTAAGAGAACTATGATCTCGTTTGATTTACAACTTTTTCATTCCTTCATGTTTTTGAAATAAAGTTTACCACCACAAAACTTTTCTTCCAGAATATTTCTGATTGACTAGTGAATGTATCAGAATCAGGCAGTTTGTTGTATAATTTATTGGGTATATTTTTTAGTTTTTGGGACAGATTGTTGTATAGTTTATGCTAACAGTTGTTCAATATGTGCTAAATTGTTCACTTAGATATTTCAACAAAGGAATTCTGTGAAAATACTAAAACTTTAAAAGACAGTGACTTCAAATTTGTAATTTTGTTCATTTATACTTATTAAATTTTCTGCATGTACATGTTTGGTAGGTAAAGTATAGATAGATTTATGTCTGACAATTTAAAAGGTTATGTATGTAATCTAAAAATCTAAGAATACTCTTGTAAAAGTAAATCATAAAATATTTATTTTGTAATTATTTTAAAAGCAAAAAATGTACATGCACATAAAAGTTAATAGTAGCAAATACAAAACCTTTATATTTGAAACTGAGGTTACAGCATGTAAAACTTGAGACGTACAATTCAAGCAACATAATTTTTATTGAATCTTGAATGGATCAATTTCAAAGAAAAATGTGCTAGCATCTAATCAAAAGTGACTTTTAAAATTAATGTGTTTCCAGTACAAGTTATTTCTGTTTTCTGTGGCCAAATATATCAATTTCGTAAACTATTTAAGGACACAATGGAGTACATATAAAAAAATTTTGAATTGATAACATTGTGATGACAACTGCTATAGAAATATACCTAAAAATGTCTTAACTATGTATTACTTTGTTATTCAAATCTGGCTCTGGGAGAGTGTCTCCATGAAATTCTCGTTATTGAAAAATATATTAAATTAATATTTGTTTACTATTAAGCTATTAAGTAATACTAATAGAGATTCATTTATTTTGCACCAGAGATGGGTATGTGTAGATACATGGTGTTCCTTGAACATTGTTATAATGTCAACCATTTATAAATATATAAGAGATGTAATTAAAACATTATAAGAAAGGACATAAAAAATTTGATCACTACTTCATGTATAATATGACATTAAAAGCTAAGATGAAGATTGATTTGATTTGTTCAAGGTTTGACATTTACACCAGTCTGAAATTAAGAATCTAAATACTAAGCCTAGTCATCAATAGTAAGCATTTTGAATAATTATTTACTCTTGCTATATACTGTAATACAAAAAAATTCAGTTTTAAAAAACTAGAAAAAGCATTCTGGTTACTAAATTTGTTGGCACACTTTTGAGATAAATTATAAAGGTCAGTCTTGTCCACTGTGGCATGATCCAGAGTCCCATTCTACTATTCAAAGGCTAAAACTACTAAAAGCATTCATTTTTATCAGTGTTCATGCTGGTAACCATTCATAATTATCAGTGTTTTGCTATTACTGTTTATATTTATCAGTGCTTGGGCTGGTACTATTTATATTTATCAGTGCTTGTGCTGGGATTATTTATATTTATCAGTGCTCATGCTGGTACTGTTTATATTTATCAGTGCTTGTGCTGGTACCATTTATATTTATCAGTGCTAGAGCTGGTACCATTCATATTTTCAAATGTAATCAAAAGAAATAAAGCAGTATTCTTCATATAAATATCACCACTTTTTATCATTGAACATTGCTTGAATCTGAAACAAAGAAATCTGTGCATAGTCGTTAATTTTACATGTTATATTTTTTAATTGTTGCTCTGAAAATTGTGACTATGTTATTTTGTTGTGTAACTGAATTCTCATTTACCTCAAGATCTTGGAAAAGATATATCTAACAATTTATAAATTTATCAATGAATGCATAACAAACTAACAAAAATTAGTAAGTAAATGCCAAACAGCAAATAAACAATATCACTTTTGAGCAGTTCCATAGATTCCAAATTTACAAAATGCAAAGACTGTAGTATTGACATTGAAATTTGTAATGTTAACAGCAGAGAAACCTGCATCTTGCACAGTCTTGCTTGTCTCATGAGTTAAGCTGCATCCATCTGATAGGGTTGGCCATATGATCTGAAGACATCTCTGTACCTTTCGAAGATACGATGACTCTGGGGCTGCCACATGCTCCAGAAAATAAAAAATACCCCCCTGAGTGACAGAAAACAAAAGGCTAGATCATTTTATTTCAAATCTCACCTGTCCAGATCTTTCCTGCTGATAATTCCAAATGTAAGAGATTAATCTGCACAGTTCTTATATGTTAACAAAATATATTATCTGTTGAAAACAAAAATTGATGAAGAGAACAAAATTGAACAGTGTTGTTAAACTTTTCCCTCTATATGGTTGCCAGATTGAACACCTGCTTAAGGCCCAAGCTAATGAAGGGGGTGTATATACGTGACCCTAATCATTCTTGTCTCTGAAGAGTTTATTTGTCCCATTTTAATCAGGTTGCTATTTTGTGTTTATATATCAGTTTAACATGAAACAAACAACACTATTTTTAGTCATATTTTGCACTAAATTGTGTCAAATTCGTTTTGCTCATTTGTACAAACACGTGAAACAACTTGACAGACTTTCTTGAAACTTAATATATACTAACTATTCACTTAAATTACTAATCCATCTAAATGGGATGAAAATAAGGCCCCATTTCTGGTTTTAAATGCTGAAATTTTGTTGTAATAACTCAGATTCTAACTGATGGATTTCTTGAAATTTTCATATTAATTTATATGATACTATTTTGTTTATACAAAATTCTGAATTGAAGACCCTTAGATTATTCATGATGTGAACAAAAATGGTTTATTTAAAAAAAAAATGCAGCAATTCATACTTTTATTCTATGTGTGTAGAAGTGCTGTCATTTAATGAATTGAATGCAGTTCATCTTATAGACATGTTTGGGAGTTAGTAGTCATGCAAGGGCTGAAATGTTTACTGTAACTTTTCAGATAAGTTTTATTTCAAGAAATATTTGACAATAAGTATAATTAAGTGAGACTTAGAATAAGAATATGTTGGCATTTTAATAAAGTTATTTTCTTGTTATTACATAACTAGGTTGATAGCTTTTAATAGTTTTCAAGAAATGTATAAACTTAAAATAAATTAAAATATCCATAATTTTATTCATTTCTATACTGAATCTATTAAGCTATCTGTTGAGGAGGATGTATATTAACTTTTTAATATTTTTTGTGTATTATTTAGATGAAATTGGAAACAAAATTTGATTTAAGCTAATTAATACAACAAATCAATGGTTTATATGCTTAAATTAGAAGATTATGTAAGTTTCAATGGCCTTGAAATATTTCATGATGTTTTATTATATAATCATTGTTTTATTACTATCAAAATACAATGCCATTATAACATGAAAAAAAATTGTTTCAAAATTGTAAACATCATTTCCACTACACACCAATGTCTCCAGAAGGTCCTCGGACTTCTAGCTCTACTACTGTATAGCCAAAAAGCATTTTGATGGGTTGTGCCATATCATCTGCAAGGGGTGTACATGCAATAGTAATTGTATTTTAATTTAATACACTGGTATTTTGAAGACAATTTAAAATGGCAGTTTGTTTACATCTATACTATTGAATTTTCCTCAGTACTTATCAGTTTTAACTCGACTAGGAATTTTTATGAATTGTTTTTCTCACTCACTATAAATTTGAAGGAGAAATATCAGCTCCACATCTAAAGGGAGTTAATTTGGCTAATGCACAAGAATTGCATAAAGTTTCTGAAGTCTATTATTTATATAGTAAATATTAGTATTAGCTTTTACTTATGCCTGAATTTGTAAATCTGTGATGGAGTAAATTTGGCTCTCTTAAAATTAAATTGTTATATAAATTGTTAAATTGTCAGAGTAACCCAAACTTGGGCACTCCTTATGATTTTGAAAGTGTCTTGAGTTGAAATAAACACTCGAGGCAAGAATATTTTAGATTTGCTGATGAAATGCAAACTAGTGAGTAGTTTTTATTTATCCAATGATTATGATTTACGAGTATAATACCAGCCAATGGGCTGAGATTAAAAAGTTTACTTGCTGTTGAAAATTCTACTCTCTAATCACTTGAATTTGAAGTGGCAAAGAAGAAGTCCAGTTTTGAAAGGTGTCCGTTAGCTTAATGTGAGCAAAGTAGCCTTTCCAGTTGCCTATTTTCACATGCCATATGAACCTTCTGGTTTATTGTTTGAAAACCGCTATGACTGACTGCGGTAAAGGCAGGAACAGCATGTAAGTGTAAGAATACACTGCACTCTAGTGATTCTGGTGGCAAGATTTGATGATTGCCTGAATAATTTCTAGTATAGAGAAATTGTTGGATATCGCTACATTGATTGTTGTGATTGAAGGAGTTGACATGGTGAAAAGAAGCGTCTAGATTAACACTTAAGTAGTGGAACTGTTTTTCATGTGCGAGTGACACACATGGAGCTGACAAAATTGAACTGAACTATAAATTGTGGCAAAGTGTGCAAAGGACTGTTGTTTAGACCATGCTGAATCAGGTTACATAAGACTATAATTACTTATCTCTAATAACTCCCATTTCTGTCTTCTGATAAGACTATACTGTGATTTATATTGACTACAGCTGTCAATTTTTTCTAAAAAGCTGCCTGGATACCTACCCAGATTCTGAATTGGTACCTGCTTGAAAATTAGCATAATCTCCATCGCAACCTGTGATCTATGTTATTATTTTTTTACCTTAAAATACTGACAAGTTTGTTTACCGAAGTCTTATTAACATACTAAACGTGTTAACAAGTACAGGAAAGGGCACAAGCTACGGTGATCTATGTCATCCATAATTAGATCGAGGTACAGTGATTGCCATGGCCAGCATGAATTAGCAGGCCGCCATCTATGAACGGGATGCAAGTGTGACTGGAGGGGTGGGAGTGTGCTAAATCGAGCCACTAGTGTCAGTTCTCTCATCTATCACATGATTGGCTTGCCTCTGTCAGTTTCCCTTGCAAACACCCCCCCCCCCCCCCCCCTGCATTACCCATTTCTGTGCCAATGGCCACATTATCACGAGTACCCATTCACAATTTTACTACCTGGGTATTAGCACGGAAACGGGTACCTGTTGACACCACTAGTATTGAATCAATTTTTGAATACTGTGTAATTATAAAATTATCTGAACATGGATTTGTGGAACTATTGATGTAAAATAATCTATTTCATTGTTTGATTTAATACATTTATTGTTAAATTTATTGACCTTATGCATATTGATAATCTTATGTTGGAGAAGAAAGTGGGTGAATGTTTGGGGGCTCGCTAAATATTGATTAAAGACGGGCTTGTCTTCTCCTTCAGTATGAAGTTTTCCACCTATGGAACAATGTGTGACAGTAAATATTTATCTTTAATGTTGTGGAAGAGAGGAAATATTTACAGCACCGTATAACTGTCAAGCGAGAGAGATGAGTGGTGTATGCTGGAGGATCATTAATAAAATAAATTAAGATTCTCATCACTTGTAATTAGTTAAGAAAGATTAATTAATAATAATCATCATTTTCATTAACCAAGTGGTGCTGCCATCACAAAATCAATAAGGAGTTCTGAATCACAATCACATCTCATCTTGTGTATCCTGGTATGACAGCATTAAAAATATACCTTGTAAATGGACTTTGGAATGGGAATATGACACATCTAGGATCTGTTCTGACACTCCACATGGTTTTATAGGTGTACAGTTAAAATTTGGCTAGTAAAGCACTTATTACTTTTTGTTCATTGTACTTATCTGATTTGCTCTAATGACCACTTGACTTAATTATTACATAAAATGTCTTTAAGTTTAAATTGTTTGTCATCTTTCTGAAATTTATACAAATGGTAAAACTGAAACTATACATGCAAGTTTAAAATTATTGAATGTTGTGCACTGTAACTTTTATTTAAACTACACTTGGATTTATAAACAACATAATATGTATTATGTAAGAAATACATAATATGTATTATATAAGAAATAAATCATAGTCTCAAAAATAATTCAAATCATAAAATCATGACTCACAGGTTTAAGAACACGCTTTATCTCTCTAAGACATCGTTCTGGACTTCGTACAGAGCAGAGGGTGAGAGTGCAGATAACACTATCGAAGGTGTTGTCACCAAAGTCTACCATGTCTTCAGCAAAACCTACCACATACTTGACGAGTTTGACATGTGCATTCTTCTTTAAGTTTTGTTCTACATATTTCTTGTGTTCTGGATTGGGATCCAAGCAAGACAAATGACTGCCTGCAGGAATGTGGTCAAAATTACTTCCAGGTCCTATTCCAATTTCCAAGATTTCAAGGTTGTTTTTAATCTGTAAACAAATTGCCATGCAAAGTAAAATATTTGTTATGTACATATATTTACATATCCCCTATATTGATGTATAATACTCTATTTTTATAACCAACTATTGCATGCATATTTTGTAACTCTCAGTGTAGACTGAATACTAGCTTTAAGACTTTTCATCTGCCTTGAAACACTGAGCCACTCAACAGACAAGTTAGTTGACCAAGGTATGTGTTCTCTCTAATTGTAATATGTATCTGAAGCTGATATTATTTTATTATTAGTTTATCACTAAATTTATTATAGTTTTTAATAAAGTGTCTAACCCATAACATAAAAAACTAATACATTTAATAAATGCTTTCTTGCAGTCATATACACTACAGTGATATATATAGGTATGTGTGCGTACCGAAATCTAATAATGTTCTTCATTATCTTCTTGTAGATCAGTTTACAAATTCCTGGCAACAAGACACCTAAAACTTTAATATCAATGACAAGATTTTTCAGCATTAAATGTTTTGCAGATATTTAATGTCTACAGCTTGATATTTTTAACTGAAATTATTCCCAGCTGGAGTAGGAGTAAAGGAGCTTTTTTAAAAATATGGTTTGCTACTCTGATAGTTTCAGCTTTCTTAATATTAAAAGCCCTTGGCAGTTGTAGTTGTGTGTGTGCTGGTGAATGTTAAATGGTAGTGGAATTTTAAAAATTCTTTTAATTAAACATTAATATTATTATTTTAGATATAATTTTTTTTTTAAGTATGTTGCATCACTGCCATTTTATGAGTGGGATGTGAGAGTTTTATTATTTCCTAAAATGTGTATGCTAGTGCTAGTTGTTGAATCAGTGTTGATTATAATGTAAAAAAAAAATATTGTTTTTTCTGCCATGTGTGCAAGTTGTGGTGTCTATATTGTGTGGTGTGCGTGTATGTATAGTAGTAGTAGTAGTAATAGTTCCTTTAACTTTTAGGCCATTCCAAACCTTGGATAGTTCTGGAGGGATTTGGTTCCTCCTGCTAAATTCTGTGGACCAACCACATCAGATTGGCCAATCAATATGAAGTACCCCAAAAAGTGTGGATACTGATCAGATAGCTAGTTTTACTCTCAAAAATCTACCCTGAATATGTGTAAATAAATAATTGTGTATGTCCGTGAAAAGACGGTGCTATCATAAAAGGTTTGTAAATTTGAATCAGTTACTTTTCTAGAAAATAAGATTCTTGTCGTAGGTGTCTAGCTATGATTTAAATGCCAAACAAAAGCAAAGTTATAAGGAAGACTACTCTGATTCTGATGCCATATACTTTTTTTTTAATGCAAAAATCTATTATATAGAGGTACCTCTTCTAAAAAAGTTGTCACATGCTTGTAAATTGCTCCTCTTCTTTTTTAAAATGCAAAACAATGATGGCACCTTGTGCATTAAATTTAATCATTTTTATAGAATGTGAGTGCAATAAGTTCAAACTGCTTAAAACTATTAGATAAAATGAGCTTCCATTACAAATGCAGATGTCAAATTATGTTAATTTATAGTGGTGTAACTCATTAATTAATTTAGTACATGTGAAAATGTATTATTTCAAAGAATTATTTTTAAACAGTACAAATAATTATTCAAAAAAATTTAATCAAATTACAAAGATGTTAGCTATTAGTGTCAAAGGTTACACCTATCCGAAAAACTCTTAAGTCATATCACACACAAAAATCTCTTTGTAATTAATAAATCCACACAATGCAAACTGTAAAAAAAAAAGTATGTGACGCACCAGTTATTTGCTACCTCCCTCCCTCCTCTTTGTCACATTACCCTGCCATCACTTTTTGCCGTTGTTTGCAATGACATATTTTATTATTAGTGTACATACACATCTTGTTTCAATTTTAGTTTTTACCTTGTTTCGCTGATCATCCAGCTTTTGAAACAATTGATGTTTTTCATTTGATACTTTCGAATGCACTCTCCACATAATTTTATTGCACATCCATGCACCAAACTTTTTGCGCAATGAACGCATACGCACTGCAATGAATCGTTGGTAGAAATACAACACAGCTATTATCGCAAGTACGCCAAAGCCCAGATCGCGGAGATGAATATCGGCTGCTGCCATTCTACCTTAAAGGTAAATGTATATTAATATGGTCTCTCACTGTTCTAAAAGCAACTAGAAGACGACAGGGGTCGTGGAGAATGACTTGAGTGAAAATGAGTCTCCGAGCGGAAAGTATCATCCGCTCTTATCTATCATGCTGAACTACATGTCGCAACTCAAGTGTTTGGGCGAAAGGCTTTCCTATAGACATGACCTTTGTCTAGTTTGAAGCTAAATTCAAATCGGACTTCAAAATAACCAGTTAGGCATATTCTGTCATTTTTGTTGAATGTACAGTTTCAAAATATCGAAACCTCAACGCTTGCAAATCAACCCTCTTGTTCTGAATATGTAGGCCTATTGAAGTTTGAACAGTAGAATTCAATGATACTCAAACTACGCAGAGCGGAACCGAATACAATATAATATTATAAATATTGTTTTACTACTCTTTTATTTTCGCTTTTCAAACCAAGACCTCACAATTTCGTACACGGAATACACAACTGTTTAAATAACAAAAGAGGGTCTGTATACGTAATATCGAAGGACAAAAATTATATATACGTGCAAAGTGTTAATCGATGCTATCTTACTGCAGTGCTTTTTTTTTTAAACTACGTAAAAATTAGCTTAAATAAAAACGAAATTAATGAGGAAATAAAGTTAATGAAAAGATAACTCTAGTAAATGTAAAGTAAATGGATTTATTTTCGTTTTTTATTTGCAGCTAATCCTAACCTTTCTCTCTCTAAAAAAAAAATTATACGCTGTTGGGTCTTTAATACACAATCCTATGCAAAATAAGCCATAACAAAGAGCATCTTCTAAAAATATAAAATACAGTTTGATTTTTTGTTTCTATTTTGAGGGGTAACTAAATATCCATTAAAAAATAATAAATGATTGGGTGCGAGATTACTAAAAGTACACATAAGAGTAAATTTAATTTTAGCATCAATAATCTAGCAAGATTGATTGTCTTCTCAGTTTTGTAGTTTAATTATTTCTTTGAGACAACCCATATTCTATTTCAAACCAAGTTTAAACTATGTACAAAGCACCCTTTGGTAAAAATAGAACTTTATATGGGGGGGGGGGGAAGAACTTTATCTTTGTTTTCTAGTGGTATTTATTTTATGCTCAATTTTTTTAGATTGCCTTATTATTTAATTCTATATCTTACTCTCAAGTTAAACTTTACTTAGATCATGACTATTTTTTAACATGTTTTTCTGTAGTTCTTTTTGTTGAAGAGTCAACTAGAAAAGAATATTGCTATGCTTTCCGCAAAAACAATCGAACTAAAGTCTCCAGCAGCTTATTTTCTTAAAAATGTATTTTGTATACATATTTCATTTAGGGTTAAAACTTAATCAAACAATTATATTTTCAGTCTAGGCTACAAATATTATAGTATTAATTAAAATCTGTTTAATATTTTACTTGTACATATAACTGATAATTAGTCTAAGTACATGAAATTTATAACTGTTCTCTTTAAACAATAAAAATGTAATTGCTAATAGTAAATTAATATCTTTAATACATTTATTATTATTATTTGATTTTCAATTATATTTTGGTTTATAGAACTTTTTAGAAAGACTTTTACTTTTTAATATTGCACTTATTCTTAATATATATTATAAACATAGTATGAATTAGTATCTGTTTAATAATTTTCTTGTACAGGTAATAATTATTCAAGGTACACAAAATTTACAACTGTTCTTTTAAACATTAAAAATGTAATTGCTAATAGTAAATTAATATCTAAATACATATATTATTATTATTATTATTATTATCTGATTTTCAATTATATTTTGGTTTATAGTATTAGAAGACTTTTACTTTTTAATATTGCACTTAATATATATTGTAAACATAGTATGAATTAGTATCTGTGTAATAATTTTCTTTTACAATGTAATAAATTAGTTTAGGTACATGAAATTTACAACTGTTCTCCTAAACATTAAAAACAGTAATTGCTAATAGTAAATTAATATCTAAACACATATAGTACTATTATTTTTAGATGACTTTTACTTTTTAATCATTATACTTTTAAAATTGTAGTTCTTAAGAGGTTCTTTTAAAATTATGTTTCTTTTTAACTATTTAGTAGCAAAGTTTGCTTATTTTATTGACATAAAATTATTAAAGAACTAAAGCTGAATATAAGCTTTATACTAAAAGTGTTGTATCAAAATTATATTCGACAATGATTCAGTAAAGTGAATGATTGATTAACAATTGAAATTACCCTCTAACCTTTTCTTTGTTGGGCTTTTTCCTTACTTAGCATTTCTTTATAGATCTGCCATATTTAGATTATTTTTAAGTTATATTTGATTTGAAGGCTATACCAGTCAGGAGCAACATATTGCAGTGTATTGCAACAATTTTGGTGGTGGTTGTTTTGTTTTTGTTTTCGAGGTATTCAGGGTTTGTTATGCTAAGTACAAATCATTGTATTGTCAGTGGAAGTACCCTTCTGAATACCGATGTAATTGTTGTAAAATCTTCATAACTTACTGTGTATTCATATATGCAGTTTCTTTTTCTAATGAATTATAATAATTAAAACATGTATATTTATTAACACACTAATTGCTTTTATAGGCTAAAATGATATTTGAATTGAGTTATAAATTATATGATAGTAGACCCTCAACAGCCTAGAATTATAATCTTAAAACTATTGTAAACAAAGGTGTAATTATATATAAAGCAAACATATATACAAAATAAAGTAAATTGCAATGTTACAAGTTTTACCACATTTATATATTTGAAGTGATTTTTAATAAATTATTATATAATAACTATATGCATATATTTTTAAAGTCAGAAAATAATTATTGCATCAGCTAGGTAGAGCACAAATTCCTCTTTCTTTTAATATTTGAACCATACTTGTAACTTATATGGTTCCAGAGATATGATATATAACACACATGTATGTGTGTTAATGTTTTTGTCATCTTCCAAATTATCTTCAATTTGCTTGTTTGGTGATGATGAGGACTATGTATTACTGGCTTTTACATCAGTGTCTTTTGAAAAAAAGAGGGCTAAAACTATTTGGTACTTTATTGTTTGAAATACAGCAAAATTACCTTTGTAGCCACTTATTTGGAGATTATGCATTGAATATGCACTTTATAGTATATTACAAATGTGTTTTATGTAATGAAGAGCTATGTTTGCACACATTTTGTAAAATATAATACATTCTCTGTAAAGAACTTCTTTATTTTTATCAGTTAGAATATACCCTTCTGTTATAATTTTATCTTTGCCATTTAATAACTGAAGATTTTTACTTTTTACAGTGTATAAAAAATGAGCGTATATTCATCTCGTAAATTATCGCTGACTAGTACATTCAAATGTTGATATTTCATTGCTTGAGGATTTCTCTTAGAATTTTGCAAGCAACATTTTATGCTAATATGTAAACACATTTGTTTTAGAATTTTGCAAGCAACATTTTATGCTAATATGTAAACACATTTGTTTTAGAATTTTGCAAGCAACATTTTATGCTAATATGTAAACACATTTGTTTTACTCTGAATCATATTTGAAAAATTAGTTGGAAATACTTCCTTTCATATGAATAATATAAGATATTATGGTTATATAAAAATAAATTTACAGCAAATAAATAGCTCATTTTATTTCATCAGACTCAAATGTTTCTGTGCATTAATGGGAGTTCTGGTTTTCAGACTTTAGAATAAGATCATGCATCTTAATACATCAAAACGACAAACAAACAATGATTGACATTTATTACCTTTCATAACATATCACCATTTTACAATATGAAAGATTTTGAGACGTATTATTGTAGATTCAATAGTACATGTTTATGAAACAAAGAGAAAATATTACGCAATACCCACAAACACATAGAAGCAAACACTGACTAGGTAGACTGGAAAGTTTGTTTCTATGTAAAGCTGTTTAGAACAGTGCAAAAGCAATGTCACCCTACATTTTGCACTTGATTCATGCATCCAAAATAACATTTCACTTTTTTTTTTTTTTTTTTTTTTTTGGGGGGGTGTATTTTTTTTCACTAATGCTATTCATAAAACATTATGTTGCTGTTAACCTGCTAGAATACAGAAAATAAACTATGTTTATTTGAATTTCATGATTAACAAATTGTAGCTTGCAAAGGATCACTGAGCATAATGCATTTTCAACACATAACAAATGAAATGATTATTATAAACTTTGTAGTCAACATATTAGTATGCGGAGGGTTAACCTTGTTTACACAAGAGTATTTGCCCATCATATGACGGGTGGAAAATTAAAATGAATGATTTATTAGGAATATAAATGAGTTTGTTAATTGGAAGGCTTGATTATAAGTAACATTGCTAGTGAAAATTCAAGTATCATTTAGCAAATCACCTTTCTCACTAGGATTTTTTTCTTTATTTTATGATGGTGTCTCTGTTTCCTGGATGCGACAATGTAACATAAAGCCGCCATGTGAAAATACTGGCTTGCTCAAAAAAAAACTGTGCTTGAAGGTTTGTCCTTGTGACATATTAATAGTCATTGTAAATGTGGGCATTACTGGGAACTGACAGCACTTGAATGGCAAATTAAAACCACTCAGTTGAAAATCGATCCTGGGAATAGTGATGATAACACCTCTGTTGCTTTCCCACAGAACTTCTGCCATGATTAAATTGCAGTGACAGTCTCAACGACCAATCATATGCCATTACAACAACCTTTCTTTGAATTGAGGTTATGAAGGAGAATTGCAATTGATTCTTTCTTCAGGCTTAGTTGATAAGGTGGTATGCTGGAAAATGTGAGAGTTGTGAAGAAACTCTGCAGGATAGTTTCACATCAGTTGGATCATCTGACACCACAACACCAGCCCTTTTGGCAGACACAGATTAATATTTGTAAAAAAATATAGATAGAAGAAAATAGCAGTCTTTTTAACAATAGAAGCAATCTGCATTGTTTTCTCTAGCTTTAATGAATTTCTAGTGCTTGGTTCTAAAAGGGGAAGGGTCTTTTAAATCCTTTACAAAATGTTAACAACCAGATGTCATATATTTCTGATTTTATTTGACATGGTTGTGAGAATATCTTCTGCTAGTAAGAATTTGCATACTGAAATTTTAAGGAGCTATTGAGTTTTAAGGCCGCATTACTATACGCAAAAAAAATATGTTTTCCTGCTACAGCCTTCAAATTTGGAATACACATGTTTAACATATTTTGGTTCTAATCATATTTTGCCAGAACTTGTCACATATTTTGCAGAATTTTTAACATATTTTGGCTTTAATTTTATTTTGCCAGAACGTGTCACATATTTTGCAGAATGTTTCACAGATTTTGGCTTTAATGCAGTACGTCACCATCATTGACATTCAGATCCATTTTCTAATACAGGGTTGATTCTGAAGTCTGTTGACCATTTTCTTTCTCTACAACAGAAGTAAGTGTTGCCTCAAATGACAGATATAAATTAGTCATAATGCAAACAAAATAGTCTGGATTGTTGTTTCACAACTTAGTTGTGTTCTTGTTAATTTGGAACTTGTATTTTCATTTTACCATTGATTAGACTGATATTCTTATCAGAGGAAGACAGGCCTGTTTATTTTTTACACCTTATTGACACCACCAAGGTGTAAAAAATAAACAAGGTCTGTCTTCCTCTAATCAGAATATCAGATTAATATTGTCACCACCAAGGTCAACCAATTTTCACCCCACAAAGGCAGGTTGTGAGTTTTTGAACTAAGAGAGTGAACAGTGGGGAACATCACTATAGAGTACCACTATTATCTTCATCACGTCTCCACTGTCAACTTTATTTAGCCCCTTAGTGGCTAATCAGCACTACGTGGGACCTGATTGTTGTTCATCACAGTGTCCGACATGCATACACCATGGATGTTTGGTTGGCTCTTTATTATGCATGCAAGGGTTATGTATGCTGACATTTGTATGCGAGATTGTATTTGGAGTGGAGAATGTCAACAATATAGGACAGTACAATGCAGACACCACACTCATCCTTTCAAAACAATAGTAGACAAGTTACTATTTTTGATGTATATGATTTAACTTTATTTTTAACTTTAATTCTATGGATACTCTTTCATGTGGTGACTATAATTGCTCGTTCCACAAACCATTCAGTCATGAAACATGCTGTCTGGGAATATGATTAATTTTTTAAGTGATGATTGATGAAAATAATAAGAAAAGAAAGCAAAGAAGTAAGAAAAAAAAAACCAAATTAAGAGTTTGCAAAAGTGCAGCAATTTCCGCTTTAAAAATAGCTACAGCAAAAAATACAAAGTTATTTCTAAGAATGTCAAACAAACGAGAGTCCTGGAGCAAATAGATAAATGTTCAAATCATAAATGCCAACTTAATCCTACTTACTCATTATTAAATTTATGTGCACTGAGGTTACTAATAATGAACTGATTTTATTTTGTTTACTTACAGCTAGAGTTATTTGTACCCTTCAAAAATCAATTTGGGTGTGTTCCAAGAAAAGATGACACAGTCGACCATGCAGAAAACGATGAAAACTAGACATGCTGGTTACATCAGTGCTGATTGTAGAAGATTCCCATGCATTACAACAGTAAAACGAGTGGGGAGGGGATGAAAACTGTATACAAACCAACATACTAATGGTATTCTTAGCATTAGAGTACACACATATTTAATAAAACAGTCATATTAATAACAACTACAATGTAGCTTTCAAATTACAAGTAACTCTAAAGAAATGTAAGCTTGCGAGTTAGAAAGCATTCAGGCATACCATGTCTGGCGTGACACCAATGTGTAATTATACAGTGTTCTGACAAGTCTGACCAAGGTGGTTGGACTATCGAAGCAAAAACAAGAAAAATCACGCGCAACTAAAAGCCACTTTAAAAAAATAACTCTGGTGAGTCCACTAGCAGGTTTTTGCGAAACTTATAAAGAAGGATTGACACTTAAGAGACATAAGATTGCCAATTTTTTTTTTATAAATTAGTGCTGCATAATCAAAATTTCCACAGTTATGAGATATGCATGGCCAAAGTTCATAAGACTTTTGGGACCAAAACAAAAAAATTTAAAAACTTACTGTAAATCATTATCTATTTTTCATTATTTTTAGTTGTTATTTCATCTATCACTTGATTTACAGTTTGATATTATTGCTAACTTATTAATACCTCAATGTTTCTGCAGTGTTGCTATTCAGTTCTTTAAGAGAGCTATGATCTCGTTTGATTTACATTTTTTTTATTTCTTCATGTTTTTGAAATAAGTTACCACTGCAAAACTTTTCTTCCAGAATATTTCTGACCTACTGATGAATGTATCGGAGTCAGGCAGATTGTAGTATAGCTTTTTCGGGCAGATTGTTATATAGTTTATGCTGATAGTTGTTCATTATCTGCTAAATTGTTCAGTTAGACATTTTTAACAAAGAAGTTCGGTGAAAGTACTAAAATTTAGACAACAGTGACTTCAAATTTGTAGTTTGTTCATTTATACTTCTTAAATTTTCTGCATGTACACGTTTGGGTCAGTAAAGTTTAGACAGATTTCTGTCTGATAATTTAAAAGGTTATCTATGAAATCTAAAAATATACTAATAAAAGTAAATCATAAAATATTTATTTTGTAATTATTTTAAAAGCAGAAAAATGTATATGCACATAAAATTACAGGATTATATAATTGATCTTTAAAACATGCAACACAGCACTGCAAACCATTAAATCAAACACTGAATTTTATATATATAAAACAAATCACAGCATTGTAAACTATTAAAATAGAGCAGTATTGAATTTTAAAACTTGTTATAAATATATTACTGTATCCAAGCCAAAAAAACTAGACACTGAAAAACTGAAAGCACAATGCAAAACTGCTTGACAACTTCATGCCATCTTTCGCTGTTGTCTCACATACCCAGTGTTGCATAAAAGCTGATCTGATAGTGAATTTGTCCCATGATTATAACCAGTCTAAATTAATCAAAAATGTTCAAATCTAACTAGAAAACATGAGACAATTCTTCAAAATTAAAAAAAAACACAAAAACTTGCAGAATCTGAGAATGTCTTAAATTGTTAGTAGCAAATACAAAACCTTTATATCTGAAACTGAGATTTCAGCATGTTAAACTTGAAAAATATAATCTATTTGATGAGCTTACAATTACTTTTTATTGATTCTTGTCTGGATCAATTTCAAAGAAAAATGAGCTAGCATCTAATCAAAACTGACTTTTAAAATTAGTTTCCAGTATGAGTTTTTTGTGTGGCCAAATAATGAAATATATCAATTTTGTAAACTGCTATTTAAGTATGCAATGGAGTGCATATCAAAAATGTTGAATCGATAAGAGTCCAATAACAAAGTGATGAAAATGCTATAGAATTTGACCTAATATTAATCTTGGGAAAAAATGTCTTAACTATGTATTACTTTGTTATTCAAATCTGGCTCTGGGAGAGTGTCTCCATGAAATTCTTGTTATTGAAAAATATATTAAAATAATATTTGTTTACTATTAAACTATTAAGTAATAGTAATAGAGATTCATTTATTTTGCACCAGAGATGGGTATGTGTAGATACATGGTGTTCCTTGTTATAATGTCAACTATTTACAAATATATAAAGAGATGTAACATTATATGAAAGGACATAAAAAATTTGATCGCTACCTCATGCTATAGTATCAAATTAAATGTTAAGATGAAGATTGATTGGATACATTTGTTCATGGTTTGACATTACACCATACTGCAGTCTGGAATCTAAATACTAAGCTAAGTCATCAATACTAATTACTACAATAGTAAAAATTTTGAATAATTATTTACTGTGGCTATATACTGTAATACAAAAAATTCAGTTTTAAAAAACTAGCAAAAGCATTCTGGTTACTAAATTTGTTGGTACACTTTGAGATAAATTATAAATATATCAAGGTCAGTCTTGTCTATTGTGGCATGATCCAGAGTCCCATTCTACTGTTCAAACTTTACAAAGGCTAAAAGCATTCTTCTTTATTGGTGTTCATGCTGGTAGCCATTCATATTTGTGCTAGTACTATTTATATTTATCAGTGTTTTTGCTAGTACCATTCATATTTTCAAGTATAATCAAAAGAAATAAAATAATATTCTTCATGACAATACCACCTCTTTTTATCAATGAATGTTTCTTGAATCTGAAACAAAGAAATATGTGCATAGTCCTTAATTTTACATGTTTTATTTTTTAATTGTTGCTCTGAAAATCGTGACCACATTATTTGGTTGTGTAGATGAATTGTTGTTTACCTCAGATCTCAGAAAAGACAGATCTAACAATTTATAATTTTATAACAAAAATGAATGCATAATAATATCACTTTTGAGCAGTTCCATAGATTGCAAATTTACAAAATGCAAAGATTGTAATAGTGAACTTGAAATTTGTAATGTTAACAGAAGAGAATCCTGCATTTTGCACAGTCTTGCTTGTCTCACGAGTTAAGTGGCCGTGTTTTGATAGGGAGTGCCATATGATCTGAAGATAGCTCTGTACCTTTCGAAGATGCGATGACTCTGGGGCTGCCACGTGCTCCATAAAATAAAAAATACCACCCTGTTTGACAGAAACAAAAGGCTAGATCATTTTATTTCAAATCTCACCTGTCCAGATTTTTCATGCTGATAATTCCATATGTAAGAGATTAATCTGCACAGTTCTTATATGTTAACAAAATAAAAGTTATTATCTGTTCAAAACAAAAAATGATGAAGAGAACCAACTAAACAGAGTGTTGTTACATGTTTCCCTCTATATGGTTGCCAGATTGAACAACTGCTTAAGGCCCCAGCTAATGAAGGGTGTGTGTGTATACGTGACCCAAATCACTCGTCTCTGAAGAGTTTATTTGTCCCTTTTTAATCATGTTGCTATTTTATGTTTACATATCAGTTTAACATGAAACAAACAACACTATTTTTAGTCATATTTTGTATTTACATATCAGTTTAACATGAAACAAACAACACTATTTTTAGTCATATTTTGTGTTTATATATCAGTTTAACATGAAACAAATAACACTATTTTTAGTCATATTTTGTGTTTACATATCAGTTTAACATGAAACAAACAATACTATTTTTAGCACTAAATTGTGTCTATTAAATTCATTTTGCTCATTTGTACAAATGCATGAAACCACTCAGAACAACTTGACAGAGTTTCTTGAAACTTGGATTATACAAATTATTCACTTAAATTACTTACCCATCTAAATTTTATCAAAATGGGATGAAAATTAAGGCCTCATTTCTGGTTTTAAACACCAAAACTTTATGTTTAATAATTCAGCTTCTAACTGAAGATTTCTTGAAATTTTCATATTAATTTAGTGTTTACTGAATATCAAATTTATCTGATGGATCCAAATTTCAGAAAGATATAAACTAATGAGATTTTAGATATTTTATTTCTTTTCAAATATAAAGGATAACAATGGGGTATATATAGCAATAAATTTTAGATTAACTTGCTAGAAAACAACACTCCTGGAAGTGCAGGCATGGCAAGAGTCTGGCCACCAGTTCTTAGCTGCCATTTCAGGTTCTCTTTGTGGCAGACGAGAGAGAGGGCTGGATATTAGTCTGTGGTGTATTAAAGTGTCAGTCAAGCCTAAAAAGTGCTGTATAAGCCTAAAAAGTGCTTCATAAGTTTTGTGAATGCTCTGTGTTCTTGAACTTTGGTTTGTTTAATTTTCTGACATGTGACACAAAGAATAAATCAAAGCAAAGAGCAAATAAAATGGGCAATGGAAAAAAAAAATTCGTTTAAAATTATTGTTAAAGGAATTGGAACTAAGGAATCAAATACATGTACTAGTGAAACTGTTTTCAGATTCTACAATAATTCCATCAACTTCTATCATGAATACATTAGCAAATGATAATTAATTAGGAAGTGTAAAATGTTTTGGTATTGATTCGAGTGAAGTAATATAAATACACTAATTTCATCCTTAATTTTGCTGAAGAGTTATTGTTATTATTATATTAAGATAAATACAGAAAAACAAGAATGGCAGAAATACTGAATTTTAGAAACTTACATCAGTAGAACAATACATGTTGGAGAGATACTTGGACACCTGACATCCTAGAATATTGTTTAGTCAATAAGCCTCCTAATACAAGAAATATGGAAACTTTAAGGAAACAGTATAAAAATGGTAATGTGATGCACTTAAAGGAGTTAAATGAGCCTCACTACTTCAGAATTAAAACCTAAAACTACAGAGTAAACTAGAATGGCTGATTCTTTTTATTTTTTTTAATATTTAAATGTCATATACTTTACATGTGTAAATTATTTCCACAGTAGAGGAAGACAACCCTTCCTTGACAGCTTTTCTTTAGTGGAGAAAAGTTACAAAATGACTAATGACAAGGAACTCCAAAGATTCACATTAATGGTGTGTACAAGTTAGTAGGAAGAGACTGAAAGGTAAAAGATTGACTCTCAGCACTTTAGTAAGAGTAGGACACAAAAGTCAGTCTAACACCCTCAAACCTACAAAAATGTAAAATTGACAGATTACAGGCAACTATTAGAACACAGAAATTGTTTTGAAAATTTTCCTCATACTACTTTTATTAAATGCTCCTGGTGACTGGTTTTATTCCATTCTGAAAAGTTTTAAAAAATTACTTAAGTAACCCAAAGAAATGATGCAACATCGATATTATTTTGTTTAAACAAAATTCTGAATTTAAGATCTTAGATTATTCATGAAGTGCACAAAAGCAGTTTATTTTAAACCAAAAATCCAGCAATTCACACTTTCATTCTATGTGTGCAGAAGTGCTGTCATTTTCTGAATTGAATGCAGTTCATCTTATAAACATTATGTTTGGGAGTTAGTAATAGTAGTCATGCAAAGGCTGAATTGTTTTACTGAAACTTTTCAGATAAGTTTTATTTCAAGGAAATATTTCACCATAATTAATTGAGGCTTAGAATAAGAATGTGTTGGCATTTTAAATAAAGTTATTTTCTTGTTATTACATATTAGGTTGATAACTTTCCCTAGTTTTCAAGAATTGTATAAGCCTAAAAATACATTTAAAAATCCATAATTTTCATAATTTTATTCTTCATTTCAATCTATTAATCTATTTGTTGAGGAGAATGTAAAACTTTTTTAACATTTTTGTTTAGATGAAATTGGAAACAAAATTTGATTTAAGCTAATTAATAAAATACAACAAATCAATGTGTGCTGGAGTAAATTTGCCTCTCCATATTTTAAAAATAAATTGTTAAATTGTCAGAGTAACCCGACCTTGGGCACTCCTTATGGTAGTTTTGTAAGTGTCAGAGTTGGAAGTAAACAACCCGAGTTGAGGATATGCTAGAAATTGCTGATGTAATGCAAACTAGTTCAAACTGGGTGAGTGGTTTTATTATCCAATGGTTATGATTTACGAGAACGAGACCAGCCAATGGGTTGAGATCTAAAAGTTTACCTACTGTAGAGAAATCTACTGTCTGATCACATGAATTTGGTGTGGCAAAGAAGTCCGGTCTTGAGAAGTGGCTGTTAGCTTGATGGTGAGTTAAATGACTGGTTGAGAGAGAATGGACTGAGTGCTTTTTTGCTATTGATATGCTATACTTGTGTTTTAATTTTTAATAAGATGTATTATGTGAGAGACTATTATTTCTACAAATGTTTGAAGTAAAATGCTCATGCCAACACTTGACATTATTGTGATATGCTGTATGCGCATTTCACTATCAAGGTAATAAATACTGTTGCAGAAAACTTGAGACTGGAATGTAAGACAGAATAAAGTTATTGGAGTTATAAAGCTATAAACTCAAAATTTTGCTTTGCTCCCTGATTATGTTTTTCAGGTAAAGCAACCTTTCCCTCGTGTGATTTGAATCCTAGTTACTGTTTGTAAACTGCTACAACCAACCCTGGTAAAGGCGGGAGCAGTGGGTAAGTGTGGAGAATTCACTACACCCCTTGATTAATGGTGGCAAGATATGTTGAATATATGAACAATTTCAGGTGCAGAGAAGTTGCTGGAAATCGCTACAATTATTAATCTTCTTGAAGGAACTAACACAGTGAAGAGGCGCTCAAGTTGGTTTCCAAAGAATAACATGTCAGTAATTTCAATGTGTGCAGAGAGAAACGTGTTGATGTGGACAATACACTTGTGACACTGTTGCAAAAGCATGCGAAAGACAGCACTTAATTCAGGTTATGTAAAGACTATTATCACTTACCTCTAATAACTCCATTCCTGCTCTCTGATAAGAACTATCCTGTGATTGCATTGAGTTGGTGAATTTTTAAATATTTGAACATGGTCTCATGGAGATACTGGTGTCAAGTAATCTTCTTCATTGTATTTATCATATGAATATTTGACTGTTGATTTAATAAATTTATTGTTAAATTTACTGATCTTATTATATTGACAACCTTATGTTGGAGAAGAAAGTGGGTGGACGGGGACTCACTAAATGAAAAATAAAGATGGATTTGTCTTCTCATAAGAAGTTTTCCACCTATGGAAATTCTGTGTGATGGTAATTGTTTTTAATGTGGTGGAAAAGAGAAAACATTTAATTACAGCACCTGCATATCTGTCAAGTGAGAGAGACAAGTGGTGTCTGCTGTAAAATCATTAATAACATAAATTAAGATTCTCAACACTTGTAATTACTAAATTAGTTATGAAAGATTAATTAATAATCATAATCATTAACTAAGTGGCATTGGAGTTACACAATGCTTTATATGCTTAAATTAGAAGATGATGAAAGTTCAGCATTTTTACAATCTGAAATATTCGGTCTAGCTAAGTATTCTGTTTCAATGGCCTTGAAATATTTCATGATATATTTGTATTATATAATCATATTTTAAAAAATTGTTTCAAAACTGTAAACATAATTTCCTCTACACACTAATGTCTCCAGAAGGTCCTTAGACTTTTAGCTCTACTACTGTATAGCTATAAATCATTTTGCTGGGTTGTGTCATTTCATCTGCAAGGGGTTATGTGCAATAGTATCTTGGTATAATACACTATTAATTATTATGAAGATAATTTAAAATGGCAGTTTAATTTCATCTAAATGGAGTTAATCTGGTTAATATACATGGGTTGCATAAAGTTTCTGAAGACTATTTAACTAATGTCATTTATGTAATAAGTATTAGTATTAGCTTGGTTCTCAGGCCTGAATTTGTAAATCGATAAGGAGTTCTGAATCACATCTCATCATGTGTACCATTTTATGACAGCATTAAAAATATACCTCATAAGTGAATTTTGGAATGGGAATATGACACATCTAGGATCTGTTCTAATATGTGTTTTATAGATGTTTTAGCTAAAATTTGGCTAATAAAGCATTTATTACTTTCTGTTCATTGCTACTTTTCTGATTTGCTCTGATGACCACTTGACTTAATCATGTCATAAAATGTCTTTAAACTGGTTTGTCATCTTTCTGAAATTTATACGAATGGTAAAACTGAAACTTGGATTTATAAACAACATAATATGTATTATTAAAATTATAAAACAAATAAATCATAGTCTCAAAAATAATTCAAATCATAAAATCATGACTTACAGGTTTAAGAACACGCTTTATCTCTTTAAGACATCGTTCTGGATTTTGTACAGAGCAGAGAGTGAAAGTAGGTAAGACCACTCAAATTTTGAAGTCTGGCCAAATAAGCTGATATTTACAGGTTATGTTATGTACCTCAAAGTAAGTTTGTATACAAAATTTTGGAGCTCTAGCTTTAATAGAAAAAAAGTTATGACAGTTCAAAGTTTGATGTAAATTGCAGAAAAACTCAGATTTCACGAAACCCCCTTTTGAAATGACCACAAAACAAAAACTATGAAACATACACAGTTCATCTTTGCTATGTCAACTCTCTGTAACACAATTATACTGCTGATTTTTTTTTAAGGATCACAGATGCATAGAAAATGAAATACAGTCCTCTCAAAATAGCATTTTGTTCAAAATTTCAAACGGCAAGTGGTCAAAAACAGAATGTCTCTTTTGGAGTCTTGTAAAACAAAAACTACTTCATATACATCATCCAGATTTGGTATACTTGCTCTTTGGAGTATAGACATTTCCAGGGTGAAGTTTTAGACAATCTTGTTTAATAGATTTAGAAATAATAAATATAACATATGAAAAATATAGCTTTTTGCAATACAATCGCACATAATGTTCACTTGTTGAAGAGAAAAATAGGTCAAACGAAACAGTTATTATTATAATACAGTGTTTCTAATTTCTATAACTGACAGCATGATCATTCTAACCTAAATAAAGTCATAAATTATATTTTGCATACTTATGTGCATGTATTTAGCAATAACGAATAAGTTGAATAATACTCACCATATATCATAACATGAACTATCCATTTGTGTACCTATATCAGCCCTGTAAATCCTGTTCAGTCAATTTCTTTGCTTGTTAATGTTATGAACTGCATTGCCAATAACTAGTTAGTTGATTTATTTAATTTTAATGTCTTTTCACTTGTGGATTTAGACACATTCACACATATGCATAAATATACTTTGATACACCCATATTAGTGTACACATATGATAAACTTATGAACAGATGCTGCTTTGATTTTAATTCTATTATTAACAAAGTATTAAGAACAGAACATTAATTTTAAAAACAGTTCAAAGCTAGCAAAACTGATACTCTTTTTAGTTTAATAAAATACTTTTACATTGTTACAATGTTAGTTCAATAGTTGTTACTATTTGCAGTTACTATTTGACAAAGTTGTATAATTCATTAATTGTCAATTATTTATTAACAATGTATTAAGAACAGCACAATTTTAAAAACAGTTCAAAGCTAGCAAAACTGATAGTGATACTCTTTTAGTTTAATAAAATACTTTTACATTGTTACAATGTTCAATAGTTGTTACTATTTGCAGTTTATTTTTTAGTTCCCTTCAACAGCAATTGTAATTATTAGTATCTTTATTTTTAATAGGTGTCTATTTGTTTCATAATATAAGACATTTACATTCTAAAAATATCTTGAAAATTGAAAGCTAAAAGTCTTTCATAGTTTTACTTATTATATATCTACTATATTAGTGTATACTGTATGACTGTAGTGTGTGTAGCATGTTACTCATCCTTGTCTTGATCTCAATTTTTACCATACATCGATTCACTCACTCACTGACACATACACTTATTTCTATATTAGTATATATCTTTACCTTGAACGGTCACTCAATGACAAATTCTCATTCATCATTTACTAGATTGTTTCTTAAAACCCGAATTATAATAAAATAATGAAAAGTACTGGTCAGCTACAGACAGTAACACAGAGACAAAAATCCGCCAGCATTAAAAGTTGTCGTTCTTTATTTTGGATTGGTGCTTTGTAAAATTAATTTAAAATATCGCCGATTAATTAAAATATTTTCTAAAAAAATAAGTCTCATCATGAATCATCATTTAATCATTTGCAGCCAGTATTTTTTGTATAGGACTGCTTTTAATATAAGCAGTTTGTCCTAACAAATCATCACCCTCTTGCAACCGTACTTTAAATGGCCGATGTTTAGCTAACCTCGTTAATGATCAAAATAAAACTTTCTAACAAATCGTAACTTAAAAATAATAAATAATCGTTTTACAGTAGCAATATTTAGATGAAATTTAATAGTTTTTGTTAAAATTTACGCAAAATGTTGTCTGGTTGAACCATTTTAATACACGTGTGGTCCAAGATGGCGATCTCTCGTCAACTTCGGCATGGGCGCGAATAAAACTATTAGGGTTACCCGCGTTCATTGCTATTCGCACTTCCGTTATAGAGACTTCCGGTTCATGTTATATACCATTTTAAAGGGAAAAAGATTACCTTTTCAACAGTATAAAGTAGGCGAACAGATGAGAATGGGTTTCGAAGTTATAATGCGTCAAACATAACACATAATTTGGATTATCATTTTCTACAGTAAAAATTTTAAAAAATTAAATCAACCGATGCTTATGTTAAAGGTCATTATCTTAGCTTTCCATTGATATAAGATTTATTTTTATTGGTTGAATCGTAAAAGAGCGACAGCGCGTTAAGTGAGCATACCCAAAAACGATGTCGGCGGTAAGCCATTTTCAAATCTCGCCACGGGTACTTTAGTACGCTTTACCGACTGTGAGTTTATCGATCAAAACGTAATAAATATGTCATTCAAATGTACAAACAAAACTTATATTTAACGTTGGAAGATTCCTTTATTTGTTAAAACAATTTCCAACCATT
The DNA here is from genome assembly GCA_028829895.1 of Sinotaia quadrata. Lineage (NCBI taxonomy): Eukaryota > Metazoa > Mollusca > Gastropoda > Architaenioglossa > Viviparidae > Sinotaia > Sinotaia quadrata. The sequence continues at coordinate 35,187,146 of CM054183.1, read as the reverse complement.
TCTTTCTTTTAATTACTGAGATAGACAGTTTTGAAAAAGAGTGAATTCAGTCAAAAAGTGACGTTGTCTCCAGTCTCCATATAGCGAGTGGTCTTACCTAGTGAAAGTGCTGATAACACTATCGAAGGTGTTGTCACCAAAGTCTACCATGTCTTCAGCACAACCTACTGCATACTTGACGAGTTTGACATTATGTGCATTCTTCTTTAAGTTTTGTTCTACATATTTCTTGTGTTCTGGATTGGGATCCAAGCATGACAAATGACTGCCTGCAGGAATGTGGTCAAAATTACTTCCAGGTCCTATTCCAATTTCCAAGATGTCAAGGTTGTTTTTAACCTGTAAACAAATTGCCATACAAAGTAAAATATTTTTATGTACATATGATATATTTACATATTCCATATAGTGATGTATAATACTCTATTTTTATGACCAACTATTGCATGTATATGCATATTTCATAAATGTATTATTGTTTTTAATAAAGTGTCTAACCCATAACATAATAAAATAATACATTTAGATTTAATAAATGCTCTCTTGCAGTCATACATATGTTACAGTAATATATATGTGTGTGTGTACCAAAATCTAATAATGTTCTTCATTATCTTCTTGTAATTCAGGAGTTTACAAATCCCTGTTAGTTTTACCAAGACACCTAAAAATTTAATATCGCCATTATCGGTGACAAGATTTTTCAGCATAAATTGTTTAGCAGATACTTAATATCTACAACTTGTTATTTTAACTGAAACTGGGAGTGGTCCCAGCTGGAGCTAGTGTTGTTGAGAATTGGTGAGTGGGGGGTAAAGGAGCTTTTTTTAAAATATGGTTTTCCTTCTGTCCATAGTTTCAGCCTTCTTAATATTAGAAGCTTCTGTGGTTGTGTGTATACAGGTGAATGGTAATTGGTAGTGAAATTTTTTAATTCTTTTAATTAAATATTATTATTATTTCAGACATATATTTTATTTATTTTTAAAAAGTGTGCTACATCACTGCCTTTTCTTGAGTGGGATGTGAGTGTTTTATTTTTTCTTAATGTGTACATGATTGCTAGTTGTTATATCAGTGCTCTATGTGTTTTGTTGTTTCATGCTGTTTGGGGGTGTGGGTGCCTGTGGCATTTAATCATTGGGCATCTGTGATTGATTATAGTGTAAAAAAAATAAAGTATATATTTTTTCTGCCAATTGCGCAAGTTGTGTGTTTGTCTGTATGTGGGGGGTAGTAGCTCCTTTAACTTTTAGACCATTCCAAACCTTGGTTAGTTCTGGAGGGATTTGGTTCCTCCTGCTAAATTCTGCGAACCAACCATATCAGATTGGCCAATCAATATGAACTACCCCAAAAGGTGTGGATACTGATCTGATAGTTTTACTCTAAAAAATCTACCCTGAATATCTGTAACTGTAAATAAATAATTGTGTATGTCTGTGGAAAGACTGTGTATCATAAAAGGTTGTAAATTTGAATGTTATTTTTCTAGAAAATAAGATTATTGTTGTAGGTATCTAGCTATGATTTAATGCCAAACATAAGCAAAGTTATAAGGGAGACTACTCTGTTTTGGATGCCATGTACATGTAATAGTGGTTGTTTTATTTTTTATGCACAATCTATCATACAGAGGTACCCCTTCTAAAAAGTTGTCACATGCTTGTAAATTGCTCTTTCCCTTTTTAAAAAGCAAAATAATAATGGCGCCTTTTGCATTAAATTTAATCAGTTTTACAGAATGTGAGTGCAATGAGTTCAAACTGCTTACTGTATTACTACTAGATAAAGTGAGTTTCCATTACAAATGCAGATGTCAAATTATGTTAATTTATAGTGGTGTAACTCATTAGGCCTAATTAATTTAGAACATATGAGAATATATTATTTGAAAGTATCAAATAATTATTTTTAAAAAATTAGTCAAATTGCAAAGATGTTACTTGTTAGCTATTAGTATTACAAGTATTAGTGTCAAACTATCCAACAAACTCAAGTCAATTTCTACAAAAATCTCTTTGTAATTAATAAATCCACAAAATGCAAACAGTAAAAAAAAAGTATGTGATGTCACCAGTTATTCGCTACCTTCCTCCCTCTACTTTGTCACATGTCAATTGTCATACTTTTTATACTATCACTGCCACCACTTTTTGTGTTGTTTGCAATGTGTACATACACATCTTGTTTCAATTTTAGTTTTTACCTTGTTTCGTTGATCGTCCAGCTTTTGAAACAATTGACTTTTTTCATTTGATACTTTCGAATGCACTCTCCACATAATTTTATTGCACATCCATGCACCAAACCTTTTGCGCACAGGACTCATACGCACTGCAATGAATCGTTGGTAGAAATACAACACAGCTATTATCGCAAGTAGGCCAAAGCCCAGATCACGGAGATGAATATCGGCTACTGCCATTCTACCATAAAGGCAAACGTATATTAATATGGTCTCTCACTGTTCTAAAGCAACTAGAAGTAGAAGACGACAGGGGTTGTAGAGATAAGAGAATGACTTGCGAAATTTAATCTCCAAGTTCAAAGTATCATTCGCTCATATATATATATATATCGTGCTTAGTTGCATGTCGCAATGTATGTACGTGAAAGTGTTGCTCGATGCTATTTTTACTGCAATGTTTAAATTATTAATACAAAAAATAGCTGAAATAAAAACGAAATACTTGAGGAAAGAAAAGTTAATGAAAAGATAACTCTAAATAAAAAGTTGTGGGGATTTGTTGTATTTTTGCTTTTTATTTGAAGTTCACCTAATCTTTCTCTCTCTAAAAAAAAAAAAAAAATAGAATAGAAACCAACAAATCTATAAAAAATCCTCCCAAACTATCTCTAAAATTCCCCTAACCCTAAGCTTTGTATGCTGTTGGGTCTTTCGTACACAATCGTTGTATAGCCTATGGAATAATAAGACCTAATAGAGTATCTTCTAAAACAAATAAAATACAGTTTTTTTTTTCTTTTTTTGTTTTTTTTTTTTTTGGGTAATTAATACGATTAAAAATAATAAATGGTTGGGTGCGAGATTAATTAGTAAACGTATGTATAAGAATAAATCTTGTGATATGTACAAATCGTCCCCCCTTCCCTTTCGTCCCTACGCGAAATTGGCGCAAGCCGGAAGCGCTTTCACAAATCAGTCCGTGTCAGGTAAAAATCTCAGTGGCTTGATATCACATGGCATTTAGGCCTACTGGTTTCGTTTCGGTTAGCCCTTTACGACAATTTTGCTCGGTGACTACTTACTTTTGTCGTCCGTAAAATCAACGCTAAAAGTGCTTGTTAGCAAAAATAAGCTAATCAATTTATAATAAGTTTTTTTTATATGGAGAATCAAGATTTGAATACAATTTTTCCACAATTACCACCATATGAAGCACCCCCTAAATGGATTCCGCCAGAAGAGGTACTTGTTGATTTGTTCCCGCAAATAAAAATTCTGTAGTCCGATGTATACAGTTTGATAACTTTATTAGTATCATATCCTTAGTTGCCGTGATGCAATGCTTCGTACTTTAGAAAATTGCACTTGAAAGAAAAGCCACCCCCACCCCCCGTTATATTATTGTTGAGGGTGATTTAATTATAGTTAGAATGCTAGATTGTACATACGCGGTCTTCTACTGTTCTAGTTCTAGTTCTATAGTGTTACAGTATTACTATTAGTAGTACTTTCCATATACTGATATAGTATACCTTAAATGACACCTTGCTCTTAGCATTATTACAGTAATAAATTCTATATTTTATTAGATTACAGTGGATATTGTGCCTCTTGATAATGATATAATATATATATATATTTTAGATAGTTCTAATCTCAGAAAATACCTGCTTGTGTAGGCATATATTATAATTAGTAATTTTTAGTGTTTGGATGATGATTGTAGTTTTGTACATCACTATATGTGAAGTTCTGCCTGTAAATGTAATAGAACCATTAAAGTAATAAATAACTATTATATCTTACATTAATCATAATGTAATAATAAGTTCCTTATCTTTTTAGGTTACAGTGAATAGTAATAATAATATTAACTTTTTGCCCCATAAATTTTTTTGTTAGTAGTTCATGTGTCACTTCATCTCTCATCTCTGATTAAATAAAAACTAAAAAGTATTCATAAGTTCAAAACACTAACCTAGGTCCTAATAATGAAAGATTAGGGGCTCTGTTACATACTATACTAGTTTATATTTAATGAACCTGTCTCAGTTCAGGCTTTAATTATATAAAGTTATTCATTTTAATCTATTATCTACACTGATTGCCTAATTGAGTAATTCACCCTTCAGCCTTTACAATTAATGAATTAGATTGCTCCTGAGTTTGGCACTCAGCATAATGGCAGGTTATCTTAATTAATCTAACTGATTACAACACAGATCATTCGTATCACTTTCGGCTCCATCCCTAGCAACCCCTGTGTCGCACTTATAATCTAGTCAATTCAATGTTAAGATAACAAGAATAAAATTTAATAATTTACAATAAAATAATACAAACAATCTGCAAAATTATATATATATGAATTATGAGTCTTTCCAAGACTACCTATTCTGTCCACATAGATAATATTTGGATTTTAAACACTGGGTTAAAGTCAACTGGCAGAGATATGCCTCTTAGCTGTCTATTCTGTATCAGGTGAGTACATCTTGATGGAGTCACAAACAGTCCATAATATCGGCACTTTGCAATCACTGCGGACATGTGTCTTGGAACTCATCTCACTGTCTCCAGAATAACAGACTTCAGTGAATGAAGAGGAGAATGAGGAGCCCGCTGAAATAGAATACGGTTCTCTCAGCAAGGGTTACATAATCCATCACATCCTTTGTGGCAACAGAAATAGGCATCTCTTACAATTCAACCTCGATCGAGGTTGAATTGTATAAATCAACAAGATTACAATTGGGATAAAATATCCCAGTCTGCGCTTATGCAGGTTACAATAATTATAAAAGGTTTTACATTAGTGAAGATTGAATGAGCATTCCACTACATAGTACATGTACACGCTACAAAATAAATCAAAATAGCTACAATAAACACAACAGGTGTATAAGTTTAGCATGATTTATCTCTCTATCGCCACTGAATGTCCTGAAAGAAATGGCATTAGTTTTCATGCAAAAATCAATAAAGGAATATATAAGTTTATAACTATATCTACAACATTCTTAATATGATATACATTGCATAAAAGAGTATTTCTTGAGAATTCGATATGTTTACCTTCTCTGTTGTAATTGCGGGCTGAAGTCAGTCATCCACAATTGGTTTCTTACCCATGGTTGTGGGCACTGTTCACAGGGATAACTTTTTAGCATCTTTTTCAGTCCTATTTATAGACCTACATATGCCCATGATTTCTAAGTATTTGACATACATCAGTGACAGGACAAAATATCTCCATATACGGACATTGAGCGTCCATCAACAAGTTACTTCAACTATCCCCATTTAGTCCATATACGGATTCTAGGATATTGAGCATCCGTCACCCAGTTACTTCAACTATCTTCCCCGTTCATCTCTCACCTTTCAACTGTCCATGTGTGACGGTCAAGTGACCTATATCCTTGACACATAACAAAGGTGGTTATTGCACCATTGTTTGCAAGACCGGATTTATGATATTCATTACAGAAAGTGAAAACATAATTAATAATAATAACAATTATTAATTAAATTAGGCATGAACATTGTTAGCAGTGGCCCTTATCAAAAAAAACAGTCTCTACATTTAATAGTAATAATAATGAAAACTCTTGTTTGAGATCAAGTTTAAGTATTGCAGTTTAAAAGCTATAATTCTAAAAGCAAAAATACCATGGCTGATTAGCTGACCACAAAACAAAGCATAAAAACAAAACATACTTGATACATATATAAATGTATATAAAATAAAGAAAGTGTTATTTCACAATTTACCATAAATCTATTTAAAATTGCATTGCAAAAGAAGAATAAGACCACCAAAAATAAAGTTATGTAGTAAAAATTTGTCCTGTCAACATTAAATCTACATCGGGAATTACCATACATTTCAAAATATCATTCATGTTGTTTGCAGAAATTATTGTATTTGATTTTGTTGTCTAATATGACATTTGTCTTTGAAACATAAATGTTTATTTATTTATACAATTATTCAGTTAATCACAGATAGAAATTCCATAAGACTAGTATTGTAGTAACAGAAGAAACATTGAGGTGTGTTATTTTGTGCCAGCAGGATGGTTTGGATTACTGAAGTGTTTACTCCATTATTCTCACTCTTGCAATCCTCGTCTTAAAAGTGCAAAATCTAGTCATCACTGTCTACAACAACTGAGGCAACAGTGATCATCTGTTTTTTTTAAATTTAGTTTTGTTGCTGCACTGTTGCAAGTTGTTTCAAACAAATGATCAGATTTGGGGTGGGGTATTTAAATATTACGTTTAACATGTAACCTCTTGTTTTATCAGCAGGATCATTTTTAATATTGGGTAGACATATTGTTAAAAATTTACAATGTACAGAATATCTTTTAATCAAATACTATATAGACATTGATGTAACTTATCAAAATTAAATGAGTTTAATGATTTGACATAAGAAATTGATGAAATACTTTATGATTTTACTAATTTGCAGCGTAACTTCCACCCAGATTACAACAATGATCTTCGGCACTTTTTGCCACGCACATTGTCTTTGACCCGTAACAAATCTACTGAAGCGGTGAGTAGACAAAACAAAAGTTAAATTTAAGACTGATGGTTATTTTTGACTTTGCTTTACCTATTGATGTATACAAGTTGTACTAAAATGTATTGTTTAACATTAGTATTTAAAATATGTGAAATAAGTTTTAAAAGTTATATTCTTGATAAATTAAAGTATTGTGCACATTGTGTTTGCACAAGTAAAGGTTCAACTAATTAGAGTTGTTTCATTTATTTTTTTTATTTATTTATTATTATTAATAATTTAATATACTGTTTGTTTGATGGGACTAATGTGATGTTTAAGCACCCATCACTGAGACAAGAAGGATAAACAATAGTTTCTTTTTTTCTCAAGTGAACTCTATGTGAATTGCATGCGACATGTTTTACAAACATTCTTTAGCCTGTTACTTGTGTTAGGGAAAGGATTGGACTTAGCATCATCACCTTTGATGCTGCCTTTGTCAAGCTTTGCTTCTTTACCCCTCCATTCTTATTCTCAAAGATCCCAAAATAGATGCATACAATAAGCATGGCCAGTTCACTAATTTGGATGGGTCTGAATATGTTTACTATATGTTTTCCTTATTTTGAGTATTTGACCTTCATTTTGCTAAGGTGTCTGAATAGTAAATTGAAATCCAGCAATTGTTGACATTTTGATTTAGGATCTGTGAGCACTGAAACCATATTTATGCTAAATTATTTAATTGTCTTCACCAACTTTCAAGGGCAGTTTTTTTTTGTGTGCTAGAGTTCTCTTCTCTGAAATACTTCCTACACAAGTATAAAAAACTTTGGCTCCTGTTTGATCTAGTTCTGCTACATTTCCTTAACTGTGCTACTACTTTGCTACTAGTGAATTAGCTTCTAATCTTCACATTTAATAAACTATGTTGTCAATCATTCTGTCATCATCCCTCCCTAGGATGACATTGTGTGCAAGCATATATTCAGTCTTCCCATTGTAGAAATATTACAAGTTATTTATATTTGGAGATGGCAGATTTTTGGACATACTCTCGTCAAGCTGTTCTCATTTAAGAGCATGAATTATTACTTTTTTTTATATAAAGTTTTTATGGTAATATTTATTTAGACTTTGATTATTTGTTGTATACATCATCAACATTGTTTAATCCTTCTTTTGGTTCTAGCATCTCTAGCACAGCCAGTAGTCTTCATTTATCCTCTTATTTGTCATAGTCATCAGTTCATTATTCATCTGATTCTTCTGTTCAGTCTATCAACTGTCTACAACTGTTGGGTGTGACTGATTATGAGTGGGGTGAGCCAATTGTCGGTCTCTCTGATGAGCAACCAATCATGATTGTATTTGAGCCTAAGCTAAGTGAACAGAGTGTGGCACATGGCACCCATATGGGGTGTATTCATCCATCTGCATGTTAGTTGTCACATGAGGGTTGAGGCTTCATTTTCATGCAAGAACATCAGATAATAGTTCAAGGTTCATTGCCTTCATATCAACAAAATAAATTGATCATACAGTACAGCACAAAACTTAAAAATCTACTAAACAAATAAATACTAACTTCTTGAACATGTAAAACCAATTTTTACAAAATATGTTCTTGAATTGTGTAGAATTAGTTGTCTAGTAGTACTAGTAGACAGTTTACTATAAATCCTTTCCCCTATGTTGTTTGGCAGATACTAAAATATTTTTACCTGTACACTCTATAAAGAACTCATTTCTTCTTTTTAAACATTTGTTTGAAAGGATAAATAGTTAATACCAATAAAAAAAAGAAGAAGAAGAAAGAATTTTAGTAATGTCCGTACTGTTAATGCTTAGTGTAATGTGCCACACCAATTCATTTGTCAGTAATAAATATTATGTGGGCATCAGTCTAATGCATGTAAGATAATGCACATTTTACAAGGATTATAGATTTGTATCTGTTAAGTGTTATGATACAATTTAAAAGTCAGGGTGCACATTATGCATAAGTGTGCATTATATTGGAGAGTTCACAATAATTGTTTAAATTAAAAACAGTTTCTTTAATTTATATTTAATTCCCTTTGTTTTTTTCCAGCTTGGTTTTAATGTGCGAGGAGGCAAAGAACATCATTGTGGTATTTATGTATCAAAGGTACGTGGTTTGGCTTTATTTATATATTTGGTGTATCTTGCTGTGTAAATAGTTTCCTTTACAGCAAATGCACCTATCTCAGTCAAATTTAATTCATTCCTTGAAAATGGTAGATTAGGTGTTAATTTGGTTAGTGAAAATAGCATGTCAGTCAAATTTATTTTATTACAAAAATGGTAGATTAGGTGTTAATTTGGATAGTAAAAATAGCATATCAGTCAAATTTATTTTATTACAAAAATGGTAGATTATTTGTTAATTAGGATAGTGAAAATAGCATCTCATTCAAATTTAATGCATTTTATGTAAATAGTTTGTTAGATGTTAATTTGGATAGTGAAAATATTACCTATTCAAATTTAATTTTTTGAGTGTAAATGGTTTACGTGTTAACTTGGATAGTGAAAATAGCACCTCATTGTTTCAATCTAAAATTTATTGCTTTAGAGCCAATTTAAAACAATTTGCAGTATATTATTAATTCTTTATGATCGCTTAAGCAACATTTTCTGAGTATGAGGGATGGATAAAAGCCTTTGATTGCTGAATTTCAAAGAAAAGTGTAGGTATCAGTTTTAAATGACATTCTAGTTCTTAAAACAAACTAAGTCATTGAACAAGAAACATTTTATCACAGATTTTGCATCATTAGCTTGTTAACTTTGGATTGCAACTTTTAACGGTTTAAGTAGCAAAGAGAGTGTATGAAAATTAAAATATAAATTTAAATAAACATTTTCAAAGAAAATAGGAGTTTTTTGAGAGGTGTACTTTTTATTACTTGAAGTTTTGTCATTTGATTGCTTTTTGTTTAACCTACAAAACCATTCATTAAGTTATGTTTATCTTTTATTTCCATACCATTTTATCCATCTACACCAAACTTTGCAGGTAATGGAAAACAGTGAAGCAGATCGACTTGGACTCAAGGAAGGGGATCAGGTTCGTGCATGATCAGTCAGAAAATATGGGACACTTTGCATTAAAACCTTGTTGGGGAGTGCTTTTAGTTAACATTATATAAATTTTGGGTTGTATTACAAATATGTCTTAATCTAATAAATAAACAAATTTATTGATTTATTTGTTAGAAATTTAATTTTGTAAATTTTAATCCAATGCTTTATTTCGCTGTGATATGTAATGAATTTTTTTTAAATCAATCCCAATTCATATGGCATTTAATTCTGTCAGCACCTGGCCATCACACTTTACAATGAATGACACTGAGTGTATAAGCATATCAGTATACAATAAACTATTAGTTCTTCCCATTTTTAATTATTGTTCACTATGTGCTGTGTACCACATAATTTAACAGTAACATGCTGTTCATTATTTTGAATATGAAAACAGTTTATTGATCAAAATACAAGGATGTGGATAATACATTTGCATTTTATGATTCCATAATCTTACACCTAACAGTGAAGAAACTGATAGGCCTACAGCATATCTAAAAACAAAATGGTTTTGAATCTGTACATTGTATTAATATAGTTGTACTAGACATATTGTGTTTTAAAAGATATTTGCATTTTATTTAATTAAGGGTAAGAGAATACTCTTTTTTTCTTTATTATGTAGATTCTTAAAGTGAATGGAGTGGACTTTGAAAGCTTAGACCACGCAGAGGTGTGTATGAAATGTGAAATTGTTAAAGAAAGTTTTCTAAGCCAAAAGATTTATTTTTATTCTTTGACTAGCAAAGCTCTTAGCTTGCATCAGTGGTTGTCAATCATAATAGTTTAAAATAATGAATCATTTACTTTTGTCTGATAGAAATGGACCCCTTTTTATGTTTTAATGACCAAATTATTTACTGAAGATTATATTTGCCATGTTAGTGCAACAAACAACAACAAAAACTTGTTGCAATACACTTCAACATGTTGCTCCTGTCTGGTAAAGCCTTCAGGTATAACTTTTATAATCACTTTCAAAGTTTGCTGCAGCTCAAAATTTTCTAACATTCCCAATGAGGTCATTGCTAGAATTTGAAGCAGATGCTTTTTCAATTACCTAATGGAGAGTCTTTGCATTATACTGCAGCTAAAGCTACATATTTTAAATATTAGTTTTGTAGCTTCACAAGTTTCAGAAAAAAAATACTTATTCAAAATGTGTAACTGCAATGATTTCAAAATAGCCAAGTTTTTAATTGATTACCAAAGCTTGAGTTTTAAAGGTAAAAGTGGATCAGGAGAAAGCTTAGGGTTACACCTTTACTTTTTGTTCGTATCAAACTTTGCTAAAGAAAGTGAACAAATTTGTGCACAACACACTAGGTATTCCTGCAAAACACCGACGTTGGGACTATCTAATTATAATTAATTTGTAGATGTTATGCTTGTAAATTTTAATTAGCAAAGCTCATTTAGAAGTACTTGGCGTTTTCATACATAAGGCATATAATTTTTTTTTTTTAATTTTAATTGGTCATAATTTTTAATTTGAATTTATTTAATGTTTTCATTTCTGCTTTTAATTTTATATAAACTTTACAATTTTTTTTCAAATTTTATCTTGAAGATGGTAAAAAGTACTATTACCTGTTATGTGCAGGTAATCATTTTCTTTTTTTCAACTCGTTATTTGTATCATTATAATTATTATGTGTAGTAGTATTAGATTCAAATTACAAACTCACTATAGATCTGTAATTTGAAAGTTTTAAAAAAATTAAATGCAGCTCATCTTTACATTTTAACTTTAGTGTAACCTAACTAACACTTGTTTTCTTTAGAAAATTAGGGGTTTTAGCAAGAATATAATTTTTATACTTTTTTATATTTTTATATTTTTATATAATTTAAATACTTGCAAATGGATATACACACTTATGGAATTGGAAATCTATTCAGATTTTTTCACACAAATAAATATTTTATGCTTTTACCTAAAAGAACTATTTGATAGAAAAAAATTATATTATTTTAATTTTCTTGTCTTTTAGGCAGTCAGAGTTCTTAAAACCAGCACTTCTATTGAAATGGTTGTGTGTTATTTTCCATATGGTAAGTGCTGACAATAAGGAACTAGACGTTTGTCATTCATTGAGTTTGACTGAATGTGTTGAATGCTTATTTGCTGTGACATTTTCTCTGTAAACACTCACCATACTTTGAACACAAACATAATTTAAAACTCATTTTCTTAGCTGATTCTATACTAGCTGATTCTCATAATTTGCTTCTGATTTCTACATTGTTTGTGTATGCAGTTCTATTATGCTTACTTGTCTATCTATGGAAGTTTTGTGCTCAATGAATCGCATTCTTAAGTGAATAGAGTGGAAACATGACATGGTAAGGTTATTTCAAGTAGTTTAGTTTCAGGCAAGGGAGTGCAAGACAGCTGATTTTTCCTTCAGCAATGGTGTACTTTTTTGAGTATGACTAGAATGTCTCAAGGCTTAGAGGAAATGAACACAGTACAAGAATACAGTTTGCAGGTATAGAGTTACGAGAGTAATATCAATCTTCAGTCTGTTATAGGGGAATTAACAGTTGTTATAGTCTCCTCACTAAACTACTGGACTAAGAACTGTATTGTTATTTTGCCTATTGGTCACCAGAATCAAATTATACAATTAAACCATAACACATAAGTACACATACTTCTTAATTTATTAAACATAGATAATTATGCATCTCCACAATATTTCACATAATAATGTATGGGGATTTTTGTTGACAAAAGTTAGTGTTTTATTCATCTTTAGAGAGTTGATTGATGCTTGCTGAAAGACAGCATTGTACATTGTTGGGTATAATGATGTAATAATGATAATTTACACTTGTAATGACACTGTTTAGTAAGATGGTGACTGACAATGACATCACATCTGTTAAAATGGTTGAGAGCTGGTGTTGAATTAATAGAAGTGAAGATTTACCATTCCTTTTGTACATAGTCACTGATATTTTCATCTTTTAAACATTTTTTTGCTTTCTTGCACCCCGTGCACTGCGAGTATCTTTTATGAAAGGACATAACTCTTCTGTAGTAATGCTTCTGTCAAAACAGGACTATGATAAACATCTGGATCAGCTGCTGATGCATGCATATTCAAATCCTTTGTTTGTTTGGTCTCTGACATTTTTCAATTGCAATGCAGTGAATATCCCAGCTCTATGATGAGATGCAAGTTCTAGCAGGACATCTTTATGATTATATATTAATTGAAGGGGAGACAAAATAAAATCTTTCATGCTGTCACCCCTGGCATGAACAGTGAAGACTAACATGCTTTGTTAAAAGCAAACAAATAAATACAGATAAAGAAATATATTTTGTTTGGTATTTTGCACCCTTGTTTAAGATTATAATTAGAATTTGATTAGTATTTCACATCCGTGTTCTAGATTGAAGTTTGAAAATATTAGCTCTTACTCTATCTGCCAGGTTCATTGAAACTACATGTATAACTAAACATGTCTGCAGAAACATGTTTTGTTTTATATTTTAGAAGGAAAAAAACTGAAATACCCAACAACAAATGGAATGAAAAATCCCAGCTTTTGTTTGGTATTTTTCATTCATCTTCAAGATAGCAAGAATAACATGATCTTTTTTCTGTCACAATTGTATGTCAAATTGTACATTTGTAAATCCATTTTATTTATATTTCTTTCTGTAAATACATTATCGTTTTGTGATTTTTGTTAAAGTATCATTCATTGTATATTATAGTTTTCTTATGTGTTAAGTAGTTTATGAAATGGTTGTATTGTATATTTTATGTGTAATTATTGAAATGTATTTGTTTTATTAAATATCCCACCTCTTCCTCCTCTTCAAATATTAAGTGTTTACTATTGTGTATTACTGTACAATTTATAATACAGGATTATTTCACAAAAGTGTATTTATGTCTTTTAGCTTTTGTTTTGAAGTTTAAGCACTCATCATTATTATTATTATTATTACTGTAAAATTTTGAAAACAGTTTTAAACTGTACTGTATGTTGTAACTTATGATTGCAAATGAAAATTGTAAGTGAACAGCATGTTTTATGATCACTTAGAAATTAAAACAAACAGGAGCTGATATTGTCTATATGCCAGTTAAATATTTTTAAATTTTAGAATCACAGGGCCTATAGTGATCTAATTATTAATAGAGGGACTTGATGCAGACATGACTAGACTGGAGGGAGCACTGTATTGAAAATCACAACAATTAAAGTAAAAATGTGTAACACAGAGTAAGTTGTGAATCCATAATCAGTCCATTATTTTTGCTATAGCAGAAGATAGACCGAAAATTACCAACATTAACTCATCAGTGCAAAATATACCAGTCATCTAGAGATCCTAAAATAGGTTTTTACATCAGAATTCTTTGCATTATAATTATTTTTCAAAATTGTGTACTGTAAAGGACCATAAAATAAAGAATTCTGTATATTGATTTAATGATTTTCACATTTACTCGTCTTGCCTCAGCTTAATTAGACATTTTTCCAGATAATAGCCATTAGAATGATACACATTTAACTGCATTTTCATTGTTCGCCGGAGTTATCCTTTTGCTCTTAGTCATTAGTTATTTTGTAATAATTTGCCACTCTGAGGGTCAAGAGTCATATATTTTAAATAGTTTGAAGATCTTATGTCTTTTTTAAAAAGAAAGAAAGAAATTTTTTGGGGGGGACAGATTTTAACATTTTTATTTAAATTTTGCTTGTTTTTAGTTTTATTGCTGTTTCAAAATATTTAATTTGAAGTTTTTGTTTTACCAGTTTATAAAACATTTTGTTTAATATTTATGGATTGGTTTATTTCAGTGCATAATGTTTTAAATATTTGTTGAACAGTTCCAGTGTAATTGTTTAACTTACTGCTAGATTTTATGTTTTAATTTAGTATGTATTAATGTATTATTCTTTTCCACTTGACTTTGTTTGCCACAGGATATGGACGGACATACGACAAAAATCGGCAGCAGTCATCTTCATCCAACCAGTCTCCAAGCTATAGATGATAATGCTGATGGAAAACTGCTGACTGCTTATCATTTCATTCTCCTTTATTTTGCCATTTTCCTTTTCCCAGCATTAAATCTTTCACCTCCCGCATATACAAACTAGTTAAACATCTCTATATCCATCTTTGTCTGTTTCCTTAAATTGGAAACAGACATTGTAAATGGACAGTGTGTTTTAGCATGAGATGAACTTGAAGCAGCTAGAGAAGGTGTGATATTTTTTCCTTCAGATTTGACCATTGTTCAGATCATTTTTATTTTCATGTTTGCCTTTGTGGTCATTGGTTTAAATTTTTTTTTTATTACTTTGGAAGCAAAGAGCTGATAAAACAGCTAGCATCCAAACTGTGCTAATAGTATGTTGAGCCAATGTGCTAAAGTTTCAGTCATGAAGAAGGAATTCACTTATCTGATTCTTTTTATTATTAAAGATAGACTAGACTTAAGTTATCATGAAAACTAACAACAAATAAAGGCAGCAGGCATAGGAGTGGCAGATGAATAACCATACATGAAATGGAACAGTGAATTCAGTAGCAACACCTAAAGCTATACAACTTAAATAACCCTACATGAAATGGAACAGTGAATCAAATAAAACACATCAAAACATACTATTAAAATAAGAAGAAAGCTCATAGTTTTCAAATTTGTTTGCATGTTCATCTGAATACAGTTACACGCTTTATTTTTATGCATGATTGTTATGCCTTACTAGTATACTTAATAATACAAAACACAGATGAGAAAAACTGTTTAAAAATTAGAACAAAAGTTTTATCTTTCATTAGATAAGGATAAATCAGAGAGGGGGAACGTGCAAAAGTCAGTGAGTCCGTATTGATTAAAAAGATAACAATCCCGACAGTTAAATCTAAAAAATATTATTTATGACATTTCAGCCTGTTGTGTGTGTGTGTTGCTTACATAAGTACCTTTATATGTATATAAATTTCATCTGTGTTTTGTATTATTAAGTATACTTCCGACTGGCCTGCGTTCACAACACAACTTGCTTCTCTGACCTGAAAAACATCCTGCCTTGCCTCATTGCTGATGCAATGCACACGTCATTATACAAGCCCTAAATTTAGATCTTGTTTTCCACTTATTCTTTTAATCTATAATTTTATTCTTTCCTATATTTAATTTTTAATATTTATAGATGGGATCTGGGCGAGATTTAGAGAAAATCCTGTTAAGCAGTTAAGACAAATAACCACTGGACAAGATCCAGGGACACATTATACATATGATTATAGATCCGCCATAATGACTAAATTCAAATGCCAGGGACACATTGCACAGAAATGTATATTAATCCTGTGATTTTACATTTGATTGCTGAAAACAATGATACTCAGAATATTGAGAACCCTGATTGCATTTAAAGTTTAGAAGAAATGTACAAAAATGCAAAGAATAACACCAGGGTTTCTTTTAATAGAATGAAACATTTAAAAAGATAATGTTTATGGAATCAGAAATGTTTTCCCCCTAATGTTACAGTACAAAAGAGTCGAGACTCTAGCTGTATTACAAGTTCTTTGCTTTTATAAAAGAGGCAGCATAAGTGTGTAAATTAAATTTGTCCTTGTTGTTGATGCACTTGGACCTTCTCTCCACTTCTAATTGTTGTGTTGTCTTTAATAAGAAAATATTTAAACATTTATTTACTTGTTGCAGAAGAATTATAATGAACAGTAAAATTGCATAAAGTTTGTTTTAGCCTTTTATATTGGGTGAAATATACAGCTGTAAGTGAGAAGCTTGGTGTAATTTTGTTTACAGGGTAAGTACTAAGATAATGATATCTTTACCTGAGTTTAATAATATGAATGTGTTTTACGTGGCCTTTATTCAGATTGATGTTCGCTAAATAAATATGAATGTCATCACTTGCTAAGCACATTGCCAACTCTATTTGTGCAAGAAAAAGTACTGTGTATATTCTTCATTATTTGCAGTGTGTGGATAGGAATCTCATTCATTCAACAATAGTTTGTTGTCATATATAAAACCTAATTATTTTTACATTTAATAAAAATTAGGTGAGGTAAAAAGAGAATGGTGACTGATTTGGGATTTTTGTTCCTCAATTAATTTTATGTGCAGTGAAAAATATGAAGTTCAGTAACACTTAACCCTATTAGTGTGACCCCCGAGTAAACTTGTTCACCTCAGTTTATTTGCATGATCCCAGAGTGTACTCCTTTGTGAATGGTAAACATATGCTTGTCAAAGGGAGGCTATTACTTTCAGTAACGAATTTTTATCAAAGGGATGTTATTGTTGTGACCAGCTTTCTATAAAAGTAAAATGTTGACAGTAGCGACCCTTGAATTTCTATGAAAATTCTCATGTTGCTCTCCATCAACAACCGTTTTATTTTTATACCATGTTGAACACATTTATTGAGTATGGTTTTAGTACTTTACATAATTTTCTAGCCTAGTTGTATTCATGGTCTCATTTTAATACCATGTGGAATACATTAAATTTCAGAGACGTTTTAAGTTTGGGGGCACATACCCTAACCTTAAACGTAACCCGATTTCTGCCTCAGTCTCTTATATAGAGTATTGCATTGCATGTGTATATGTATCATTTTGTTAAATTTATTAATATAGTACTAAACTGCTAACACAACAATATGTGTACTTCAAGTGTAAAATAAAAGTTTAGTTTAACATATGTTAAAGTTTTTATTGTTAATTTGTTATACACATTGAAAGTGAGATTGTAATGAGTAAATGTTTACTATACGTGGATTGTAATGAGTAAATGTTTACTATACGTGGATTGTAATGAGTAAATGTTTAGTATACGTGGATTGTAATGAGTAAATGTTTACTGTACGTGGATTGTCAGATGATGTCAGGACATTTTCTTACAAACATCGCTTTCGTGTTTTGCTCTCAGAAAAGTCTCTGATATCGTCGAACATTCCAACATATCCGATTCTTCGCTCATGACTGACAGGTGGTTGAAACGTTCTTGCATCATACAACTGCTAAGACCGTTCTTGACTAATTTAAGTTTTGAGAAGGAAGGTTCACCGGTTAAGTTTGTCACCATCATTGACAGAAACATTCTGATTGCAATTTCAACGTTTGGAAACGTTGAATCCAGATTGTCATTGTTCATCCTGGCATGGATTATTGACATAGAGGGCACTGATGTTCTTGCAATCGGCACTGACATATAGTGTTTCAGGTGTTCACATTATGAAATTAGTTCTTGTTGACTAAGACCTTGAGGATAGAACTTTACAAACTTTTTACTGTATTCTGTTATTTGTTCAACATTCAAATGGACTAGTTTGTTTAAGAATATAAATCGGCTACTGATGTCTTCATAAGCTTCTCCATGTCTGCTTGGTTCAGTGATCAATGAGTCGATGATTGGCAAGGTCTGAATTCTAAATTTTCTGCTCCTCGCAAGCCTTGTTTCCATAATAGTGTCATTTGCAGGACCTTCCGGAGTTGTAATTCGCTTCTTTTTTTGGTCACTCGTCTCTGGCTGTTGTAGTATCCTGCATTGTGAGTTTGTGTTTTGGCTCTGCGTTCATATTCTTCAAAATAAGTATTGTCTCTAAGTGCATCAATTATTTTTAACTTCAGTGACTGAATCAGATTGACAGCGACTGATAAATCCATGATTGCCTTTTGTAGAGTCTTGCTTGTTTTTTGTTTTTTTGAAGCGTCCAAGGATATTCCAGAGAATGTTGAGGAATGCAATTTTTAACTTGTCCATTTTGCTTAGAGCTTCATGGGAAGTGTCTGTAGGTTGGTCTTTGTCCTGTGCGATCACATCAAGAGCTGCTTGAACTTCTTTGTATCCATGACACAGAGCCTTCACAGCAATCCCATCAAGAACTGCTTGAACTTCTCTGTATCCATGACACAGAGCCTTCACAGCAATTCCATCAAGAGCTGCTTGAACTTCTTTGTATCCATGACACAGAGCCTTCACAGCAATCCCATCAAGTGCTGCTTGAACTTCTTTGTATCCATGACACAGAGCCTTACAGCAATCCCATCAAGAGCTGCTTGAACTTCTTTGTATCCATGACACAGAGCCTTCACAGCAATCCCATCAAGAACTGCTTGAACTTCTCTGTATCCATGACACAGAGCCTTCACAGCAATCCCATCAAGAGTTGCTTGAACTTCTTTGTATCCATGACACAGAGCCTTCACAGCAATCCCATCAAGTGCTGCTTGAACTTCTTTGTATCCATGACACAGAGCCTTCACAGCAATCCCATCAAGAACTGCTTGAACTTCTCTGTATCCATGACACAGAGCCTTCACAGCAATCCCATCAAGAGTTGCTTGAACTTCTTTGTATCCATGACACAGAGCCTTCACAGCAATCCCATCAAGAGCTGCTTGAACGTGAAAAACGAGTGCGATTAAGTATTTCATATTCATCTAAGAGGAAACTGTGTTGCGGAAACCCAACATTATAACCATGTATTTGTAGTGAAAGCGCGAATTTAAGAAAAAAAAATAATTTGGTGCAGTCAAAGAGCGGATCCCCAGAAAAACGAGCATGTAGGGCGTTCCGATTAGTCAAAGCAAAATAACCCCGTCTATTTTTTCAAGCTCCTACAAGAAACTGCAGTTGCCTCCCTTACACTATTCGACGGTACTCGGTAACCCGATTATGATTGCTAAAACATATATTGTGTGTTTGTATTTTCTTCTCTATATAGCTTCATAATTTATGTTTTAAGTAGCGGTTTTCAGTTTTAAAACATAAATAATGTGATTTATGGCTACGTCATTTTCATCATAATTTATATTAAAGTTGTCGAGAATACGTGCAGAAAGTTTAGATTTAATTCCAACATTCTTGTTGTATAACATGTATGCATTTTACATAAACATAATTCAGCAACATTATGTAATACAAAGTTTATGCACCCAAAACATGACTTAACATAGGAGCGCTAGTCAATTTCAGTTAGAGGATTATGGTTAAGACATTTAGAGGCTATAATTAAGTATTGTAGACACTCACATCATTACTGCACGCAATTGCCGTCTAGATACTACACGTTTATAAATGTGCATTATAATTGCAATTATGAAAAAAAAAGTGGTTATACACCTCATTGTTGGAATAGCTGCATTGAAGCCACAATGACTACTTGAGTATTGAAGTGGTTACATAAAGTGTTGCTGAGTTGGTTCTGTTACGTCATTATTTTATATTCTATGTGACATTCCGCAGAGTTGACTCACAACGTACAATACCAATCTCTGATAGTCACCAGCTTGCAGGCAACCAAACTGACCCAACGCAAAAGTGTACTCGATGATGACGTGAATATGAAGTCAGTACATATGAGGCTTTGTAGAAAAATAAGAAGGAGGTGTATTTTATAAGTTGTCAAGTTGTCAGCCACAAGTGAAACAGAAGTGGTAAGAATACATAGATTAGTCATAGTTTAGTTGCTTAAAGTAAGATGATTGTTTCTTTATAAGGAAAGATTTGGACTTCTGTGTACTTTTATCGTTTACTTAATTGTTTTTACCTATTTGATTTTACCTGCTTGTTTTTACCTATTTGATTTAACCTGTTTGTTTTTACCTGCTTGTTTCTGCCCTGGTTCCATCATATACGGCATTCATAGATCAAAATAAATGATTGCTATTGGAAAGAATCTGTGCTGATTTATATTTTTGGAATCTCTGTAATAAATAATGAAAATATTTTTTAAAAATAACTTTCATTTTTAATATGAACTTAAAAAAACACTGACCTGTGGTGCGGTTGTGTGCCAGCTAAGTTGAGAATGACATACGAAATTCACAGAAGATCGACCTTGAATTCCACAAATTTCGTCCATGGCAGTCTCTCAAGAAGGTGACTGGTGAGTGCAAACAAAAAAATGCGATGGACAAACACAAAGAATGCGATTCGTGATCACAAAACTCGGCGAGCACATAAGGTAATTGGTGAGCGAAAAAGTAGAATGAGAGAACACACAAGCAGGCGACTGATGAGCATTAAAAAAAAAAAGAAAACGTTTAGGAAGCACTAAAAGCGACTGATGAGCACAAAAAGTAGGCGACTAGTGAGCACACAAAAGTAACGACTGGCGAGCACACAAAACTAACGACTAGTGAGCACACAAAAGTGACGACTACTGAGCACTCAAAAATAACGACTGGGTGAGCACACAAAATATAACAAATAAACGTATTGACAAAAAAGTACGCTTATAAATGGATAACGATTGTTGACCCCAATCCACTGAATAAAATGGATTACAAATGTTGAATTCCAGTTCACTGGATACAATCGATGACGTCACATGATTTCGTACAGCATCCCTCTCTGCGAAATTGTCTATAATCTACTCATTAGAAGTGAACAGTCTGCATTAAGGAGGCTGCTTCGTGTCATCCATTAACTCTTTGTCTTCTGTCTCTCGCTTTTACTGACGAATGGTGTTCTACTGACGTATTGAGGGTTGAATTAAAGTTAGCATGTCTTAGGCAGTCAATGGGGCCTCCGAAAATGCTTACATGTAGCTGTAACGAGACAATTAATCAGGGTGCATCTCAGGCATTATCTCCTGCTCACAAAGTAGAAGTGTTTTATCGATCAAGAGACGAGCAAGTACGAGCTTGTCTTGAGTGAAAAAGAAATTGCACAGAAAATTGGCTATGGCTTCTTTAGTTATGCTGTCATTACTTTGGTTGGTGTGATTGTTTTTGGTGTGTGTGTGTGTGTGTGTGTGTGTTTCTATGATGTGGTATTTTGTGTATGTGTGTACGTGTGTGACAGTGTGTTCATTAGGTGTAATTGTTTGTGATGCGTATGATGTATTTCTAAGATGTGTCATTTTGTGAGTGTACATGAGTGTCTAATTGGTGTAGTCGTGTTTGTGCATGTCGTGTAGGAGAGTGCGCGTGCATTGTACCAGTCAGGCGATTAGATAATCCCTCAGTATGAAGGAAATGCTATTTTTAAAATCACATGACGCAATAAAAGAAATGTACTTCAGAAGCGAAGTGTTATTTCCGAACGACACAGCTATATGACTGACTTTTGTATTAACATCCCCCTCCTTTCTCCCCCCACTTATATACATATTCAAAACACTGGGGGAAAAGCCAAATTAGGACACCTCTTTAGAAGACACACATATCCGGACTGGCGTATAACTGAATGACGATAAGTAATAAATTAGCTGTCATGCCACACAGGCAAATTATCGGATCGCGATTGAAAAAATGAAACCCGTTGGGAAGTAGCCAGTTTCGAAGAAGACTGTTTTGAATGACACAATACTTTTCGCAAGTGACAACATCAGCATTGATGCATGGTGATGTTGAGAGACATAAAGCTCTTGGGTAAACAATTTGGAACACACACGCGTACTGATATAAAAAC
The DNA here is from genome assembly GCA_028829895.1 of Sinotaia quadrata. Taxonomy (NCBI): domain Eukaryota; kingdom Metazoa; phylum Mollusca; class Gastropoda; order Architaenioglossa; family Viviparidae; genus Sinotaia; species Sinotaia quadrata. Next base: position 35,164,879 of record CM054183.1, on the reverse strand, counting down.
ATGCATAAGCTTCTCTGTTTTGACCTTGCGTGATGTCGAGTTCAACTTGTAATTGTAGCCGTATACTGGCGTAAAGGCTCGTTCAGGCCCCGTAACTCTATTTACAGCTGCTCCCCCCCTGCTTACCACGTGATTAACAGCCCACGCCCCGCATTCATTCATTCACACCACAAATTCATAGCTCGATCACTTCCCAAAATGACTCAGATACTGTTACATATATACTTTACGACCTTTAGGGTCAAGAGTAGTTTACGAGACAGCCCTGCGACTCAAAAAAAGAGATATCGCCTCCCCACCCCAACAGCCGGATACAGGACATTTGGCTGGTTTCGCTGTTTCTCAGTAAATATTCCTGGCAAGAAATTATGAAACCATCCGTTATCTTTTCACTAATTATTTTGTTGTCGAAATAATGCGGATACGTGCAACTTGTCACTTTACCGGGTCTTTGTACTTAATGTTGGAAACATTATTTTTTGTTGTTGTTCTCCTGGTCCAGGAATCCGGATGGAATTATGGGGTGTCAGGTGGACAAGGCTTCAATGTGGTCCACGTAAGCCCATGCCCCCCCCCCCCCCCGGACGGGAAGAGAGAGTGACTGGTCGCTAATTGTAACTATTATAATTAATTTGTAATACTGAATCTTTCTCTAATGTCCTGCGCGCGCACAACTGTGAAAACAACTACTTCGAAACAACTAGACAACTTCTGAAATGCGAATTGGGTTATGATAGGGCGACCCCTCCGTGCTCCTCCCCACCCAATGCTAACCGTCTTTAGAATTAACAGTGACCTGAAATGGTCATATACTCTCTCGGTGAACCGTCCACATTCAAGGGTTCTCTGTTATGTCCGACTTCTTAATTATTACGTAATACCACCACCACCACCACCAACAACAACAACAACAACACCAACAACACCACAACACCAAGAATGAGCCTTTTCTTTCCAAATATGTACCCAGGAAATAGTGGGTGAATAATAGAAGAAATAGAAATTATTTTAAAAATACAAATTTGTCACATACAGATATTAATTAATTTGTGGAAATCTCAATATAATATAATTACCAATCTGTTCACAGCGATACTTGTTAAACATCATTTATCTCTCTGTTAGCGTCCCCGGCTACAAATGGTTTAACAAGCGTGAACATAACAAATACACATGCTATGTCATCTAGATCATTTCTACAAAAATGTAATCAATCGCTAATGCCACTTAGCTTCTGTGAAAAAAATACATTAGTCACAATTATCCCAAAATGACATAAATATTTTACATAGCATTCTCTAAATAAGAAATACAATAATTTAGAGAAATAAACTATAATTGCCACTCTCATAATATTTGTGCACGGTCAAACAAATGCAAACTGTCTGCCCGTGGTCAGTGGATGACGTTTGTATATTAGTGAGTCGAAACCTTTCTCGACCTATTGACAGTGGGGAACCATTGAAATAATTTTCAGGTCTCGAGGAACCCCAACATAAAATTACTATATCAACGAATATTTTCCCCATCATTATCTCTCGAGAACATCTAGCGACCTCTCGCGGAACACCGGTTGAGATTTAGTTGACTCGAACGTAATCTACAGGGGTGGGGTGGAGTGTGGCATGAGGGAGGGAGAGAGACAGACAGAAAGAGAGTTTAATGAGCTGTCATATAATGGGAAATCCTCCTGTGACAGAGTAAATTTGTCTGTCCCTATCTATATAATTAATAAATTGTTGGCAATTATAAGTGACCCTACCTTGGGCACTGCTTAAGATGATATTTTTGAAGTAAACAACTCAGGTGGAGAGTGTGATAGAACCTTGCTGATGTAATCTAAACCAGTTCCAACTGGAGGAGTAGTTTTACTGAGTAAGAGTCTCACACTTGTTCATAACAAATTCATCCAATGGGGATGGACCGAAAACTATTTTGTTCAAGTATGTCTATATTCTAATTACTTAGAATTTGACAAAACTAGAGCCCAGTCATAAAGGCGATTGTTAGCTTATGGTAAATAAACTGACTGATAAAGAAAGAATGGATTTAGAAATAGTTCGTACTTGTCTGCCATTGATTATGATTTGAACTGGAGAATGCCTTATGTAATTGAACCATATTTCTATGTTCACTAATTTGATTATGTTGTACATTATACTTGTGTATTTGATCGATGCTATATTTCTTGTGCTGCATATGTATTTGGCTAGTGAATATTGTTGCAGACTTTGTAAATTGAGAATAATTTAAGAGACAAAGGAGTTTAGAGATGAAATATGCCTGAAATTTAGCACTGCTTTAATTTAACTTTTGCAGAGAAAAGAAATGGGTAGCTGAGGGGAAAATGAAGAGAAAGGGTTAGCTGGAGAGGAAAATGGAGAAAAAGGGATGGGTAGCTGAAAAGGGAAGTGGAGGAAAGAAGGATGGGTAGCTGGAGAGAAAAATGAAGAAAAAGGGATGGGTAGCTGGAGAGAAAAATGAAGAAAAAGGGATGGGTAGCTAGAAAGAATACATTTGAGCAAAGAGAACGAGAAAGGTTGTACAGACAAGAGAAAGGTGGAAGCAGACAGACTTGTAAGCAATAAAGCTATTTTCTGAACAGACATCAGACTGAAGAAGAAAAAAAAAATGAGCCCCATTATATTGAACAAACATTTAACACCCTTTTATTTAACCCACTTTTTATTTGACCATCTCTTTCACGTCGCCATCTCATGTATTTTAAGCTTTCCATATACGCTGAAGTTTTCCGTTTCTTTTCGGTTGAAACATTTCGGTAAATAATACATTTGGTCAAGTGTAGGTCCGTTTTATATATGAGGCTTGTGCAAATACAATAAAAGCTAACTATATTTAAAAAATGGAAATTTACTGTGAAAGTACCTCCCCTACTCCCTACTTCTCACACACTGCTTTCTGGACTAAGTTGTACCAAGTACATTTCCAGACATTTAGAAATAGATAGGTCACGTAAGGTGAAGTAGGTAGGGCTGCACTGTTTCGTGTTAACAGAAGAAACACATCTGTACGTCACGCACATACATGCGCTCTCACATAACATGTCCACAAACGATCAGACCAACTATAAAACATAGGTACATACATATACACAAACTGCAACATTATAGAAAAAACACACACACACACACACAAGCACGCACACATACACACTCGCAAAGGACCAAACTACCTTAACAATGCAACACAATTATAAAACTCTAACATAAACTGCTACTCTACATAAATACACTCAAGCGCATCACAAACGACTACAAGCACCTAAACACATACACTTACTTATACGAAGGGCCAGACTAACCACATACACGCACACACTCTCGCACAAACCAACTCACCCAAAAAGGCCACAGTCTAAAATACACACAAACACAATGACATTTACATCCACACATACATGCACACCATTGATGGCCACACTATCAGTGGGGAGAAAAACACCAGGCTCAACCTCAAGGCCATGCCCAAAACCATAGTTTTTCCACTTGTTTAATAATAGTGTTTGTGCTGCAACGTTATTTTGTTCACTTTTTCAGTTTATCTGGGAGGGGAATAAATTGTTTTAGAATGAAGAACTATGGACCATGCACAGTACCAGAGGTCACGTGTGCAATGAAAGAATTTTTTTTTTTCTAAAACGCTATGCAAAACTGATTGCAAATGTGCGAAAATTGACACGATCTGGAGTCAGCAGTGCTTGTCAAATCTTTCACAAGAGAATAACATTGTAATATTTGTTAAGTGTAGCATAGATTTGAAATTAACTGACTGCATAATATGTATTTAAATAAGTGACTCTAGAATACATATATATATATATATATGACTATAGAGTATAAACGTAAGAACAATAACAAAAAGACTTGCTGACGAGAAAGATGCCTTGAGAACAACCTTTGTCCCACCTCAAGAGGTAGTCCATTCCAGGTGGATGGCTCCTGATAAGCCAATGAACGACTTACAGTGTGATTTTAAAATTTTGACAATGCGATGGGGACAAAGCTTTCAGCAGAAGTCTCCGCTTAGAATATGCTATGTCAGCATGCAACAGCTGTGTTTTATTTTAAAAAAATAATGTGTCGTGTGCAGTTATCTTCTCCTGCAGGTAATTGTAAAACCAGTCTGTCGGCATACACCCAGGTTCGTGCACTGTATTGTTTTTTTATAGCAAACGTTTATTGTCCCTCACACAGAAGCGCATTGTCGCTGACGTTTAATGTTAACTGCATTTCAATATTAAGGATGCGTATTTTCAAATGTTTTATGTTTGTAGATTTTTGGCTCCGTGCGGCCAGTTCCGTGTGATGTCGTGCAGCTATAGTACTGAAAATAAAATCCTGATGTGTCTGTCACGGTGTAACACTTCTGGTTTTGATTACACTATTAGTGACGTGTGCTGGATGCTTATCTTGTTTGTTGCTGAGAGTATTTGGTTTTAGTCTCGCAATTAGCTTAACAGGTTCGCCAAGTGAGTGTGTGTGTGTGTGTGTATGTGTGTGTGTGTGTGTGTGTGTGTGTGTGTGTGAGAGAGAGAGAGAGAGAGAGAGAGAGAGAGAGAGAGAGAGAGAGAGAGAGAGAGAGAGAGAGCAAGCTAAGTTATAATGATCAAATATTAAATGCTGGTTCAGTATTTATTGCTAGTTTTTTTTTTTTAAAACTCCTACAGGCAGTAAGACTATGTGATCTCTCCCTGGGGATTGGAGGTCGACGACGGGTTTTTGAGGGGGATGCTTTTGTTATGTCTACTTTGTACCGTTTGTTTTGCCTGGTAGTACTTCCCATTGTTTGTGTGGTTATCCATTCTGTAATATTTCCAAGATGGCGTTAGGGCTAATTTGCCAATCTTGGTCTATTATCAGGCAGTTGCTTATAGGGCGTTAGATCTTTTGCTAATCTTAGTCTGTTATCCGGCAGTTGTTTTTAGAGCATTAAGGCCTTTTGCTAATCTTAGTCTGTTATCCGGCTGTTATTTATAGCGTTCTTTGTTTCTTTTTATTTTCTAGGTATATATACTTTTAGCTGTTGAGTTCTTATTATCTGGATATATATATACTTTTAGCTGTTGAGTTCTTATTATCTGGATATATATACTTTTAGCTGTTGAGTTCTTATTATCTGGATATATATACTTTTAGATGTTGATTGTTTATTTTCTGGATATATATACTTTTAGCTGTTGATTATTTATTTTCTGGATATATATATATATAGAGAGAGAGAGACCTCCTGGGTACATGGGTGTCGCCTTACGCTAAAAATTGTCTACTTCTAACTCTATCCATACAGGACAGGCTGTGGTTTTGTGGAATGTGGCCTTTTTATTGGGGGGGGGGAGGGGAAAACGTGCCCCATCATATTTGCCACATTGGGTCGTGGTAGGGTGTGTGTGGGGCTTCAGAACGTTTAACTGGACATTTTGTTTTGGGCTGGCCATTCCTCCACCAATCTCCCCGAGCTGGAATTTGAGGTTCCCATATTCAATCCTTGCTTTCTGGGATTTGGTGGGTTCCCGTACTCAATCCTTGCTTTTTGGGATTTGGTGGGTTCCCGTACTCAATCCTTGCTTTCTGGGATTTGGTGGGTTCCCGTACTCAATCCTTGCTTTCTGGCGAAACTGGCTAGGGTAAATATTAAAAACGTCTGCAAAATCAGTAATACGTGTAATTCAAAGTAAATCAACAGCAGATGCAGACACAAACACCATAATAATGTGATAGTAAAATGACGGATGTACATCTAATGGTCATGTGTTTTAGACATTAGCTACATGTATATACATTAAAGCTATCTTGGGTCAGCACTAATGACTGTTTCATTCAGCAAAGCACATGCATTAAAATTATCTTGCATGAGCACCTGCTGTTTCATCCAACAAATACATAAAAACAACTCGCCTTCAAATTGCATCCCGTTTATTTGAAAAAAAAGTATTCTTTCAGAGTATTTTTTCTAAACCATACACGTGTAACCTACAATTTGAAAAACATTTTTTATTTGTTAATGAGAATCATCAAGTGTGTCTTTATTTTTCATTTAAAAATAATAATTAATAAAAAAAAAGTTATTATTGCTTAAATGTGGAATAGATTATTTGTTTATAAATGTTATTATCTCCCTCTCTTGATTGTAATTACATCCTATGACTGCTTTTACTGCAAATGAAATAAAAAAGAAAGCGTTCCATTTAAAAGCGATGCACTTTAGATTGATTTACATTTGCTCATATTTTTTCTTTGACACTATGCACTGGACTGAAGATTCGAAAACAAAGGGAAGTCAATGATGGTAGGTTTTTTTCTTCCCCCAGTTGGGATTACGTGCAGTAATATGTTAGCTTTCATATTTTTACAACAACAACAACAACAACAACAACAAAAAGAATTCAATTTCAGTCACAAATATTGGTTCATGAAGTAAGCGTCGACATATCGAGACACCTCACGTCCACAAACTGTATCAACGTGCCCTTGAGCAGATCAACAAACTTTTTCAGTCGTAGTCGCCCTTCTTGATGTAATTATCCTTAACAACATTTACATTAAGTTCTGAAAGTGAACGTAATTCATTCTTTTGATTCATGTATACATGAAGGAATGAAACAAACATGTTCCCGGCTCATCAGATTGGAAAAAAAAATACAAACGTTTAGAATTAAAAATAAAATAAAATTTTTCATAAAGGGCAACCACAAAATGACTTGTTTGGAAACTTTGAAAAGAATCCAACATCATTCAAATAAGTTATTTTATATATTCAATTGCTGACATTTATGCTGCATTTTTGATGTTTCATACTAATCATAGTACTGACATACCTGAGTTTATATGAGTTCAAATGACTGCTAAATATATTTATTACTTCATATTTGTGTTTACCTGTGTTTGTAATCTGCTTTGCAATGATTTCCACAAAATTTAATAATATTTTCTTTTATCCACAATTATTTTTCAAACAATATTTGTGTTTTCAAATAAATTATCATTAAGTACTAATTAAAATATTTTTAAATTACCAAACAGGTTTAGCCAAAAAATATTTTTCATAAAGGGTATCCATATAGTGACAACTAGAAAACAATTTGAAGTTGATCTCCCTTCAAACAAAAAAGTTACTATGCAAGCACCATTATAGCATGATTTTAGACCATTTTGTCACAGACCTTCCTTGACAGCAAGTGAGTTTGACCTAAATATTTTATGAGACGCGTGCGTTCAAATCTTGCTGCATTAAATATTAGCAGCACAAATACGATGATTATTTCATAAATGTATGCAGGTGGTAACTTTGCTGTCACAAATTGTAACAACATTGTAACCAGGCATAAACTGTAACAACATTGACAATTCGCCGTTTCTTTCAACTAGCGCAAGGCAGTTCCTAAAAGACATAATAAAGTCACATAAAATGCGCTTTTGAATTCCAGACTCTTCATGACTGGTTCTGGCGGGCCCGCCCTCGCTGTTTTGTTTGAAACCCGTCACGCCCGAATACGAAGCAAAGGCCCGATACTCTATTCTATTCTTATGACGCAAGCGAGTCGTGATCGGCTCGGAACAAAACAACGCGGTTCAAGTATCTGCGAGGGCACGAGGCTCTGAGTAGAGTGTTTTTGAGACCGTAGAATACTCGAGAAAAATAAGTTGTGATTGCCCGAACGGAGCTGCACTTTACCGTCGTCATTCATCAATCGGAATGCCAAGAATGACGTACATTAGCTTGTGACCTTCGAACAGCTTGGACAACAGTGCCGTCGGGATCATGGAGATAAACAGAGTTGACGGCTTAATAGGGTCTTACTTTTGCTCGCTCTACCACCTAAAGTTTACACCCCTCGGCCCCTCCTCTACCGTGTTTTTGTTTCCTATACTTGACTAGAAATGAAAACGGGTGGGGTTGAACTCAGGACGTGTGGATAAGGTCGGGTATTAAATAATTACGCTTACTCTTATTATATTATCTGTAGGTTTTCTTTGTCCTGTGGATTAGTAGCAAGACAATTAATTGTTTTTAACTGCACGAAGGATTCCGACTAATCAAAGGCAGTAAGACTCAGTGGGTTGGGACAAGGTGCATTGCCTCAAGAAATCCAGGTTTCTATTCTCGCTGCAGTTGTACAGCTTACACTTGACTTTTAATCTTTCTCCTTGCTCAAACTGACACATGGAATTAAGTTTCTAGGCTGCTGGTGGGAAGGATAAAGCGAGTTTTGGGTGCACGCGGCACAAGCTAAAGGAGAAAAATGGAGGCTGAAAAATGAAAAGAACGTGCCATGAACCCCTATCCGACATATATTGCACAATAAAAGTTCCCCCTACTCAATCTTCGATCTTTACCTCACCCCCACCCACCCCAGCTCAATACCTAATACACAATTTCTTTTCCTAGGTGTTCATTCCAAGAGCGACATCAGCGAAAGTTTTGAAAGCGGACCGTTAACCCTAAATGAACAAAAATTGTACCAGCCAACCACCAACCAGCCAGCCAATCAACTAAATACCTCCTAGTAAATAGGATTAATCTGTCAATAGTTACACTTGTTCACACTTTTGCTCCTGCTGTTGAAACCATGTAAGTGTATCAACTCTCGGTGTCAGTGAATGGCGCCAATAGAACATGATAATGGGTGTCGCCCAAAGAACATGATACCGGGTGTCGCCAATAGAACATGATACCGGGTGTCGCCAATAGAACATGATACCGGGTGTCGCCAATAGAACATGATACCGGGTGTCGCCAAAAGAACATGATACCGGATGTCGCCCAAAGAACATGATACCGGGTGTCAGATTAAAAACAATATAAACATGCACAGACTTGCTCAGAACGTACTCAAGCCAAAGCGCATTTAAGGAAGTGTCCCTTTGCAGTGCTCCCCACTCCCCCACCCCCGAGTTTGTTGAGTGCGCATACTGTAGTTTGAAGAAGTGTAAGCACAGTTGTCTGTCCCTACGATAACATGAGGTAGGGCATTTTACGAAACAGTAATTGTTCGGCAATACCGCGGTGGCTTTAGTAGCTTATCGGACTCTTAAGCACTTCACACAAACAAACAAACAAACTCCTAGCAAAGCTTGAATCGTATGGTCACAATTGACTCTCTTCTTTTGCCTAAAACACAAGTACGCACGCATGCATACACACACTCAAAACGGCAACCAAACAACAGAGCACTTGTAGCAAAGCTCGACGCCATATCTCACTTCGTTTGCTGACCTTTACCCTTCCACCCAGTGGCGCAACTGCAGCCCCCGCAATGCTTGGAGGCCTTTCAACAGAAGGGGAATCAATATCTGTTCTTTTAAAGAAAAGTACTTTAAATTTAAAAAGAATACACCGTGACTACGTTTTCGCGGGGCGCATGGCAAGCTGATTCTCTGAGAAGCAAAGAGAGAGAGAGAGAATGTGTGTGTGTGTGTGTGTGTGTGTGTGTGTGTGTGTGTGTGTGTGTGTGTGTGTGTGTGTGTGTGAAATAGGAAAGGGGGTATATTAGACTTTCTGCAGTGGGTTCCAGCATTCGAAGTTAATCACTCACGTTGAAATGACACAAATCGAACTCGTTGCAAGTAGGTCACGTGGGAGAAAACATCAGACCAAGTTACTAACACGTCCAGTCAAGCGCACAAGAAATTAAATGAAACAAAATTATTTCTTTTCCGACTGACTTGTCAGCCATTGATGACTAATCGCAACATTTATCGATGCCATATCTAGTAAACTTTTCTTTTCAAAGAGACAATATGACTTATCTCGTCAAAATCTACAATTTCACTGACTGACGTATACAGGTGAAGAATTATCAACACCAGGTCGCATGTGCGCTGGTTCACGTGATGCTAATTCAAGGTATTTTTATTGGTAGCCAGACAAACGTCCTTCATGTGCGAACAACAGCAAAAAAAGGATGGGCTTAATCAAAGACAGGAAATTGGAAGTCCTGCAACAATCCCAAGGGGCCACTGAGTGCTAAGAAGTACTGACGTCAGTGAAATTACAGGTAGATAGGCACGTACAAACACAAGGTACAATAGAGGTATTGGAGCACGCACCTACAGACATAGACCTACAATTGACTGCACGTAACCCGCATTCCTTACAATTATGGAGACTTGGGCAATGCTCTTCTCTGTCTCTCTGAATCTCTCTCCACACACACATACACATACACACACACACACACACACACACACACACACACACACACACACACACACACACACACATGATGAACAAAACTATTCAGCTTAGGTCCAATTGGGCACAACTTATGACAATAATTTTGAAAGTGCCTGAATTGAACTAAACACCCGAGTTGAGAATATACTAGAAATTGATGATATAATGCAAACCATCCCAACTGGGCTGAGTAGTTTTTATTATCCAATGGTTATGATTTACGAAAATGAGACCAGCCAATGGGCTGAGATCTAAAAGTTTACCTGCTGTAGAGAAATCTATTGTCGAATCACTTGAATTTTAAGGGCAAAGACGTCTGGTCTTGAAAGGCGGTCGTTAGCTTGATGGGCAAGCAGCCTTTTTTCTGTGTGTGATATAGATCTTCTGTTTTGCTGATTGTAAACTGCTGTGACCAACTATGGTAGATGTGGGAAGCAGTGTGTGTAAGTGTAAAGGAGTACATTACACTCCTCTGATATATCATGGCAAAGTATGCTGACTACATCGAGAAAATTTCTCTTAGAGGAAGTACTAGAAATTACAATTGCTGTTCTGTTTAAACAAACTGGTACTGTTTGGGGAGTGGGGGAAGGGGGAGGGGAAGCCTAGATTCACTTTGAGAGAAAAAGCAGCAAATCTGTTTTCAATTTGAGGAGAGAAACACGTGGAAATTAAACTGAACTATAATTTGTGACATTGTTGCAAAAAGGTGTGAAAGACTATTGAGCCCTCCATTAATTCAGGTTATGTAATAACTATTATTGCTTATCTCTAATAACTCCATTTATGTCCTCTGATACGAACTATCATGTGATTTGTATTGAATTTTTGAATTGTATTATTTGGATATAGGAATATGTAGTGTAAAAATAATTTGAATGTGGTTTCATGGAAATATTGATGTCACGTGAACTTTTTTCATTGTATTGTCATATAAATATTTGATTGTTGATTAATAAATTTATTGTCCTTCTTAGCATATTGATAACTTTATGTTGTAGATCATAGAGGGTGGATGGGGGCTCATTAAATATAGATTAAAGATGGATTTGTCTTCTCCTTTAGTAAGAAGTTTTTCACCTATGAAAAGATTGTAGAACAGTAAATGTTTGTCTTTAATGTTGTGGAAGAGAGAAACGTTTACACCACCCGCATATCCACCACGTGAGAGAGACGAGTGGTGTCTGCATGGAGGATCATTAATAAAATAAATTAAGATTTTCACCTGTAATTAGTTTGGAATGATTAATTAATTAATAATAATCATATCCATTAACTAAGTGACACAAAATGTCAATAGTAAACTACAAGCAACTCAGCGGCAGTTGAAAGAGAAAGAGAGACTGAAAGTGGGAGATTGAATGAGAGAGAACATGCGAGAGAGAAAGAGAGTACGCCTGTAGAAATGGGAGAGGATGAGAGAGAGAAAAACAGTGAAACTGGAAAGGTTGCTACATACTGTAAGAGAATAATAGAGATGGTTTATGTGTGAGAGAGAGAGAGTGAGAGTGATACAGAAAGAGAAAGTGTTAGTGTGAAAGAGTGTTTAAGAGAGAGAGAGAGAGAGAGAGTAAACGTGAGAGAGAAATTGTGTGTGTGTGAGAGAGAATGAGAGGTGTGAATGTGTGTGAAAGAGAGAGAGTGTGTGTGAAATAGAAGCCTTGAGAGTAGATAGAGAGTAAGCGTGAGAGAGAAGTTGTGTGTGTGTGAGTTAGAGAGAATGAGAGGTGTGAATGTGTGTGAAAGAGAGAGAGGTGTGTGTGTGTGAGAGAGAAGGTGTGTGTGTGTGTGTGTGTGAAAGAGAGAGGTGTGTGTGTGTGTGTGTGTGTGTGTGTGTGTGTGTGAAAGAGAGGTGTGTGTGTGAAAGATATAGAAAAGGTTGTGTGTGTGTGTGTGTGTGTGTGTGTGTGTGTGTGTGTGTGTGTGTGTGTGTGTGTGTGTGTGTGTGTGTGTGTGTGAGGTGTGTGTGTGAGAGAGAGAAGGTATGTGTGAGAGTGAGGTGTGTGTGTGTGTGTGTGTGTGAGTGAGGTGTGTGTGTATGAGAGAGAGAAGGTGTGTGTGTATGAGAGAGAGAAGGTGTGTTTGTGAGAGTGAGGTGTGTGTGTGTGTGTGTGTGTGTGTGTGTGTGTGTGTGTGTGTGTGTGTGTGTGTGCGTGAGAGAGAGAGAAGGTGTGTGTGTGTGAGTGAGGTGTGTGTGTGTGTGTGTGTGTGCGTGAGAGAGAGAGAGAAGGGGTGTGTGTGTATGTGAGAGAGAGAGAGAAAAAGAACACAAAGAAAAGAGAGATTATTAATAAGACTTAAGTTCCTAATAATTATTAATAAACGTTTTGCTCTTAATGTCTGTGATGTTTGGCCAATGGGGAAATAATGCTCTTGTGTTTGTATTATTTCTTTTTCTATATTAATAATCTGTAATGTATAGGTGCTAGTTATGGCTGACTACTGTCTGGCCGATTATGCAATCTGCCGTACATAGGCCATACACAGTAAAGGACTGAGGTCAAGTTCATTGATCAAGTGTGGGCAGTGGAAATGTACAGAAGAGAGGAAGGGTGACAGTAAGAGTGGATGAATGTTGGCAGGATACAGGATGTCCTTATATGGGCATTTGCATTCTGTTCAATGATGCAAGAGAACTTGTAGTTTGACCCGAATATATTGACTTCTCAGAAATTATTGTTATATATTATTGATTAGAATGTTGTGTAGAACATTCGTATATTTTTACTAGTGATTGTTGTACAAAAACTAAGGCATATCTCTTCCAGAGGAGGTTATGTGGTGCTAGAAATAATTCATGACATTTGTATAAATGATGAAATGGAGATAAGCACGTACTGTGCATTATGCTTCATTCACTGTAAAACTATTTATAGCAAGCGAGACTAAATAGTAAATTGAGATAAAGATTCAATGTGAATTTAACGTAAACCATTCATTGAATACGGTTGTAACTATTGAGATCATGTAAATGTGGAAATGGAAATATTATTGTCTCATTTGTAAATATTCCTCCATGAAGAGAATTTTGTAAAATATAACTTAACATGTAGCTAACGTTTAATGATGTAAAATTGTATGAGTCTATTGCTGTCCCACAAAGCCTTTACATTGTTCATGTTTATTGGCTGCTACAGAGAGATATGATTATTTATTGCAACTGTCCTTCATTCTTCTTATTGTCATGACTTGCTGCTGAGTTGATCCTTGTGTTTACTCTAAAATGCACACTTTATTCCTGTCACGAGTTGTCGGTCATCGACAAGGCATTCCACGAGTAAATAATGACATGACAAGGCATTCCACGAGTAAATAATGACATGACAAGCTCACCTCTATCCACAACTATAAAAGTTGTCATCTAAACGAAACAATCTTTAATCAACCAGATGAACATTAATAAACAAATGAACACTAACGTTGGGACAGTAACTAGACAGTCTCTGTTGACCTGTGTTTTCTGAAATCAAATTCTATTGTTCTCTTTTTATTACTGTTATTAAATCTTCTTTGTTCTTGTTATCTTAAACTCACATTTTGGTTACTTTGTTAGCGTGATGAAGAAGAGTTTGTTGGGGTTCTGTGCCAGAATATGTAGATGTTATATAAGTCAAAATTAATCAAAGGGGAAGATAACATTGCCAACTCAAGTCACGTCAGTTAATTTGTCTGTCGCTATGTTAGACGAATGTAGGTCCCAAAGAACGGGTCTGACATAAAGATCGAAGGATAGATTAGGCCGCCTGGGCTGTTGTCAGTATTAGAGCTAATGTAGTAGATTTAATGATTAATAATTTTGAGTCTGATACTGCAACAGAGTCATTAAATATAACCTGACATGTGACAATGTCAGAGAATACGGAAGGAATGTTTTATATTACATCTCCCCTCACCCCCCCCCCCCCCGGCCATCATTTGCAGGCATTTATAAAGTGTGTACAAACGTGTACTGATATTGATTTTGTAAAATGGCATTACATGTTTACCTGAATGATTTAAAGCAATTTTTTCCAAGCTGTTGTGTTCGTGACCCATTTCGCAACATATTTGCCTAGCGACTCAGCTTGTCACGAGTGGGATGGAGCTTTGGATGAAATAACAGAAATAAGTCCGATTTATTTCAAGCTTAAGATATATATTATTACAGCAGTGACATTATAGTCTACAATTGAAAGCTGTGAATGCAATCTGTACTTTCCCAAGCAACGAAGAAAAACTTGCCGATGATTTCAACACGATTGCCGGAAACCGGAAGACTATTGACTTCCTTTGACATTCTCTGCATTCATCAACTGTCATTAAAGGACCACCGAGTTTGAGAAGAGTGATTTTACGTTAAAATAAGAACTCTATGTACTTAAAGTGCATCTTCGTAACAATTTAATTGATCTCATTTATACGACGACATAATTAGGTCAGATTTCGAACACGTCTCGATAATTCGTGGAAGCCGGTGGGAATTATCAAATCACAGCTGCTTTTATTTTTTTAAATTAACTTGTGCGAAAATAATTCAAGAGAACTACAGAGCCTTCGGATTTAATGGCTCATAAAAGTTAAAAAAGAAACTATAATTTCCGGACAAAATCCTGAATGTAAAAAAGAGATGGAGAGGACGATTAAAGTAAGCGAAGACAGACTACATCCGTGTGCATGTCTATGAATGCGTGTGTGTGTGTTTGAGGTGTTATGCGGGTGAGTGTTTGACTATTATGAGTGACTATGTATATGGTTCTGTGATACTGTATGTGTATAGTGGACTGTGTGTATATTTTATACTACACTAATATATATATATATAATATACGAGTGAGTGTGTCTGTGTATTCTGCGTTTGACCGTGTGCCTATGTTTAGGTGTGCGTGACTGAATACATGTATTTTCTGTATGTGTGTTTGATTATGTTTATGTGATTGTGTGTGTTTGTGTGTGTGAGTGAGTTATAGGTGGAGAATGTACTTGGTTGAACTGAGGCTTAGGTAGACAGACAGTCAGATAGATAGATAGATAGATAGATAGATAGATAGATAGATAGATAGATAGATAGATGTTCCTTGTTAATAGTAATCGAGCTTCCACGATTGGGTTATTGTTATTCTTGATGTTTTACAATAGTTTTACAATAGTTATTCTTGATGTTTTACAATAGTTTTCTTTCAACAGTAATTAATTTTTGCTGATAATTTCACACGTGATATTGGCATCACATGAAATTGTTCTTAGAAGGTTGATTCACATAACTATTACGTACAATGTGTAGACCAGTTTTCATTTACACTTTTCAAGACGAGACATCCACGTCTTCATTGGAAGCTTTTTGGGATTTTTTTGTGTTCACTTTTTTAAATGTTGTGCGCTTTATATTTTGTTTAGTTAATGGATTGGTTTTATTTACTGTTGCGTGTTTTATATTATTTCTTTGGTCGGAATAAAAAGCTTTCACCAACCTTTTTCCACTAGCGCTTTGAGCAAGGCCCTTACGAATTTCCTTTCAGAATTTTGTATTTATTAAGTATAATTGTCTTATTTGTCATTTAGTGTGTGTGTGTGTTATGGGAGGGGGGAAAGAGCTCTTATAAGATTAAGCACTTTATTAAATCATTATTACTATTGTTATTACCTATTATGAGCTTTTTAGTGTGGTTACTGCAATGTCCACAGTCCATTGGACACATACCTTTGACATCACAAAAGGTCAAAGAGTCCCTACA